>JAYESA010000004.1:56778902-57479035 GCA_036927795.1 Iris macrosiphon
ATTGGATGCACTGTCCATCCACACTCTAACATGTATTAAATGAATGAGTGACATAAGTGTATAAATGGACAAAATATAGGAGATACAACAAAGTGTAGCCATCAAGTAAAAGCATTTCTAAGAAATGCAATAGGATGGAAAGTGTTGTAGCCCACATAGGAACAAGTTAACCAAAATAAAAATAATTAATTAGTACCATTACTACAAAAATTCCTTGTGTGTGGCCATCAAGCTGAACAACTCGTCACTTTGTTTAATTTCCTCCATCAGTTTCTTTAGTCTTTCCTCAAACTCTCCACGATATTTGTACCAGCAACAAGAAGTCCCATATCCAGTATTGCTATGAGAAATTCCTTCAAGAAACTGTAAATTCACATTGAAGTATGATATGTTGGGAACTCATAATCCTAAAATAAGCACAATGAAAGCATGGAATATGAATTCCTAAAGAATGCAGTAACTCCTATATATGAATGAAGATGTAATCAACAAACCAACAAACCAACAAACTGCACAACCAAAGAAAAAGCAGTTTCACAAAAAACAACAAAACCTAAGTTTTATTTTGAATGATGGAGATGAATATTGTAGAAGCATAAAAAGTGCACCTCAGATAGATGGCGCAATTTTCTACAAATAAACCCAACAAGTAGAAGAATAGCGCACTTTCTACTTGTTCCAAAAGAAAGACGCGCATTCTTTTACTTTTGCGTACTTTCCATTAATTTCAGAGGATGATGCACTATTCTGAGAGTAGAAAAGTGGCGCACTTTCTTAATATTACGAAAGATGGCGCACAAATGATCTTCTCTCACTCAACATTTAATGCAGCAGACTGACAGTTGACAGAGGCAAAAACCGAAGAGTTAGAGGCCATCATTACAGTGGAGCTACAGCACGCAGATCCAGGTTATCGTTTAGCGATCCAGTCGTAGTGCTATTCTCTTCAAAAGTGCGCCGCAATGCCAATTCTCTTCAAACGTGCGTCGTAGTGCCATTCCCTTCAAAAGTGTGCTGCAGTATCATTCCCTTCAAAATTGTGCCTCAGTGCCATTCTCTTCAAAAGTGTGTCGCACTGTCATTTTCTTTAAAAGTGCGTTGTAGTACCATTCTTTTCAAAAGTGCGCCGCAGTGACATTTTCTTCAAAAGTGCGTCGTAGTGCCAATCTTACTAAAAATGCGCCAGTCTCCAGACGACTTCTAAAGTGCGCATACTATCCTAACCGACAGTGAGAAGTTACGAAAGCGTGTCTTGCATGCCATACTTCTCGTTAAAGGTGTACAAATAACTATCCCCTACGACCTATGCTTTCCTCGTGTAGTAAGATACGTGTCAAGCAGGTAGCAAGTTGTGCACCCACTCAGGCAGAACGTGGGGTGTTAATCCACCAAAAGTGTGAGCATAATGGTACAACAATATTGACTGTCCATAACGTGTGCACACTCTCGTAACCGCTCTTAAACTCTATAAATAGAGAAGGAGACACACAGACAGATAGAGAGAAAGGGGCTAGAATTTTCAAGTCTTTAAAATTCAAAATTAGAGTGAGAGAAATAGAAGCTTCTCGTGTCGTTGTGCCAGAGCTTTCTTATTGTTCAACTCTCCAAGTTATTAGCAGCTATTTTCAAGTCTTTGGAATTCAAGAGCAGAATGAGAGAAATAGAAGCTTATCGTGCTATTGTGCCAGAGCTTTCTTATTGGTAAACTCTCCAAGTAGTTCACAGCATTCCCTACATTTCTTTGTCTTCTTGTACAGTTCTCTTTTGTCGTGTGCATTTCTTCATCGTCGAGTGGTCCAAGGAGTAAAGTGATCATCCGCAGATCATATCTCTACAGCTATACTTTTCCATAATCAATTGTACTTAGATTCCTGTTTAGGATCTTTTTGTACTTTTCTTTCTTTTCAACAGTTTGTAACACAAAAGTTTCGTACAAAATTTTTCTCGCAATCAAAGATGGTGACTCTGCTGGAGACTTTCTTCTCCTCTGACGAGAACGTGATAGCTCAACTCGATACTGCTTCGATCGGCTCGACGCAGAAGACCTTGGTCGTGAAGTTCAACCAACAGGCATATGAAAAAATGCTCCATTCTGGGGGTAGTGTCCACCCCTTATCCGCACTCAAGTCGAGAAAAACTCGCAAAGTGTGGGTGCCCAAACCTCGTCATACATATCCCAAAGTTGCTGCCAACAAAGGAAAGAGCATTCTGATTGACGAGAGTACCCCTTTCAATTTTGTACATGGTATCAGAGCCTAAAACCTAGCCACTACCTCCCAAACCCTAGCCGCCACCAATGCCATCGCTGTCGCGCCGCCCACCACCATCGTTTCCGTGCAACCCGCCACTACCACTCTACCGCACCACTCACTCGCCACCATCGTTGTCGCTCACCCACCACCACCACCACCACTGCGAAGCCGCAACTCCCGCGGAGCCTTATGTCGCGGTTCATAGCGTCTCCCGCGGGTCATTCCATACCTTGACATCGAAGGCCTAGATCTGATTGGGGAGAGACATGATCGGGTCTAGGAGAGGACGAAGAGGACGAACGTGAATCGTAGGATGAGTGTGAGGTGATCGTAGAAGAGGAGGATTGATGGAGAAGATCATCAAGAAGTTGGACTCTGCTGAGGTCGTAAAGTTGATTAAGCTGTTAAAACTGTCTGCTGGTGAGAGTGCGACATGAACATTGGCGAAGTTGGAGCTTCCATCCATCGATCTGAAGCTTGATGGACCGGCCACCTACCTGAATTGGTTATGATGGATGAGAAGAACCCTCGCAGGGAAGAACCTAAAGGATTTCTTGTCTGGAGAGAAGACAGAGCCGGATGAGGGCCCAACAGGACGCGACGACTGAAAGTTCACTCATATGGGGGTATATATTTGTCTCCTCAATTCTTTAGTCCAGTCGATCACCGCCACAGTGGATGGTGAAAGACGTGTATGAGAAGTTGAGGAGAACCTACGATGGTACGGAAATAACTTGAGAGTTTTCCAGATCAAGGGAGAGATCGACAACATCGTACAGGGATAAAAGATGGTACATGAGTATGCCATGAAGTTGGAGCATCTGTGATTAGATTATGATCACTTCTCAGATCAGGCGAGCTGCGAGGACCCAAAGTGTAAGAAGAGACAGGTATGTCTATAAAAGAGGACGATGGAGTTTCTTAAGGGGCTGGCCGCAATATTTGCTCAGAGGACAGTACTACTTCTAACCCAAATGAAGATTTTTACACTTGAGGAGACTATCTCGGCTATGATCCAGGAGAAGACTCGTATCAAGCTACAAAAAGGGACAGGTGGTCCTCCTGAAGTGAAGATATCATTGGCGGTTGCCAATTCAGGTGGCACATAACCTAAGGGAGACCCCTGACAGTGTTACAACTGCAACAGTGTAGGCTATTTGAGGTATGCTTACACCAAACCACCCAAGGAGGGAGATTCAGGTGGCGGACGTGGACAGTTTGGAGGATGTGGCTGTAGTCATGGGGGTCGATGGGATAGTCGAGGAGGCTATCGGAAGAACATGCTGGTAGCAGAAGGCGAGGAGGGAGCTAATGGAGCCTATACTGAGGAGGATCAAGCACTACTAGGCATGCTGGAAGTACTCAGGAGAAAGAAGAGAGCGTCAAGCGATGGAGACAGGAGGAGTGGGACTGAGGAGGCATCCATCTCAGTCTTTGCCAGAGGCAACACTTCTATGTATTCTCATCCATCGGAAGGTACCGATGACTCACTCACCCTTGCATCTATGTCTTTCTTTTGATCGTCAGACTAGATTATCGATTCGGGTGCGTCTCGACACGTGACATAAAATGCTAGTGAGTTCTCTTCCTACACTCACCTAGCATCTGCAGACAACATTCAAACAACAATTGGTACTTTCTAGCCAGTGGTCGGTAAGGGTAATGTCGATTATACAGGTTCAGTAAGATTATCCAATATTTTATATGCTCCTTTTTTTCCAGTCAGTCTTTTGTCCATTAGTTCTATAATCCTCCAAATAAAATGCATTATCTCTTTTGATATTCTTAAGGTGATCTTCTAGGAGAAGGAGACGGAATAAAGACTTGGGACTGGTAATTGGCATGATGGACTGTGGTACCTGGATCGGGAAGGATTGGATTTATCATTGGTGTCTGTGGAAGAAATGACAAGAATAGAAGGACCAAAGATGAGTGTCGAGGATACACTAATACTCGATCACAGGCGGTTGGGGCACTCCTTTTGTACTATTTTGAGTAGGTTGTATCTATCTATTTATGAGAAGGCAAATAAGGAGAAACTAGTATGTGATGCATGTGATTTAGGCAAACATACTAGGAGCTCATATGTTGGGGCATGCCATAGGAGCTCTTCTGTTTTTGATATTATATATTCTGATGTTTGGGGGTCATGCGCCACAACTACTATGAATAGTTACAAGTATTTTGTCTCTTTTATTGATTGTTCCTCTCGTGTCACCTGGCTGTATTTGATGAAGAATAAGAGTGAGATCTTTGCCTGTTTCTGGGACTTTCATACCATATCCAGACTAGTACAGCACAATGGTGAAGGTACTAAGGTCAGATAATGGAACAAAGTATACCAATAAAGCACTTGAGGAATACCTGTCAGCCCAAGGGATACAGCATCAGACCACCTGTGCATACATACCATCACAGAATAGAGTGGCAGAAAAGAAGAACAGACACCTTCTGGAGGTGGCAAGGAGCATGATGATCGCTATGAATATCCCACAGAGTTTGTGGGTGCATGCAGTATTGATAGCAGCCCGATTGATCAACATGATGCCCTCGAAGGTACTGGGATGGAAGTCTCCATGTGAGATATTACAAGAAAATAATAGTGGGATATTCCCACTAAAGGTGTTTGGCCGCGCATATTTTGTGAAGACCGTCTGTTGGAAAACTTGACCCCAGAGCAGTCAAGTATGTATTCGTGGGCTATTCGGCGACTCAGAAGGGGTACGTATGCTCGAGCCCAGTAGAGAAGAAGAAGTTTGTGAGCATGGATGTTCACTTAAGGGAGTTTGAGCCATACTACCATCATGAGGGAACCTCATCCATGAGCAACTCATCTGATAATGAGAGTATGAGAAGAAAAATGGAGATTGGTGAGAGTATGGCGACCGATTTAGGAGTATGACATGGAGGAACGTTTGAGGAGGAACATGAGAGTGAAGAGGAACAGGGGGAGGCGATAAGAGGTATTAGGCCCATGGCTCAGGGGGAGTTACTTACCTACAACAGGAAAGAGAAGCAAACTGCAGGACCAGTACCTATAGTGCTAGTGTCAAGTCCCTTGCCTGCGTCCGTCATAACTCCTGAGGCACCTACACCACCACTACCAAATTTTTCTTCAGGTGATATCATTATTTCTACTCCTCCCACACCATTATCAGTATGGAGGACCACTCGCAGCAATACGAAAAATTCTTCTGATAGATATGGTTGGAACCTTGCTCAGTTTGCTTTATTATAATAACATCTCTTCTTCTCATGGAGCATTCATTACATCTTTGGATAGTATTACAGTCCCTAACAATTGGCAGATTTCCAAGAATGGTCCAAAGTGGAAAGCGGCGATGCACGAGAAGTTAGGCGCTCTTGAGAAGAACCACACTTGGGAACTGGTAAAACTGCCAGAGGGAAAGAGGGCAGTCAGATGCAAGTGGGTCTTTACTATGAAGCAGAACCCAGATAGAAAAGTAGAGCACTACAAAGCTCGACTGGTGGCAAAAGGATACAGTCAGACGTACGATATTGACTATGATGAGACCTTTGTACCAGTGGCGAAGATGATCACCGTCAGGATCCTAATTTCTTTGGTAGCAAATGGTGAATGGAAGCTATACCAACTGGATGTGAAGATTGCGTTTCTTCATAGGGATCTAGTAGAGTAAGTGTACATGGAGATACTACCAGAATTTTGCACCGATAAGACAGTGGGCAAGGTCTGTAGGTTGAATAAATCTCTCTATGGACTGAAGCAGCCTCATCGAGCATGGTTTGACAAATTTAAGAGGGCGATGATAGGTATGGGATATCGACAAATCAATGCTAATCATACTGTGTTCTTCCGTTGGATTGGAGGCCACATTACCATACTGCGGTGTATGTGGACGGTATGATTATTACAGGAGATGATGAGCAGGAGATTGCCCGACTCAAGGGGAAGCTTGGCAAAGAGTTCGAGGTGAAGGACCTTGGCCTTCTTCGGTACTTCTTTGGGATTGAGATTGCTCGAGAAGCAGAGGGGATTATTCTTTCTCGGAGAAAGTATGCGCTGGACCTTCTCACAGAGACAAGGAAGTTAAGATGAAGACCTATAGTGACGCCGATCAACCAGGGGTTCAAGCTGTGTGCTGAGGCTGGAGAACCAATTGACCGAGACAGATATCCGAGACTGGTAGACAAGTTGATCTATTTGAGCCACACACATCATGATATCTGCTTTGTAGTGATTATGGTGAGCCGCTACATGCATGACCCAAGGAAGGGTCATATGGACGTAGTGTACCAGATTCTGAGATACTTGAAGGGTGTCCTCGAAAAGGGGATGATATTCAGAAAGAATGATCACTTGAGCATCGAGGGCTATAGTGACTCTGACTGGGCTATCTGTACTGATGACAGGAGGTCTACCTCGGGCTATTGCATATTTGTAGGAGGTAACTTGGTCTCTTGGAGGAGTAAGAAGCAGTCGGTGGTGGCCAGAGCGACAGCTGAAGCAGAGTATAGAGCTATGGCATTGGGAGTTGCAGAGCTGCTATGGCTAAAGAGTATGTTGGTGGAATTGAAGTTGGATCAAGGAGCCAAGATAAAGCTGTAGTGTGATAACCAGTCAGCCATAAGTATCGCCAACAATCCAGTGCAGCATGACAGGACCAAACACATCGAGATTGATAGGTTCTTCATCAAGGAGAAGTTGGATCGTGGACTACTGAAGCTAGGTCATGTTCCAACCAAGGATCAGGTAGCAGACAATATGACCAAGGGACTTAGCTCTGAAGATATGATTAGAGGATGTGACAAGATGGGCTTATTGAATATCTTTCGTCCATCTTGAGGAGAAGTATTGGTATATTAGAATATTCTTGGTATATTTGTTGGTATATTAGAATATTCTTGGTATATTTGTTGGGATATTAGAATATTCTACAGGGGGTGTTAATAGGGTATTAATGTAAGATGAAGGATTGTAAGGCTATAAATAGCTAAGAGATTATCAATAAAAATATAACAATTACTCCAAAATATTCTACATAAGTGTTGATTAGGGAGAATCATTCTCCTAACATCTTGATTACACGCACAATGAAGGGAAAATTATGCGCCACTCGTGCGCCAGGTCAATACCTCCGTGTAAAATTAAATATGTGTAAACACTGCACAAACTTTGTCTGCACCACAAAATAGCCGCCAAACAGGAGCAATCTCTACACAACATATTGATTGTGCGCGTATGCATAAGAGGACTATTAGAGACAACTTTCTCTCCTCACTGAAGAGCAAAGACTCGAGATATGACGAATCACTTGCCAATCAAGCCAGCACATAACTCTATACACAAGGGACCAAAAATTTTCACAGAAGATTCAATATATCTCATGTAAAAAGGCAGAGTCTGCCTTCTTCCTCCTCTTATCTTCCCTCTTTTGATTTACGTGAGCTTATTATAAAAAATGTAAAGTGAGGGACCCTTCTGACATTATAACGGTATTTTCTAATGAACATCGTTGCAATTATATAGAGTTGTAATCTAATGTTGCTGCGCATTAGTAAAACGGTATGTGTTTGACCAATTGACTTACACTATGTATCCTAAATCTCAACATACAAAGCAAGTTGACAACCAGGAGTACGAGGATGAACTGCTCTTTGCTTCAGCATATATGGCTTCACATCTTCCCCGTAGTAGGAGACAATCAAGACGAAGCTCTTCAAGAACACCCAGCCATAGGAGATTTGACCAAATCGTCGACTCCTTTGAAGGAGTATAGCAAAATACTCGTTCTCGAAGATGGGAGCTCGTTCGTCATGAGAATCCCCATTCCTCAGAATCTGAGACTGGGGGTAGCAATCCCCCTGATTCTTAAATTGACAGTGTAGACTCCAACTACACGTTCTTTCTACCAATCCCTCTATCGTATACAGGGATGTTAGCATTTACGCCATCAGTGATGAACAAGAAGCTTCTCCATCAGAAAGTACCAAAAACTGCCTCAACTCATTAGAGGCTGCTCTCAAGAACATGCACACAATGATGCAAAATATGCATCAAAGGATGACAACCCAACATTCTGCTACACCAGTACATGTCCAAGTGGATTCTTTTATACCTACACAGCCTACTCCTGAAATAACACCTCTATAGGATAACACAAATCTAGAAGCATTGATAAACCAAGAGTCAGTAGCACCAACTCTTAATCCTCTGAACATTGGGGGTGGATCTCCGCCGGTGATGATTCATGTTCAACCAGTATCCTATCAGTCAGCCATACCACTCCGACCAGTAGATCCTCTCGAAGCTATCCGAGAGTTGCATGCACAGGTCGATGTTTTAAAGAACAAAGACCAGCTCCATAAGCTGGGGGTGAAATAGTCTTATCCTCCATATTGGGATAATGTTCTTTTCCCTCCTAAATCTAAACCTCAATCGATAGTCTTGTTTGAAGGCAGGACATCACCGAGCCAATATATTAATTACTTCAATATGATGATGCATAGCCTACGATTAGTATCACAATTTACCTGATAACTGCATATCCTCGTTTGGTAACATGAATTGTCTTTTCCTCTCACGACTGTACGAGTGAAGCATGGATATGACAATATCTTCACTCATCGATATCAAACAGAAGGAGAAGAAATCCGCTCGTAAATTCGTTGAGCGTTTCAGGCAGGCAACTCTGAAGTTACCCTCAGTATTCCAGACTCCGCATTCATTGATACCTATAAAAAGAACCTACTGCCTATAATAGGCCCTTGGACAGGTCCAACTCAATTTCAAGACTGGACGACGTTCATCATCCGGGCCGAAGTGCTGAAGGAAACGCAAAAATGGCACGCAATTTGGGATTATAAATGACCAATGCGAAAGGGAAGCGTCCCTCCAATAGTGCGAGTAATCGCAACAGCAAAGGAAATAAGGCCTTGGCGATAAATTTGTCAAAGTGACCTACCGCTCCTCCAACACAAAATTCTATAGTCTTCTAGGCCTAAGGAATAATATTTCTTTGACGAGAACGATATCCCCAGCATTTTCGAATGCTTGATAAAAATTAACAAGTTGTAGTTGCCTGATATCAAGCGACCAAATAAGGCTTGTAAAACAGACGACCCGAAGTACTGCTTGTACAGCCGATATATACATCACCCTACCAAGGCTTGTTATGTCTTGAAATGGAAGATACAACAGTTGATAGATGCTAAAGCTATCACCCTTTACAACGAAGTTTAGACAGTCACTGCCAATATGGTGTCTCTTCAATTCGAGGACTTTCCAGCACAAGAAGTCCCGAACCGCATCGTCCCAATACCTCGAGCTATGATAGAAGTGGTAAATCTTCTGCCACCTAGAAGTCAAACAGAGAAATTTGTGCCTCTTACCACAGATCATGGCGAGATCATGTGGATTCATCTCGACCTGCTGTCTGATTGGGACCAGGGAGCAACATCTTCCAATTCAAAATCTAAGAAGGGTAATAAGTATAAATCATGCAATATGATTTCTTCAGATATCCATTCAGACGAAGATCATGACCAACATCAAGAAAATGTATCTCTCAAGATCATATTTCAAAATATGAACACTACCCCACCAAGCTCTACTCGTAAGCTTCGCTTGACGCACCGACAATGGTCCATGATTGGCAATGTTCCGCTATATAGGGTGCAACAAATCTTTAATGCTTATGAAGGTGTTCCTATACAAATTTCTCCTCCTTCTTCTGCAACCATTATAGCATCGACCTTGACTCAGGTGCTTGAGAAGGATCGCCCCCAATTTTATCGATACAGCCAACAATTTGTACGCTTGATGCAAAATATGGGGTATGATTTTCAGAAAGCTGAAGGTTTGAACTTTGGCAAAGGACGACGTATTCCATGATGTATTCCTCTACAACTTCGAGGACAGTCCAATAAATCCCATAGTGGATTGGGCTACGACGAGACCAGCCTATAGACTTGCCCCAAGAAGGGGCATGATAAAAAGAAACTCAAGTACTGTAACATGAAAATTCTTTCTCCGATGCCCAAAGAAGAAGCCATGACTGGTACCAGGTCCAGCAAAGATTATCATAAAACTTATGAATCTATCCCGGAAGATATTTCTGACACTCTTCCTACTCCTACTGCTCCGGTCACAACCGAACCTGGTCCTTCGAAGCCTACTACGGTGGAGAAAGGAAAGCAAAAGGTAGTATGCTTCGAAAAATCTCTGAAGAAGATTGTACCCCAAGGACTTGAAAAGCCCTACGATTTTGACTTATTGGCACAACTGGCCAATACCCCAGCCCGACTCTCCATATTCGAGTTACTTTGTTTGTCGAAGGAGACTCGTGAAGCTTTGAGCGAAGCAATGATACTTGCGGACTTATGCTTAGCTCAACTAAAAATAGTCCAAAATAAGATCCTCTAATAATCAGAGTCAAAGGACGTACTACTCGTCCAACTCCTTCGAAGCCTCTCGACATCGACCTGTACAAGTCATCTTCATTGGTCATCAACCTTCGATGCAATGAACAACCAACACTGGATAATGAGCCACTAGTTATCGACCTTCGTCTTAACAAACAATCGACATCAGCGAATCAACCCCTTGTCATCAATCTTGCCAAGCCTCTTATCAAGGTTGAAGATTCTTTCGATTATGTGGAAGATGAAGAAATCTTATATTTTATGAATAAAGAAGACTAATTTGTACTACATTGATGTTAAACCCTTTGCTAAAAAATTCTTAGAGGCTTTACCTCTACGAACCTCTGTCCATACTCATAGCATCTCCATTCCAATATGGTTCATCATATGAACCATAAGAGGAGGTATACTTCATGTCCCAGCGAGACAGGATAAGCAACGTCAGATAATTTTTGGCAAAGCTAAAAACAAAAGAGTCACGTAGACTAATGGTTCTGACGAGGATATGGGAAAGATACAACCGTATCATTATAGCCAACCAGCCAAGAACACTATACAAATGATGGGCTACAACTTAAAATCTGGCTTGGGACTAAATTATGGAAAAGGCAGACGAACTTCTATATGTCACCTCTTTTCTAAAGGCAAGCCAAAAATATACTACCAACGGACTGGTCGAGGTTTGGGATATGTTACACCACCAACAAGTCCAGAAAGTTTAGAATCAGAAGAAGAGATGCACTCTCATTTCTCTAACTCATCATTGTGGGATTCAAACTGTCACGACCCGCACCCGGTGTAAGGGTACTAGTCGGAAACAACGCCCAGCCTACGCCGCAGAATCGGCGGTAGAACGCTGTCTAGATAAACTATCTAACAATATAATGAACCACCAATAATGATAGTATACTCAATCACAGAACTAAGGTGGAAATGAGCACGAATCAGATAAAGAATAGAATAGTCACAATACAACTCATGAGTCTAAAATAATACATCAATGAGTCTGAAGAAAATTACAGAAATATGCTGGAGACAAATCCAGTACAAAGAATACTACAAAACTATAAAGCTACAACTCCAGGGTCAACTGTCTCAGTTGGGATAAGTTCCACTTGAGCCAGGGTCTCAGAATCTAAACCCACAAAATCCTGGGGTCCATAATAGGTAGGGTACTCCTCAGTATCATCTGAAAAAATATATCCAGTCAGGAAAGGAGCAGAGTACAACCCTAACAGCGGTTCTCAAATAATGATAAAAACTATGTAACAGTAAATAGTTGTGGATAAACAAGATGCATAAATAGATACAAGAAATATATAGACAATAAGGAAGTACTGGAAAGAAATACAATAATGAACAATATGCTGATAGAACAAGAATACTAATGACTAAGTGTGTGAGTACTAGCTTTAACATGTGATCGGCTTGGGAACTTGCACAAGAGTATGATGGCCTGGCTGATTATACGTGCGGTGTATGATCAACACTCACAAGGAACAAGACATGCACAAGGAGGGTATGATCACATATCTACACTAAAATACTCCCCACCCCGACTGGTATAATAGATCCAACCATGGTACGTTATGGCACTAGATTCCCCAAGAAGATAGCTAGTCTCCCCGAGAATCGGTGTCTGTACATGTACAAGATAACCAATGAAACAATACTTGCACCATATACACCATATACCAAGGAATAACATCTCATGACGAGATCCGGATATACCAATCCGTGTAACCATAGTGTCAAGAGAACATGTATATCTACACTAGATACAACGAACATAGAGGATATCATAAATGAGAAACTATCAGAGAATGTACTCGCCTTAAGTCCAATGAACAGTCTCACAAATGTCTGACTCGGTGCCTCGAAGACCTAGATATGGAATACCACATTAATACAAGGTCCCGGAAAGAGAACAAGTCAAACTAGGCAACTTCTAGGTCAATAAGTCAATTCTAAGGTAAAAGTCAACTATGGTCAACTCTAAAGTCCACTAAAGTCAAACATGGTCAAACCCAAAGTCAACCTCACAAGACATCTATAAAATAATATAGAGATAAACTACAATAATTTAGGAATCAAATTAGATTCAAAAAGAACTCACACAAAGTATACTAATAATACAATTAATATATACCCTAAAATAATATATACAACCCAACATTTATATAAATAACATAATATATTATTACAATTATTATTCCTCACAAAACACATATATATATACATATATATATATACAATTATAATATATAATATATACATTAAATCTGTCAAAGCGTCATTGAAAAACAGTGAATAAAATAGGATTAAATCAAAACAGTTTAAATAGTGACAGTCGGGACTGTCACCGAAGGACTGTCACCGAAACCCAAATAATAAACTGCCACTGCTTTGGTTTTCGCTGACAGTTAAACTGTCGCGGAAAAGCGTCGCAGAAAAGCTGCTGTTTCCCGCTGCTGCAATTAATGACAAGTTTGTCATTAATTGCCCGAAGGCTACAGCGGCTGCTATTAGTCGGCTAATTAATGACAGTTTTTACTGTCATTAATTCACTGTCACTAAAACAAGTTATATATATATATATAATTATATATATAAAAACAGAATATATAAAACAATATATATATATATATATAAACAGAATATATAAAACAGTATATATATATATATATATATAAACCATTAATACAAAAATGTACATATATATATTAATATACACATAAACTTATACCTTCAAATATTTAACAAAGAACATATAATTTACATGGCTAGAAGCACACCTAAAATATTTACATTAATATCCAAATAATTATATAATAATTATAAATAATATAATTACACAAATATATTTTATAAAACATTTTATGTATAAATTATATTATTTAACAAGTAGTAACATATATATTTGCATGCAAGAAAGCTACATATTATATTGTACATTATATTAGCACACCCAAAATATAGATCTATGCTACAATAATTACTATAATAAATACACAAAATAAATATTTAATATCCATATATATATACTAATTATAAATGAAGAATTGAACCACAATTAATTAGATCTATACAAAAATACACACAATTGGAGAGTATCTCACCGTATCCCACTAGATCTAGGATACGCATGCGACACGAGTCCAACACACAACTAAATGCACCCCGAAGGACACAAACAAATCACAAATAATATTTATGAACAAATCAAAGCGTCAAAAGTAGATCTATGTGTCCGTGTCAAAATACGACATGTTCAAAGCCCCGTGTCGGAGGAAAACCCCCAAATGACACGTATCACCAAATAGTTGGGATACGAACCACAAGTATCCCAACATGGACACGACACTAGCCTCAAACACAAATCTCATGTCCAATTGATCTATAGGATCAATTGACACAAAAAAAAAAATATAAATTCGGAATTCCAACAAAATTGACACAAAAAGTACCATAACTTTCTTCATGGGTCTCCTATGAACACAAAACAAAGTCCTATGGGTACTACATACATATAGGTTGATTTTACATGATTAAATCTCAGATTTAGAAGCTATTTAAATGGAAAAATCTGAATTATACCTATTGGGAGATGGATTCCCAATGAAACCTCCAATTGAGATGAACTTGCTTCCAAATTGTAGATCCTTGCTCCTCTTTGTAGATCCTTGCTTCCTTCTTCTAGATCATTGCTTTTTTCTTCTCTAATGGTGAATTGGAAAGAATTTGGAATGAATTTGGTAGGGAATTGGATTGGGAATGGAGGGAATTTGGTAGTGGAAGAATTCTAGATCTAGATTTGGAATGAGATGAGAGGAGAGAGAAATTTCCCCCCCTCTTTAATAGGCCGGCCATAGCCCCTCCCCCAAGCAATTGTAAAATGTCCAATGTACCCCTTGGGGCCTCTCATGAAGAAATAATTAAGGAAAAAAGCTTCTAGTCTAATCACTTAATTAATTTAATCCATCTCCTTAACTATGGGCTTTCTAAATGGGCCAAATCTAACTATTTAATTTATGTTGGTCCATGGGTCCAAACTACACTAGTTGGGTCCACTAAAATAAGTCCAAAATAATTAAATAACATCCAACAACAATTAAATAATACAACAAACATTATTTACCATGCACAATATTTATTTAAATTGAAAATTACTAAAATACCCTTTTTCCTAAAATGTGGTAGTGACAAGTCTACCCTCCTTAAAATAATTTCGTCCTCGAAATTCAAAGACGAAAACTACCCCCAGAAAATCACAGAACAGAACTAAAGAATCACAACTAACTAATGAACAGAACATAACTAGAAATAACATACCTCAAGGTACAAACAAATATGGATAACGCTCTCGCATGTCATCCTCTCTCTCCCAGGTAGACTCCCCCGGAGAGTGATGCCTCCATGCGACGCGCACCAAAGGAATAGTCTGGTTCCTCAGCACCTTCTCTCTCCGATCCAGAATTCCAACTGGCTGCTCTGGATAGCTAAGAGTAGGGCCCACCTCTATCTCTGAGTGATCCAATACATGACTAGGATCTGCCACGTATCGTCTCAACTGCGACACATGAAACACGTTGTGCACTCCCTCCAATGCAGGTGGCAAGTCTAGTCTATAAGCAACTGCACCGACCCTCTCTAGAATAGTGAAAGGTCCAATGAATCGCGGACTAAGCTTTCCGCCTCCACCGAAGCGAATCGTGCCTCGTGTCGGAGAAATCCTCAGAAACACCAAACCACCCACCTAGAACAAAATACCACCTTAAGAACTTATCTATAACAAACAACCAAGAACAAGCACACAAAATAAAATCTAAACTATACCTCAAACTCCAAGGGTCTCCGATGGCTATCGGCCCAATGCCGTTGTCTGTCCTGCGCCACTCGAAGTCTGTCTCTGATCAACTGAACCTTCTCTGCTGCATCCACAACCATCTCTGGCCCAAGTAAAACTCTCTCTCCAACATCGTCCCAAGACAAAGGAGTACGACACCTCCGACCATATAGAGCTTCAAAAGGTGATATCTCTATACTGGCCTGGTAACTGTTGTTGTAAGCAAACTCTACCAAATGGAGATGGTCCTCCCAAGAACCTCCGAAATCTAGTACACAAGTGCGCAACATATCCTCGAGAGTCTAAATAGTCCTCTCTGACTGCCCATCTATCTGGGGATGATATGCAGTACTGAACTTGAGCTGAGTGCCCAAACTCTCCTGCAAACTCCTCCAGAAATGAGAAGTGAAACGACTATCTCGATCTGAGACTATGCTGACGGAAACTCCATGTATCCTAACGATCTGCCTCATATACATCTCTGCCAGCTTCTCCGTAGACAAACCCACCTTGAAAGGCAAAAAGTGGGCCGACTTGGTCAACCTATCAATAATGACCCAAATCGCGTCTTTTCCTCCTGGAGATCGTGGTAGTCCGGACACAAAATCCATAGTAATGTGTTCCCACTTCCACTCTGGAATGGGTAATGGCTGAAGTAAATCTCCTGGCCTCTGCCTCTCGGCTTTCACCTGCTGGCACACTAAGCATCTGGATACAAACTGTGCCACTTCCCTCTTCATGCCATACCACCACACACTCTCTCGCATATCCCGATACATCTTGTTAGCACCTGGATGTATGGAATACTGAGAGCGATGCGCTTCCTGCAACACCTCCTCGCGCAACTCCCCACTAGGCACACACAATCTAACTCCATGCCTCAAGGATCCATCCTCTGCAATAGTGAAATTATCCTCCAATCCTGCTCTCACCTGAGCTCTGATACTCCTCAAAGATACATCATCATACTGTGCTGCCTTGATCCTGTCCATCAAATCTGAGTGTATCTGCAATCCCCACATCTGCATAGCACACCCAGGAACAATCACCTCAATGCCCAAGCTCTCCAAGTCCTCCAACAGATATCGATCCTGCGTCAAGAACATAGCTACCGGATACCTGCTCAAAGCATCGGCAACTACATTGGCCTTCCCAGGATGATATTGCAAAGAGATATCAAAATCCTTCATCAGTTCCAACCACCGACGCTGCCTCATGTTCAACTCCTTCTGTGTGAAAACGTACTTCAAGCTTTTGTGGTCTGTGAAGATCTCCACACGCTCTCCGTACAAATAATGTTTCCACAACTTCAGGGCGAATATGACAGCTGCCAACTCCAAATCATGGGTAGGATAGTTCTTTTCATGAGGACGCAATTGCCTGGATGCATAGGCAATCACTTTCCCATGCTGCTGAAGAACACAACCTAAACCCTTTCCCGATGCATCACTATAAATAGTGAAACCTCCGGACCCTGATGGCAATGTCAAAATAGGAGCAGACGTCAACCTCTTCTTCAACTCCTCAAAAGCAGCCTGGCAATCTTCCGTCCAAACAAACTCCACATCCTTCCTTGTGAGTCTGGTCATCGGCTCGGCAATCCTCGAAAAATCTTGCACAAACTTTCTGTAGTAGCCTGCCAATCCCAAGAAACTCCTGATCTCTGCTACCGAACTCGGAGTCTTCCAAGATTCCACTGCTGAAATCTTCTTCGGATCCACTGAAATACCATCACCAGTCACAACATGCCCCAAGAATTCTACCTTGTCCAAGAAAAACTCACATTTGGACAACTTCCCATACAACTTCTCCTTTCTCAGCACATCCAACACAATCCTCAAATGCTCCTCATGCTCCTCCGGTGTCCTCGAGTATATGAGTATGTCATCGATGAACACCACCACGAACTTGTCAAGGTACTGGTGGAACACCTTGTTCATCAAGTTCATAAATACCGCTGGTGCATTAGTCAAACCAAACGGCATCACCATAAACTCGTACTGACCATACCGAGTTCTAAAAGCAGTCTTCGGTATGTCCTCCGGCTTCACCTTCACCTGATGGTAGCCTGATCTCAAATCTATCTTAGAAAATACCTTCGTACCACTCAACTGATCAAACAGATCATCAATCCGTGGCAAAGGATACTTATTCTTGATAGTGAGATTATTCAAAGCCCTGTAATTAATGCACATGCGCACTGATCCATCCTTCTTCGGCACAAACAATACCGGGGCTCCCCATGGTGAAGAACTCGATCTGATAAACCCCTTATCCTGCAATTCGTCCACCTGCTTCTTCAACTCGACCAGCTCGCTGTTGTTTACTCTATAGACATGTTACGAAATTGGTTCTGCACCTGGCACCAAGTCTATAGAAAATTCAACATCTCGATCTGGTGGCAATCCTGACAATTCCTCAGGAAACACATCCAAGAATTCTGCTATCAACGGATGCGGCAACTCCTTGTCTTCCACCATAGCTCCACAAATAATGCCTTCTCCCTGCTCTGCAGCTCCTCTAGCAAACTCGAACTCTGGCTCTCCTGGCGAACCAAACAAAACTCTACCTCCTCTACAATCTATGCTAGCACGGTGCCTACTCAACCAATCCATCCCGAGTACAATGTCGTAGCTCGGAAGTGGCATTACAAGTAGACACGCACTCAACTCCCGGCCTCCCAGAGTAACTCTCCGATCCTTGCAAATATCATTAACCAGGATAATGCCTCCCCCGATCATGATCTTGCAAGTCCTAAGCAAAGACTCAGCTACCAAACCATGCTTTAGAGCAAAAGAAACAGATACAAAACTATGGGAAGCACCACTATCAAACAAAGCTAAAGCTGGAATGGAATCAAGAAGAATAGAACCTGCGATGACATCTCCTGTGGGTTCCTCCTCTTCGACTGTCATAGCAAACGCTCCTCCCTGCCGAGCACCTCCCTGCTGCTGATGCTGGACAAAACGCTGCTGCTGTGTCGGAAGCGGTCCCCTCGGTTGTGCTGCAGGTGGTCTCGTCTGTGCCCTCGGAGATGGAGCTGCTCCCTGAACTGCACGACGAGGACACTCCCTCAATTGATGCCCTTCAGTACCACAATACAAACAAACTCCTAGCCTCTTTCTGCAAACTTCCCAGATGTGGCCGGGCTTCTTGCAGAAGTTGCATAGAGCTTGCTGTAACTGCCTCTGCTGCTGAGGTGCCTGGTGAAAAGGCGCTCTAGCTGGAGTCTGGTTCTGCTGTGGCTGCTGGAAAGGTCTGGACTGGAAATGAGGACGTTTGGCAGATACTGCACTGCCGTTGGCCCCCAGAAAAGAATCACGGTCTCTCTTGGTCTTCAAACCCAGATCCCGCTCAACCTTGCGTGCCTCCGCAAGTATCTCCGAGTATGTCTCATAAAAAGACGGAATGAGGATCAATATGGCACAAGAAGTAGACATCAAGGAAAGGACAGTTTAAGAGATCAAGTATCAATATCAAAGAAGAATAGTTGAATCAAAAGAATTTTCCTAGATGTGATTGAGTATCTCAGCCTATATCCTATATCCTATTGCAGGCTCGCAGTAGTACAACTAAGTTGTCGCACTAACACGACATCACATACTTGTGAAGCTAGACCTGCTTGGGCCACCACCAAAAACGTGTCACGATCCGCACCCGGTGTAAGGGTACTAGTCGGAAACAACGCCCAGCCTACACCGCAGAATCGGCGGTAGAACGCTGTCTAGATAAACTATCTAACAATATAATGAACCACCAATAATGATAGTATACTCAATCACAGAACTAAGGTGGAAATGAGCACGAATTAGATAAAGAATAGAATAGTCACAATACAACTCATGAGTCTAAAATAATACATCAATGAGTCTGAAGAAAATTACAGAAATATGCTGGAGACAAATCCAGTACAAAGAATACTACAAAACTATAAAGCTACAACTCCAGGGTCAACTGTCTCAGTTGGGATAAGTCCCACTTGAGCCAGGGTCTCAGAATCTAAACCCACAACATCCTGGGGTCCATAATAGGTAGGGTACTCCTCAGTGTCATCTGGAAAAATATATCCAGTCAGGAAAGGAGCAGAGTACAACCCTAACAGCAGTTCTCAAATAATGATAAAAACTATGTAACAGTAAATAGTTGTGGATAAACAAGATGCATAAATAGATACAAGAAATATATAGAAGGAAGTACTGGAAAGAAATACAATAATGAACAATATGCTGATAGAACAAGAATACTAATGACTAAGTGTGTGAGTACTAGCTTTAACATGTGATCGGCTTGGGAACTTGCACAAGAGTATGATGGCCTGGCTGATTATACGTGCGGTGTATGATCAACACTCACAAGGAACAAGACATGCACAAGGAGGGTATGATCACATATCTACACTAAAATACTCTCCACTCCGACTGGTATAATAGATCCAACCACGGTACGTTATGGCACTAGATTCCCCAAGAAGATAGCTAGTCTCCCCGAGAATCGGTGTCTGTACATGTACAAGATAACCAATGAAACAATACTTGCACCATATACACCATATACCAAGGAATAACATCTCATGACGAGATCCGGATATACCAATCCGTGTAACCATAGTGTCAAGAGAACATGTATATCTACACTAGATACAACGAACATAGAGGATATCATAAATGAGAAACTATCAGAGAATGTACTCGCCTGAAGTCCAATGAACAGTCTCACAAATGTCTGACTCGGTGCCTCGAAGACCTAGATATGGAATACCACATTAATACAAGGTCCCGGAAAGAGAACAAGTCAAACTAGGCAACTTCTAGGTCAATAAGTCAATTCTAAGGTAAAAGTCAACTATGGTCAACTCTAAAGTCCACTAAAGTCAAACATGGTCAAACCCAAAGTCAACCTCACAAGACATCTATAAAATAATATAGAGATAAACTACAATAATTTAGGAATCAAATTAGATTCAAAAAGAACTCACACAAAGTATACTAATAATACAATTAATATATACCCTAAAATAATATATACAACCCAACATTTATATAAATAACATAATATATTATTACAATTATTATTCCTCACAAAACACATATATATATACATATATATATATATACAATTATAATATATAATATATACATTAAATCTGTCAAAGCGTCATTGAAAAACAGTGAATAAAATAGGATTAAATCAAAACAGTTTAAATAGTGACAGTCGGGACTGTCACCGAAACCCAAATAATAAACTGCCACTGCTTTGGTTTTCGCTGACAGTTAAACTGTCGCGGAAAAGCGTCGCAGAAAAACTGCTGTTTCCCGCTGCTGCAATTAATGACAGGTTTGTCATTAATTGTCCGAAGGCTACAGCGGCTGCTATTAGTCGGCTAATTAATGACAGTTTTTACTGTCATTAATTCACTGTCACTAAAACAAGTTATATATATATATATATATAATTATATATATAAAAACAGAATATATAAAACAATATATATATATATATATAAACAGAATATATAAAACAGTATATATATATATATATATATAAACCATTAATACAAAAATGTACATATATATATTAATATACACATAAACTTATACCTTCAAATATTTAACAAAGAACATATAATTTACATGGCTAGAAGCACACCTAAAATATTTACATTAATATCCAAATAATTACATAATAATTATAAATAATATAATTACACAAATATATTTTATAAAACATTTTATGTATAAATTATATTATTTAACAAGTAGTAACATATATATTTGCATGCAAGAAAGCTACATATTATATTGTACATTATATTAGCACACCCAAAATATAGATCTATGCTACAATAATTACTATAATAAATACACAAAATAAATATTTAATATCCATATATATATACTAATTATAAATGAAGAATTGAACCACAATTAATTAGATCTATACAAAAATACACACAATTGGAGAGTATCTCACCGTATCCCACTAGATCTAGGATACGCATGCGACACGAGTCCAACACACAACTAAATGCACCCCGAAGGACACAAACAAATCACAAATAATATTTATGAACAAATCAAAGCGTCAAAAGTAGATCTATGTGTCCGTGTCAAAATACGACATGTTCAAAGCCCCGTGTCGGAGGAAAACCCCCAAATGACACGTATCACCAAATAGTTGGGATACGAACCACAAGTATCCCAATATGGACACGACACTAGCCTCAAACACAAATCTCATGTCCAATTGATCTATAGGATCAATTGACACACAAAAAAAAATATAAATTCGGAATTCCAACAAAATTGACACAAAAAGCACCATAACTTTCTTCATGGGTCTCCTATGAACACAAAACAAAGTCCTATGGGTACTACATACATATAGGTTGATTTTACATGATTAAATCTCAGATTTAGAAGCTATTTAAATGGGAAAATCTGAATTATACCTATTGGGAGATGGATTCCCAATGAAATCTCCAATTGAGATGAACTTGCTTCCAAATTGTAGATCCTTGCTCCTCTTTGTAGATCCTTGCTTCCTTCTTCTAGATCCTTGCTTTCTTCTTCTCTAATGGTGAATTGGAAAGAATTTGGAATGAATTTGGTAGGGAATTGGATTGGGAATGGAGGGAATTTAGTAGTGGGAGAATTCTAGATCTAGATTTGGAATGAGATGAGAGGAGAGAGAAATTTCCCCCCCTCTTTAATAGGCCGGCCATAGCCCCTCCCCCAAGCAATTGTAAAATGTCCAATGTACCCCTTGGGGCCTCTCATGAAGAAATAATTAAGGAAGAAAGCTTCTAGTCTAATCACTTAATTAATTTAATCCATCTCCTTAACTATGGGCTTTCTAAATGGGCCAAATCTAACTATTTAATTTATGTTGGTCCATGGGTCCAAACTACACTAGTTGGGTCCACTAAAATAAGTCCAAAATAATTAAATAACATCCAACAACAATTAAATAATACAACAAAAATTATTTACCATGCACAATATTTATTTAAATAGGAAATTACTAAAATACCCTTTTTCCTAAAATGTGGTAGTGACACAAACGAAAGCATGGGGGACGTATTCAAACACGTTTTCTCTGTAAATATGGTGTCAACTACCCCAGATGAGGAAGACAATGAATTATTAGAACCATTCGAGAATGATCCATGGGCACAACAAATGGATACTCAATGGAAGCTTCGGTTTGAGCAACGTAAACCACCTACATAGGATGAAATAGTCTAAATTGATGTAGCAGAAGAATCTTTCCCAAGACCAATCTTCATTAGCAAGAGTCTTCTTGAAGATGATCAACACGCTTTACTCCAGCTAATAAAGGAGTATATCGATATCATCTCCTGGAGTTATGAGGATATGCTTGGCCTAGATTCTTAAATAGCCATTCACAGGCTCAATATTCTTTCGAATGCTAAATCGGTAAAACAACAACGGTGGTTTCGTCCGGATATGATGGATGCAATTGATGCAGAAGTCAAGAAACTCATAGTATATGGCTTCGTTTGAGAATAGCAACATCCAGACTGGGTAGCCAATGTTGTTCCAGTCATGAAAAAAATATAAAAGTTTGGGTCTGCATAGATTACCAGATCTGAACTCGGCCTATCCAAAAGATAAATTTCCTCTTCCCATCAGAGATGTCATGATCGACAATATATGTGGCTTTGAACGTATGTCCTTTATGGATGGATTCTCAGGATACAATCAGATCAAGATATCGTCTGATGAAGAAAAATATACCTCTTTTCGTACACCATTAGGAGTTTACTATTATAAAGTCATGCCATTCGGCTTAAAGAATACGGGTGCAACGTACCAACGAGCCATAAGTATAATTTTTAGAAGAATTTACGAAAAATAGTAGAATGTTAAGTAGATAACATCACAGTCAAAAGTTGCTACAAAGATGATCACCTTTAAGATTTGAAGACTTTGTTCGAATTGATGTGCCACCACCAGTTGAAGATGAATCCAACTAAATCCTATCTGGGAGTCTCCAGTGGAAAATTTCTTGGATTTTTTATAACTTCCAAAGGTATTCACATTGACCCCGATGAAATCAAATCTATACTCGAAATGCAGTCTCTGCGTAATCTCAAAGAACTTTGTGGTCTACATGGCCGTTTGGCATACATTAGGAGGTTCATCTTTAATCTCTCGGGATGATGTCGATCCTTCACTCAGTTAATGAAGAAAGATGTATCCTTTGTCTGGAATGAAGTATGTCAACAAGCATTCGACGAGATCAAACGATATTTAACAAATTCACCAGTTCTGATGTCTCCGATCGTAGAAAAACTATTTTGTTGTATGTTCGAAAAATGGATCACTCCCTATGAGCTCTTCTTGCACAAAAGAGTGACGAATGCCATGAAAAGGCGATCTATTATCTTAGTCACATAATGGTCGGCACTGAATATTGGTACAATCCGGTAGAAAAATAATTTCTCGTTTTAATGTTTGCTATTCAGAAGATACGATATTACATGGCAGGTCAAACCATTCATGTCATATCCAGAATAAATCTCCTCCGGGCATTGATGACCAAGCCGAGAACACTCAATTCTCGGTTGGCTACATGGGCAATGTTGTTATCGCCTTATGATATGGTATATATCCTGCAAAAAGCAGTGAAGGGTCAAGCGCTAGCTGATTCCCTAACACCTCATCCTGTACCAAAAACTTTCAAACTATACGATGACATCCCAAATAAAGTCTTAGAACCTGACATGGCAATGGGAGATGACACATGTCAACTATTCTTTGACGACGCATCAAGAATAGGACACAAAGGCAACATAGTAGCTGGAGTTGGCATAGTCCTAGTATCTCCTGACAAACTACTCATTCATCGAGCATATTCTCTAAGTGAACCATGTTCCAATAACGTGGAAGAGTACAATGCTCTACTCATCGATCTCTAATTATCTAAAGAATTGGACATAGAATATCTTCAAATGTATGGTAATTCCAAGCTGATAGTCAATCAAATCAGAGGAGAGTACGAGATCGGCATGAAGTCCTCATCCCTTATCATCAAGCGATAATCGAACTGGATTTCATTTTCAAAGGATTCTTCATTGAGCATGTGCCTCATTTACAGAATATAGAAGCTGATACTTTGGCCTGCCGATCAGCATCATTGGTTTTTCCCCTAAAGAGACGATACTCAATTATGATAACATGACGAGAGTTGTTCTGTACAAAAAAATAACTTGCACGTTGAACAGAGTTATGTCATAACTTTAACTTCCATGGATAAAGATTGGAGAAACCATTTTATAGACTATGCTGATTATAGGATTCTTTCAGAAGATCCCAAAGAAGTTATTTCCATTAAAAGACGCTCATTCCGATTCTACTATAACGCCTCATCCAAAACATTATATCGTCGTTCTTATGATGGATTACTGCTACGTTGTCTTTCTAACCCTGAAGTGAGACAATCACTCCGTGAGGCTCATGATGGCATCTGTGGAGCACATCAGTCGGGTCCTAAATTACAAGACCGCCTCAAGAGAATGGGTTATTATTGGCCCACCATGGTGACAGATTCCGTAGACTACGCCCGTAAATGTAGATCATATCAAATTTATGTTGATTTTATCCACCAACCAGCAGAGTTCTTACACCCTACAACTTCCTTCTGGCCTTTTGAAGCTTGGGGAATAGATATTATTGGTCTAATCAGCCATTCTTCTTCTAGAGGACATCAGTTTATACTTTAAATAACCGTTTGCTTCTCCAAATAGGCGAAAGCAGTCCCGCTTATCGAAGTTAAAATGTCCAAAGTAATTAACTTCGTCAAACACCATGTTATCTATCGTTTCAGTATTCTTCGGAGGATAATATATGATAATAGGCCATAATTTGCCAGTCAAGCATTCTATCAGTTCTGTGACAAGAATCAGATCCAGAATGTTGCATCTACGGCCTACAATCCCGCAGCCAATGGCTTAGCAGAAGCCTTCAACAAGACCATAATCAAATTCCTTAAAAAGTTTATCTCATACAACAAAAACTATTGGAATGAGAAACTCGGGGAGTGTTTATGGGCTTATCGTACGACAGTTCGAACTACAACTGGTTGCCATTCTCTCTGGTCTATGGATGTGAAGCGGTCCTTCCACTTGAAATCCAGATACCTTCTCTCAGAATAGCTATTTCTAATGAGATAACAGTAGAGAATAATGATCGATTACGCCTACAAGAATTAGAAGTATTGGATGAAAAGCGCTTGTACGTTCAACAACGCATTGGACTATACCAAGCAAGCATTTCAAGATCTTTTAATCCAAAGGTCAAAGAAAGAATATTCCAGGTCGGTGAGTTGGTCCTTTCAGTAAGGAGACCTATGATCACAACCCATAAGAGCAAAGGCAAATTCCAGGCTAAATGGAAAGGCCCCTATAAGGTGGAGACAGTATTCTCCAACAGAGCCTACAGGCTTGCTAAGCCTAATAGAGATTTAATAATGATTCCTATCAATAGAAAATTTTTCAAGAAGTATTATATCTGAGCACGACATTTATTCTCCATCTCCAGAAGATTAAAATAAGATGTACAACAGATACATTTTGTTTAATCTCCAGCAACTCGTAGCCTACACGGCCTCTCGAACTATTACCTATATTCATTTTTGAATAAAACATGGATAATGGGTCCTCAAAGTTCTCCAACGGGACAATACTCAGATCTAACGGAACACTCTCGCTGAGATCACCTAAACGATTCTGTCCAACCAAAATGTTCTATTCTTAAAGCCCAGTTGTTTTAAGGATATCCTATTACTGATCCCTAGTTAGACTGGGAATAATCTCACACCTTTACTGACCAGTCAATAAGTGTAATATAATTCATGTTGTCACGTCCCAGTCCCAAAATACGTAGGACTAGGACACGTAAGCAAGACCGCCGCATGGATATGGCAACTCCAATATATGGAAACCATAACCCATACGTACGCTGTAATATGAATATAAACTCACATGTGGTATATATAATTTCACAAGTCACAGATATGCTAATCTCATCCACAGAACAAGTCATAGAAAAGAAATACTAAACTAGAATAAAGAGTCTGAAATATCCAAAATAATAGTCGGGTGGAGACAAATCCACTACCAAGACTATATCCAAAACTAAAATGAGAGAGGAGTATAAGATCTCCAATATAAAATAATGTGAAGACAGAAGTGTATCAGCTAAAAGAATCCATTGCTAGATAATCAACGATGCTCAGAAGGTAAGACCTCCTCGGCAGAAAGGAATGCGTCAGGTCCAGGCCCGTACTCCTGCAAATACTCAAGAGCAGATATACCTGGCAGAGGACCAGGTCCTCAGAGGGACGTAACAAGATACAGAAAATACGAGCCAACTTGAATACAGTAAACATGCATATAATTTGAAAATAAATAAGTACGCTGTACAAGACCATCTATATGAAATGCAAATGAGGACAACTTTTCGACGTATGGGCAAGGGTAGGCTACTCGATCTAATCCTCACAACCTCACGCTCGTCCATGAACATCATCAGCCGACATACCTCGGGGGTAGCGACCCTCGGACTCCATCAATTGACATACCTCGGGGGTAGCGACCATCGGACACGACCCACCATAGTGCGTGCTAGTGACTACGGTGTTACCAGAGTGGTTAAAGCCCATACGCCTAATGATTGTCCTCTATGATACTAAGTGCCATGTGTGTGTCAACATATCTAATATATAGTAATGACTGAAAGGAAAACTACACATGCAAGAACTATACAGAAATGAAATAAATAAACAGAAATATAAATAGCATGCAAAGTACTGTAAACAATTTGGCAAGGTATCTTGCGTGGCAAGAAAGCTGCAAAATGTAGTATCCCAATGTCAACACCAAGAGTCAGAAGCTACGGCCTCAGAATGAACGTCTCCGGATGCTGAAATAAACATCACCAACGTTTCCAGAATAAGCAAAATAGCTAAAAAGCACTTCCCTTTCGTCCAATTTGGACACAGGGGCAAAACGGTAATTTCGGGCAAAAGTGGGGTCCACGTGTGGCCCACTTTGCACCGAAAAGCGTGCCAAGGGTAACAGTCTCTAAATGGGACAAACTATAGGTCAAACAACTCTAAATGTCAATACGAACCCAACGGTATGTCCAAATGTGGATTCCGATGGGCCGAACTCAATTTTGTCCAAAAAGTCAACTGGCCAATTGGCGATCTGGTCAACCGTCTCAGAAATGCGTAAAAATTGGGTCACAGGAACAGCGCGTTACCACGAGTCTAGTGGCGTAAGTTTCGTCGCAATCTGACAAGCGTGCACAAAATACGTGCGACTTCCACAAAAGCTGCGACACGGGGTGTGTCCGCGGATACGGCCTGATTCCGGCGCGCACACGCGTCCGAATCAGTCTCCACAAATTTTTACGTGTCAAGTTATGCTGCGTGCACCATTCAGTACACTTGGCACACGGCGGGACGGTCCCGTTTGGCGGGGCGCGTTCCGTTTTCCAACTTTTGGAAATCTGGAAAAAATGGGTGCGCGCAGTTTTGTGACGAATATAATTATGTCCACAGCAACTAATAGCATAGGGTTATTTAACAGAAAATAAACTAGGTCAGGAATTCTACAGGTATCAAAAAGAATCACCGAATTCGGATCTCTGTGGTGGGAGATACGAACTCGGCAATATGGGTGGTCATTCTGGAATTCTGCGATTCCAGAATTGGGTCTGTCCGTCCACTTTGGACGCTGTTTTTCACCTAGGGGCACACGTTTTTCGAGGTTGGCTATAAAACAAGTATTGGAGAGGGTTAAGGGATGATCATACCGGTGAAGACGGAACAACGTTTGGTTGAGCGAGTCGACGGAAAATCACGTCGGAGCGAAGGTGCCTCGAGTGGGAATCTGCAGTTCGCGAGGTCGGCGTCGACGGGATATTTGGATGGCTAGGCGGGGCTTCTCTGGCTGCGGTGACGGCTCTAGATGGGAAGAAGAGGTCTGGAGATTTAGATTAGGGTTTAGAATTTGAAGAGATATTATATATATATATATATATATATATATATATATATATATATATATATATATATATATATATACAAATAAGATATATAGGTCGGGGCCGCGCTCATACTGGGGGCTGCTGGCATTCTTCACGAATTCTAAAGGGATTTGGTTGTTTTTGCACTTTAGTCCTCTATTGTTTTAATTTTTTTTTTCTTTCTTTTTTTTTCTTTTTCATTCTTTTCTTTTCTTTTATTCTTTCTCTTTTTCTTTTCTAAATATATATATACATATATATATATATTTGTGTATACATATATATTATATATATACTCATAAGAAAATTCATGGATTAGGATAATGCACACCGTTAGGCTAGCAACAGCTCAAGGGGTCTTCTACATGGAATAAATTCCGAAAAATTTCTGATGGTCCCATAAGTCATCTAAGTGCCCGAACACCTAACATAAAAATTATTAAAAATCTATTTCTCCTATTTAGCCACTAGATACTATATTTAAATTATTAATTAATAAAAAAATAATAAATACGATTTTTAGAAATAGGGGTTTTACATTCTACCCAACTTACAAAAATTTCGTCCTCGAAATTGACACTAACCCATATTCATAATGATAACTATAACTATTATACTACATTGGTATCTAGTAGGACTCCTAAAACTCATGGTCTGCCATTCTAACACTTTTCCATCTATTGTCCATCCACTATTTTATCATCCTATAACTCGTCTACACTACCCAACTTACAAGAATTCTACTAGTGGTCACCTTCTTTGAAGCTATTGTCTAGATTGTAAGGCAATTATATTTATTGGGTCGAGAATCTTGGGATACCTGTCTGGAATCTCATAACTATGACTTTTTTCCATAACCGTCAAGTATCATAGTCTAATACTGCCTCGCCACCTGGCCAGTATGGCTGCAAGTAATTTGACTACTCTACTATAATCGTCTGGCGGCAACTGTCGCTACCTTGCCAGCGATTTGTCATAGTCATCAGTTCGTAACAAGTGCCTTCAACTCTTTCCTAGGCATAGTCTAAGTTTTTAGGGAACACTTAAGGTCTTGACTAACTATTAGGGGTATAATCTAGCTCAAATGATCTAACAATTACTACTATGCTACATGGTGCTACTTAAGGGTTAAACTAATAAAGAATACAGATATTGCTATAGTGCATATATATATTAAGAACTCATCCTTAGCTATCAAGCATTACTAACACATTTATGTTTATCTAACAAAATAGGGGTGAGGTTGATATCAAACAATTCATAATGGCACGAAAGATATAACTATGATAGGAAGAGTTACGCACGAGATAAGGAATAAATATAAAAGGAGAGGATGAGTCACCCAAGAGGGCGAGATAAGGATAGGGGAAGAATACTACTACTGCTACTCCCGTCATCCATTAGCATCGCGTGTATGCCATCTGGATAGAATAGAAATATATCCTCATAACTGCTAGACTACCATATATATAATTCTATATCTATTTGTGCATCCAAGAGCTTGTGTCACAATAGGGTTATGAGTATGCAAAGACAGTTATAACTAAAAGGTCGTACCTGTATCTACGGCTTCCTGTGTCTGTTCTCCCATACTTGTCATAATGAGTGCTTGGCCTTGTCCTTGGTGGTTCAACTGGGGTATAGTCCCCTCCATTTGTGCAGACTATAGAAGCAGTGGTGGGTTCCTTTGGTCTTCTATACTTGAGGGTGTATGCGGTGTTCCTGATTCTAATGCCATAGGTCTCTGGTTCTGTTTAGGGCATTCTCGGGCTTGATGGTGACTTGATCCACATATCATGCACAATCTCAATCGACGATGACAGTCTCTTAGAATATGACCTGTCCTTCCACAATAGTGACAAGTACGGAGCTCCTTGGTTGGATATGGTGCAGCACTATCTGATTGCTGGCGTGTCAAAGGGTGTCGAATGGGTCCTCCTTGCTGTATCCTTACTGGTCCTTGGTGACTTCTCTGTTGGATTCCGTTTCCCTTGCTGATGGCCTCCTGGATCCTGGCCTCTGTCAATAGCTCGGCATAAGAGATCCGGGACTGGGAGCTAGTGTAGTGCTGGAGCTCCTGAGTCAGCCCGCGGTGAAACCTCTTAGCCTTCTCCAAGTCATTAGGTATTAGGACTGTGCCATACTTACTGAGACGGCTAAACTCTGCGTCATACTCATCAACCGTCTTGTCCCCTTGCTCTAGATGGAGGAACTGATCGTACAATGCGTCCCTTACAGTATCCGGGAAGTACTTCATCTCAAAGCATTCCAAAAATTGTTCCCAAGTCTGTCGCGTACCCAACTGGCGCTCCATTGATTCCCACTAGTGATGCGCGTTGCCTTCTAACTGAGTCCTCACGCCTATTATCCATAGATCAGAAGGTAATTGTGATGCCTCTAACAACTTCTTGGTATTGGCAATCCAGTTTGTGGTCTCCTCTGGACTTTCATTGCCCTTATATGGCTTAGGGCCCATCTGCACAAAGTCCTTGACTGAACCAACCCGAGCTTGTGGTAATGAAACTAGTGCCTGGGTTGGTTTAGGGGCTAGTGCAGCCATTCTCTCAAGTGCTGTCAGAAATTCTAGCCTCTGCTCTGCTGTTTGCTGCCTCTGCTCTGCTGTTTGCTGCCTCTGTTCTTGCATTGTCATCTGGAAGAGTTGGAACAGCTGCGCTTGGCCATCTTGCGGTGCTAGTGGAGCTGGAAAAGTCCCATTAGGTATCGTGGAAGGGGTTGATGGGATTTGATTGTTAGTCATTCCATCCGGTCCGGAAAGAAGAGGTGTCGTTGAGGTCACTCCGGGTGATTGGTCGTCGTCCCCTGGAGACGTGGTCCCCGGTGGCGGCATGCCCGTTATGCAAATTCATCTCTCTGCAAGAGGTGGACGAAGGATTAAGAAGAGTACATGAATCAAGCAGGATACAAGAACTTAAGTAGGACATGTTGGAAGGAAGGTAAGTTATAGTCAAGTGTGGATGAGATCTAAAATTCTAATCCTAGGTGCAGGCCCGCTCGGTACAGTTACGTAACCGAAACGGCTAACCCGACCTGCATGGGCCACCACACATGTCCATATTACCTCTGAATAATATTTTATTTATTATCCCCCTAAAGAAAAGATAATAGTTCGCCCTTGAACTACTCTTTCTTCTCTTCCTCGGTGGAGTAAACTAGATATATCACGTTTATATCACCTCTGATAGTATTGCATCCTATAAAATTTATCATTTGTACTCAACACGGATATGCCTCGAGTGATACGTCTATCAAATTCTTCCACAGAATTATCCTGCCATGTCCATAATACCTCTGAGCAGATATATATATATATATTCAATGTGTCTCGATTTAAAATTGTCACTAAGGTAAAACAAAATTTCTTTATTGATAGAAAAATAAGGAAAGGACAATGTTGGTCAAAGGATTCCCATGTGCGCACATTTGTCTGATTGACAGAAAATGTTGCATAGTGTGCATGACCAGACAAGTTGCAAAAATGCACGCGACAAACCACGCAGTGCGCATAAAATCATGTTTTCTCTAAAAAAAACACATTTATGCGCGTATCAGTAGGGTGGCAAGGAAAAGTCAACATATTCAGACTTTTCTAGCCCACTTCGACCAAAGCCTTCACTCAACAACACACATACAGCACAATGAAGTCAAAGCTGAAATTTTATTGAAGCTTAATCATGATTACACATGATGGAGATTTATCACACCAAGATTTTTATTCTAAAAATCATGATTATACATATGAAAATCTATTACATCCGAATTTTCATATGATATGAACTGAGGCGCAAAAGAAATATGATCCTCAGTGAAAACCACAATACATGGAAAAGAAATCCATGTTGTGGGCGAGAATGCTATACAAGGCTGGGCCTATTTAAATTAGCATGACCCCATTTCTGTCAGACTCGATGGAGGACATGGCGAGTCGAACGGAAGTTGTTCCCCTATAGCCATCCAGCGCTACCGCTAGAATCCTCGGCTGGGATTCTAATTCCAACCCTGTAATCAGCACATGTGCCATATTAAGAGAATGATTCTAGCGAACTGAGTTTGAAAACAACGAACAGCCTTCTAGGTAATTCCTTTGTTCAACACGAATGGTAAAGCCTATGATATCCTTCTATTCTCCACCACACAAAGATCTTAGGGAAAACGATCTCCAGACGAGCCTACCATCCATCATTGAGAAGCGTCTTCTCATGCATCTTCTTGGCGGACAGCAAAGCCGATTGAGCCATACTGCTACGATCATCTTCATAGACTCGCACTTAACAGTTGCCATGCTCAAGTCTCACAACAAGAAAGCGATAAGTCTGAAAATACTTGGTAAAGTTTTTGCTCATATTTATAAGAGAAGACATGCTAAGTATGGCATAGCTCTCAAAAATTGTTCCTAAAAAGCTGTCTGCATCTCCGAAAAAGTCTCATGTGTCTCCTTAAAGACCGTATCAAAACCAAAAAAGCAAGTCAAAGATACGTGCATGTCAGCCACGTCTGCAAATTCGTTAGGATTCTGTCCAGAGTGCGCGCACAAAACATCTCAACAACTTTTATTCTTCTAATTCAAAGTAATTTTGAATTCATCTGAATGAATTCAAAAACTTTAAAGGGGGTCTTGTAGAAGCATAAAAATTGTGCCTCGAATAGATTGTGCAGTTTTCTAAAAATAAATCCAACAAGTAGAAGAATAGCACACTTTCTACTTGTTCTAGAAGAAAGATGCACATTCTCTTACTTTGGCGCACTTTTCATTAATTTCAAATGTTGGCGCACTATTCAGAGAGTAGAAAAGTGGCACATTTTCTTAATGTTACGAAAGATGGCACACAAACAATTTTCTCTCTCAACATTTAATGCAGCAGACTGACAGCTGACAGAGGAAGAAAATGAAGAGTCAGAGACCATCATTACAATGGAGCTACGATACGCAGACCTGGGTTGTCGTTTTGCAACACATCCGCAGTCTCATTCTCTACAAAAGTGCGTCGTAGTGCCAATTTTCTTCAAAAGTGCGTCGCAGTACCATTCTCTTCAAAAGTGCGCCGCAGTACCATTCTCTTCAAAAGTGCACCGCAGTGCCATTCTCTTCAAACGTGCACCGCAGAGCCATTCTTTTCAAAAGTACGCCGCAATGCCATTTCCTTCAAAAGTTTGCCGTAGTGCCATTCTCTTCAAAAGTGCATCGAGGTGTAATTTTTTTCAAAAGTGCGTCGTAGTGCCAATTTTACTAAAAATGCGCCAGTCTCCAGATGACTTCTAAAGTACGCATACTATCCTAAACGATTGTGAGCAGTTACGAATGAGTGTCTTACATGTCGTACTTCTCATGAAAGGTATACAAATAACTATTCCCCACGACCTATGCTTTCCTCGTATAGGAAGCTACGTGTCGAGCAGGCAGAAAGTTGTGTACCCACCCATGCAGAACGTGGGGTGTTAATCCACCAAAAGTGTGCGCATAATTGAAAAACCGTGTTTATTGTCCATAGTGTGCGCGCACTCTCGTAACCGCTCCTAAAATCTATAAATAGAGGAGGAGACACACAGACAGACAGATAGAAAGGGGCTAGAATTTTTAAGTCTTTGAAATTCAAAAGCAGAGTTAGAGAAATAAAAGCTTCTCGTGCCGTTGGGCCAGAGCTTTCTTATTGTTCAACTCTCCAAGTTGTTCGCAGCAATTTTCAAGTCTTTGAAATTCAAGAGTAGAGTGAGAGAAATAGAAGCTTCTCGTGCCGTTGTGCCAGAGCTTTCTTATTGTTCAACTCTCCAAGTTATTTGTAGCATTTCCTACATTTTTTTGTCTTCGTGTGCAGTTATCTGTCATCGTGTGCATTTTTTCATCGTCGAGTTGGCCAATGTGTAAAGTGATCGTCCGCAGATCAGATCTCTACAGCTATACTTTTCCAGAATCAATTGTACTTAGATTCCTGTTTAGGATCTTTTTGTATTTTTTTTTTCTTTTCAACAGTTTGTAACACAAAAGTTTCGTATAAACATTTTCTCGCAAACAAATATCTCAACAAACCTTTTTTCCTTCAATTGTTTTCAGAACATCTCTATCCGCAATGTGTTGAGTAAGACCTTCTGCGATAGTTGTCTTCCTTACACCAGGTTCTCCAATAAGTCACAGGTTATTCTTTGTTCATCTGCCCAAAATTTGTCACTTGCTCCATTTGTTGCTGCCTTTCCAAAACGAGACCTAATTTACCCTGTAAAGACAAAGCATATTTATTCATTTTGATTTAATGACAGAGAACCAGATTCATATAATAGTAGACAAGGATAAAGCACCTCCTCTGCTAGCTTTGTTAGATTAGTTTCATACTCCTCAAGTGTAGACATCTTGTTACCACTGGTTCCACCTCCAACTCCAGCACCAACTTCATCTGTGCTTTTTCCAACCATGCGGATGACCTAATTATGTGAAGTTTAGAGTTAAAATACAAGTAATCTCATTTGTCTTGTTCCAGTGCATTAAAATTGAGTCAATATACTTACTATTAAAAATATTTGTACCAGAATACTAAGTATTCATCTAAATTTCCTTACATTGTTATCTTTGGTTATTGGCAGGGAGGTAGTGGTTACGTGAAACACATCAGGTTTCAAAGTATTAACATGAACAATGTCAGAATCTTATAATCATAGATCAAAAATATTGTGACCCCACTAAACCATGCAAAGAGGAGGTAATAAAGATCGCTCTTTCTCTCATACATACAGACACAAGCATTATTCTCAAAGTGTAATCATTCTTGTGCAGAAATCAGCAGTTCAAGTAAGCGACATGTATTACCAGAACATCAAAGGAACAAGCGCTTTGGATGAAGCCATCGCCTTTCAATGCAGCAAGAGCTTTCGTGCCAAGGGATAGTGATGCAAGAAAACGCTTTCATATAATATTACATGGTATGCAAAACTCATAATGGTGTCGCACAAGTAACTTATTAGACAGTAAACTAATATATTCAGATATAATTCCTTCAACATGTCCAACGTAGAATCACTAGCTATGATATCTGAAGCACAAACTATCAACCAATCTTCTCTGTGTTTGTGTCATCTATTGTACATATAAAATTTTCTATAGGCCTTTCGCGCGTCAATGCCAAATTTCCCTCTGAATTTTTTTGATACATATTGTATGTCTATTATCTAACGATCAAGGAAAAATTGTTTCAATTCATACTACTCACCATGCTGATGGTACTCTGCTCTGTATTACTTTTTAGCTGGAAGGATCTCTATAACGATGTTTCTGTTTAAGACCCTTTTGGTGCCTGTCCATATATTCTTAAATTTTTATCCAAACTGGGTGAAGCATTTCATCAAACAGAATGCAGACAATTCAACAAAGAAAAAAGGAAAAAGAAAATACCTAGTACCGACGGGAATGCGGATGTCGTTGGTGAAGGCCTGCTCGACATAGTAGAACTTAGAGCTACAAATGATTATAAATTATGCCTGATTGATCTAGACCCCGAACCACCCGGCGGCTCCAGGAGCTCCCTCTTCTTCCTCATCATCCCTCTTCTCCCCTGACGAGCTCCTCCGCAAGGAGAACCTCGACATCGCCGTAGAGATCCTCGAGATCGTGTTCAAGAGGTCCTCGAAGGAGATGGAGAACCTGAGAGTGAAATCGAACCGGGGGTTCCGGACAATAGTAAGATGACTCTTAGGGATGGCAACGGGACGGAGTAGGGACGGGGACCATACCCTCCATCCCCGTCTCTAAATAATATTTGAATTCCATCTCCGTCCCCATTCTTATTCGGATTCAAATTTTTATCTCCGTTCCAGTCTCCGTTAAACAATGCACTCTCCATTACCGTTTCCGTTCCCATCCCCTTCCCATTAACACCTTGCCTTATTAACATTTTTTTTTTTACATTATAAGTTTAAAAACTGTTTCCATTCCAAAAAAAAATATATACTTAAAACAAATAGACTACTAGATAGAGAAAATGATACAATACAATAAAAAGAAAATATTAATAACAGAAAAATATACAAGTACTAAATAGAAGTCTATAATACAAAAAACAAAGAGCAAATGTTAACCCCACAAAATATATTTCAAATAGAGGTCTACATTTACATACAAAAAAAAAATATGGGTACAAGTGATCGGGGTCAAATATTTACCGGGGCGGGAAGTATTATACCCATACTCGTCCCCGAACCCAACCACCGAACCCAATCAGATAATTTTTTTAATCCCCATCACCTCCCCCGTCCCCATTTTTAAATTCCCAAACCCGTCTCCGTCGGAAAAAAAAAATCGGGTCCTCATCGGGATAAGAGGAAATTGCCATCCCTAAGATCTAGCCAACTCCGGACGCATCACCTAGGCAAACCCTTAGACCAAAAACCACCAGGAACCCCCTGATTGTTCTCTGTTGCTGTAAGAGCATCGTTAGTAAGACCCATCTCACGTTCTAGATTCTAGATTTAAAATGTAGGAGCTTATTTTGTAGAATAGTAAATCTCATCCCTAGTTTCAATTTTTAGATTTTGAGTCACATCCCACCCATAGGAGCTATAGGTTGGGCCTCCCAATTTCTAGATTCTAGATTGTAGGAATCCATTTTTTAGAATAGTAAGTCACAATTTGGAGCCCAATTTTTAAATTCTAAATTTTATATTTTATTTTCCACATAAATTTTTGACCACACAATCTTTGGATCCGGAGCTCACTTTATCATTTTCTACTATTTTTATACAAATTCAACTCATTCTATATTTACCTTTTTTTTTTTTTTTTTTAATTTTGGGCCACAAATTTCATTGGAGAGTCCAAACTACATGATGCTCTAAAGAGCCGCGTGCAGTCCGGAAGCCTCATCGACCTAGTCGCTCGATCAAAACCTCCTCTGCTTCTCGTTCAACTTAATTCGACTGCGACCATATCCTCGTCAACTCGCCACCGCGAGCATCACTGACCAGAGAATCCAGAGCCGAACCCATCTTGCAGACTTCTTTGCCCGAACCAGGGTCATCATCAGCCTCCGTGTATTACTAGGTAAGCCTCTTTTTAAATTTCTTATTCCCACCTTTTCTTTCTATCGTAATTCCTAACATGGAGAATAAGAAGCAATATAAGAGAAATATGACATAGTAAATATGAGACAGTGTACATGAAATATAAGGCAAAACTTACACTTAATCCCTTCCAATTTTCTCCACTGGAAACTAACCCGGCTCCTCCTCATACTGCCGATTCACTATGTAAAAAAATAAATGTGTGTTCAGTAGAGATAAATAAGTATGGAGAAGAAGAAACAGTATCAACCTAAATAAATATGATAGTAAAATTAACTCATTAATCTTTTTATAAAACAACTGTGGCTATCTTCCATAATGATAAGGAAATCAGAAATGCTAAGACTACTACCAAAACATTACAACCCAGTTACAACTGCTGAGGTGGAGCTGATGTGGCAAAGATGAGGTGGCACTATGAGAGAAAAACCAAACCAAACAGCAAACAAACCACAGACCTCCCCAAACGAACATTTGTTCCCCAAATTTGGTTTAGGTCTTCTTCCCCTCCACCCCTCTCCCAAACGAAAGTAGTGTTCCTCATTTCTTCCCGATCCCGAAAGGGTCGGTCGTCCTCGCTGGATCCTTTACGGAACCGATTCGTCCTCGCTTGGGGCGTGATGCCGTACGAGCCTGGAGTTGCGCTCGTACAAGGCAAGAACTTGCAGTTATAGGAACCCATTTTGAAACACACTTTATAAAACACATTCACAGAGATTTGAACACAGTGCAGGAAGAAACATGCTTTTTCATTGATAATTCAGAGTAATTTACATAGAGTTTACATTGATGCGCCTCTCGGCTACTTGATTTGCATTACAAAAGATAACTCAAAAGGCAGGGCGCGCTCCATCAGATAGTCCGCGTCGTTTGTACATTACGCCCTTGTATAGGTTGAAAGTCCAAGCCTCCAAAATGATCTGACTCCAACTATACTTCAAAATAGAGGTGCTCCTAACGCCTCCTCGTCTATCCACTAGCGTTGCACCGTCTGAGTGCCTGAAATAGTTGCCCACAACGTGGGTCAGTACTCAACTTGTACTGGTGAGCGGGATGAACCCACTCGACTAAATCGACACTAGCTTATTAGGGGCGAGCATGCATTAAGATGACTTCTATAAAGAGGCAAGTGAATTCAATTCATATCAGTTGCATGTTTTGATAGGAATAAAAATAACATAGGGTCCAACCAGTGCATCGATTGCTTACTCAACCGATGCACGCCTTCCCTGCACGAAACACAAGTATACTTACCATCTGCACAAGACAATAAATTAGCATGTGTTCTATTCTATGCGGTCATTGGTGTGATCGACACCTTAGGGACATATTTCAAGCATTTGCGGTGCTCCCTATCAGCCCGGGTAGCAAGCCCTGCTGGAGGTCCCGCAATGCATCGTGACGAGCACGAATCAAATATTTTCCTCCGGATCGATACGGTTCCAGTGCCCCGGAAAGCCGTTTCGAGGAAATGCCAAACCTTGTGCACAAGTTGTCCCAGACCATGCAAATGCATGAACAATTCATATTATCATACAATGCATCGAAATAAACAAAGAAGTAAAGCAGCAATATATATCTCATGCAACAGTTCATATTTTTTCAACACGGTGTTCCGATTTTTGATATCCCATAGGTCCAAACTCCGTCCGAGGCACTAGGCCGCCACCAACAACCAATCCCCATTATAAACAAACTCAGTTATAAGGTGTGCAAGCATATAGAAATATTAGTCTACAAATCCCCTGTTCCTTTCTTAGTGGCTGGCATGCATTGTGGCAAAGGATTTCCTAGACGTCCAACCGGGCATCATCGAGTGAACGTTTGAAACATTAAAGATGTTGGCGTGAAGAAGTAGGAAAGAAGGGTCCAAACCACTCACTGGTTAAGGAAAAGGTAGCTGAAACAAAGATTCCCGCCTAGCGACGATCAAACGTCAGTTACGCGGACCTGCACAGCACGAGCACCAATTAGAATCCTGCCTATCCTTCCTTGCCGAACTCCCCAAGAATAAAAGCTCTAAACGATAAAACCAGCAGTGAAAACCAAGCAAATCGAAAGCAACACCAAATCAAATCCCAAAGCGGCAATCAAGAAAACCAAGCAACCAAACACGAAAACTATTGGACTCGTTTCAATAGAGGCCTTTCCATGAGTTGGAAAGGATCATCGCATTTCGTCCGTGGCAAGAAGATGCCGAAGATCTAAGCTACGACTCAGACAGACTAGCCACAAGCCCAATTACGTAGTGCACATCCCGGTCGGATCGGAATTTGAGGCACTACATAATATACCACTAAAAAAAAGTTTCGACCCGAAACTTAAGAACAAGGCCGACCCGAAACGTAAGAACAAGGCCCTACCTCCGACTGAATGAACAATGAAGGATACTTCTCCTTCATCTCCGATTCTAACTCCCACGTTGATTCCCCAACAGAATGGTTCCGCCACAGCACGCGAACCAAGGACATCGTACGGTTGCGAAGTACTTTTTCCTTACGATCCAGAATCTGCGTCGGCTCCTCTGAGTATGACAAATCCGTGCGCAATTCCAATTGTTCGAAGCTGACCACATGACTAGGGTCATGCACATACTTCCGGAGTTGGGAAACGTGGAATACGTCGTGCACTTCTGCCAAGGCGGGAGGTAGTGCTATCCTGTACGCCACAGCTGCAACTCGTTCCACTATCTCAAAGGGACCTACAAACCGGGGACTCAGTTTGCCCTTCACGCCGAAACGCATCACACCTCGCATCGGCGTCACTTTCAAGAAGACATGATCCCCGACCAAGAATTCCAAAGGCCTTCTATGAGCATCAGCATAACTTTTCTGTCGGCTCTGTGCTGTGTGGAGTCTTTCCCGAATCAAGCGAACTTTCTCAACTGCCTGCTCTACCAGCTCTGGCCCGAGTACCTGCCGCTCGCCGACTTCGTCCCAACAGATTGGAGATCGACACCTTCGCCCATATAGTGCTTCGTACGGTGCCATCTGGATGCTTGATTGGTAGCTGTTGTTGTACGCAAACTCTGCCAATGGAAGATGCGTGTCCCAACTAGTCTTTAAATCAATAGCACACAGCCGTAACATATCTTCAAGTATCTGATTTGTCCTCTCTGTCTGTCCGTCCGTCTGCGGGTGATATGCGGTACTGAACTGTAGCTTGGTCCCCAAAGCAGCTTGTAGACTAGTCCAGAAACGAGATAAGAAGCGTCCGTCACGGTCAGAGACGATTGAGGAAGGTACTCCGTGTAATCGGACAATCTCATCTATGTAAATTTGTGCTAACCGATCGACGCTCCAAGTAACTTTTATGGGAAGAAAATGGGCTGATTTGGTCAAACGATCAACTATGACCCAAATCGCATCATGCCCCCGTGGCGTCTTCGGAAATTCCACAATAAAATCTATAGTGATGTTGTCCCATTTCCACTCGGGAATAGCGAGGTTCTGAAGCTCCCCGCCGGGCCTCTGATGCTCAGCTTTCACCTGTTGACAGGCCATGCACTGTGACACAAAGGTCGCCACATCCCGCTTCATACCGTGCCACCAGAAGGTCCCGCGTAAGTCCTTATACATCTTAGTGCTCCCCGGATGTAAAGAATACTTCGCGTAGTGTGCTTCCGCCATAATTTCCTTTCGGAGTTCTGGGTCGTTAGGAACACATAGCCTCCCTTTCATCTGTAAGGCCCCATCTTCGCCTGCCACAAAGTCAGACGTCTTCCCCGCCGAGATCAGTCCGCGTACCTTCGCTAAGAACTGATCGCCTTCCTGAGCTGATTTGATTTTATCTCTTAAACCCAGTTCAAGATGGAGTGGTGCCAGCTGCACTCCTTGATGCCGAACTCGAAACTCGATGCCCATCGCCTCAAGATTTTGAAGTAAACGGTTGTCTATAGATAACGAGCCCACGTGCTTCCGACTCAGAGCATCAGCAACGACGTTTCCCTTGCCCGGTGTATACGCGATCGTTAGGTCATAGTCCTTAATCAGTTCTAGCCAACGCCGCTGCCGGAGGTTCAATTCCCGCTGGGTGAATAGGTACTTGAGGCTCTTGTGATCGGTAAAGATTTTGCAAGCAACACCATAAAGATAATGCCTCCACAACTTCAGAGCAAACACAATTGCCGCCAATTCCAGATCATGCGTCGGGTAGTTTTTCTCGTGCGGCTTCAGTTGCCTGGAGGCGTACGATATTACCTTGTCCCTCTGCATGAGCACACACCCTAAGCCGAGTCCTGAAGCATCGCTGTATATCTGAAACTCTTCTACCCCATCTGGAAGTGCAAGAATCGGAGCTGAAACAAGACGCCGCTTAAGTTCTCGAAAGCTGGCTTCGCAGTCATCACCCCATTCGTATGCAATCCCTTTCTGAGTAAGGCGAGTCATAGGCGAGGCCAGTTTAGAGAAATCCTTCACGAACCTACGGTAGTATCCCGCAAGGCCCAAAAAGCTTCGAACTTCGCTGGCTGACGTAGGTTGTTTCCAATCCACCACCGCTTCTATTTTCTTCGGGTCTAAGGCGACGCCTTCGGCCGAGATGACATGACCAAGGAACACCACGCTGTTCAACCAGAACTCACACTTGCTGAGCTTAGCGAACAACTGATGGTCTCGTAATGTCTGCAGCACGATCTTCAGGTGTTCCTTGTGCTCCGCCTCGTTCTTGGAATAGATTAGTATGTCGTCTATGAACACGACTACAAACTTATCCACAAACGGCCGAAATACGCGGTTCATCAGATCCATGAAAGCTGCAGGGGCGTTCGTCAAACCGAACGACATCACGAGGAACTCATAGTGTCCGTAACGGGTTCTGAAAGCAGATTTTTGAATATCCTCTGATTTGATTTTCAACTGGTGATACCCTGACCTGAGATCAACTTTAGAGAAAACTCTTGCACCTTGCAACTGATCAAACAAGTCATCTATTCTTGGCAATGGGTACTGATTCCGCACGGTCGCTTTATTCAGTTCTCGGTAGTCAATACACAGCCGCATGGATCTATCCTTCTTTTTCACGAACAGCACCGGAGCGCCCCACGGAGAAACGCTTGGACGAATGTATCCTCGGTCCAACAGATCTTGCAACTGAACTTTAAGTTCCTTAAGCTCTGCTGGGGCCATGCGATAAGGTGCCTTTGATATCGGTCGCGAATCTGGAAAAGTGTCAATGCTGAATTCGATCTCACGATCAGGAGGCATTCCAGGCAGCTCGTCTGGGAACACGTCGAGGAAATCTGCAATGACTTCAGCCTGAGCTGCATCTACACATTCCCGCCGGGTGTCTCGAACAGAAGCTAAGTACCCTTCACAGCCCGAATGCAACATACGCCTAGCCGAAATTGCTGATATCACCATTGCCGTCTTCGGTGCAGCGCTGCACGAATAGTAGAAGTCTGCCTCGCCGGGTAGACAGAATACGACTCGCTTCTCCGCGCACTCGATTGTTGCATGGCAAGCACCCAACCAGTCCATACCGAGAATAATATCATAATCCTTGATGTCTAGTACAATGACATCTAAGGAAAGCTTCCTTCTTCCGATGCAAATGTAACCATCCCTACAGATCGCATGGGCGGGCATATCGACTCCCGAAGTGGTACTTACGCAAAGGTTCATATTTAAAGGAGTAGAAGCTAATTTATGCTCAACAGTAAAATCAGCAGATATGAAACTATGCGTAGCACCTGAATCGAATAAGGCTCTAGCGGGCAAATCTCTGAAAAGTAAAGTACCTGTTACGACAGTTTCAGATACAGATGCCTCATCCCGAGTCAGTGCATAGACTCGGCCTTGAGCACCCTGGCGTTGTGGATTGACTGGCACAGCATTGGCATCACTTGCTGGAGGCCCTTTGTTTTGATTCCCGTTATTCTGATTCGGCTTGCCCTCTCGGCAGTTAAACTGTTTGTGACCCAGGCGACCACATTTGAAACATCCTTGAACCCGACATTCATTCACTTTATGCCCTGATTTGCCGTACCGGCTGCAGTTCAGTGATTGGGATTGGCCCCTATTATCAGACGTATGCGAACGCTTGTGTGCTCCAGACCCTCCCGTTTCATGAGGACGTTTATTGTTATTGGTATGGGGGGTTTGCACCTCGGCCTTTGGGAGAGGGCGTCCAAAGATCCGTTCGCTGTTCAGAGCCACTTCGTAACATTCCCTGTATGTTTGGCATTTTTGGTTGATGACGTCCCTACGCAACTCGTCATTCAAACCCTTCTGAAATCAATAGCACCACGCCTGCTGATTAGGCAAGAAGTGCCCTGCAAACTTAGCCAGTTTAGCGAATACTGAGTCGTAATCGTCAACAGACAAACTTCCTTGCACCAGATTACTGAAGTCGTCTTCCTTTTGTTGACGCACGGCTCGGGGAATATATTGTTCAATGAAGGCAGATTTGAACATTTCCCAAGTAATTTTACAGTTGGTATTGGCATCATAAATCCCTTGCTTCGTGGCTTCCCACCAATCATGCGCACGCAGTTCCAGCTGAACCGATGCACAAGCCACTCGCTTGGATCCCCTGATGCCAACCAGGTTGAAGAGTCCTTCCAGCTTAGCAATCCACCCCAACACCACGTCCGGCTCCGCTCGTCCGTTGAACGTAGGGGGATGCATTTTTGTAAACTCAGCTGCTCGGCAGGAGTTCTTCGCTGAAGGCTGAGTCTCTTCTGACTCGTCTTCTACCGCCACGGCCGACGGCGTGACAGGCGTCGCTGCGGATGTCCCGTTGCTTGGTACCAGGGATGCAATCAGTTGCATCATTGTATCCATTTGCTTCTGTTAAGAAGCAAACTGCGCTTGTATGTTAGCTTGTTGGGTAACAGCTTGTTGTTGCTGCGCCTCCATGAGGTGCATAAGCCGTTCCGCCATTCCGGTTGAACCCGCTCCTCCGGATTCTCCAGAGCTTGCTGGATCGCTCTGAATGGGTTGAGCACTGCTGGCAGTTGCAGTGTTCTTCTTAGCCATGGCTACAAAAGCGAGTAGCTTGTTAACACTCCAAAAACGATAGATTTTATATCTATGGGCTCATTGTATAAGCGACTCTTCCCATGCAGCGGACGCCGAACGCTGAGAGGCGCATCAAACTCCTTTATAATCTTTTGAAATCTCGTGGAAGTAAAACCTGGCTCTGATACCAATATGTCATGCCCCGATCCCGAAAGGGTCGGTCGTCCTCGCTGGATCCTTTACGGAACCGATTCGTCCTCGCTTGGGGCGTGATGCCGTACGAGCCTGGAGTTGCGCTCGTACAAGGCAAGAACTTGCAGTTATAGGAACCCATTTTGAAACACACTTTATAAAACACATTCACAGAGATTTGAACACAGTGCAGGAAGAAACATGCTTTTTTATTGATAATTCAGAGTAATTTATATAGAGTTTACATTGATGCGCCTCTCGGCTACTTGATTTGCATTACAAAAGATAACTCAAAAGGCAGGACGCGCTCTATCAGATAGTCCGCGTCGTTTGTACATTACGCCCTTGTATAGGTTGAAAGTCCAAGCCTCCAAAATGATCTGACTCCAACTATACTTCAAAATAGAGGTGCTCCTAACACCTCCTCGTCTATCCACTAGCGTTGCACCGTCTGAGTGCCTGAAATAGTTGCCCACAACGTGGGTCAGTACTCAACTTGTACTGGTGAGCGGGATGAACCCACTCGACTAAATCGACACTAGCTTATTAGGGGCGAGCATGCATTAAGATGACTTCTATAAAGAGGCAAGTGAATTCAATTCATATCAGTTGCATATTTTGATAGGAATGAAAATAACATAGGGTCCAACCAGTGCATCGATTGCTTACTCAACCGATGCACGCCTTCCCTGCACGAAACACAAGTATACTTACCATCTGCACAAGACAATAAATTAGCATGTGTTCTATTCTATGCGGTCATTGGTGTGATCGACACCTTAGGGACATATTTCAAGCATTTGCGGTGCGCCCTATCAGCCCGGGTAGCAAGCCCTGCTGGAGGTCCCGCAATGCATCGTGACGAGCACGAATCAAATATTTCCCTCCGGATCGATACGGTTTCAGTGCCCCGGAAAGCCGTTTCGAGGAAATGCCAAACCTTGTGCACAAGTTGTCCCAGACCATGCAAATGCATGAACAATTCATATTATCATACAATGCATCGAAATAAACAAAGAAGTAAAGCAGCAATATATATCTCATGCAACAGTTTATATTTTCTCAACACGGTGTTCCGATTTTTGATATCCCATAGGTCCAAACTCCGTCCGAGGCACTAGGCCGCCACCAACAACCAATCCCCATTATAAACAAACTCAGTTATAAGGTGTGCAAGCATATAGAAATATTAGTCTACAAATCCCCTGTTCCTTTCTTAGTGGCTGGCATGCATTGTGGCAAAGGATTTCCTAGACGTCCAACCGGGCATCATCGAGTGAACGTTTGAAACATTAAAGATGTTGGCGTGAAGAAGTAGGAAAGAAGGGTCCAAACCACTCACTGGTTAAGGAAAAGGTAGCTGAAACAAAGATTCCCGCCTAGCGACGATCAAACGTCAGTTACGCGGACCTGCACAGCACGAGCACCAATTAGAATCCTGCCTATCCTTCCTTGCCAAACTCCCCAAGAATCAAAGCTCTAAACGATAAAACCAGCAGCTAAAACCAAGCAAATCGAAAGCAACACCAAATCAAATCCCAAAGCGGCAATCAAGAAAACCAAGCAACCAAACATGAAAACTATTGGACTCGTTTTAATAGAGGCCTTTCCATGAGTTGGAAAGGATCATCGTATTTCGTCCGTGGCAAGAAGATGCCGAAGATCTAAGCTACGACTCAGACAGACTAGCCACAAGCCCAATTACGTAGTGCACATCCCGGTCGGATACGGGACGGGTCTCTCTCTCTCTCTCTCTCTATGTGTGTGTGTGTGTGTGTGTATCTCTCTCTCTCTTCAACTTAATATTATGGCATGAAACTAGGGCACGATGGCGACCTCACTCCTCGAAGACGACAACGACGACCTCATTCAACCTCTCTTGAACCTAACAATACGGCCAGAAGAAGAAACAAGTACTTCTTCATCTTCTTCTTCTCTGTCTCTCCCTCCGTCTACCACTGAAACTAGGATACGATGTACTGTAAACTACTGTAAACTTAAATTAGGATTTTTTTCCTGAAATTAGTAAGGCATGCATCCACCTTAATAATTGCCAAGTCTAATATGATCGAAGAAGCATTTCTGTGAATTCAGTAAGGCATGCATCCACCACCTGGGTAATTTCAGAAGTATTTTAATACTATTTAGCCCCTATACTAAGAAGAAGAAGGGTTTGCAAGAAAAAAAATATAAAACCCTCATTTCAGAAATAAAAAATCTAATCATAACCCTAATTTCAGAATCAACATCAAAACGGAATCCTAGTTTACTAACGGAATCTAGTTTACAAAACAGAATCCAAAGTTCAAAATGATAAACTAAGGGGAAACTGAAACAAGGGAAAAATAAAAATTTATGTTATTTAAAACTGAAACAAGGGAAAATAAAAAATAAAAAATGAAAATACTTCTGAAATTACCCAGGTGGTGGATGCATGCCTTACTGAATTCACACAAATGCTTCTTCGATCATATTAGACATTGGATGATGGTAAATAAATTTTATTTTCTGTTATTTCAAAGCTTTAGTAAATTCTAATGTTTAGTTTAGCATATTGAAATCCTAATGTCCTAACATGTTTAGGCTCCCAAATGGCACAAAATGAAACAACTGAAGCTGAACGGGATCTTGCGAAGATCCCATGTTATTGTGAAGTTACTTCTATGTGCAAATATCCCTTGGAATAGTGGTCGCAAATTTCTGAAATGTGCAAAGGAGGTATGAATTTTTTTTGTAGTTTAGATCATTATTTTTATTTTTGCAAAATTAAAATTTTTTTTGATTGTTCTTATTTTGTTTTACATAGAATGATGGATGTGATTTTTGGTGTTGGGCGGATGAACTTCGGTTTTGTCGTTGCAAAGCCGGCTTTTGCAAAATAAGAACATCGAAGATGCCTATGAGCTTAGGACAAAAATTCTATTGTTGTCCATCATCTAAGTAATTTTTTTTTACTTTGTTCACAAAAAGTCAATTATTATTTATGTGTACTGTGATTACAATTATAATTTGTTTGTTTAATATGTGTAGAGGGAAAATCCAGGTTGTGAATATATTGATTGGATGCAAAAATCTAAGGCTTCAAAGACAAAGAAGAAACAGAAACTAGTAGATGATGGGGCTACTAGTTCTTCGGGACAGGACAAGGATATCATGAAGGAGATCCTATTTGAAGTTGAAATTGAACACCGTGTAGCGCAACGTCAAGTCGAAGAATATGGTTCCATTTTGAAAAAAATTGGTAGATTTAAGATTTAGTAATTTGGAGGATTTAAGATTTAGTAATTGTATTATAATGACTAAAAATCTCTCGGTTCAATTGTCTCAAAACTCTAATGTTTTGGCATTGTATCATATGTTTGTGTTAATATAATTACCATTTTCTATTTTATTTTAGGTCAATATTGAACGTCTGGTGTCGAAACTATTGTTGAACTTTGTATGTCTTGTGTCATATGTTTTGGTAGTTTTACTACTACTGATACTCGATTGCACATGCAAAGGATGAATACAATAGAAGTATTCCCCTAACTAACTTGGTTCCCAACTCTCTTCATTTTCCACGAGCTAAGCTGGACACAAATTGAGCTGGATATGAGTACTGATTCTACTTTGATACTCTCGTGCACTGATGAATTTAGGCCTGCAAATGACTTATACTGATACAAGGCTAATCTTTATCAAATGTCTGACACAAACTGATACTAGATTTTAGCCTTATGTACTGAGCTACTAGACTGCACTGAACAGAGCTGGGAACAAATTTATTGCATAAAATCAAATATCCACCACAAGTGGCAGCAGGACTAACATTGCCAATGAAATATCCACCACAAGTTGGCATAAAATCTGATTGCTGAGATACATCCTATTTCTCATGCTAGTGGCAGCAGGACTAACATTGCCAATGAAATATCCATCACAAGTTGGCATAAAATCAAATACCCATTGAAGAACATAGCTGGAAACAAATTTATTGTATAAAATCAAATACCCATTGAAGAACAGAGCTGGGAACAAATTAATTGTATAAAATCAAATATCCATTCAAGAACAGAGCTGGGAACAAATTTATTGCATAAAATCAAATACCCATTCAAGAACAGAGCTGGGAACAAATTTATTGTATAAAATCAAATACCCATTCAAGAACAGAGCTGGGAACGAATTTATTACATAAAATCAAATACCCATAAAATCAAATACCCATTCAGGCACATCTTAAAGTCATGAAAAACATTTCACTAGTACAACCACACATGCCCATCCAAACATCATTACATCTAGGAGCAGCAAAATTCCCAGTATGAACACATGCCCATCCAAACATCAATAGTACAACCACACATGCCCATCCAAACATCATCCACACATGAAAAAAATTATTGTATAATATTTCATTGTAGCCTGGGAACAAATTACATCAGCCGAACATAGATCAACAGAACAGAGCTGGATAATATTTCATTGTAGCCTGGGAAAAAATTAGTACATAGAGTCAATATATGTAAGTTCATAAATTCCAAGCTTCAAAAAATCCAAGCTTTCATGCAAGCTATATCACCAAATACTACACCATTGGCCAGGAGCAGCATAATTCTTCTTTTCTGCAAGCAAATGGTAATCAGATCAGCAATAACACCACGAATTAATATAGGCAAGATGTCCATAAAGATGCACCCATATCATATTAAATGTACCTATACCACACCATTAAATTTTTGAAGAAATGAAACCCCAATAAATTTTGCTATTTTATTTCAAATATTGAAAGCCAAACAACCAATAAGAACTAAGGATTAGATAGGATAGGAAGCATCAAATACACTTTTAATTCTAAATATTAAACTTGAGATGAACTAAGGATTAGATAAAAACCATCAGTTGCTCGAAGGATTATGCTTCTTCTTCTCCAGAAAGTTGATAGCCTCTTGCTCTTTTGGAACTATTGTTGATTCTCAACATTTCTCAAAATGACAATGATAAGTACCTGACATAAACTTCTATGCTTGACCCTCCTATATTGTACATTGCTAGCTTAGCTTGGCTCAGTATGGAGTATGGAGGCTTGATATAGTAGTAAGAACATAGTATCAGAGAGTGGCTCAGGCATAGTATCAGTATGGCTCGGTATGAAGATGCTCTTCTTTGCAATCTACTATTGTGTTCTCCATTACTAATTTCCAGCTAAAACATTTTCCACCATACCCAAGTATTAGAGGAAACAGTTTAGTATCAGATAAACCAAATATTAAACTAGAAATGCTAAGACTACTACCAAAACATTACAACCCAGTTACAACTGCTGAGGTGGCACTGATATGGCAAAGATGAGGTGGCACCTATGAGATAAAAACCAAACAGACCTCATTTCTTCCCTAAAATTTTTTTGGGAGGTCTTCTCCCCCCCCCAAACAAGACTGAGCCTTCCACATCATCATTGCCAAGTCAGCTATTCCTACTCCAAGTCATCATTGCCAGCTAGCTAGCTCAGTTACAATTAAGTAGTTGGACCACATCAAATCTAAGAATGAACAAAAGAACCAGTTATATAAGCCAGTTGCTCAATGTATACAGTTATCTATAATTTGAAATGATGAGTTATATAAGAACATTTACATAAACCAGTTATAAGCCAGTTGCCCAAAAGTTTGAACTATTGTTCACTCCAAAAGTTGAAGCTCCCCAAAAGTTGGAACAACATTGGTTCTTGTTCATTCATGCCAAAAGTTGAAGCTCCCCAAAAGTTGGGTAGGAGGGCGAGGCATCCCATACGCATACGCATATGGTACATTCATGGCAAAAGTTGAACCTCCCCAAAAACCAATCTGAGAATGAACAAAAGAATCAGTTATAAGCCAGTTGCTCAATGTATACAGTTATCTATAATTTGAAATGACGAGTTATATAAGAACATTTATATAAACCAGTTATAAGCCAGTTGCCAAAAAGTTTAAACTATTGTTCACTCCAAAAGTTGAAGCTCCCCAAAAGTTGGGTAGGAGGACGAGGCATCCCATACGCATACGCATATGGCACATTCATGGCAAAAGTTGAACCTCCCCAAAAACCAATCTGAGAATGAACAAAAGAACCAGTTATAGGCCAGTTGCTCAATGTATACAGTTATCTATAATTTAAAATGACGAGTTATATAAGAACATTTATATAAACCAATTATAAGCCAGTTGCCCAAAAGTTTGAACTATTGTTCACTCCAAAAGTTGAAGCTCCCCAAAAGTTGGGTAGGAGGGCGAGGCATCCCATACGCATACGCATGTGGCACATTCATGGAAAAAGTTGAACCTCCCCAAAAACCAATCTGACCGGTCTGCAATATTCACAAAATAAGCACCATAACGTGAAAATTATTACCTTCATAAGAAAAATGAAGACCCTTAAAATGTAAAACGATACTTACACTTGCTTGTGGCGGGCAAAGAAATAAATTATTCCGCATTTGAACAGGAGATGGGTTAGGATTGGAAATTTTCTACAAAATTAAAATATTTTATAGATTTTCGATTGTAAACATTCCAATAATGAAAGCAAAATTAAATATCATACATATACATCTCACCGAAACTTTCTTCTGGGGAGTTTTTTGTTTTTTACTTCCCCTTCTTGGTCTTTGTTGAGAAAGAGCATGATCTCCCATATTGTTTTCCTACAAAGTATATACCATCATAGTTTCATAAACACTAAAATTAAAAAATAACTCACAATTACTAAAATTAAAAAAACTTACCTTATTTTTTCTGCTAGATTGTGCTCGTTTTCCTTTACCATAAGTTTTAAAATATGGATGTATTCTAGGCCAACCTTTTGGTGTCTTACAAAGTGGGTCCCCAACTTCTTCACTTGTATTTTCTGCACAATCAATGATGCGATGAGAGTCGGATTGTTGGGTTGATCTAACAATCTTGCCACTTCCAAAAATTGGGGTTTTAATATGTTGTAGCTTCAATTCATTTTCTACCCACTCTTTAAAACGATTGTATCGTTCATCATCTGTTGCTCCCAAATTGGCTACCTTGGAAAAAAGATTTTGGAGCTCATCATACTTTTTTTGTTCTGCAGTAGCAATCCAACTATTATAAGTAATTTTATACCTCGAGTGAGATCTCTTCACATCTTTCCTCCATCTCCTCAAAAAGTACTTTTCTGGAAGTGAATTGACATCATATTCTTCGATAAGCACATAAAGCACATGTCTGCACAGAATTCCTCTAAACTCAAACATGTGACAACTGCATAAAAATTCATGTTCCTGCATGTGAAATAAAACAGTGAAGAGATGATTTTTACAAAAGCCACCGACCAAAGTTCTCGCTTGGACATCACACTCTACAGCCTCTGCACCATCTCGTGTATCAATTACTTTACAGCACATCTTTCCTGTCAACTCCTCCATAATTTCTCTAAATTTTGGAAGGGTGTAAACTTGCTGAACTTGTGCTTCCATTTCGTAAAAAGTGATACATGGAATAACCTGTGAAAATGACTGAAAATCTGCATACATCTCTTTTTCTGCATTATTTCTTAGAGCATTTTCATATTGCTCTACAAATTGCTTTAAATTTGTCTTTGAATTGACATACCCATCAAAAAAGGAATTCATACTCTCACTTCTTTGAGTAGTTGACATCCCAGCCCAAAACATTATTTTTACGAAGCAAGGTACCCACCGTCTCCTCTCCTTGTATAATCCACTTAACCAAGTATTTTTCTCCAATTTGTACTTATCAATCATCTCAGCCCAAAGAGTCTCAAACTCTGTAGTCATTTGGGTATCATATATTACATTTTTTAAAGTAACACAGATAGAATCATAATCATTATAACTTTTGAGCTTTTCATTCACCTTCTTCATTATGTGCCACAAACACCACCTGTGCCTACTATTAGGAAACACAATCTCAATTGCATTTTGCATAGCTTTGTCTTGATCCGTGATTATTCTTTTAGGAGCTACACCATTCATGCACTCAAGCCATGTAGTGAACAACCAAACAAAAGTATTTGTGTCTTCGTTTGATAGCAATGCACATCCCAACAAGATAGATTGCCCATGATGGTTGACACCAACAAATAGTGAGAAGGGCATATCATATTTGTTTGTTAGATATGTTGAGTCAAATGTGACGACGTCACCAAACTCTTTGTATGCTTCTCTGCACCTACCATCTGCCCAAAACACATTTCTTAATCGATTTTTGTGATCCAAATCCATACAAAATACAAAGCCTGTATTAGATGCTTGCATCTTCAAAATATACTTTTGGATTGCAAGAGCATTACCTTCCCCCAATCGTAGATGCCTCTCTTTTTTAATGAAATTTCTAGCATCTTTATCTATACATCCCATATTCTCATATCCACCCGATTCAACCACAATTGTATTGATACTTTTGTTTGGTCTAACTCCCGCTATATCATGTAATACAAGTTTTCTTTTCATTGATGGAGTGAGTTTTCGGTTGCACCGATAAAACCAAGTCTTGCTAGGGCTTAAATCATGATTGTGGTCAAGAACTAATTTTGTAATCTCCCATTCGCCGTCAATGTTTAAACGTGCTGAAAGCCTAACCTTGCACCCGGTTCCACCTTGAGGTCTGGGCCTTAACACATTTAACCCCTTACTTTGCCACAACTTGTTATCTCGGCTACACTCAAGTGCAACATATCTCAATTTTCCATCATCACCCTTTTTCGAATGTCGTCTCCTCACTGAAAATCCCTTGTGGCAGCCATATAATCTAAAGATCTGGTACATTTTTTCTAAATTCTCAAACTTCATCCCCACCTCAGGTGTGAGTACATCTGTGAATTCAATTTCTTTCAATTCTCCATCACGTATATTTGGATACTCTGTAAACTCCCTCACCCAAAATAGGTATTTGTGTATATTTTATATTATTATATTTATTATAGATGTTGAATTTATTTAGAGTATTATCTTAGTTAATTAGAAAATAATTTTTTTAGTATATTTACTTATATAAATATTTATTTAGAATTATTTTTAGGCTATTTTAGATTATTGGGATTTTTCCATAATTTTTAGTTAATTAAAAACTAGTAACACTAATTTTTGAGGACTTTAAAGAATTTATTTTATATTCAAACTTAATTAAAAATATCCCAAAATTTTATTTTAGATTCTAAATAATAAAATATATTTTCTAGAATTTTTTTGGGAATTTTTCGATTATTTTTAGCATTTATTTTGAGTTAATTATGAAAAACTGAATTAAAAACTAATTTCTGAAAAAGAAAACCCAAAAAGTAATTAATTCTGCCCAGTCAGCAAACAGGGGGCCCACCTGTCAGCCTCCAACAGTGGACAGTGCCGGGCCCGCCTGTCAGTGACCGCTGAGTGGGTGCGAGCCGAGCCGAGCCGACCTCGAGCCAAGCCGAGACCGAGTTCGACTCGGACTCAGCTGAGCCGAGCCGCATCGAACTGCGACCGTTCGATCTGGGCGGGGCTGCACGGATGGCTGCCACGTGGCGCGCTGTGAGCCGCGGCTGCACTTTCTCTCTCCTATATATATATATATATATAATAGTTTAGATATTAATTTCTAGGGTTTTTCTTCAGCCAATTTTTGGAGAATTGTCATCTAGGGTTCCTTCATCTTCAAGAAGCCATTGCGCATAGCTCCGGACTCCAAATGAGGCCTAGTTTTTTTTTGTTAGAACGATAATGAGGTTAGCTTTCTGATTATATAAATTTTTTTTCTAAATTATTAGTATTAAATTCTGGAAAATTCGTAGAGCACAACATGTCCGAAAATAGACGTATTTCGATGTTTTTGCAATTTCGGGAGAACCCGGAATCAGAATCATGAACCGTTTAAAGTTTAGGAAAGCAAATGTCGAGATCATCAACATATATTTTTTCCAGAATTTAATTCGAAGTATTTACATACTGTTAATTCTGTAGAACTTCTAGGTTAGAATTTAACCATCGGTGCACAATACAAAATTTGTATGTGCCATAATTCTCAAACGAATTTGAATTTGGATGAGCCATAAATTCCAGCATGTTTTTGACGCTGAAATCTACAGGAAATCATGCATGAAAATTGAGTTTGTGTTGGTTGACTTTTCGGTCAACAGATCGCCTCGATTTGCGTGCCATGAGTCTCGAGTTGATAAAATTTAGTTTTTTTGGACAAAATTTAGGAATTAACATAAAAATCAGAATAATAAGATTAAAATAGGATTTTAGAGTAATTATTCCAGAATTAAATAAATTAAAATAAATTATCTTTTGACGTGATAAATTTGTAATACATAGGCTATTTGGACTGTGACTTGGACTCTGATTCATACCAGCAGCAGGACCCTAGGCAAGATACCTTGCCAAATTATTTATAGTACTTTGCATGCTATTTATATTTCTTTTTATTTATTTCATTTCTGTATAGTTCTTGCATGTGTAGTTTTTTTCTAGTCATTACTATGTATTAGATATGTTGACACACACATGGCACCTAGTATCATGGGAGGTCAATCATTAGACGTATGAGCTTTTAACCACTCTGGTAAACCGTAGTATATAGTTCGCACTACGGGCGTGTGTCGCGCTGGTCGCTACCCCAGAGGTATGTCGATTTCTGATGTTCTAGACGGGTGTGTGAGTTGTGAGGCTTAGATCGAGTAGACTACCCTTGCCCATACGTCGAAAAGTTTTTTTCATTTGCATTCATATAGATTGTCTTGTACAGCATACTTATTTATTTTCAAATTATATGCATGTTTACTGTATTCAAGTTGGCTCGTATTTTCTGTATCTTGTTACGTTCCTCTGAGGACCTGGTCCGCTGCCAGGTGTATCTGTTCTTGAGTATTTGCAGGAGCGTAGATTTGGATGGTTGTATATGCTTAGTGGATGTCTTCTCTTCGAGCCGTGATCGATAGCTGGTATACTTATATTGGGTTTGACTGTGTTATACTTATATTGTATTTACCTTTTCTATTCGAGTTGGTAGTGGATTTGTTTCCATCCAACTATCATCCTAGATACTTCTTATTGAGAACTAGTTTCATCGATACTGTTTATTTATTTCTATATGATTTTGGTGGATGAGATTTAGATTTTACCCTGTGACTTGTATTACAGTTATACCACTTGTGGATTTGATATTCATATTACAGCGTACGTGTGGATTTGGTTTCCATATATTGGAGTTGCCATATCCATGCGGCTGGCATGCTTACGTGTCCTAGTCCTACGTATTTTTGGGACTGGGACGTGACATATTTTTGTGGTGGCCCATGCAGGTCGAGAGTATATTGTCTCGGTTACGTTACTGTACCAAGCAAGCCTGCACCTAGGAATAGAGTATAGAATCTCATCCATATTTGACTATGACTCATCCTTCCTTCCAATCTGTTCTATTTGAATAGCCGCATCCTGCTCGATTCATGTACTTCCCTAATAGTTCTTTAAGTATAGCCTTCTCCTATAATATAGAAGTTCCTGTTGTTAGATGATAATTAGAGTAGCACACCTATTAAGAATACAACGAGAATATAGACACACCACTAAGTTTAGAATATCTAGTGAACCATAGAATTCCTTATCTTTAGATTGGTATACCATTACCCCTTGATGTATTAAGAAGACTTGAGAGTAGTATAGACACTACTAGACTTAGTTAGAAGTTTTACCATAATGTTTGACACCTAGTATCACATAGTCTTTTGACCTATTAATGGAGTGTGATTGAACAACATTAATTGTATTCTAGCAAAAGGCGACAATGTTTATTCAGACGATAGAATTTAGAGGTCCTTGCCCCTATTTGGTCGACTAGCGACTTAGACAAGGAGGTTATATGATAACTGTAGGGATTGTAGAGTCTTTTATTATTGTTGTTTAGTTGTTTTTTTTTGTGAACTTGAATTAAATTGTACCTCCTTTCATCATCATCTAGCGTACTTATATTTGCTGTACTACCTTGACTTATGCTGCTATTATAGACTAGTTTTTACAAGCTTATTCTTTATCGAGCTTGTTCATGACATATGTATTATTGGGGAGGCCCACAATAATACAATTCAGAATCAGTGTATTACGGTCTGATCAACCATAGTACGCTTGATTCGCCGTTCGCAATAATACTTTACGTGGATTGAGATTTATATTTAACTAGTAGACACCTGTACTTGCCCTCTAGATATGTCTAAGCATATTGTATCCGTTACATAACTGTACCGATGCGAGCATGTGGATAGGCATTACCAAAATAGGACTTCAATCCACAACTGCTTTGACAATTCCTATTTGAATTCTTTAAACGCCTTGATCCCGATACTTCTATTCTATTACCTCGCCCTTGAACTCTTTATTATTGATCTCCGTCTTTCCTTATTTCGGAAAGACGAAACCTCGTGCTTGGTATAAGTTTAATACACAGAGAGTACTAGATATACCCCGTAGACCGATCACATACTTGAGGATTATTCTTTTGTAATTAAGGACATATCATATATGATATAATCGGCGTTGAAGTTTTGAGGATTGAATGACATGAGTAAATAAATTAAGGAATATTTTTCTTAAAGTATATAGCCTTCTGTGATGGATGGATAAATTCTAAGTTGGGTAGCAGTGCATTGTCAACTTGAGAGGAATTTCTTTTAGATTGTGATCAAGTAAGATTAGATTAGGAGATTCAAGTTATTTTAATTTTGAGAAATTTTAAAAGAAGGATTAAGATAATGAGGATTTAACGAATTTTAAAATCTTGATATTGCGGACCAAATATTTATACTTTGAGCACATGATTTAAATTTTGAATATTGAAGGATGAATCATCGATTTAAATTTTGAGGATAAATATAGAATTTTAGACTTGAACAATTGGTTAATTAGATTTAAATTTTACAATTTGATGATTTGAATTAAAAGTTCAATTTTGATTGTTGGGTCACCTATTTGAAATATTGAGGATGTAAATTGAGTTTAAATATTTGAATAGTACAAAATTCTTAAGTTAAGAATAGGAATTAGATTTGATTAGAATTGTTTATTGTTCAAAGTCTAGAGGAGATTATGATAGTTGGAAATTATGATATAAATTTTGATGTTGGATGTCATATAGACTTGAGTTAGATTTGGATGTTGATTATTTAAAAATCGAGAAGAGATTACGACATGTTGAATTTTGATTTAAACAGTGGTTATCTTAATTTTGAAGTGATCGCGATAGATTTGAATAGATTTTGTTATTTAAATTTTTGGAAGAGATTGCGATTGACGTACCTTATGTACGAATGTAAAGGATTTAACAAATTATGCCTTATTTTAATTTCGAGGACAAAATTGTTTTAAGTTGGGTAGATTGTAAACTCCCTCACCCAAAATAGGTATTTGTGTATATTTTATATTATTATATTTATTATAGATGTTGAATTTATTTAGAGTATTATCTTAGTTAATTAGAAAATAATTTTTTTAGTATATTTACTTATATAAATATTTATTAGAATTATTTTTAGGCTATTTTAGATTATTGGGATTTTTCCATAATTTTTAGTTAATTAAAAACTAGTAACACTAATTTTTGAGGACTTTAAAGAATTTATTTTATATTCAAACTTAATTAAAAATATCCCAAAATTTTATTTTAGGTTCTAAATAATAAAATATATTTTCTAGAATTTTTTGAGAATTTTTTGATTATTTTTAGCATTTATTTCGAGTTAATTATGAAAAACTGAATTAAAAACTAATTTCTGAAAAAGAAAACCCAAAAAGTAATTAATTCTGCCCAGTCAGCAAACAGGGGGCCCACCTGTCAGCCTCCAGCAGTGGACAGTGCCGGGCCCGCCTGTCAGTGACCGCTGAGTGGGTGCGAGCCGAGCCGAGCCGACCTCGAGCCGAGCCGAGACCGAGTTCGACTCGGACTCAGCTGAGCCGAGCCGCATCGAATTGCGACCGTTCGATCTGGGCGGGGCTGCACGGATGGCTGCCACGTGGCGCGCTGTGAGCCGCGGCTGCACTTTCTCTCTCCTATATATATATATATATATATATATATATATATATATATATATATATATATATATATATATAATAGTTTAGATATTAATTTCTAGGGTTTTTCTTCAGCCGATTTTTGGAGAATTGTCATCTAGGATTCCTTCATCTTCCAGAAGCCATTGCGCATAGCTCCGGACTCCAAACGAGGCCTAGTTTTTTTTTGTTATAACGATAATGAGGTTAGATTTCTGATTATATAATTTTTTTTCTAAATTATTAGTATTAAATTCTGAAAAATTCGTAGAGCATAACATGTCCAAAAATAGACGTATTTCGATGTTTTCATAATTTCGGGAGAACCCTGAATCAGAATCATGAACCGTTTAAAGTTTCGGAAAGCTAATGTCGAGATCATCGACATATATTTTTCCCAGAATTTAATTCGAAGTATTTACATACTGTTAATTCTGTAGAACTTCTAGGTTAGAATTTAACCATCGGTGCACAATACAAAATTTGTATGTGCCATAATTCCCAAACGAATTTGAATTCGGAGGAGCCATAAATTCCAACATGTTTTTGACGCTGAAATCTATAGGAAATCATGCATGAAAATTGAGTTTATGTCGGTTGACTTTTCGGTCAACAGATTGCCTCGATTTGCGTGCCATGAGTCTCGAGTTGATAAAATTTAGTTTCTTTGGACAAAATTTAGGAATTAACATAAAAATCAGAATAATAAGATTAAAATAGGATTTTAGAGTAATTATTCCAGATTTAAATAAATTAAAATAAATTATCTTTTGACGTGATAAATTTGTAATACATAGGCTATTTGGACTGTGACTTGGACTCTGATTCATACCAGCAGCAGGACCCCAGGCAAGATACCTTGCCAAATTATTTACAGTACTTTGCATGCTATTTATATTTCTTTTTATTTATTTTATTTCTGTATAGTTCTTGTATGTGTAGTTTTTCTCTAGTCATTACTATATATTAGATATGTTGACACACACATGGCACCTAGTATCATAGGAGGACAATCATTAGGCGTATGGGCTTTTAACCACTCTGGTAAACCATAGTATATAGTTCGCACTACGGGTGTGTGTCGCACTGGTCGCTACCCCAGAGGTATGTCAATTTCTGTAGAGTCGCGCTGGTCGCTACCCAAGAGGTATGTCGATTTCTGATGTTCTAGACAGGTGTGTGAGTTGTGAGGCTTAGATCGAGTAGACTACCCTTGCCCATACGTCAAAAAGTTGTCCTTATTTGCATTCATATAGATTGTCTTGTACAACGTACTTATTTATTTTCAAATTATATGCATGTTTACTGTATTCAAGTTGGCTCGTATTTTCTGTATCTTGTTACGTCCCTCTGAGGACCTGGTCCGCTGCCAGGTGTATCTGTTCTTGAGTATTTGCTGTCACACCCCAATCTTCCGCAAGCTCGACAGTTCCCGCTGAACGTGAATCACCACGTTGCAGCTCTCCCGCGGGACAATCGTTCTAATCGGGACGTGATGCCGTACGAGCCTGGAGTTGCGCTCGTACAAGGCGATGTTGTCAAACACCAAATATTATCATTGAATCAACCAAGTTGCAGCGGAAGTCAAGTATTGTGTACCAAGCACACATCAGAGTAATACGCAGCGAAGCTCACGATAGGGTCCAAATAAAATGCCCCGAGGCAATGCCACAAAGGCGATGCCACGAAGACGATGAAATGCTCTTGCTCTTTTTTCTAGCCCACAAAGGTACTTACAGTTCATACATCTTGTCCCGTATATCCAAGCAGCGCCACTACGCCTGTGTACCTGAAATATTGCCCACAAACGTGGGTCAGTACACAACCGTACTGGTAAGCGGGGTAACCCACTCGTCTAAGCCGACACTAAGTAAAATAGTGAATGCAGCAGTTATATGGTGATCTTTCTAGTTGAATCCTAGATTCTTTTCATGGCATAGGGATGACATGTTAAGGAAAGCTGTAAAGCAGTTTAAGCATGCAAGTATTTAACTCAAACCAAACGACAAGCAGTTTATATGTAGCCGACCCGTCTAACTCAATGTCATCGCTTGCACGATAACATATCGAACCATCAGTCTCGCCTCAATATCCATTCTCAACCAAAGTTTATATCCCACTCTCGAGTGCACACTCTTGCCGAGGCAAGGTGGCCGCGCCTACACGATGCACAAACCAACCAAAGTAAAGCTAGCCAACTCTTATCTATATGAAGTCACTGGCAGAGCCATAAAGGACAAAATCCAAGCATTAACGGCGCTCCCTATCAGCCCGGGTAGCAAGCCCCGCTGGAGGTCCCGCAATGCATCGTGACTAGCACGAATCAATATGTTTCCCTCCGGATCGAAACGGCTCCAGTGCCCCAGATAAAAACCGTTTCGGGGAAAGTGCCAAACCTTTGCACAAGTTGTCCGTGACATGCAGACACATGTAGGTATGACGAGAGGATCGAACATTCTCGCCCCACCAAGCGATCCTAGACTCGTTCCATCGATAACCCAACCGAAGCATCCATAACCATTCTTCCAACATGTTCTTCCAAGAAGTCCAAATCTCGACCTCAATATATATATCCCAAGGCACCAAAAAATACCCAGTGTTTCACATTGCCGCTTTACAACAATGTATTCTGAAATGGTGTAACACCCATGCTCAAAGGCAACCCATGGCACAATGCCGTCTCAGTGGCACAATGCCCCATTCGTGGCACAATGCCCCATCAAGCGGCACCATACCTCGCTGATGCAGTTGTTCGGTTTCGAACCACAACTGCTCGCTTTGCAAGACAAAGCGACCCAGTGATACTCGTGCACGGATGCACGCTCGCTCGCCCAAATTCTCGATATTCTCGATATTCCCATTTGCCTCAATGTATCATTCCAACTTGTATATTTCCAACCGTCCAAGCAAAATCCCAAGTATCCAACCGACTGCCTCAATTGTATAATCCAGCTATCGCATCCAACTATCCAACGCATCAATCATCGTATCAAGCCATAATCCTACCAAGCCAACGACGTACACTCTATGCACGCCTCAGTGTAGTGATTTCCAATGTTTCAGCCCAAGTGTTCAAGCCTTTTACGTGTTTTCCATATTATTAGGCATGAAGGAGTAGAGGAGAAGGGAAAGAGCCCACTCACAATGATTGATCCCGTTAGGCATCCTGTCCTGCCGATACGGCCAATCCCTTGAACCCGTGGTCCGATGCAAGCACGATCTACTCAACTGGTATGACCGTGCGAGCAGGCCGTGCTCTCCAAATCATCCGACCGATCGGATTAAGGAAGACGGCATTATCGCTTCCATCCAGCTATTCAGTACTGTTCGGAACGAACACCTGATTTCCATCGAACCCGCTAGCCATCTGCACATTAAAACCAACTCGATTAATCCTTCTTTCCAAAATTCGATATTTCAAATGTAACCAGCATTTGATTCATTCGATCCGACTCAGCATAACGCTCCGAGCGGTTACGGGCGTTACATAATATACCACTTAAAATCAGGTTCGTCCACGAACCATGCTGGTACTCATTCCTTACTAGCATGCCACAATCCAATTCCATAGATCTGCTCTATGCAACTCTCATATTCACTATTTCTGACTCAATATCTCGCTCTGCTGAACGCTCGTACAAATTTTACGAATTCCCACATCCTTCTTGCAGCTCAACACGAATTTCTCGTATCGCTTAGTTTTGGATCGTACACATATTTAAGGCATCCCTAAAATACATGCATTTAAGCCGAGCTTTGCGATAGCAAATTTGATCAAGTTACAAGTGTATCTTTATGTTCGAGGCATCCATTTGCTTTGCTTCCAATTGAACCAAATCACTATTTCCATTCCAACATTTTCGATTGAGCACTATCCTCAAATATGATAATTTTCCACCGACTCAATCAGTTCGTGTTCCAACTCAATTCATCCAACTATTTCTGAAATCCGTACTAGCAACATCTCCAAATATTATCTCGTGCACCGAATGCACCGAACGATCATCTCAACTGATCTACCCCAGCTATGCGACTTACCCAAATATCAACTTGCTTAGATCAGTTCAGTCCAACACATTATTCCTTAATCTCAATACCTCGCTGGGTGAACATCTATATTGAGGTTCGTGTGATCCACGAAGATCTCGTCGCCACGCCAAAGGGATTTGTGTCGCCACGATTTCAACGTGGACACACTCGCCACAATTCTTAGGTTGCGCATGAAATAGTTCTTCGCGCTGCTTCCACTGCCTCGAAGCATAGAATATCACCTTTGCCTTCTGAACGAGCACGCTTCCCAGAATAGTTCCGAGACATCTTGTAAATCTGTGGCACATCTGTCCCTTCCAGTATTCGTAAAGATTTGATCTGAACGAGCCGCCACAGTCGTCCATTCATATGAATGCTATTCCCTTCCAGGGCACGATGAGTCAGAGGCGATGCCATCGAGATAAAAATCTGCGACTCTGAATCTCATCAGTTGACTAGGCTACTTCCACCATTGCTTCGATCTTCTGGGTGCATCTTCAGCTGAAGACTATCCCAAGGGTCTCTCGAATCCAACACTCAGTCAATGAGCCAAAAATTATTGCTCACAACTGCCCTCGACGCATTCCCAAATACGCCGCCTCAAGGGTCGTTCTATGGGTCTACCATATTCATATCCGATTCAGCGGTCAAGTCGCTTAGGGCCAGCTGTCCCGAAGCTACGCTCGACAATTGTAATTATCACGATGGACAGTTACTATAAACCATGCTATATCTCATCTGCAAATCTGAATCAAAAATCCAACCATTCCACCCGAGCGAAGTTTCCGAATCCGAGGACCGCGCTCGTTGAAACTGTATTCCATCAATCCGTCGTCCTGCCCTGAATCCATCAAATTTCCGAATTGCATGTTCGATTCTCGCACTACAAATTGTAATGATTCTTAAAACCCAAGACTTGCTCCAATTCTTATCCATTTGCTGCGTCCCACAATGCACGTCCAATTTACTCGAGCAGCACAGTAATTTGTTCCGACGTTGCTCCCACATTTAGCTATCTTTAAAAGCCTGTCCGCCAAAATCTTTGCCTTCCGTTGTTGCCACAATCCGTCCACGTCTTCCGGAGAATCCGTCTACCATTGTTGTACCATTTTTCCCAAATTCCATTTTCGCTAAACCTGAGTCGACTTCTCGAGCAACAATATCCAAAATCTTTCAAGTTTGTGTGAATCTATCTCATTGTCCCTCTAGACCAATATCGTGTTTCTTTGCTCAACCAACAGTTCAAATATGTTGCCCAAAATCGTAGTTCGTGCTCGCTATCCTTCCGATAATCCCATCGCTTTGCTCAAGCATAACCCAAATGTTCGTTCCAGTTTCGCCCATCTCTTAAGCCCAATGATACTTCTATTTGCACGATTCCGTTATTGAGTTCTCAAGTCTAATGTATCGAAGGATACCCGAGTCAAATTCCATTGCACCATATACCACTTGGAATTATAGTTGCCCTCGTGCAAAATCTGCGTCAACCAGCGTCTATCCCAAACCGACTATTCCGAGGTGATTCTGTCGAATCATAACTCAATATTCGCTTGCTCTATTTTCATTCCTTCCAACTCAGTCGATTTGCACCAACCGACTTGTATTCGTTATCCGAGTCCGTTCAGGCAATTCCCATAGATGTCCAACCAAAATATTTCCAATGCCTTGCTTAACACATTTGATCCTATATAACACTTCGAATCAAGTCGCTACTCACATTACGTTTCCTTACACGAATCCAAAAATCCATTCGAACCATCCCTTAGGTGTGATCATGCCATTCCCATCTTAAGTCTGACATAAAAACTTAGCCGATTCTTTAACCATCAATCTCGTTAGGCAACTCGTGCTATGTTCCATTCTCATTGCTCCCAGCTATTCTCAAACCGTCTGATACTTTCGCAACACGAGCAATTGTGCAACGATTGTATTCCAAGTAGTCCAACCCAATACCCAACGGTTCCACACTTTTATTATACGAGCAACTCGTGCCAACTTATCTGATATTTCTCAAGCCAAACTCAAATCTGTCCAACTGATGCGCCACAGCCGAAATTCCAACTTTTATCCAACACAATCGCTAGACGAGCAACTCGTGCAAGGATCCATTCTCACTGAATGTTTCTACTCAAAATATGCCGCATAACCAAATCTCGTTAGCCAACCAACTGATCCATTGAGGCAATCAGAAACTCCAGAACAATAAGCCAAGACAACCCAACGAAAGCCCACAACTTGTTGCACAAATGCAACAACGCCAACCAACTTGCTGCACGAATGCAACAACGCCTAACGAGGCTAAGAGATCCTACGAAAACCAATCAAGGCAACCCAACAAAGAATAATATGCAGCCACAACAAGCAATAAATAGACTTATTGCATGAAACATCCGATGCGGCACCGAGTAGAGTCAAGAGCTAAACGACACGCGGAAGCTATTTAGAGTTTGTGATGAAGCGAAGGACCAAGTCCGAAGAAATGAACCGGGCGCTCTGATACCAATCTGTCACGCCCCAATCTCCCGCAAGCTTGACAGTCCCCGCTGAACGTGAATCACCACGTTGCAGCTCTCCCGCGGGACAATCGTTCTAATCGGGACGTGATGCCGTACGAGCCTGGAGTTGCGCTCGTACAAGGCGATGTTGTCAAACACCAAATGTTATCATTGAATCAACCAAGTTGCAGCGGAAGTCAAGTATTGTGTACCAAGCACACATCAGAGTAATACGCAGCGAAGCTCACGATAGGGTCCAAATAAAATGCCCCGAGGCAATGCCACAAAGGCGATGCCACGAAGACGATGAAATGCTCTTGCTCTTTTCTCTAGCCCACAAAGGTACTTACAGTTCATACATCTTGTCCCGTATATCCAAGCAGCGCCACTACGCCTGTGTACCTGAAATATTGCCCACAAACGTGGGTCAGTGCACAACTGTACTGGTGAGCGGGGTAACCCACTCGTCTAAGCCGACACTAAGTAAAATAGTGAATGCAGCAGTTATATGGTGCTTTCTAGTTGAATCCTAGATTCTTTTCATGGCATAGGGATGACATGTTAAGGAAAGCTGTAAAGCAGTTTAAGCATGCAAGCATTCAACTCAAACCAAACGACAAGCAGTTTATATATAGCCGACCCGTCTAACTCAATGTCATCGCTTGCACGATAACATATCGAACCATCAGTCTCGCCTCAATATCCATTCTCAACCAAAGTTTATATCCCACTCTCGAGTGCACACTCTTGCCGAGGCAAGGTGGCCGCGCCTACACGATGCACAAACCAACCAAAGTAAAGCAAGCCAACTCTTATCTATATAAAGTCACTGGCAGAGCCATAAAGGACAAAATCCAAGCATTAACGGCGCTCCCTATCAGCCCGGGTAGCAAGCCCCGCTGGAGGTCCCGCAATGCATCGTGACTAGCACGAATCAATATGTTTCCCTCCGGATCGAAATGGCTCCAGTGCCCCGGATAAAAACTGTTTCGGGGAAAGTGCCAAACCTTTGCACAAGTTGTCCGTGACATGTAGACACACGTAGATATGACGAGAGGATCGAACATTCTCGCCCCACCAAGCGATCCTAGACTCGTTCCATCGATAACCCAACCAAAGCATCCATAACCATTCTTCCAACATGTTCTTCCAAGAAGTCCAAATCTCGACCTCAATATATATATCCCAAGGCACCAAAAAATACCCAGTGTTTCACATTGCCGTTTTACAACAATGTATTCTGAAATGGTGCAACACCGATGCTCAAAGGCAACCCATGGCACAATACCGTCTCAGTGGCACAATGCCCTATTCGTGGCACAATGCCCCATCAAGCGGTACCATACCTCGCTGATGCAGTTGTTCGGTTTCGAACCACAACTGCTTGCTTTGCAAGACAAAGCGACCCAATGATACTCGTGCACGGATGCACGCTCGCTCGCCCAAATTCTCGATATTCTCGATATTCTCATTTGCCTCAATGTATCATTCCAACTTATATATTTCCAACCGTCCAAGCAAAATCCCAAGTATCCAACCGACTGCCTCAATTGTATAATCCAGCTATCGCATCCAACTATCCAACGCATCAATCATCGTATCAAGCCATAATCCTACCAAGACAACGACGTACACTCTATGCACGCCTCAGTGTAGTGATTCCCAATGTTTCAGCCCAAGTGTTCAAGCCTTTTACGTGTTTTCCATATTATTAGGAATGAAGGAGTAGAGGAGAAGGGAAAGAGCCCACTCACAATGATTGATCCCGTTAGGCATCCTGTCCTGCCGATACGGCCAATCCCTTGAACCCGTGGTCCGATGCAAGCGCGATCTACTCAACTGGTATGACCGTGCGAGCAGGCCGTGCTCTCCAAATCATTCGACCGATCGGATTAAGGAAGACGGCATTATCGCTTCCATCCAGCTATTCAGTACTGTTCGGAACGAACACCTGATTTCCATCGAACCCGCTAGCCATCTGCACATTGAAACCAACTCGATTAATCCTTCTTCCCGAAATCTGATATTTTAAATGTAACCAGCATTTGATTCATTCGATCCGACTCAGCGTAACGCTCCAAGCGGTTGCGGGCGTTACATTTGCAGGAGCGCAGATTTGGATGGTTGTATATGCTTAGTGGATGTCTTCTCTTCGAGCCATGATCGATAGCTGGTATACTTATATTGGGTTTGATTGTGTTGTACTTATATTGTATTTACCTTTCCTATTCGAGTTGGTAGTGGATTTGTTTCCATCCAACTATCATCCTAGATACTTCTTATTGAGATCTAGTTTCATCGATACTGTTTATTTATTTCTATATGATTTTGGTGGATGAGATTTAGATTTTACCCTGTGACTTGTATTACAGTTATACCACTTGTGGATTTGATATTCATATTACAGCGTACGTGTGGATTTGGTTTCCATATATTGGAGTTGCCATATCCATGCGCTGGCATGCTTACGTGTCCTAGTCCTACGTATTTTTGGGACTGAGGCGTGACATACTCTGCTTCCATTCTTACATATTCTTCCTGTAAGAACTCTTCAGACAAGTGCTCTGCTTCCATGCCTACACAAGATAATCACGAAAATTTATCATATTCTTGAAAATGTAAGTTACAAAAAATAAACTAATTTTATCATATCCTGGTAATTATATAGCATAAAAAAGGAGGGAGAGAACCTTCAATATGATGAAATAGTAGTACCCTAATTTCAGAAATAAAAAACCCTAAGTTCAGAAATAAGTTTCCTAATTTCAGGAAAAAAACCCTAATTTAAGTTTACAGTAGTTTACAGTACATCCTACCCTAGTTTCAATAGTATACGGAGGGAGAGACAGAGAAGAAGAAGAAGAAGAAGTACATGTTTTTTCTTCTGGCCGTATTGTTAGGTTCAAGAGAGGTTGAATGAGGTCGCCGTCGCCGTCGTCGAGGACTGAGGTCGCCATCGTGCCCTAGTTTTATGCCGTAATGTTAAGTTGAATAGAGAGAGATACACACACACAGAGAGAGAGAGAGAGAGAGAGAGAGAGAGAGTGAGAGAGTGGGTGAGAGAGAGAAGTACCCGTCCCGTCCCTAGGGAAGAAATGAGGAACACTACTTTCGTTTGGGAGAGGGGTGGAAGGGGGGGAGGGAAGAAGCCCTCCTAAAATTCCTAAAAAAAGATTCGTTTGGGGAGAAATGAGGAACCCTACTTTCGTTTGGGGAGAAATGAGGTCTGTGGTCTGTTTGCTATTTGGTTTTGTTCTCATAGTGCCAACTCATCTTTGCCACATCAGCTCCACCTCAGCAGTTGTAACTGGGTTGTAATGTTTTGGTAGTAGTCTTAGCATTTCTGTAATGAAATAGAGCAGCAGCTCTTGCAAATGAAAGGAAAGAGAGAAGCAAAGTTTATAAGTTAATTTCCTACTAACCCTCCATACTTTTAGTAATTTCATATTTAACCTCAAACAATGAATAATTATATGGGCTAATTAGTGTTTAGATCCTGAATTTTATATCAGCTTAGAGTTTAAGTCCTAACATGTCCAAATAAAGAGTTTGGACTATGAATATTTTTTTTTTCCATTATACCCTCCCTTCCCATGACTAGCAATAATTTTTTTATATAGACTTGAGGGTATAATGGGAAAGACAAAACAAAAAATAAATATTCAGGATCCAAACTCTCCAATTGGACATGTTAGGACTTAAACTCTAAGCTGTTATAAAATTCAGGATCTGAACTCTAATTAGTCCTAATTATATATAAGAATCAATGTTGTCATAACCGAACCAGACCGACGGTTGAACCGAGATAGACCAGATTTTGCCAAAAAATCGGGCATTGCAATGACGAAGGTGGTGAGGAGGACAAGGAGATGGAGGTTCTCCGCGAACGCCACACCTCCGGCGGGACCCCTTCGATGCCGAGCTTTTCTGTGACGATCGCCATCATGAGACAGAGCGGTAAGAACTTCATCGTTGTGCTCGATTCCATATATATATATATATATATATATATATATATATATATATATATATATATATATATATATATATAATTGTACCAATGGTTATTGCAACAATTATTGCATCATTCATTTTTAGTTGAGAATGAGATACTGACGTGGTACTATTTTATGGGATAATTTATAACCACACGATTGAAATGAATGTGTGGTTGAGATTGTTTGGTATAATAATTATTGTAATAATTTAATACAATATATATATATATATATATATATATATATATATACATATATATATATATATATATATATATATATATATATATATATATATATATATATATATATAATGTCAAAAGTAGGCTTCACCGTGAAAATTTATTTCCAAAAATATCCTTTACTATGTTTACTAATTAAAAAGATTAATTAAAATCAACAGGGATATCTACGTAAATATATAATAAGAATCCTTTAATGGTATTCCTAATTACTGTCACGCCCCAGTCCCAAAATACCAAGGGACTAGACACGTGGCAATGGCCAGCAGCATGTACCGATGGACAAACCCAATTTAATGGATCCATCGGGACATACTTAAGCTGTATTACAACAGTCAGGGTTTACTATTCTCATCCACAGAATAAAGACAGCAATATCAGCAAAAAGAAATAAACAACATCCAATCACAAGTAATTAAAAATCGAGGAACAACCCGATATTAAGTCTGTTACAATGTTCATTTAAACAGGAAACAAAGAGTTTATTGGCCATAATAACTGAGCATGGAAGTAGCAGATGTTCAGGAAAAGTCCTCAGCGATCATTTCGTCCTCAAGCACTGGTACTGTTCCGAGAAGTGCTCCTGTTCCGTATACCTCTGGATAAACCTCGTCTGCTAATCCCGGGGACATAATCCGGATCCAGGTCCTCAGGGGACATAGCAAGGTACAAGAAAGCTCAAGCCATAATAATGCAGTGCAGGAAATAAATGAAACAAATAGGGTACATAAATAACCAGCTAAGTGATATGCAAGTGAGATTTATAGTCATACTCAGGCTGAGACTACTACAGGATCAGTGTCGAAGAAACCATAGCAGTATTTTCTCGAAGGGCCAGTATGGTACCAAAGCTCTGTGTCAGATTCTAAGGCACATCCATTAAGTTATTATATATATATATATTCCGCCTTTTGTATGGTATATCTCTCCCCACCCAATGTAATCTCACGTTACAGTTTCATAATGTTTATGTCACGCAAGATCAACTAATGCAATAAGTCAGAATAAAATCTAAGCATGTAAACTGTATATGTCATAAACATGTATCCTATACAGAATCACCTTGAATATTCAGAAAGATTCCGTCTCATGATCTGTGTCAAGTGTCCTGGGTATAATGTACTTAATATGGCAAGTACGAGAATGTAAATGTCACGATATCCATCTCTAGGTGACGTTACACAACCCCGCGTATGGTGTTGGCACCCGACTGTTAATCGGAAGCTAAGTAAGTCACATGGCCCTAGGGTTGAGCATTTACAATAGTTAATTAAGTCAAGTAATATGTAATAAAGACTGCAAGTTGGCAAGGTACACTTGCCTGGTGTTTCGGCTCCAATTATAGCTCTGGCATCAGCGGGAATTGTAGGCAGTACTCCGGTTGCTGAAATAGATATCACCATCAGATCCAGAAAATATTAATCAGCTAGAAATGCCTGTCCTTGAGTCCAATTTGGAGACAAGAGCAAAAATGACATTTTGGGGCAAAACGGGGTCCAAATGTGGGCCGCTTTGTACCGAAAAATGTGTTAGGGTCAAAGGTCTCCAAATCGGTCCAACTTAGTGTCAATAAGTCAGGAACGATGATACGAACCCAACGAAACTTCCAGAATTGGATTCTGATGAGGCGATCACAAAATTGCCCGTCAAGTGGAGCTTGTGGGGCCTACGACACGCGATTTTGTCAATGTTCCCAGAATTGAACCAAATTTGGCTCACAGGACCAGCGTATTGCTACGAGTCCGATGGCACAAGTTTTGTCTCGATCCACGTGTGTACACTAAGTTACAGCGATATTCAGAAAGGTCAGATACGGGACGGTGTCCGCGGATACGTATTGATTTCGGTGTGCACGCACATCCGAATCAACTTCTGCGAAATCCCGCACGTCCGTATCGACGACGCGCACGTATCGGTGAAGACCGCACGCGACCATGTCATCCCGTTTGGCGGGGCGTACTCAGTTCCGGGGTGAAATAGGGCATTGGTTTTCCTGTTTTTGGATTGCGGTTTGCGATCACCACAGGACGCGATGCACCGAGCGGGTTGCACGGGCACCGAGGGGGTCATGCAGGCTACGTGATGCAACTGACGAAATTGAAAATGGGGCAGCGAGGAGAGAGATATGGATACCTGAACAGGGCTCCGGGAAGTCAAATTCTTCGTGTCCGACACGTGTCAGGGTACTGTGTCCACAGAAGCTAGGGGTAGGGTTTCTAGGGCTATGGCCGGAGCTCAGGCTGGGGAGGCCGGCCGGAGGGAGGCTGGGGGCAGCGGGAAGACTCGGTCGGAGGCGGCGGCGCGCTGGGAGGTGGCGCAGGCAGAGCACGGCGACCGACGGCTGGGAGGAGAGATAGGGCAGCGGGGTCGGCTCGAGCTCGGGTCTCCGGCGACTGGGCGGAGCGACCAGGTGCTCTCGACGGAGAGGAGGAGGCCAGGGGAGGAAGGACTGGAGGTTAGGGTCGACGAGGCTCGGGGTGGCGCTGGGAGTCGGTGCTGGGCGGTGGCCGGGTAGTCGGCTGGGTTGGAGGCGGGTGGAGGAGATGGGGAGAGGCTGGCCGAGGGCTGCTGATGCGGGTCTCCGGCGAGGCTACTGGAGGGGAGAGGAGGCTGCGGGCGGCCGGAGAAGCGGGGCGGAGGAGGAGCTAGGCGGAGGGAATGGCGGAAGAGGGTTTTTATAGACCGAAGAGGGAGAGGGAGCGGCGGCAGTTGAACGGGGTAGGCGGCCGGACAGGGGAGCCGGAACAGCTGGGAGGCGAGGCGGCGCTGGCGGTTGCAGGGAGGCCAAGCGTCGGCGGCGGGGGCGTTACACGGCGGAGGGGAGGAGAACCGTCGGACGGCTGAACGGTTTGGGGAAGAAAGAGAGCGGGTCGGGTTTCAACGGGTCGGGTCGGGTCTGTTATGGATCCGGCCCGATCCAAAACAATGCGGGTCGGGTCGGGCTAGTGGGTCGGGTCTGGGTTAGACCCGGATCCGACCCAATAAGGATTTGGTTTGGTTCAATGAACCCGGTCCGGTTCAAAAATAGATTTGGTTTGGTTTGGTTTATTTCAAATAAACCCGATTTATTTTGGTTTAATTATATAATTAGTTTTTAGGGCTTTAAAATTGATTCCGGGGTCCAATAAATTCCCGAAAAATTACCCTATGTCTAGTTTTTCATTTTACACCATAAAATATTATTTTCATAATAATTTAATATTATTTAATATCAATTAAAAATCATTTAATAAATAAAACACCTGAATTTAATTGCAGAAAAATCCCAAAAAATTCCAGAAAAATCCAAATTTAAAATTTTTTGAAAATTAGCTGTTTTACAATTGCAACATTTATTAAATGTATTGAGTATCTAAAAGAGAGGTATTAAAAATTGACTTTGTTTAGCACCATTCATTCATTGAAAAATGATTAAATTTTGACTACAAGTGTCTTCTAATCTTCCTAATAATAAATACGTGCAACGCACGTGTGTATATATATATATATATATATATATATATATATATATATATATATATATATATAAAATTTTGTTTAATACGGAACAAGAAAATATGACAAATTCGTCCTAGGACCTTCAAAGATTAGATAATGTGCAACTAGTCCTTTCTTTTTGTTTCTTTCCTTTGTTTTAGTAAGTTGGACTAATTTAACCTACAAAAGATTTGTTGTACATAAAATATTTTTAAATAAATTAAAAAAAATAAACTATTTTGAAAAAAAATGAAGTAACGAAAGTTTTTGCCATCTAGGATGGCGAAAATATAAAAAACTATTATTTTTTATATTTGCCAAAAAATTTCCAACCAAGTTGGCAAAAATCTGATTGTGGATTTATTTGGTTTTTGGTTTTTTGTTTATCTTTTTATGTTTATTTTTTTGTGTTGGTTTTTTGGGATAATTGGATTTGATTTTTTTTTTTGTAGGTTGGTTTAAAAAAAATTAACCAATAGATTTTCTAAAGACAATTTAAAATTAACTAAAATATTTTTTCAAATATTAGATATCACATATTTTATCATTCGAAATATAATTTTAGAAATAACAAATGTTTGATTATTATCTATACTAATTTGTTATTATATATACTAATATAATTTTGAAACTATAATTATTATCTATACTAATTTTTTAAATAGCAACCATTTTGATTAAATCAAAATCTATTATTAGTTAAAATTTTATTATCTCTAATAATTTTTTATTATCTATACTAATATGAATGATTATCGTTTGATTAAATCAATGTATAATTTGTTATCAAAATATACTAATATGAATGACAACTGTTTGTTATTATCTATACTATTTTTTTATTATATATATATATTAATTTTTGAAATAGAAAATGCTTGATTAAATCAAAATATAATTTTTGAAATATAATTTTCAAAATATAATTATTATCTAAACTAATTTTCGAAATAGCAACCATTTGATTAAATCAAAATCTATTATTATTTATTTTTTATTATCGGTACTAATTTGTTAATATCTATACAAATATGAATGATAACAAAATATATTGATTAATATTATTATCAATTTTTTTTCATATCACTAAAAGATGTTTTTTTATTATTTGTACACAAAATTTATTTAAAATAATTAATTATATATATAACAAATAACTAGTTTGTTAGATGTTAAATTGTGATATCTATTTTAATTATAATTTCCCATAAATATATGTTTTAAGTTTTGAGTATGTGTTTAGTTAGACAATATCCTGTAATTAGTTTAAATATAATTTAAATTATGAATATATTATTATCTATAATAAATTTCAAATTTGTCCATAGAAAATTATATTTTGAATGATACTAGATGTGGTATCTAATATTTGAAAAAATATTTTAGTTAATTTTAAATTGTCTTTAAAAATCTATAAGTGTCTTCTTTTAAAAAAACTATAACATAATTAAAAAATATTTGATATCGTAATTGTCTATTTTATTTATGGTATCAAATTTAAAAAATAACAAATAGATAATTATGATATAACTAAGCACATATTCAAAATTTAAAACATATATTAATGAGAAATTATAATTAAAATAAATATCACAATTTAACAAATAACAAACTAATTATTTGTTATCTAATATTTATTTTAAATAAATTTTGTGTACAAATAATAATAAATTATCTTTTAGTGATATGAAATAAAAATATAATATTGATAATAATATTAATAAAATAGATTTTGTTATCATTCATATAATAATAACAGATTAGTATAGATAAAAAAAAACAAATAATAGAATTTGGTTTAATCAAATGATTGCTATTTCAAAAATTAGAATAGATAATAATTATAATTTGAAATTATATTTGAAAAATTATATTTTGATTTAATCAAACAGTTGCTATTTAAAAAATTAGTATAGATAATAAAAAAATAGTATAGATAATAAGAAACAGTAATAATTCTAATATATATATTTTGATAACAAATTATATTTTGATTTAATCAAACAGTTCTCATTAATATTAGTATAGATAATAACAAATAAGTATAGATACTAAAAATTTAACTAATATTAGATTTTAATTTAATCAAAATATTTTCTATTTAACAAATTAGTATAGATAAAAATTATTTTTTGAAAATCATTTTAGTATACATAATAACAATTAGTATAGATAATAATCAAAAGGTTAATATTTCTAAAATTATATTTTGAATGATAATAGATGTGATATCTAATATTTGAAAAAATATTTTAATTAATTTTAAATTTTCTTTAGAAAATCTATTGGTTAATTTTTTATAAAAACAAAAAAATCAAACACAACTATCCAAAAAAACAACAAAAATAAACCTAAAAAAAAAACCAAAAACAAAAAACCGAAAACAATTTATTGTCAGATTTTCTCCAACTTGGTTGGCAAAAATTTGGCAAATATAAAAAAAAATTCATATTTTCGCCATCCCAGATGGCGAAAACTTTCATGACTTCACATTTTTCCAAAATAGTTTCATTTTAGTTAATTTACTTAAAAATATTTTATGTACAACAAATTTTCTGTTTAACCTATAATATAATTTCATACTAGGATATTTTATAAGTACTATTAGTAAAGTTGTCATTAAGATTAACTAATGAAAATATAGAATATGTAGTAAACTACTATTTAATAGTAAATTGGTAAAACTTTCACCTTAATATTCAAGAAATAGGTATAACTTTTATAAATAAATAACCAATTAATTACTTACATTATAATATAAATTTTATTAATGTATTAGGCTCTCTTTGGAATTATCTTGGGTATTGATAAAGATCATTGTACCCGCGACCTCAGCACAACTTGGACAAAAGTTCAGGCAATTATACCTTGCCCGAATGGTACAGTACTTACATACTTTTCTTTTCAATCGTTATTTTCCTTGTCATATATAGCTTCTTGATGCTCTTTGTCATATATGATTTGTCACCTGTTGCTTTAGTCTTATTTTCTCGTTTTACGTGTACATACTTTATTTGTTTTCCATGTATCACTGTTTGTCCATGGTCATATTATTATGGTATCTACTTAGCTCTACGTGTTCGTTTTCTTTACTTGACTCGTACCACTTAGGCGATATTGAGCACTAGTTATTGGCCTATGTTCAGATAAAAGCATACGCCAATCGGGTTGCGAGCCTCCTTCCCTGCAGATGAACTGGTGGAGCCATTGGAATATTGGTGCAACACGGTGGTTCTTTACGTCCTTGGGAACAGACCCTTCTATGGTCAGATAAAAGCATACGCCAATCGGGTATGGAAGCAAAATGAGAACATGGAATTCTTCTCTCGTGATAATGGATTCTACTATTTGTGTTTTGGAATTAAGGACGATATGGAACGCATCCTCCAAGGTGGACTTTGGACATTTGATGTGAGACTTATCATCATGAAGGAGTGCTCCACTAGTCCACATTATGAGCGAGAGGTGTTGCATACTATCACCCTCACATTTCTAGATAAGAGTATTTTTATTATTTTACATATTTTATTTTTATTTTTAGTAATTTAATATTGATATATTATGCTACTAATTATTATTGTGCTTTGTGATATTTATTTTATAGTTAGTGGGCTAACCTAATTATTTATACTTGGCACTAGTGGACCTAACTAAACTAGACATGACTCATGAACCCAACATTGGGCTAGCCACTTTAGACTTATTTAAGTCCCCCTCTTCATTAATTAGAAGACTAGATTAACCTTCATTAGGAATAGAAGCTTTCTATATTTAAATATTTTTTCATGAAAACCCAATAGGAGTAATCATCTCAATACACATTGCTTGGGAGAGGGGACATGGCCGGCCCTATAAGGAGGGAGTCTTTCTTTCTCCTCTCATTTATTACACTATAATTTTGATCCCTAATTGTGTTATTCTCCAAATTAACTCATCCCTCCACCAAATTTTTCTCAAATCACTCTCACTTCCTTCCATTCTCATCATCTAAGGAGACGAGAAGCTTGGATTGCAAGAAACACTTGGAGAAGGAGGAGTTGGCTAGGAGCTTGTGTCCTAATTGTGTTCATTTGGCTTTACATTGTGAATCCATCTCCTAATAGGTATACTTCTAAAATTTTCTTAATTTAGATTCTAATTGTTGCATTTGAGCATTAGGAAACACCCCATGCATTAGGACAACCCATAGGAAAAAGATATAAGTTCAATTGACCCCTATTGTGACTTCTACATTGAGATTTGTGTCCAATTTTGGAGAAATTCGAGATTGGTGTACTAAGTGTTTGACATTGGATCAATTATGATTATTTGGACTTGTCGTAATATTATGAGGCTAGATACGTGTCCACAATTGGATATGGAAATCCTGTATCATGATACTTCATGATACGAGGGTGTAGAATTTGTGTTTTCCCTTATATTAGCCTTTTAGAGGCTAATTCCCTATTATTACACTACTAAAATACAGAGGAATAGCGACATTTTTTGTCGCCAAAATGTCGCTATTCACTATTAGCTACTACTCGTTGATGATATTTAGAATAAAAACACCCATAGGTAAATGCCACATCGCTAATTTTTTTTGTCTTAATCAGTCTAATTTTTGACTACAAACTGGCGTAATTACGACGTCTATTTAGTTGAAGTTTGTACGATATTTCAGGGACGGATTCATTAAGCGGCGCTTTAGCGACGTATATGCGACAGTAATTTAGTTTATAATGACGTCTGGATAGCGATAGATTTGTGTCAAAAATAGCGTTGGGTTAGCGACGTTATAGCGACATTATTTATGTTCCTGATACTGAAAAAAGTCTGATACTTAAGTTGGCGACGGAATAACGATATTACTTACTATTGGGAGAAAGTCGCTTGTCCGTCGACGTGTGTCGGAAATCCGTCGCCCAATAATAGAAATTTACTTGGCGACAGTTGTATCCGTCGCTAGCGTGTCGCAAGTACATCGTAGGTAGCCGCTAAGTCGATGGATGTCCATCGCTAATATGTACATAACTGTAAAAAAAGAAATTTTAAATACAGATATTCCATCAGGTTTGGTTTATATAAAACCTGTTAAATACTATCAATATATTAACCACCCAGTGTAACCCAATGTAGAATTTCCGTCCAATCGGACCTTCAACGGCACAAATGTACATTGGAAACACACACGAGACATAATTCAGAAAAGTCACATAATTAACATAATGAAATTAATCGCATACATGAACAACATCCACAATACCACATAGTAACATACACACATATACATAGTGATACATATATATAACTATATATATATATATATATATATATATATATATATATATATATATATATATATATATATATATACACACACATAGAAGAATGGTTACATACAATATATACACATATAGTATATACATGGATACATAGATCTAAGACACAATATTACATAAATATATATACACAACATTATATATATATATATATATATATATATATATATATATATATATATATATATATATATATATATATACACTTCTCCATGAAATAAGAACACAAAAGAATAGATCTACAATTAAATTGCACACACATAGACCGTATCACCCCGTATCCCACTAGATCTAGGATACGCTTGCGACAGAAGTCCACCACACATCCAAACATACCGCGAAGGACAAAAACAAGTCATATATATTATTTATGAACAATACGAAGAGTTAAATACAAATCTACGTGTCCGTGTCAAAATATGACATGCTCAAAGTCCCGTGTCGGAGGAAAACCCCCAAATCAACACGTATCACCAAATTATTGGGATACGACCTACACGTACCCAATTATGGATACGAAACTATCCCTAAACACACAAGCATATGCCAAATTGATCTATAGGACCAATTGACACACACAACAAATGTCAATCTCGGAATTGCCCCAAAATTGACACAAAAAGTACCATAACTTTCTCAATAGGCCTCCTATGAACACAAAACCAAATCCTATGGGTAGCCTATGCATATGGGTTGATTTTTCATGGTTAATTCTCATATTTAGAACCTAAATTAAGGGTAAAAACTGAATTTCACATATTGGGAGATGGATTCCTAATAAAACCTCCAAAATTAGTGAAATTGGCCTTCAACTTGTAGATCCTTGCTCCTCTTCGTAGATCCATGCTTCCTTTTTGTAGATCTATGCTTTTTTCTTATATATCCATGCTCTAATAGCTCCAATGGTGATTTGGAACATAATTGGGTGGAAAATTGGTAGAGATTTGGTTGAGAGAATTTTCTAGATCTAGATTTGGAATAAAAAAATGAAGAGAGAGAAAGTTTTCATCCCCTTTATATAGGCCTCACTTGCCCCCTCCCTCAAGATACTATGTAAAGTCTAAAATACCCCTTGGGGCCTCTCATGAAGAAATTAATTAAAGAGGGAATCTTCTAGTCTAATGGGTTTAACATAATTAATCATCCTCATAATAATTGGGCTTTTAATTATTGGGCTCAATTCTAACTAGAATTAAATGTTGGTCCATGAGTCTAAACTAAACTAGTTGATCCACTAACACAAGTCCAAAAATAAATCTAACATGCTAACAATAAAATAAATAATACAACAAATAAATATTTAACATGCACAATATTTAATTAATTACCAAATGAATAAAATACCTTTTTCTAGAAAATATGGTAATGACAAATCTACCCCCTTTAGAAGAATTTCGTCCTCGAAATTAAAAGTCTCACCCCTCTCTCTTAGGCTAGTCATATCCTATTCATACAAATCTTACTATGGTTAAACCCCATCAATCACAGTCTAAAATAGTATATATCCTATAACATACAATCCTACCATACTACTGAAAGAGAAAACATATTCGGATATAGTCTCTAACTATCATGAAATTCAATCTGTCCTGCTGAGGTGTCTCCCTCTACTGGTACGGGATAACCTGCTATGCCACCTGTGGCCTATTCCATCACACTAAGCATTCACTAATCATTAACCTAGTCAAGACATTCTTAATAATGAGGTTACTAAATACTAGTGATATATTCTAATTCTAGGTCATGGACATGCTTAGCTCACTGGCACTTGCTACTTAGGATACTATTCAAGATACTACCTCCTTGTTCTGTTTCAATCACCAAAATTTCTCAATCATTCTCTTGCAAGAAACACTTGTATACTTTTTTAATCATGTGTTTTATTAGCACACCCTAGTCCAACCTAATACTCCCAATAGGATGCCTTACTTAAATCTTGTTATTGTCTACACAAGGTATCAACTCTCATATGTATTTTTAGATGATATCCTCATACCAAGTTACTCGCGTCTCTCCTCTATATTATTATACTAAAATTACTTGCCTCAACTTCAATAATACTTGAGGTACTCCGTCTTTTGTTACTAGGATATCTCTTTCTATCTGATACTTGGCATAACTCATCCTCTAACATTTATTAATCATCCTAAGGTTCTCATCTGTATATTAGTATAAGAATAAATACACAATTACTTTCTAGTCATTACCACACCATGACATCTCACAGGTATCCTTATACCCCTCGGACTATTCTCTGATACATACGACATCCATAATCAAATTTATCAAGGTACTATTCTTACTTACTTCTATATATATATATATATATATATATATTGTCTCCCTCCTCTACTGCTTGGATCACTTGTACTATTACTCCCAAATATCTTTTTATCCATATTAACTGATGCACCAATCAAATGTCATTACATACTGTTACTAGCACATTACTCAGCTAATTCCTTATATAGAAACACTAGCACTCTTGATATAGTAACACTAGCTTTCTAACTACACAACATATGTCCTTAAGGTTCTAGGGTACTAGTTTCATTATTAGATCACCTCATCATACTTACTAGAAATTATGATCACTTGCGTCCAATGCACTAGTTATTAACTTCTATAATATACATATTTTACTTCACTCTCAAGGTAGACATATGGTTCCATATATCTATTGATGTATATGTATTTCTCCTCAAACCTTTTATAGACGGATACACAAATCAGTGATACATATCTTCCTTGACCAATCTTGATATTCTCAACCCATGACATAATGTTAACACTCCAGCTTCCACTTTCTGATACTCATGAACTTCCACACTGACACTTATCACCCACTGTGCATCCTGTACAAAATTTCTCGACACTCTTCCACCTATTGCCTCCAACACATCACTAACCTCAATATCAGACGATATACCCATCACTAGTCATATACTGGTGCACTCTTATTAATGCTCTATTATACCTTAACACAAGTCCTACTACTTTAGCACAATGTATTATTATTCCCTCATACTTTCCTATATACTTATGGGTACCATTCTAATATGGCATGCTTGCTAATATCCTTTATGCATATATATTTCTCTACTCTTTACACACCCAAGTATCAACCACCAAATTGAATATCATGCTCTATTGTTTTTTAACATAATTTTCTTTATACTTAAATGTTTACATGGATCACCCAACTACCTAAATTTATGACTATCCAGAACCGACATACTGACTCTGATACTAACTCCTGGAACTACTACTGATACTCTCTACTCTTTCATCTATCTATAGTACCCATACTATCTATAATAACACCTATCATAGAACTAGTGCTATAAAGTACTATGCTATGGGTTATCCCTAGATTTAGGCCTATTGCTCATCTGTCCAACAAAGAACCACTTACAGACTCATAAGCTACACTCTCAACAGTCAATACTGATACTCAAGACACAAACCTAATTGTAATTCACCAATTATCATACTAACAAGGAACCCTAATGAAGCTCTATAAGAAACTAGACTAAAGAACTGAAAGTATCTCAACTACTAAGCTAAGGAACAATGGAACAAAGTCCTGAAATAATTGAATAAGTATTGAGATGATACTTTAAAACCAATTTAAGATACAATCTGATAATCATACACGTCTTTCCGAAATCATGACACTCAAAATCCTCGCCACGCCAGTAAGCATAGCTACGATAAATGATATATTCCATAACTAGGGTATACAACTCTATAATTATGTTATCTAGAATCCTCACCACGACAACCGATATGGCTGCGAGAAACTCTAAGTTTCATAACTAAGATATGTACATCCGAAGTCAGGTCCCTATGTTTCTGTTATGCCAGCTAATATGGCTACAATAAACTATAGGCTCCATAACCAAAGTAGACGTTTTACCTTTCTTACTGTCCTCATTAATATATGTCATCAGATGATACCGTAACTTAGTCCGTAAAATTTCTCTCGATATGAAATCAAACTCAATAACGAATACCAAGAATTTAAAATCAACTGATCACCAAGAATCAAATTCAATAATCGATCACCAAGAATCAAATTCAACAAAAACAAGTGAGAGCGGACGAAAATAAGGAAAATATTTGAATTAGAGTTTGTAATAAGATTCTCAAGGGTCATCCCAGGAATCTCTCAAAAAAATTTGTGATTGAGTATCCTCTCATCCTAATATCTTATATCCTATCGTAGGCTCGCAGTAGTACAACTAAGTCGCCGAACTACCACGATATCGCATAACTTGCGAAGCCTGACCTGCATGGGCCACGACTAAAAATGTGTCACGACCCGCACCCGATGTAGGGATGCAAGTCGGAAACAATGCCCAACCTACGCCACATAATCGGCGGTAGAACGCTGTCTTGGTCAACTATACTATCTAAATATCTCACAATAATTTAAAGTTTGCCAACAATCTCATACAAAAACTTAATCACATTCTAAAGCACGAGAAGATATGAAGGAAGTCTAACTATACATCAAAAATATAAATCATCAACAATAAAAATAAATCCAATCTCAACTATAAGCCAGAAACAAATATGGTACCAAAATGCTAAATAAACTAACTATAAAAACCAGTGATCCGGATAAACCTTCCGTCAATCACTCCATAACTAATGGATCCAAGTCTGCACCATCTATAAGTTAAAGTCTATAGTATGTCAGACACCAATCTCTCGGATCCTCTGAAAAATATTTTTCAGTCAGGAATGGAGCGAAGTACATCTTTAACAGAAGTTCTAAATCAATGATATGAACTATGTAGCAGTAAATAGATATGAATGTACAAGATGTCATATACATGTACAAGAGATATGTAATAAAAAAATACTAGAAATAAATACAAGAATGAACAATATGGAAAATGAACAAGAATATACTAATGACTAAGTGAGTGAGTACCAGCTTCAACATGTGATCGGCTTGGGAACTTGATACAAGATTTATGGCCTGGCTAATCATACGTGCGGTGTATGATTAACACTATTCAATACAAGACTTGATACAAGGAGGGTATGATCACATATCTACACTACATACTCCCTAACCCCGACTGGCATAATAGATCCAACCATGGTATGCTCTGGCACAAGATTCTCCAAGAAGATATCGACTCTTTTCGAGAATCAGTGTCTGTACATGTACAAGATAATCAATAAAACAAGGCCTATACAAGATACACCATATACCAAGGAATAACATCGTATGATGAGATTCGGATATACCAATCTGTGTAACCATAGTGTTAAGGAAACATGGATATCTATACTAGATACAATGAACATAGAGGATATCGTAAATGAGAAACTATCAGAGAATGTACTCACCTGAAGTCCAATGAATAGTCTTACAGATGTATGATACGGTACCTCGAAGACCTAAATATGGAATACAACATCAATACAAGGTTTTGGAAAGAAAAGAAGTTAAACTAGTCAACTTATAGGTCAACAAGTCAATTCTAAATCAAAAGTCAAACTAGGTCAACTCTAAGTCAACTATGGTCAACTATAGTCAAACTATGGTCAACTACCTATTTCTAGGTTGCATGAGTCTAACTCAAAGATATTGAGCTCACACACTATGAATCTAGGCCATACAAGCTACATCTTAGGATACTAAGATACCGTATCTCAGGATACACAAACAAGGGATAAATATAACACATATGTACATATCAAACAATATTATATATATAAAATCCTAATTACAAATGCTAAATGGATACCTTGGTTTCGAACCAACTTGGTATCGCAATACTAAACCTCTAACTTGATACCCAAACTCAATACCTTGGGTATCCTTAATACCTTGGCATTTACCTTGGTATCTCAAGGTAATGTCACTCTAGTATATATATATTAACTATCCAACTATAACTATAAACTACCATATATTTAGTATTTATACAATACTATATACCTTATTTTAGTCATTTAATACCCACCTATAATTAGTTTACAACTATCCTATTACTATGCCAATACCTACTACTCATACCTTGGTATATCTTGATACTTATCTTGGTATCTCAAGGTAATGCCAAAATCTTCATATATATCCTAACTATTCATCAATAACTATATGTATACATATATCAATCTAATATAACTTCTAGTATGTACTAAATAGAATAAATACTAAATACCAACTACACACTAAATACTAATACATATATACGTACATACATACATACCTACAAATATATAATATATATTACTAAAGATACTCAAAACAATAGATAACTAAAATATACTAACTATTCCAATAATATTATATGCTACAACTACATATATTATACATATAGTATACTAAAACACAATTAAAAAATTAGGAACATATAAACGTATATATTACCAAGCAAGTATTGAGATGACTCCATTTGAAGCTCTGTATGGCCGAAGATGCCGTACCCCGCTATCATGGGACGACGTTGGAGAAAGAGCCCTACTGGGACCAGAGATGGTGATCGATTCAACTGAGAAGGTAAAACAAATAAGGGACATGCTTCGAGTGGCTCAAGACAGACAACGACATTGGGCAAATAGCCACCGAAGGCCCTTGGAATTTGAGGTAATTAAATTTATGAAATTCAAGTCAATTTAAACATTTTGATTATGGAACTAAGATTTGATTATGACTCTATTAAAGGTTGGAGAACTGGTATTCTTGAAGATTTCCCCGACACGTGGCACCATTAGGTTCGGAAGGAGTGGAAAACTCAGCCCAAGATTTATTGGACCTTTTGGCATTCAGGAGAAAATCGGAGAAGTGGCATACCGTCTGGCATTGCCACCCTCTCTGGATGGAGTCCATAACGTTTTCCACGTGTCGCAGCTGAGAAAATATGTGTCAGATCCCAGCCATATTTTGGATCACTCAGAGCTCGAAGTAGGCCCAAGTTTGACTTACCAAGAGCAACCCGTGGAGATACTGGATCGATCGGAGAAAGTTCTACGGAACCAGGTTATTTTCCTTATTCGCGTAGCTTGGAAGCACCATTCTCCCGGCGAATCCACCTGGGAGCGAGAAGACGAGATTAGAGAGCGCTACCCATATCTTTTTGAACCCTGAGGTATATTTTAAATTCTCGGCCTTTCCTTTCGTGCCTTTGTTATTCTTAAATTTTGAGGATGAAATTTTTATAAGTTGGGTAGATTGTAACCCCCCTGAATTTTCAAAATTATTAAAACTTGGATTTTTCCCAATTTTCTGGAATTTTTTGGGAATTTTCTGTAATTAAAATCAAGATTTTAATTATTAAATAAATTTTTTATGGTTAATAAATAATATTAAAATATTATGAAAATAACATTTTTGGGTGTAAAATAAAAAATTGGACTTAGGGTAATTTTTTCTGGATTTTTTTGGCCTCAGACCTATTTTTGAATGCCTAAAAACTATTTACCTATTTTTTTTAATTAATTATTATTATTATTATTATTATTATTACTGTTATTATTATTATTTTATTTTTGTTTTTTTTGGGCCCGGCCCGGCCCAGTGGGCCGAGCCAAACAGCCAGCCCAGCCCGGCCATTCCTTGCGGGTCGGGCGGGTCTGCCCGGACCCGCTAGCCGCCCGACCCGGGCGACTGAATCTCCCCCGTCCCTGCGCATTTTTCGGCGAGCTCCGCGCCACCAACCGCTCCGCCCGGCTGGCCCCGCCCTCCGCGGCCACGACCTCCCCCTCGCCCCGCCTTGTCCGGCCTCCTCCCTCCTATAAAAGCCCCCTCTTCTTCTTCTTCCTCCCTCACTTCCACCCTAACTCCGGCCACCACTCGCCACCGTGCAGCGCCGCCTCGCCCCGACCTCGCCGCCTTGCCCTCGCCCCTCGCTGCCGCAGTCCCCTCGCCGTGCCCAGCTCGCCGTCGACCCCGCAGCGGCCAGACCCGACCTCGCAGCAGCTCCAGAAGCCGCAGCCGCCGTTCCCCGCGCTGCCCCGCTCCGCCGTGCCTCCGCCTGGCCGTGCCCCAGCGCCCCCGACCACCTCCGGCCAGCCAGTGCCGCCTCAGCCTTCGGCCGGCCCCGCCGCAGCTCCCAGAAACCCTAACCCTAACCCTAATTTTCTCTCCACGTGTCGGACACGACACGGACACGGGATTCTTCGGGTTTTTAGACCCAGTTCAGGTGCGTGTAGTTTCTTGCTCGTAGCTCAGATTTCAATTCTGTAAATTACGTTGCGAAGCCTGTACGACCCTCTCGGTGCCCGGATAAACCGCTCGGGGCATCGCGTCCTGTGGTGATCGCACACCGCGATCCAAAAACAGGAAAAACCAGACCCTGTTTTACCCCGGAACTGAGTACGCCCCGCCAAACGGAACGACTTGGTCGCGTGCGGTCTTCACAGATACGTGCGCGCCGTCGATACGGACGTGTAAGAATTCGCGGAAGCTGATTCGGGTGTGCGTGCACACCAGAATCAACGCGTATCCGCGGACATCGCCCCGTATCCAACTTTTCTGTAATTCGCCCTAACTTCTTGTACACTCGTCGGATCGAGACGAAACTTATGCCATCGGACTCGTAGCGATACGCTGGTCCTGTGGGTCAAGTTTGGTTCAATTCTGAGAATATTGACAAAATCGCGTGTCGTGGGCCCCACAGGCCCCGCTCGACGGGCGATTTTGTGATCGGCTCATTTGAATCCAATTCTGGAAGTTCCGTTGGGTTCGTATCAACGTTTCTGACCTGTTGACACTAAGTTTGGTGAATTTGGAGACCGTTGACCTGGACACATTTTTCGGTGCAAAGCGGGCCCACTGGCGGACCCCGTTTTGACTCAAAACTGCCGTTTTTGCCTTTGTCTCCAAATTGGACCCAAGGACAGGCGTTTCTAGCTATTTGATATCTTCTGAGTGTGATGGTAATGTCTATTTCAGCATCTGGACTCATCTCTGGAAAATTTTCCCGAGTACAATCATAATTGGATCCAAACAAAAGGCAAGTACCTGCACTTCAAGTTTAATCTTTATATTATGATAATTAATTCCCTGCTTTACTAGTACCCTTGATGATTACATGTAGTATTAGAACACTGGAATTTATGTCTTGAATATTGGAGTTCATGTCTTGTTTTTCATGTCGGGTGGGAGAATACTAGAAGACATGTAGTTTACCCTTCCCCTTGTCGTGTTTAATAGCTGTTGGTAGCGACTGTACCCTCAGCTGGATCTCGATTATCCCTGTTTAATAGCCGTTTATGACGGCCGAATTAGCCTTATAAACCCCTACATGCCAACTATGTATTCTAAAACAAACACAAGTTCACACAGATAGTTTCTGGTCTTGTTATAGTTCTGGTTGACTGTTGTAGTTTCATTTCCTGTCTCATTTATTCCTGTTTTCTCATATTCCTGTTTATAGCATTAACTCTGAGATATTAATATTCTTTTACACAACTTTCTCAATATGATACTCAATCTAATTGTCAGAAATATTTAGTTTAATCTTGTTGTGCATTGTGTACTTTGCTCCTTTCCTGACTGGATCCGTTGATTTAGGCGATGATGAGGACCTTGCCCCTACATATTATGGTCCCTATGAGGGAATAGATGACACTTATGAGGAGCCAGATCCCACCCAGGAGACCCCTGCTGCAGAGTAGTTAGCAGTAGCTATTTTTATTTCATGCTCTTTTATCTTAGTAATCGGGTTTGTCCCCGATTTCAATTCTGAATTATGTATTAAACATTTGATTCTGTTGTCGCATTTATTTCATTTGAAATCTTAAGCATTTGTTTCCCCTTATTATCTTGCCTATGTTTTTGTGAATGAGCTAGTTTAGTTAAGTGTGGATTTGACCTAGACAGCGTACTACCGCCGACTCTGCGGCGTAGGCTGGACTTACCCACGCACTCGTGCCCGAATTTCCGGGTGCGGGTCGTGACACGAGGAGACCTTCGAGCAGATTGTGAGTGATGCTCAGAGGGATGAGTACGACTTGGAGATGAAGACCAAGAGGAGTATAGATGCTTCCGGAGCAAGCAGCAGTGCAGGCCCAACCAAGAGGCCCCATTTCCAGCAGACGAGGCCGTTCCAGCAGACTCAGCAACACCAGGGTCAGGGTTGTGCGCCTTTCTAGTAGGCGCCCCAGCAGCAGAGGCAGGGACAGCAGCAAGGTCCGAGGCAGCCCATTACTTGCCCTTTCTGTAGGAAGCCGGGGCACGGATAGGATATTTGCAAGAAGAGACTGGACAGATGCTTGTTATGTGGTACGTCAGATCACCAGTTAAGGGATTACCCTTCAGCACTCTCTCGTACAGCTCAGGGCGGAGGAGCCACTCAGAGGGGACCAGCTAGAGCACCTGCAATACAGCAGAGAGGACAGCCTTTGCAGACTCAGCAGCAGAGGTTTGCCCAGCTCCAACAGCAGCACCGAAGAGGACAGCAAGGACGAGCTTTTGCCCTGATCGTAGAGGAGCCCGAGCCCGTTGGTGATGTGATCTCAGGTTTTGTTCTTCTTAATTCTATTCCAACGCTAGCTTTATTTAATTTCGGTGCTTCCCATAGCTTTGTGTCTGTATCTTTTCCTGTTAGACACTATCTTATTGCTGAATCTTTAGCTAGACTCTGCAATATCACGACCAGGGGTGGCATCATCCTAGTCACTGATGTCTGCAGAGACCGGAGAGTTACCTTGGGAGGCCGGGAGTTGAGTGTGTGCCTACTCGTAATGCCACTTCCGAGCTATGACATTGTACTCAGGATGGATTGGTTGAGTATGCACCGTGCTAGTATAGATTGTCGTGGAGGCATAGTATTATTTAGTCTGCCGGGAGAGCCAGAGTTTGAGTTTGCCAGAGGAGCAGCGGAGCAAAGTAAGGGAGTCTTCTACGGAGCCCTGGTGGTAGAGCCAAAGTTGCCATATCCATTGATAGTGGAGTCCATAGATGTCTTTTCGGAGAAGTTGCCAGGGTTACCTCCAGACAGAGATGTGGAGTTCTCTATAGACTTGGTGCCAGGCATAGAGCCAATATCCCAGCACGTCTATAGAGTCAGCAACAGTGAGCTGGTAGAGTTGAAGAAGCAGGTGAATGAGCTTCAGGACAAGGGATTTATCAGATCTAGTTCTTCTCCGTAGGGTACTCCGGTACTTTTTGTTCTGAAGAAGGATGGGTCGATACGGATGTGTATCGACAACAGAGCTCTGAACAACCTCACAATCAAGAACAAGTATCCGCTGTCGCGTATTGATGATCTCTTTGAACAGTTGAGCGGAGCGAGGGTGTTTTCCAAGATTAATCTGAGGACAGTCTACCACCAGGTGAAGGTCAGGAGGGAGGATATTCCGAAGATAGCTTTTCGGACCAGGTATGGGCAGTATGAGTTCATGGTGATGCCGTTTGGGTTGACTAATGCCCCGACAATGTTCATGAATCTGATGAACAAGGTGTTCTATCAGCATCTGGACAGGTTTGTGGTGGTGTTTATTGATGACATCTTGGTGTATTCGAAGACCCCAGAGGAGCATGAGGAGCATCTGAGGATAGTGCTGGAGACTCTCAGGAAGGAAAAGCTTTATGGAAAGCTTTTGAAGTGAGAGTTCTTCCTTGATAAGGTTGAATTCCTTGGTCATGTGGTGACAGGAGAGGGATCTCGGTGGATCCGAGAAAGATCATGGCAGTTGAGGCATGGAGTGCTCCGAGTTCAGTAGCAGAGGTCAGGAGTTTCCTGGGGCTGGCAGGTTACTACAAGAGATTTGTTCAGGATTTTCTCCCAATTGCAGAGCCGTTGTCTAGGCTGACCCGAAAGGACGTGGATTTTGTTAGGTCAGAGGAGTGACAGGTCGCCTTTGATGAGCTGAAGTGGAGGATGACGATAGCTCCAATGTTGACATTGCCATCAGGGTCTGAAGGATTCACTATCTATAGTGATGCATCAGGGAAGGGACTGGGTTGTGTTGTGCAGCAGAATGGGAGGGTGAATGCCTATGCTTCCAGGCAATTATGTCCTCATGAGAATAACTACCCTACCCACGATTTGGAGTTGGCAGCGGGCATCTTTGCTCTGAAATTATGGAAACACTATTTATACGGAGAGCGTGTGGAGATCTTCACTGACCATAAGAGCTTAAAGTATGTGTTTATCCAAAAAGAGCTGAACATGAGGCAGAGAAGATGGTTGAAGTTGATGAAAGTCTTCGACATATTATTGTAGTACCATCCAGGGAAGGCGAACGTAGTTGCGGATGCGCTGAGCAGGTATCCAGTAGCTATGTGCCTGACTAGAGGTCGTTATCTGCTAGCAGATCTGGAGAGCTTGGGCATTGAGGTGATAGTGCCTGGAGTTGAGATGCAAATGTGGGGACTATAGATTCAGTCAGAGTTGATAGACCAGATCAGGGCTACACAGTTTGAGGATGAGTCCCTGAGGAGCATCATGGCGCATGTTCAGATTGGATTGTCAGATGACTTTACCATTTCTGATGATGGTTTATTACGGCACGATATCAGGTTGTGTGTGCCGAGTGGGTCATTGCGGAAGGAGGTTCTTCAGGAGGTGCATCGATCCCAGTAATCTATGCATCCAGGTGCCAACAAGATGTATAGAGATCTGAGAGAGCATATATGGTGGTACGGGATGAAGCAGGAGGTAGCACGCTTCGTATCTCGATGCTTAGTATGCCAGCAGGTGAAGGCGGAGAGGCAGAGGCCAGGAGAGTTGCTCTAGCCGTTACCTATTCTGGAGTGGAAATGGGAGCATGTGACCATGGATTTTGTTTCTGGGCTTCCCCATTCTCCAGGAGGGAAGGATGCGATTTGGGTCATCGTAGACAGGTTGACCAAATCACCCCACTTTCTACCATTCAAAGTGGGTACGTCTACGGAGAGACTAGCAGAGATGTATGTGCGCCAGATAGTCAGACTGCATGGAGTTCCTGTAAGCATAGTATCATACTGGGATAGTCGCTTTACTTCATATTTATGGAGGAGTCTGCAGGCTAGCTTGGGCACCCAGCTCAAGTTTAGTACTGCATATCACCCACAGACAGACGGTCAATCAGAGAGGACCATTCAGACCCTTGAGGACATGATTTGCACTTGTGTTCTGGATTTCAGAGGCTCATGGGAGGATCACTTGCACTTCGTAGATTTTGCTTACAATAATAGCTACTAAGCCAGTATCGAGATATCACCATTCGAGGCATTGTATAGACGGAGGTATCGCACTCCGTTATCATGCGATAATATAGGCAAGAGAGCTTTGCTTGGCCCGGAGATGGTGGTGGATGCTGTAACGCCCCACAATCGCTCGGAGCGTTACGCTGAGTTGGATTGAAAGAATCAAATACTGGTTACATTTGAAATATTGGATTTTTGGGAAGAAGGATTAATCGAGTTGGTTTTAATGTGCAGATGGCTAGCGGGTTCGATGGAAATCAGGTGTTCGTTCAGAACAGTACTGAATAGTTGGATGGAAGCGATAATGCCATCTTCCTTAATCCGATCGGTCGGATGATTTGGAGAGCACGGCCTGCTCGCACGGTCATACCAGTTGAGTAGATCGCACTTGCATCGGACCACGGGTTCAAGGGATTGGCCGTATCGGAAGGACAGGATGCCTAACGGGATCAAACATTGTGAGTGGGCTATTTCCCTTCTCCTCTACTTTTTCATGTCTAATAATATGGAAACACGTAAAAGGCTTGAACACTTGGGCTAAAATAATGGGAATCATTACACTGAGGCGTGCAAAGAGTGTACGTCATTGGCTTGGTAGGATTGTGGCTTGATATGATTTATGCGTTGGATAGTTGGTACGATAGTTGGGTTATATATTTGAGGCAGTCGGTTGGATAATTGGGATTATACTTGGACGGTTGGAATTATACATGTTGTAATGATACAATAGAAATATTGGGAATCCGGGCGAGCGAGCGTGCATCCATGCACGAGTATCACTGGGTCGCTTTGTCTTGCAAAGCGAGCAGTTGTGGTTCAAAACCGAACAACTGCATAGACGAGGGTATTGTGCCACTTTTGGGGCATTGTGCCACGGGATTATTCGGAGTGTGGGGTGTTGCACCCAATGTGAAATACTGTGTTGGGAAGCGGCAATGTGAAAAGTAGGCATAACTTGGGCACAACTTGAGAGATTGTGCATATGGGTATTTTGGTGCCTTGGGATATATATATTGAGGTCGAGATTTGGACTCCTTGGTTGGATATGTTGGAAGAATGGTTATGGATGCTTTGGTTGGATATTCGGTTGAAACGAGTCTAGGATCGCTTGGTGGGGCGAGAATGTTCGATCCTCTCGTCATACTTACTTTCTGCATGTCACGGACAACCTGTGTACACAAGGGTTTGACATTTCCTCGAAACGGCTTCCCGGGGCACTGGGACCGTATCGATCCGGAGGGAAATATTGATTCGTGCTAGTCACAGTGCTAGTCATGATGCATTGCGGGACCTCCAACGGGGCTTGCTACCCGGGCTGATAGGGCGCGCCGTTAATGCTTGGATTTTGTCCTTTATGGCTTTGCCAGTGACTTCATATAGATAAGAGTTGGCTTGCTTTTCTTTTGTTGGTTTGGCTTTCGTGTAGGCGCGGCCACCTTGCCTCGGCAAGAGTGTGCACTCGAGATTAGGATATAAACTGTTGGGTGAGGATGGATATTTGAGGCGAGACTGATGGTTCGATATGTTATCGTGCAAGCGATGGAATTGAGTTAGACGGGTCGGATTATATAACTGCTTGTCGATTGGTTTGAGTTGAATGCTTGCATGCTTAAACTGCTTTACAGCTTTCCTTAACATGTCATCCCTATGCCATAAAAATCTAGGATTCAACTAGAAAGATCACCATATAACTATCGCATTCACTATTTTACTTAGTGTCGGCTTAGACGAGTGGGTTACCCCGCTCACCAGTACGGTTGTGTACTGACCCACGTTTGTGGGCAATATTTCAGGTACACAGGCGTAGTGGCGCTGCTTGGATATACGGGACAAGATGTATGAACTGTAAGTACCTTTGTGGGCTAGAGAAAAGAGCATTTCATCGTCTTCGTGGCATCGCCTTTGTGGCATTGCCTCGGGGCATTTTATTTGGACCCTATCGTGAGCTTCGCTGCGTATTACTCTGATGTGTGCTTGGTACACAATACTTGACTTCCGCTGCAACTTGGTTGATTCAATGATAACATTTGGTGTTTGACAACATCGCCTTGTACTAGCGTAACTCCAGGCTCGTACGACATCACGTCCCGATTAGAACGATTGTCCCGCGGGAGAGCTGCAACGTGGTGATTCACGTTCAGCGGGGACTGTCGAGCTTGCGGGAGATTGGAGCATGACAAATTGGTATCAGAGCGCCCGGTTCATTTCTTCGGACTTGGTCCTTCGCTTCATCACAAACTCTAAACAGCTTCCGCGTGTCGTTTAGCTCTTGACTCTACTCGGTGCCGCATTGGATGTTTAATGCAATAAGTCTATTTATTGCTTGTTGTGGCTGCATAATATTCTTTGTTGGGTTGCCTTGGTTGGTTTTCGTAGGATCACTTAGCCTCGTTAGGCGTTGTTGCATTCGTGCAGCAAGTTGGTTGGCGTTGTTGCATTTGTGCAACAAGTGTGGGCTTTCGTTGGGTTGGCTTATCGTTCAGGAGATTCTGATTGCCTCAATGGATCAGTTGGTTGGCTAACGAGATTTGGTTATGCGGCATGTTTTGAGTAGAAACATTCGATGAGAGTGGATCCTTGCACGAGTTGCTCGTCAAGCGATTGTGTTGGATAGAAGTTGGAATTTCGACAGTGGCGCATCGGTTGGGGCAGATTTGAGTTTGGCTTGAGAAATATCAGATAAGTTTGCATGAGTTGCTCGTACAATAAACGTGTGGAACCATTGGGTATTGGGTTGGACTACTTGGAATACAATCGTTGCACGATTGCTCGTGTTGCGAAAGTATCAGGCGGTTTGAGAATAGCTGGGAGCAGTGAGAATGGAACATAGCACAAGTTGCCTAACGACATTGATGGTTAAAGAATCGGCTAAGTTTTTGTGTCAGACTTAAGATGGGAATGACATGATCACGCATGAAGGATGGTTCGAACGGATCTTGGATTCATGAAAGGAAACGTAATGTGAGTAGCGACTTGATTCAAAGTGGTATATGGGATCAAATGTGTTAAGCAAGGTATTAAAAATATTTTGGTTGGACATCTATGGGAATTGCCTGGACGGACTCGGATAACGAATACAAGTCGGTTGGTGCAAATCGACTGAGTTGGAAAGAATAAAAATGGAGCAAGCGAATATTGAGTTATGATTCGACAAAATCACCTCGGAATAGTCGGTTTGGGATAGACGCTGATTGACGCAGATTTTGCACAAGGGCAACTATATTCCAAGTGGTATATAGTACAATGGAATTTGACTCGGGTATCCTTCGATACATTAGACTTGAGAACTCAAGAACGAAATCGTGCAAATGGAAGTATCGTTGGGCTTAAGAGATGGGCAGAATCGGAACGAATATTTGGGTTATGCTTGAGCAAAGCGATGGGATTATCGGAAGGATAGCGAGCACGAACTACGATTTTGGACAACACATTTGAGCTGTTGGTTGAGCAAAGAAACACGATATTGGTCTGGAGGGACAATGAGATGGATTCACACAAACTTGAAAGATTTTGGATATTGTTGCTCGAGAAGTCGACTCAGGTTAGCAAAAATAGAATTTTGGGCAAGATAGTACAACGATGGTAGACGGATTCTCTGAAAGAACGTGGACGGATTGTGGCAACAACAAAAGGCAAAAGATTTTGGCGGACAGGCTTTTAAAGATAGCTAAATGTGGGAGCAACGTCGGAACAAATTACTGTGCTGCTCGAGTAAGTTGGACGTGCATTGTGGGACGCAGCAAATAAATAAGAATTGGAGCAAGTCTTGGGTTTTGAGAATCATTGCAATTTGTAGTACGAGAATCGAACATGCAATTCGGAAATTTGATGGATTCAGGGCAGAACGACGGATTGATGGTAGACGGTTTCAACGAGCACATTGCTCGGATTCGGGAGTTCGCTCGGATGGACGGTTGGAATTTTGATTCGGGTTTACAGATGAGATGTAGCATGGTTTATAGTAACTGTCCATCGTGATGATTACAATTATCGAGCGTAGCTTCGGGACAGCTGACCCTAAGCGGCCTTGCCCGTCGAATCAGAGATTGAATATGGTAGACCCATAGAACGACCCTTGAGGCGGCATATTTGGGAATGCGTCGAGGGCAGATGTGAGCAATGAGATTTGGCTTATTGACTGAGTGTTGGAATTTGAGAGACCCTTGGGATAGTCTTCAGCTGAAGATGCAGCCGAAAGATCGAAGCGATGGTGGAAGGTAGCCAAGTCAACTGATGAGATTCGGAGTCACAGATTTTTGTAGATGGCATCGCCTCTGACTCATCGTGCCCTGGAAGGGAATAGCATTCATATGAATGGACGACTATGGAGGCTCGTTCAAATCAAATCTTTGTGAATACTGGAAGGGATAGATTTGCCTCAGATTTACAAGATGTCTCAGAACTTAGTCTGGGAAGCGTGCTTGTTCGAAAGGCAAAGGTAATATTCTATGCTTCAAGGCAGTGGAAGCAGCGCGAAGAACTATTCCATGCACAACCTAAGGATTGTGGCGAGTATGTCTACGTTGAAATCGTGGCGACACAATCCCTTTGGCGTGGCGGCAAGATCTTCGTGGATCACACGAACCTCAATATAGATATTCACCCTGTGAGATATTGAGATTGAAGAATAATGTGTTGGGCTGAGATGATCTAAAAGGAAAGTTGATATTTGGGTAAGTCGCATAGCTGGGGTAGATCAGTTGAAATGATCGTTCGGTGCACGAGATAATATTTGGAGATGTTGCTAGTACGGATTTCAGAAATAGTTGGATGGATTGAGTTGGAACACGAACTGATTGAGTAGGTGGGAAATTATCATATTTGAGGATAGTGCTCAATCGATAACGTTGGAATGGAAATCATGATTGATTCAATTGGGAGTGAAGCAAATGGATGCCTCGAACATAAAGATACCCTTGTAACTTGTTCAAATTTGCTATCGCAAAGCTTGGCTGAAATGCATGTATTTTAGGGATGCCTTAAATATATGTATGATCCAAAACTAAGCGATACGAATAATTCGTATTGAGCTGCAAAGAGGATGTGAGAATTCATGAAATTTGTACGAGCATTCAGCAAAGCGAGATACGGAGTCGGAAATCGTGAATATGAGAGTTTCATAGAGCAGATCTATAGAATTGGATTGTGGCATGCTAGTAAGGAATGAGTACCAGCACGGTTCATGGACGAACCTGATTCTAAGTGGTATATTATGTAATGCCCCGCAACCGCTCGGAGCGTTACGCTGAGTCGGATTGAAAGAATCAAATGCTGGTTACATTTGAAATGTTGGAATTTTGGGAAGAAGGATTAATCGAGTTGGTTTCAATGTGCAGATGGCTAGCGGGTTCGATGGAAATCAGGTGTTCGTTCAGAACAGTACTGAATAGCTGGATGAAAGCGATAATGCCGTCTTCCTTAATCCGATCGGTCGGATGATTTGGAGAGCATGGCCTGCTCGCACGGTCATACCAGTTGAGTAGATCGCGCTTGCATCGGACCACGGGTTCAAGGGATTGGCCGTATCGGCAGGACAGGATGCCTAACGGGATCAAACATTGTGAGTGGACTCTTTCCCTTCTCCTCTACTCCTTCATGCCTAATAATATGGAAACACGTAAAAGACTTGAACACTTGGGCTGAAACAATGGGAATCACTACACTGAGGCGTGCATAGAGTGTACGTTGTTAGCTTGGTAGGATTATGGCTTGATACGATTTACGCGTTAGATAGTTGGTACGATAGTTGGGTTATACATTTGAGGCAGTCGGTTGGATAATTGGGATTATACTTGGACGGTTGGAATTATACAAGTTGGAATGATACAATAGAAATATCGGGAATCCGGGCGAGCGAGCGTGCATCCGTGCACGAGTATCACTGGGTCACTTTGTCTTGCAAAGCGAGCAGTTGTGGTTCGAAACCGAACAACTGCATAGACGAGGGTATTGTGCCACTGTTGGGGCATTGTGCCACGGGATTATTCGGAGTGTGGGGTGTTGCACCCAATGTGAAATACTGTGTTGGGAAGCGGCAATGTAAAAAATAGGCATAACTTGGGCACAACTTGAGAGATTGTGCATATGGGTATTTTGGTGCCTTGGGATATATATATTGAGGTCGAGATTTGGACTCCTTGGTTGGATATGTTGGAAGAATGGTTATGGATGCTTTGGTTGGATATTCGATTAAAACGAGTCTAGGATCGCTTGGTGGGGCAAGAATGTTCGATCCTCTCGTCATACCTACTTTCTGCATGTCACGGACAACCTGTGTACACAAGGGTTTGACATTTCCTCGAAACGGCTTCCCGGGGCACTGGGACCGTATCGATCCGGAGGGAAATATTGATTCGTGCTAGTCACAGTGCTAGTCATGATGCATTGCGGGACCTCCAGCGGGGCTTGCTACCCGGGCTGATAGGGCAAGCCGTTAATGCTTGGATTTTGTCATTTATGGCTTTGCCAGTGACTTCATATAGATAAGAGTTGGCTTGCTTTTCTTTTGTTGGTTTGGTTTTTGTGTAGGCGCGGCCACCTTGCCTCGGCAAGAGTGTGCACTCGAGATTGGGATATTAAACTGTTGGGTGAGGATGGATATTTGAGGCGAGACTGATGGTTCGATATGTTATCGTGCAAGCGATGGCATTGAGTTAGACGGGTCGGATTATATAACTGCTTGTCGATTGGTTTGAGTTGAATGCTTGCATGCTTAAACTGCTTTACAGCTTTCCTTAACATGTCATCCCTATGCCATGAAAAGAATCTAGGATTCAACTAGAAAGATCACCATATAACTGTCGCATTCACTATTTTACTTAGTGTCGGCTTAGACGAGTGGGTTACCCCGCTCACCAGTACGGTTGTGTACTGACCCATATTTGTGGGCAATATTTCAGGTACACAGGCGTAGTGGCGCTGCTTGGATATACGAGACAATATGTATGAACTGTAAGTACCTTTATGGGCTAGAGAAAAGAGCAAGACCATTTCATCGTCTTCGTGGCATCGCCTTTGTGGCATTGCCTCGGGGCATTTTATTTGGACCCTATCGTGAGCTTCGCTGCGTATTACTCTGATGTGTGCTTAGTACACAATACTTGACTTCTGCTGCAACTTGGTTGATTCAATGATAACATTTGGTGTTTGACAACATCGCCTTGTACGAGCGCAACTCCAGGCTCGTACGGCATCACGTCCCGATTAGAACGATTGTCCCGCGGGAGAGCTGCAACGTGGTGATTCACGTTCAGCGGGGACTGTCGAGTTTGCGGGAGATTGGGGCGTGACAGATGCGGCGGAGAAGGTCAAGCTCATTAGAGATAGACTTCAGGTGGCGCAGGACAGGCAGCGGCATTGGGCCGATAGCTACCGGAGACCTTTGGAGTTTGAGGTATAGCTTAGAATTTAGATTTTGTTCTTGTGTTTGCTTGTTTTAGATTAAGTGCTAAGACCTTGTTTGTGCTAGGTTGGTGATCTGGTGTTCCTGAGGATTTCTCCGATGCGGGGCACTATTCTCTTCGGTGGAGGCGGGAAGCTTAGCCCACGTTTCGTCAGACTCTTCAGCATCCTTGAGAGGGTCGGCGCTGTGGCGTATAGGCTAGATTTGCCGCCTACGCTAGAGGGAGTTCATGATGTGTTCCACGCGTCACAGTTGAGACGGTACATGGCAGATCCCAGTCATGTATTGGATCACTCAGAGATCATGGTGGGCCTTACTCTTAGCTATCCAGAGCAGCCGGTGGAGATTCTGGATCGGCAGGAGAAGGTGTTGAGGAACCAGACTATTCCCTTTGTTCGCGTCGCATGGAGGCATCACTCTCCAGGTGAGTCAACCTGGGAGAGGAATGATGAAATGCGCGAGCGATACCCTTATCTTTTTGAGCCCTTAGGTATGGTTTTTTCTTTTCCTTATATTCATGTCCAAGTTTCGTCTTTTAATTTCGAGGACGAAATTATTTTAAGGAGGGTAGGATTGTCACTACCCAATTCTAGAAAATAGGATTTCTTCTTTATTTTTAATTTAGTAAATTGTGTATTAATCATAAATATTTGTGTTTATATTTAATTAGTGGTTGTATTTATTTTTATTAGTTGTTTTAGGATTTTGGCTAGTTTGGACCCATGTCAGACCCTAGTGGACCCATGTCAGACCCAACCAATACCCTTGTCAGACTTATTTATTGGTGTAGACTAGTTATTTATATTTTAATTAGTTAGTTGGAATGTTTTGGATTATTTAGAGTGCATTTAGAAAATCCTAAACCTAAACCCTAGTTTGGAGGAGTATTAGTGGTGGGTATTTTGGTCTTTGTGATTAATGCAAACCCTAACCCTATTTTTACATGGCCGAACCCCCCCTTTTCCTTTTCAATTCTTCTTCTTCTTCTTCTTATTCATTTTCTTCTCTCCATTCTCCTTTCTTCACTTCCCTCATTTACTTTTCTCCATTCCAAGTAAGTTTCATACTTTCTTTCTCCTCCCTTATTTACTTCTCTCATAAATACAATCCCTAACATTTCATTTTCCTCTAACCTAGGTGTGTAGAGCCTAGATTTGGTGTAGGAGCTTGGTTTGGAGGCTTGGAAGCTTGGTGTGGTGGATTTGGGGATTTTTGGAGACTTTGGCCTTGGGATTTCAACTCCCAAGAGGTAAACCCTAACTTTCCCCTTAGTTATTACTCTAATATAATGTAATTAGTAGTTTAGAACCTTCCTAGACCTTAAGGCTACCCATGGAAGGAAGTTAGAACTTGTTTGGTTGTGTTTGGAGACTTTGACATTAGGTTTTGTGTCAATTTTGGGTGAAATCCGAGATTGGCCTAATTTTGGGTGTTGCCCTAAGTTAGAAGGACTTAGGTAGACGTGCTTGGGTGTCTTGAGGGTAGGTACGTGTCTCCATTCGGACACATGAGGTCGTATCGCGGAGTTTTGGATATTTCGGGCAATTTGGGGGTTTTTCTTCGACGTGGGTTCCACGTGCATGTGGAATTTTGCCGCGGACCTAGAATCGAAGAGTTAGCATTTGTTTGAGGTTCTAGACATCGATTAGAACTCGTGGGTAAATGTTAGGTCGATTCCGAGTAGGTTTGGTATGCGTTTCACGAGGTATTGTGAGCCGCACACCAAGTGTTCGTTGAAATGACCAAATGGCCATTTCGACTTGGTTTCTAGGTTTTGGGCTTGTGCATGGGTTGGTTTAGCCTTTGGGAGTGTGTAGTACGGTTTTCGCGTTTTTATATATATATATATATATATATATATTTATATATGTGTGTGTGTGTATGTGTGTGGTTGGTTGTGCGTGTGTTGGTGTAGTTGTGTGTGGTTGTGTGTGTTGAGTGTGTTAGTGTGTATGTTTGTGTGTGAGTGTGTGTTAATATAGATATATATATATATATATATATATATATATATAGGCATAGGTGTATATATATGTATATGAGATATATATATATATATATATAGGTTTATATATGTTTGTGTGTGTGTATGTATATATGTATGTATGGATATATAAGTGTATTTATATATATATATATATATATATATATATATATATATATATATATATATATATACGTGCTAAGGTATACATTAGAGGGTATAGGCGGGGTATATAGCGTAGGTTGAGATATCGGATACCGAGGGTATCCGGTATCTCAAAGAGGCGAGTTTGAGGGTTTACTAGCTTAATGCGCTTGTTTTGACCTAGAATTTTAGGGGCACCCTAGTTTGACCTAGACTTGACCGTAATTGCCCCGGTTGACCGCCAAAGTCAACCTTTGACCTAGTTTTGGCCTAGAGTTGACTTTTTGGACCCATGATTGACTTTTTGACCCAGATTTCACCGGTTTGACCCGTTTGACCTAGAATAACCCTAGAAGCTTGTTTTTAGTTATTTTATATCTGTTTAACTCTTTAGAACCTCGTTTAACCTTACTTTTCATATTAGATCCTTGCGATGCCAGTCCGGATCTTGATTCTCACCAGTTGCTCAGGACGTCAGGCGAGTACCTACCTCTGTTTGTTTCCATTTCATGATAGCATATATCTCACATATTCTAGAACTATTAGTACTTGATTCTGACACATTGTTTCATGAGCTGGTACTAGTTGGACCTCGTCATGAGATGTTATCCCCCTTACCGTGTTCAGCGGGTACTCTATCACGTGTATTTCATCATGTGCTTCGGGTATTGATTCTCATGTGCTTCATGTGCATCGTATGCTCTCGCTTTCATGAGCACGAGTTATTATCATGTACGTAGCGTGTCGTGGTTGGATCCAAGAGTATTAGTGGGGGAGGGGAGTAAAAGTTGGTTATGTGATCAAATCCAAACAGTATTCATGTATATGTCGGTTATGCAACTCATGCATAACGGAGTTATCGTAGAATAAATCATGTGCAACCTAAGCCAATTACATAACGAACTTGTGCTCAAGGCACTTAGCTATTATTCCTATTTTCTCACATGTAGTTACTTCTCTACTACTTGTATTGTTTCCTAGTTTTATATTGCAGTTACTTTATCAGTTCTACCATGTATTTACTTTCATGTGCATATTGTATTCTTTTCTATTGCTAATAATATATACCTTACCATGTATTTGGTGTTTCTTTCAGAGTTATGTACTTCGCTCCAATCCTGACTGGATATATTTTTCTAGAGGATCTTGAGGACTTTTGTCCGACTTACTATGAGCCAGGTGTCGACGATTGTTGCGACCCTGAGATAGAGGAGGAGCCCATCCCAGTTAAGGAGACGCCGCTAGCACCCTAGTATAGCTAGGTGGGTTTCACTGGGTTTGTTCCCAGTTAGTTTTTGTATGACTATATTATTATTATTTTGCTACTGTGAGATATTGTAGACTCTTAGACTTGGAATATATATTTTGGATATTGTACTTGCTCTCTTTGGTTCCTTGTTTCTTTTGTTGATATCTTATCGTGCTTTACTCTTCCCCTAGTTATTATGATTGAGTTTATATATATATATATATATATATATATATATATATATATATATATATATGTTATCCTCCCATTGGAGAGGTTATCTTGACAGGTTATTATGAGTTATAGATAGTTATGACCTAGAATGGACATAGACAGTGTTCTTCCGCCGATTCTGCGGCGTAGGCTGAACGTACCGACGACTCATGCCCGATTTTCGGGTGCGGGTCGTGACAAGGGCATCAGCGCTGGTATCTCACAACATGGCACTGTTTTCCACTTACACAACATGAGACCGTGGAGTGTTAAAGATGGACAATGGAGATGTATCAAATAATGTTGTTATTAGAGTTGTGCATTTAAGAACCTAGATGGAAGATGTTCTTATTCTCAAAGAAATTAGTAATGTTCCCGATATCCGTTTTAACCAGGTGTCGGTTGGAAGGTTAGATGATGAGGGATTCTTTATTTTTTTTGGAACGGTCAGCGAAAGCTTTCTAAGGGTTCTATGGTTTGCCAGAGGAAGCAAGAAGTTTGGCACTACAAGAAAAATAACATTTGGTTACGGTCTTTTTATTGACGGTCGATAAAATCCGTCAACTAAGCTGTTTTACTTGATGGTTTAGGCCTCGTGTCAAGTAAACCCCTGTTTTGTGTTAAGTTTAAAATATTATACCCCTTTAGTTGACGGATTTGGGGAACCGTCACGAAATCCATCTCTTTTCCTTGACGGTTAGGTTAAAGCCGTCAACTAAATTCAGGGGGGAATTCCTGCGGCTATTTCAGCTGCCATTATTGTAAATATTCCAAAAAATTGGGTTAGTGACAATTTTAATATATTAAGAAAATAGCAGCGACACTGTTCAAGAGCCCGCATCTCTCTCAAAAAAAATTCCCCTCTGAAAATCTCTCTTCTCCTCTCGTTCCTCTCAGAAAACCCCTCTTCTCCTCAAGTCCTTTCTTTTTCCTCTCAGAAGACACTCTCCCTCCACTCCCTAAAACCCTCTCCTCGGCGTCCCCGGTCTCCTCGGCGTCCCCGGTCTCCTCGGCGGCCTACGTCCCCTCTTCAAAACCCTATCATCTGCGACAACTACACTATGCAGCAACTTTGGTCTTCACCATGTTGTAATATGCAATTTTATTCCATATTTTCTCTCTGCAATTCAATTTTATGGTAATGTAAGTTGAAGTTAGGGTTTTTTGTGGATTTTATTGAGAGTAGGGTTTCTTATGTGTGGCAAATAAGGGTTTTATTGACAGTAGAATTTTTTGTGGATTTTATTGAGAGTAGAGTTTTTTTGTGTCTGGCAACTGTGTCGTATCCTATTTATAAATGAGTAGAATTTTTTATGGGTTTTATTGGCATACGCAACTGTGTCGTGTCCAATTTGAGAATGAGTAAGGCTTTTTGTGGGTTAATTTTGGCATACTCAACTGTGTTGTGTCCTATTTGAGAATCAGTAGGGTTTTTTATGGGATAATTTTGCCATATGATGTGGGTTTCATTTTTATTGACAGAACTAAAACTGTGTCGTGTCCTAGGAATTTTTTCAATTTGTTGGTTTTATTGGCATCACTACCAGAAAAAGTAAAATTAGCGACGCCCAAAAACGTCGCTAAAAGACAAAAAACGTCGCCAATCATATTTAGCGACGTAATTAGCGACGTTTTACAGAATTCGGTAATAATTACGTCGCTGAAAGGAAAAACGTCACTAAATGTCGCTATACTGACATTTTTAGCGACTTATACGTGTCGCTAATTTAGCGACGTTTAGCGACTCAGAGTCGCTAATTAGAGACGTAATAACACGTCGCTAAACGTCGCTAATTAGCGACCTATATAGCGACGTAACAGCGACGTCTTTAATGACCTGGCAGTACTGCCATGTCATCAGTTTGCGACGTACAACGACGTATTTTATCGACGCTTAGCGACGTCATTAGCGACGGCTATTAACGTCGCTAATTAGCGACTTATTTAGCAACGTAAAAAATGTCGCTAAACGTCGCTAAACGTCGCTAAGTACGTCGTACTACTAAGGGGTATTATGCTTGCCCTATATGCCTATGAAAATCTATCTGGTTGCACTACTAAGGGGTATTATGCTTGCCCCATATACGGGGAAGATACTTATGCGCCTAGACTGAAACATAGTGGTAAAAATGTCTCGTCCTCCAGCAGTGCTACAATGCATACTAGGCACCAAGCCAAGACAATTAACAAGAATCGCCATACAGGGTGCACAACCATAGAGTCATATGTCTTCAACCAAATCATAATACACAAATCCAGAAATCTAGTGCATATAGGGACGATGCTCATAACCAGGTCATGTTCGTGTCTTCGGAGGTGTCGATATCCAATCCGAGTTGTTCGGTAGGGGTGTCAGTTCGATGATGAACCATTCTACACTAATAGCAATAATTAAAGATCAACTACAATTATTATAGTTTACAAGTATAATAATTACAATAATTAAAATGGAGGACGAGAAGCGTATTGGCACAAAACTGTCAACGAGCAAGGGGGACTTCGGTATATCAAGATCCAAGTTGTCACGTCCATCGGGGCCCTCAGAATCAAACAATAAAGAAATATCAGCACCAAACAATAAAATATAAGTAAAAATCACAAAGGATGGCAGGCGACTATACCGTGCGGGTCCAGCAAGTAGTATAATAATCTGGCACAGAAATTGAGGCATGCGGATTGAAGTAGACACACATATCGAGAAGTGCATGTAAATTTTGACACGAACGAGGTCTAAAATTGCACGAATACCGAGGAAAATAAGAAGCATAAAGTATACGTAAATCAAGACGCGCACGAAGCTCAACAAAATGCGCAAATTAACACAATATAATAATCTGTGCATGCACGCAAATTAATAGGGCACGGATTACGAGAAAATGATAAAAATGCTTAGGGACACAAAAATTTAGAGGGTGCCCAACCCGAGATGACACGGTGCTCGAGGCAGCACGGGGCTCAAGGCATCCCGCTGCCCGAGGCAACACGTGGATCATGGTGGCAAAAAAATGAAGCTGATATGTACATCGAGGTGCACGTATCCTTAGGAACCCGCGGTGACACGGGGCCCGAGAAGAGGAAGAGAGGAGATGGAAACAACGACGACAAGGGTGGTCACGATAAAGGTTGCTATAGTGGAAACGGTAGTGGTCGGTGGAGGCGGCCGAATTCGGGTTAGGGACGAGCGGGAGAGGAGAGAGAGCTGGATCTGAGAGAGAGAGAGAGAAAGAGAGAGAGAGAGAGAGAGAGGAGATCGAGAGAAAGATCATGAGGGGAGTCCAGGGAGAGGGAAGGCCAAGAGAGAGAGAGAGCCAGGAGAGAGAGACAGATCATGAAAGAGGGAGGGACGAGAGAGAGAGAGAGAGAGAGAGGAGAAGACATGAGAGAGGGGGTCGGGGGGCCGGTTCCAGCGCCGTGGGAGGGTGGTTCTGTGAGATCGGGGGAGAGAGATTGGGGGAGGAGCAGCTGGTGAGTAAGGGAAAGGGGGGCGTTTTCCAGCAGGTAGGTTGGTTAGGGTTGGGTTAGGTAAAGGATTTAGGATATTAATAATAATAATAATAATAATAATAATAATAATAATAATAATAATAAGAATAATTATAACAATAACAATAACAATAACAATAACCAATGATAATAATACCAATATCCACAACATCACCAATAATAATACAAAAAATTTAATAATCACTAATTAATACTAACAACAACAATAACAAAAGTCTGGTGTCAATAACCAAGGTAAATCCAATCCAACAATTAAAAATAAAATTTTTCAACAATTACGAAATTTAAAAATCACCGAATTACAAAATACAATCGTATATATATATATATATATATATATATATATATATATATATATATATATATATATATATATATATATATATAAATAGGGATTTGACATCCTAACCACCTTACAAAAATTCGTCCTCAAAATTTTGAAATTAATTAAATATAGTTTTCAAAACTAGCATATATATATATATATATATATATATATATATATATATATATATATATATATATATATATATATATATATATATATATATATATATATATATCATGAAAAAATTTCTTTCCACCTTACAGAAATCTAGTAATACAATTAGAAATGAACCAAATCTAAATCTGAAAACATCGAAGAGAACAATATCTAGCTACACAAATCGACTCATGAAATAAATCAAAAATAACCTAAATAATCTCAAAAAATCAAAATCTCACATGCACAAAATAACTCTATAAATCAAACAAGTACAAAATGTCAAAAACAAAATTAGAAAACCTAAAATCCCAACTGCATGAAAAATCCACAAAAATCACTAAATCAGGGATTTTTGTCTAATACCGACGACCGTAGTTTCCTCATATCCAATCATGAAGTGTGTCACGGTCATCCCCTACCACGCTATCCGGATTGGCTGCAGAAGATTCACCACAACACTATGATCAAGCGGCTACAGCTTTCGCTACCATGCTGTCGAGGTACACTAGGGCCACCCGGTCACTCTTGACAAATACCCAAAACAAATCAAATCCAAAATCCAATGTCCAACTCAGTAAAATTATAAAAAAAACTAACAAGATCACAAGACAATTCTATAAACCCTTAAAAATTCAAAAATCTAGATCTAATCATCATATAAATAAAATATATCTATAATAAAAATAATATATGAACAGATAAACAGGAAAGCGAAACTATCCATAGTCAAAGAAGCCGAATTGATACAAGAAATTCACTCAACATTCAACAAATGCTTCGGAAATCTCCAATCTTGACTTCATTGGCGAACCCTGAGCTCCGATATATTCCTCCTTCCAAGAATACCACATCAACGCAAGAAGAGAGCGATAAAGATACTAAATCAATACAAGTCAATGAACGATGGAAATAACAGAAAATCAAACAAGGCAAAGCATCGATAGAGAGTACAGAACCCAAGATATAATCGGTAACCCAAGGATGGAGACAAGACTACGTCTTATCTGATAAAGTAATCGACATGTCCAACTACATGACCATGTCTCTCAAAACAATAAGTATAGGCAGATAATGACAAATAGACAGGAGTCAAGCAAGATAGGTCCAAGAAGAGAGATGGACCAATTTAGAATTTTAATAAAACGAAGGGCAAGTGTCACAAGTAAAAGTCCCAAGAAAATATGGACTGAGATTAATAATCATGTAATACCCAACAATCTCAAAACAAGACTTGCATGGGAAACAAATAAAACCTTATCATGCCCCGCTCCAAGAATACTGGGTAAGTACAGGGACGGACATGGCCAGCTCCCCCATACAAGATTTAGAACATCGTACGACGGTCATGGCTGTCAGTCATATTGGGTATCCTAGCATGCAATATAATCTATGGCCTAAATTTGATCTCATATCCATATGCAACCATAATAAAATAAGTAGCATGAATGATATCAACTAGGAATCATGTAAGACCAAACGGTCAAAAGTATAAAATATTAATCAGGAAGTCAACAACAAGAAAAGATGTAGACGAGAGTACCTCCCCACATAGTTCCCAACATGATCTGGAACTAATGTGTATCCTCCAACCCAGTTCTGGAAGATTCATAGGGTCGGTCATAGGTAATCTGGGAACAATCCAGGTTGGTCAGGCTAACCGCAACAAGTAATAGAAAGGAAGGCTCAAGGATGGGTGAATAAAAGCCAATCAAGAAACAGTATAAAACATATAATAACTGCAATAATCAGGGTAAAGGAATCATGCGGTACCAACGCACAATTTTAGAGTATACGACATCACTTAGCAAATAATGTATATAAGGAACCAATAATTAATCACAATCATCCTAACATCCACAAATGCCTGTTTCCTCTACTGAGATTCGTACTCGGTCATCGGATCGATAATCCTCCCCTATACCAAACAAGGACAAGGGAATGAATTACTACACCGGGATAGCTATGTGACAATAGACTTGCAAGCTAGACACTATACAATTATATGAGTAAAGGCCAATCAAATACATACGGCTTGCTAGGTGAAGTCTGTGTTACCCCAGTAATGCAATATATAGGAATTCTCAAATCGTGCTATGTCCGAGCAGGTCTAGACGAGCCATATAGTAATATACAAGTAAGAGATAATATGCATCGGTCCCTCGTAAGGCCACCGCGCTAAATGCACCAGTTCCTCCTAAGGCCACTGTGCTAGATTATGATATCAGTAAAAGTTCTAGTTCCCCTATAGGGAGATATTGGCTCGGTCATAAAATATATGTAATAGTCAGATACTACACTCTACTAGTGTAGATGATATACAATATCCGTGGTGACCAGCCTTGCACAACAATGAGAGGCCCGCCTACACGATCCTGGGGTTTCGTTTCCTCCCAATGGTACTACCAAATTTAGTTACCTAATTAACCTACAGTCATATGAAATCTCGTATTGTTGTCACACAATTATCTTCCTAGAATGACATACTGCAGTACTGATACACTGTGTACGAATCCATGTTGATTTCCGTCAGTCCCAACCTAGATTCATCTAAAGCATAATGCAACAATCAGTACACAAACATCCAACCATGCTAAGCTACAATTACTGACCAACTACAAGGGTACCCGTACAAGGTAACAATATAATATAATATAATAACAGGAACACGATAGACACCTGAGCGCAAGAACAAAAAAGAATAGCATCGCAGTGCAAAAATGAACAAGAAGAACCTTAGTGCAAGAATAAACACGAATAGCACCACAGTGCAAAATGAACACGAAGCGCCTTAGTGCAAGAATAAACATGAATAACACCGCAGTAAAAAATGAACATGAAGCACCTCAATGTGATAACAGGGTTAGTACCTAAAAGATTAACCTGGTAATCAGAAGCACGAGTTAACATAGTCATGTAAGGAAATAGGGACAGTTAGTAAATCAGACAAATCTAACAGTCAAGTCGGTCTATACACCGGATCAGTCTATCAACAGTCCTTCCCTCCCTGATGGAATAAATATCAAGTCAATGAGATACGATCAATAGACACTAAGCCAACCACGATGAATAATGCCAGACCCTCTGGCTCACAAGAATCTATCGAATCATTTATCTCATGTTATCAGTTGATAAGTCCCATAACATCTGGGACATAAAATATAGATTCCACCTAACAAGGTTAGCCATCTATAAGTACTAGTACTAGAAGTCACTAGGGCAATAATTCAATCATATATACTCCTTGATCCACCATGTCATGTACACAACTTTTTGATCCACAATATACATGTATATACTTCTTATAAAATAAGGGGCAAAACTATTAAATACTGCGTTGCCCAACCATACAAGTTCACTGAGGTCTACCAAATTATAAATGTAACAAGTACTGGACACTTTGGAAGTCGAGTAAAATTATATATTGATGATCTCGATATTTGTCTCGTTCCGTGAAATACTCGCACAATAGTCCATGTCCAAAAAATCCAATAATAACAATATTATGCCTCTAGCACAGGCTTGCAAAGTCCAATAGAGTACTGAAGAACTTGTCAAGTCAATATCCTAAATTCATGTTTCCAATTTAAATAATATTCAATCTTCTAATTTATTCAAATTTCACAATTTTGATATAAGTTTACTACTCCAATCAGGTTAATCTAAGATAACACTTGGAAGAATGATATGAAAACAATAATCTAATAATGAATGCCGCCGGACAGTAGTAAGAAAATGCATGAACCACGCTGGAGCAGATGTACGACCATTAAACCTAACAAGGACCGGGGCCTCAGACCGTCTCCCAAGTAGAACTACACACCTTACTCTATCCGACGAATAAGGGTAAATAAGTAACTACACGTCTAATTTAAAACAAAATCCCGAGTCAAATCCCCAAATCGAATCATGAAATCTCTGAATCAAGTTCCCAAATCAAATATTGAATTAAGTATCAAATCAAATCATGAACCAAGGTCTAAACCAAATTCTAAATCAAATTATTAAATAAATTCTCCAATCAATTTTGAATTAAGCCCTCGAACAAATCAAATCTACCAATCAAATCCCCGAATAATTTTTTTTAAATAAAAATCCAAATCAATTTACCGACCGAAATTCCAGATTTTTTTTTGCAGAATCTCCCCTATATTTCTAGGACCGGAACATAACCTACAAAATAAAAAAAATAAAAAATCCACCCGACGCAACCCGCCATAGAATTCCAACCCGTGAACACTAAGTCTCGCCCTCCAGTAATGCTACAATGCGTACTAGACACCAAGCCGACACAATCAACAAGTATCACCACACAGGGCGCACAACCATAGAGTCACATGTCCTTAACCAAACCACAATACATAAGTCCAGAAATCTAGTGCCAATCCATAACCCGATCGTGAGTCAGACATGGGGCATATAGGGACGATGCTCATAACCAGGTCATGCTCGTGTCCTCGGAGGTTTGGATGTCCCATCCGAGTTGTTGGGTTGGGGTGTCGGACCGATGTCGAACCATTCTACAATAATATCAATAATTAAAGATCAACTACAATTATTACAGTTTACAAGTACAATAAATTATAATAATTAAAATGGAGGATGAGAAGTGCATAGGCGCAAAATCGTCAACGAGCAAGGGGTACTTGCCTAGAGGGCTCGGCTAGATATACAAGTCTTTGGCAAATCAAGATCCAAGTTTTCACGTCCACCAAGGACCTCAGAATCACAAAATAAACAAACATCAACACCAAAGAATAAAATAAAAATAATAAAGGATGGCATGAGGGTATACCGTACGGGTACCATAAGTAGTGCAAGGATCTGGCACAGAAACTGAGGCACGCTGATCGATGCAGAAACGATTATCGAGTCATGCGAGTAAATCGAGATGTGTACGAGATCCAAATTGGCACGAATACTGAGGCAAATAAGAAGTAGAACATGCACGCAAATCAGGACGTGCAAGAAGCTCAAAGAAACACGAAATGTAAAATCGACGTAACACGCAAATTTGTGCAGGTGCGCAAATCTTTATGGCATAATTTATGAGAAAATGGAAAAAGCCTGAGAAACACAAAAATTAAGAGGGTGCACAACCCAAGATAAAGCAGTGCACGAGGCAGCACGGGGCTCGAGGCATCCAGCTGCCCGAGGCAACACGTGGATTGAGGTGGCACTGAAAATAAAGTTGCTACGTACACTGAGGTGCACGTATCCTGAGGAACATGCGGTGACATGCGGACCGAGAAGAGGAACAGAGGAGATGGAAACAATGACGACAATGGTGGTGACGGTGGAGGTCGCCATGGTGGTGACGGTGGTGGTCGGTGGTGGTGGTCGAATCTGGGTCATGGACGAGAGGGAGAGAACAGGGATCTGGATATAAGAGAGAGAGAAAGAAAGAGGAGATCGAGAGAGTGATCATGAGGGGGATCGAGGGAGAGGAAGGCCGAGAGAGATGGAGAGTCGGGTGAAGAGACAGATCATGAGAGAGGGAGGGGCGAGAGAGAGAAAGTAAGAGGGAGACGAGAAAGAGAGGGAGGAGAAAACCTGAGAGGGGGGGGTTGTTCCAGCGCCGGGGGGGGGGAGGTTCTGTGAGATCGGGGGATATGGATTGGGGGAGGAGCAGCTGGTAAGTGAGGAAAAATGGGGTTATCTCCAACGGGTAGGTAGGTTAGGATTGGGTTAGGTAAATTGTTTATAATAACAATAACAATAACAATAACAATAACAATAATCAATGATAATAATACCAATATCCACAACATCACCAATAATAATACAAAAGATTTAATAATCACTAATTAATACTGACAACAACAATTACAAAAGTCAGGTGTCAATAACCAAGGCAAATCCAATCCAGCAATTAAAAATAAAAATTTAAAACAATTACGAAATTTAAAAATCACCGGAATACAAAATATAATCATATACATATTTATAAAAATAAGGATATGACAAAGATGCTCGTAACATTGATCATCGACCTGCTGATGATGGTCAGGGTGGCCCTTAGGAGAATGAGCATACCGAGGAGGCAGTTCCAGAAGGGAATAAGCCTGTTCGTATATAGCCATCACCAGCAGTTCCATTACAGAGGAGCATGAGAGTGAGTCGACCATCCACGAGATACTCGCTAGATGAGTATGTACTATTGACTAACGGGGGAGAGGCCAAAGGAAAATAATAATTTCTTACAGGCAATACAGGAGGAGATGGTTTCTTACAGGCAAACTCCACTTATGTGTTGGTACGGTTGCCAAAGAAAAAGAATAAATTAAAAAATCAATGAGTGTTCAAAGTAAAGCAGACAAAATATGCTACTCACACTCGATACAAAGCAAGGCTATTAGTTAAAGGCTACAGTCAACGGAAGAGCATGGATTTCGATGAATTCTAATCGCAGATCATCAAGTTGCCATCTATTTTGGTGGTATAGATTTAGCAGCCAGTTTTCACTTAGAGGTTGAGAAGATAGACGCGAAGACGACATTCATCCATGATGATTAAAGCAGGAGTTATATATAGAGAAACCAAAGGGATTCGATGAGAAGGGCAAGTCATATTTAGTTTGCCTTTGAGGAAGAGCATGGACGGTTTGAAGTAGGCTCTGAGGCAGTGGTATAGAAAATTCTAGTTGTTTATGGGGAAGCATGGTTATATACGGATGACATAAGATCACTGCGTATTCATAAAGTATTTTGCTGAGGATGATTTTATCATACTATTTCGCTATGTAGATAATATGCTATTGGTGGGTCAAAATACCACTAGGAGAGCGGAGTTGAAGAACCAACTGGGTGTGACCTTCTATATGAAAGATCTAGGTCTATTCTTGGAATAGAGATCAAGAGAGAGAGAGAGAGATAGATAGAGAGAGAGAGAGAGAGAGAGAGAGAGTCCTTCATTCTATGAATTGGAATAGTATATATATTAATCCTAACTGGTAATGACTTAGGCTCCAATCCAACTTATTTCACAAATCTTACAGATATAAATAAATAGGAAGAACCAAAATCATGTAAAACTGAAGTTACATGGGAATCAAAGAGAATGGTACCTACTACCACATTGCCAGATGCTAATGTCTCTTCTAAGGTAAGAGTAAAATCCTTTCCCTTCCCTCTGGGTGTTGGTCCCCTATACTGCTAGCCTCTTCTACTAGAAGTTCTTGGACTGAGTCGCTAAAGGCCTCAGGGCATAACACTACTGAACTAGTACTGGAGCTCTGAATTACGGTTTCTGTGGTGGATGATATTGTTAGCTGAACTACTGATGACCTAGCTAAAGTCTTTCATAGAAAGAACACCATATGGTCTGAGGCTCCACAAATCAAAACAAGACCTAGAACCAATGACACTATGAAATAATAAGTCCTGCCTTCTCACAATAGCTACATTCTATTGATGTTAACCGCCTATCGTCGAATTACATCGTTTGTAATCTCTTCTTGAACTCAGTACAAGGAATCGATACTGCTAATGACACCTCCTACGCCACCTACCAATCTCTAGCCAAATCCAATAATTGAATCCTGACTATTGACGTTTGGTCCCTAGTTAGAACTGTTATTGACTTGATTATGGTCTCAATATCCCGAGGATGGAGGCATCTGAAGATGGTCGTAGAACTGAAACCTTAGTGGCTACCTCACTCAGTGTCGCCTTAACTGACTTAGTAAGAATGACACATTGCTATTATTGAGACACCCACAAACTTATGACTATATCAAAGAACATACGGGTATCCACCTCTACTGACTGTGCTGTCATTATAGATTGATCGGGTTAAATATGGTGCTTCACCCATTTATCTGCATTGGATACTATCCTTGACACTGAGGTTATTCCTCTAATATATATATATATGTTGGTCTATTGGAGTCTGCCCTACCATCGGTTTAGCTCAAACTATCTGATTTAACTGGAAAAATAATGCCCATGAAACAAAAGGATATGCGATTATCAATTGGGGGACCAGGTAGAACAACGATAAAATCTAGTAGCACGTTAAGGGATAAGCTTTATGGAATAATAATAGAGGATATCAAGAAGAAATTTTAGGGATTGAGATAATTAAACTTTAATAACCTCACACATCTAAAAATAGACCAGCATGGGCCACTACTTAAACCTTGTTATGTCTCTAAACAGAATATTAGAAAGTGGGGGCAATACAAGGCCGCTACGTATATCGAAGTACTTTAGTACCCGAAGATATTTATCATTGTTGTATAAAGATATGTGTGTTACTCTACAATCCATGGTCGAATGATCCTAAGTGCCTTATTCACTTAGAAATAAGCAAACCATAAGATGTATGTTCATCAGAGAAATAAAAGAAATGCTTCCTAAAATATAGATATATAGATGCTCATAAAGCTAGTAGTACAAAATGGTATACTAACATGAGTACATAATCATACATGATCATATCAAGCTATAGTCTAGAATATATAATCATGTTGCCCTCAGAAAGAAACAAGATTCCAGAACATGTAGTGGCTAAATGCCTCAAGAAGTTATACATGATGTATAGTTGGAGATAAGATAGAAACCCCCTCAAGCACATTAGTTGTGATACTTCATACTGAGCAAAAGGTATGATAGACCTTTTGGCTCCACTACAAGATTTGTCATATAAACTACTCTAGTAAATTGTAGATATCAAGTACCACAAGAAATCTCTATGGTATATTAAAACCAAAATGTAAGCATATAAAGAAAACTAGTAAAAAATAATAATAAAGAAGTAAATTGAGTAACCAATAGAAATGTGGAACTATAAATTGATCTTGTAAATTGGAAAAGTAAACTAGAATAGTAATAAAAATCTTATTCAATCATGAGTTACTACTAGATAATATTAACTAAGTTTTTTATATTCCTGATTACTATCACATGCATTTAAGATTCCAAAAGAAGTATACGTTATAGTCTATCTAGTAAAACAGTAATCTATAGTATGTGCGCCACTCATTAGTGAGCTAATAATAATCAGTACAGTAATTATATCTCTCAATGGGAGCAAAAAATATTCCCCTCACGATGGAGAGCTCCAACTCCATAAGTGGCTTGGATAATAGGACTGTATTCAACCTGTAAACCTTCCCTCTCAACGAATCTAGGTAATCATTCTACTTATTAATTCGTGAACATTTTTATTCTTGTTCCTACTTGTGGGTGTTCATGGAAACCTTCCTACACATGGTTCCCATGGGGAAATGTAAGACTCAACAATATTTAGCATTCATAATCAATAGCATAAGACATACTAGCAACCCACATCCCTATAATAAATATTTAGTGGAGTAAGAGGCGATGATCCATGGAGAGAATCGATATGGTATCAATAAGGTACAATACAGTAGAATACGGTATAATACAATACAAGTTGGACATCGCTAGACATTATATTGACATGTCCCACAAGTGGCAAATTATAAAAGTGTGTTTCCATAATCCGAATAACTCCATGAAGTTGAATATAGCTCAGAGGATACCAAGTATCCAGAGAGTTCAGGAAAATAATTGGTTTAAAATTGCTTTAACATGTGAAAGATAAACAATAGTATAATAAGGATACCATCATCGTCCTGGGGCACAGGTACCGCCGGGTCGATCCATATATTTATTAACTAAGGGAAAATCATGCTTCAACAATAAGTATTCTGGAAATTTAATAGAAATCCTTAATAAATCTATATCTAGAAGTTTTTCATATTTTCTACAAAATCGAAACACATCCAATTCGAGATATTCTCCCATTCGATTCACTTAAACCTTCACCCACACTCTTTCACATATGTTGGGATAATGTGTCATTTTTGGGCTATCACCAAAAAGATTGACATAAAAATAAATCGAATTTTTTTATAAAAAAGTATAGGCAACACAACCTTATTACACTGACAGTATATTGTCCTGGGTAGATAGTAACTATATATAAAACAAATAGTTATAGTATACAGGATATTATACTAAATAGTATACCATCTAGGGACATAGATCATTATATATAACTTTACTGTGTAGAAAGTATACTGGGCAGTATATTGTTTGAATTGTGTAGAGGAAGTATTGGACCTGAACCTTTGTCTTAACAAGTAAAATTGTTCTTTAGTAGACCGATTCATAATCAATTCCAAATATGAAAAGTGCATCATGCTCGATATCACATATAGGTGTCATGTAGAAAGATCTATGACTATTCTGATAGAATGGGTTATCGACAAGACTAAGAAATTTAATAAAATAATTGGTACTCGATCGATTCAAGTTCGTTCAAGCAAAGCGGACTCACTATAACAAGTACTCCTGACTACGAATAATGATAATCAAAATTGAAGGAAGATTCTACGCTTCTCTTTGATACAAGTAAGCTCGGTGTAATCACCTATGGGTTAGCGGTGAAACCGATACAATACCTAGGATACATGCTTTTATCAATATCCTCTACCATGCTGGCTCAAAAAGCATATGTCTCCTTCTTTGATAATTATGAGCTCACAGGAAATGGAGAAGAGCGAGTGAGAGAGCAGATAGGGAATGAGCCATCTATTATTGCTCTAGAAAAACCAAGCGATAAAGAAAAATAAAATGAGAAATGAAAGGGTGATCAACATATATACCTCCAAAACAAGTCACAGTCGTTGGATGAAGACGGTTGAAATTTGTAATGCCCCAGTCCCAAAATACACAGGACCAGGAAAATGCAACATGCCAGCTACGCAATCGACCAGACTCTGGTCTGACTCGAATACGTATAAGCTGTATAATAAGTGTCACTAACTAAACAATCAAGTAAATGTAAACATCTAAGTCTCAATCCATAATGAACAGAAGTATACAAGAAAGAGCTGCATGTGCTAAGTCGGCCGCCCAATAACACACAAAACTCGAATAGACTCGAGAAAAAATAAGTCTACAAAAACTAGGCTACAACAGCAGATGAATAATCAATATGAATAAAGTAACCATAATGCCGGTAGAAATGATATGAGTACCTGGTACCAATGCCCGCAAGACAAGCAACTCCATCGGCAACTCCAAATGCTCCGTAATCGTCTATGCTGCAAAACTGGCAGGGGACCAGGTCCTCAAAGGGATGTAACAAGGTACAAAATTACAGCATGCGAAAGTACAACAGAAAGTACAAGTGCAACGATGGTGTAATCTAGCACAACCACCTAAGTGAGATACAGTTTGAAGACAATGTTCGACGTGTGGGCTGTCCAAAATAAAATAGTAGCTCTGAACACAGAGACACACGGGGCGTACCGTAGCTCCGAGCACAGAGTCACATGGGTGATACTACTACTCCGGATACAGGAACACTACATCAACAAGACATATATATATATATATATATATATATATATATATATATATATATATATATATATATATATATATATATATATATATATATATATATATAAAGCGCATGCAGAGGAGCCCAAACGTCTAGTAGTTGTCTTTTCCTTCCCAAGTGGTCAACGATTGTGCGCTGAACCTGAACCTCTATCTAGCAGTCTCTTAGCACAGAAATAACTATCAACAAATGCGACCCTAAGGTTGTCCTAGTCTCCAGTCATGATGTCAGTATTAGGATATAGAAAATCTGGCACAATAACAGTATAAGAATGTGTCCTTGGGTTATAATATACACAGGTACGTACATCGAGGTATTACGAACATGTAATATTCGTTACGAGACGTTATGACGAACGTTTGCACCCGGTTGTGATCCGGACGCAAAGTAACGATCTTAATCAATTACGTGCACAATGTATATAATGAAATAATAAATATCTGGTAACTGAAATACAGGGTGTCAAGGTACAGTTGCCTGCGTCCGGCTACTAATGACGGGGATCCGGTACCACGTCCAAGTCTGCAGGTCCCGTAGTACCTAGAAACGAGATACAAACTCAATTAATAAACTATCACGTGGCAAACAGGGATGTGACACACATCTAAACATATGCTAAGACTTAGCTACAACTCACAGGGACACGACGCTAGAGGGTTGACCAAGGTTGACTAATGGTGTGTTACATCAAATCAAATTAATCATATATACAATATCATCAAACTATCCTCAATCCTACTATATTCATCACAGTGTTTATCAGTATTTTGAGCCATGATCAATCCTCATATTCCTCCTGGTCTTCACAGACATTATTACGCACGGTGACACATGTCATCCTCAAATAAATTATCAATATTTATTAAACCTTCCGTTTTATAACTTCATTACCAATTCATAATAAGTACTACTCTTCAATTAAGCCCATCATTAATTATCAGTCCCCAATCACTGATTAATGGTTTGATACCACACATTATTTCATAATAAATCACCTGTTCCTCGATGATAAATTATAGTATTATTTCACAATAATTTAATCTGCTCATCAACAATAATCAATATGCATAAATTAAATGAAATACCCTAATATCCCATACCTAGCATTCATAAACCCTAATTATTAACCATGCATTTTATCACCAATGTATATAATTCATAACATTTAAATATAATCAAACCCTAACACTCAAGCCTATACAACCCTAAAACTCATATGGCATTTAACTCCAATCATATATATAACATTATTAAACCTAACATCTCTCATGCAAATATATAATCATTACTAGATCTATTATTACACTAAAAGGAGAGGGGGAGGAGTCTTCACCTTGGCGAGGTGGTGGTGATGTTGGTCGGATGGCCGAGGCATGGTGGTACTGGTGGAGAGGTCAAGGAGAAGTACTGGTGGTGTGTGGTATAGATGACTGCAGCGGGGCGGAGGAAGTTGGAGGTGGCCGGGGTGGCACAGCGGGTGGTGGCGTTGGTGTGTGGAGGTGGTGGTAATGGCGGATGTGGTGGTGGCATTGGTGTACGGTGGTGGCATTGGTGTGCTGAGGAACGACAGCAGTGGCGGTGATGTGCGGTGGTGGCGTTGGTGTGTGGAGGTGGAGAAGTCGGCCGGAGTGGGGGGCTTGGCAGCAGTCGGGGATCAGCGGGTGGCCGGTGGAGGGACTCGGTGTAAAACCCCCTCTCTAGAAAATCGTATATACCCTTTAATTATTAATTATTAGCTAAATTGTAGTAATTAGGTCTAAATAGGAGAAATAGATTTTTTAATAATTTTTATGTTAGGTGTTCGGGCACTTAGATGACTTATGGGACCATCAGAAATTTTTCAGAATTATTTCCATGTAGGAGACCCCTTGAGCAGTTGCTAGCCTAACGATGTGCATTACCCTAACATATAAATTTTCTTATGTGTGAATATATATATATATATATATATATATATATATATATAAATATATATATGTGTATATATATTTAAAAAGAAAGAAAGGAAAAAGAATTATGAAATAAGAATCTATTAATAATAATAATAATAATATTAATAATATACTACTTAGTATACTTAAGTCCTTAGAGCTTTGATTCCTCTTCAGCAACTTACAGCCATTTTCCCACCGCCCACTTAAGACCCGTTAGCAAATCTCCAGACCCTCTTTGAGTCTTCAGCGCCTGGGGAGCCGGCCTATGTATTCAGCGTCCAAACTGATCCAACCATCCACCCTCTCTCTCCCCTTAATATATAATATATATATATATGTATATATATAGTTATCCTTCAAAACCCTAACCTAATTTCCAGACCTCCTCTTCCCATCTAGAGCCATCACCGCAGCCAGAGAAGCCCCACAAAGCCATCCAACCATCCCGTCGACGCCGACCTCGCAAACTGCAGTCTCCCACTCGAGGCACCTTCGCTCCGGCGTGATTTTCCGTCGACTCGCTCGACCAAACGCTGTTCCGTTTTCATAGGTATGATAATCCCTTAACCCTCTCCAATATTCGTTTTATAGCCAACCTCGAAAAACGTGTGCCCCTAGGTGAAAAACAGCGTCCAAAATGGACGGACAGACAAAATTCTGGAATCGCAGAATTCTAGAATGACCACCCGTATTGCCGAGTTCGTATCTTCCACCACAGAGATCCGAATTCGGTGATTCTTTTTGATACCTGTAGAATACCCGACCTAGTTTATTTTCTGTTAAATAACCCTATGCTATTAGTCGCTGTGGACATAGTTAAATTCGTCACAAAACTATGCGCACCCACTTTTTCCGGTTTTCCAAAAGTTGGAAAACGGAGCGCGCCCCCAAACGGAACCGCCCCGCCGTGTGCCAAGTGTACCGAATGGTGCACGCAGCATAACCGGACATGTAAAAATTTGTGGAGACTGATTCGGACGCGTGTGCGCGCCTGAATCAGGCCGTATCCGCGGACACATTTCGTGTCGCAACTTTTGTAGAACTCGCGCGTATTTTGTGCACGCTTGTCAGATTGTGACAAAACTTGCGCCGCTGGACTCGTGGTAACGCGCTGGTCCTGTGACCCAAATTTCATGCGATTCTGAGACGGTTGACCAAATCGCCAATTGGCGGGCCCCACAGTATACTTTTTGGACCAAATTCTGTTCGACCCATCAGAATCCACATTTGGACATACCGTTGGGTTCGTATTGACATCTAGAGTTGTTTGACCTATAGTTTGTCCCCATTTAGAGACTGTTATCCTTGGCACACTTTTCGGTGCAAAGTGGGCCACAGGTGGACCCCATTTTTACCCGAAATTATCGTTTTGCCCTGTGTCCAAATTGGACGAAAGGGATGTACTTTCTAGCTATTTTGCTTATTTTAGAAACGTTGGTGATATTTATTTCAGCATCCGGAGATATTTGTTCTGAGGCCATAGCTTCTGGTCCTGTGTATTGGACATCTGGACGTGACATTTTGCAGCTTCTTGACAGGCAAGTATACCTTGCCATTGTACTATTATTTATACTCCATATGTTGCATGCATCTTTATTTTCTTTCCTTAGTTCATATATTTTAACTGTTATACAAAATGCGCGCGACGGTGTTGTCGCGTTATATTTTTATTTATGTATTGCATTGACCTTGTTGATGAGACTACCCCATTATCATGTAGCACCATTAGATTTCATTTGACTGTAACACATATTTTTACACGAGTTGTGAGTCTCATATAGATCACGGACGCACGTATTGACTGATCATCGGTACGTGTGGGACGTGCGTTAGGAATAACTGCTGTTAGAAACTTTGCATGCTAGAAGACTTAGCAGTTATTAGAGGTCTATGGACATAGTCTATTGTAGTCCGGTGGTCCCATCCTTGTCCTTGTTTGGTTGCAGGATTGGGCTAGGGTACTAAGGATAGGCTATGGACCAAATCGTGTCATGGAGGTGACATGCTTAGAGCATTGGGTGGGGAGAACAACAAGTAAGGCATTTGGGCTCCTTTGCACTTTCCTTGTGTAACCCGTACGCTCCGTCGGAGATACGCGGTCATGATGACCCCTATATATTATCATGGCGGGCCTCCGGTGTTCGAAAGACGCCGTGCCTTTGTAGGCCCCTGGATCTCCAAGAGAACTATGCCAATCCCATTTATGGCCAGATAGCCCACTTGTTAGAAAGTTGTTCTTAACTGCATTCACTTTAGACGGTTAGGTGACCCCTTTGGATATTTATTTCAGTACTTTATTGGCATGTGTTTAAGTATACTTGTTATGTCCCTCTGAGGACCTGGTCCGCTGCCAGGTGTACCTGTTCTTGAGTATTTGCAGGAGCGCAGATTTGGAAGGATATAGATGCTTCGTGGATGTCTTCTCTTCTAGCCGTGATTGGTAGCTGGTACTTATATTGTTTGAGTGAGTTGTACTTATATTGTATTTACTTTTCCTATTTGAGTTGGTAGTGGATTTGTTTCCATCCAACTAGCATCCTTAGATATTTCTTATTGAGATCTAGTTCATAGATACTGGTTATTTCTTTCTATATGATTTTGTTGGATGAGATTTAGATTTTACCCTGTGACTTGTATTACATTTTTACCACTAGTGGATTTGATATTCATAATATAGCGTACGTATGGATTTGGTTTCCATATATTGGAGTTGCCATATCCATGCGGCTGGCATGCTTACGTGTCCTAGTCCTACGTATTTTCGGGACTGGGGCGTGACATATTTTTGTGGTGGCCCATGCAGGTCACCAGCATATTGTCTCGGTTACGTTACTGTACCGAACAAGCCTGCACCTAGGACTAGAGTATAGGATCTCATCCACAATTGACTATGATTCATCTTCCTCCTCTCTATTCTATTCGAATAATTGTATCCTGCTTGATTCATGTACTTCCCTAATAGTTCTTTGAGAATAACCTTCTGCTAGAATATAGGAACCCCTATTATTAGGATGATGATTATGGTAGCACACCTATTAAGAATACAACGAGGATATAGACACACCACTAAGTTTAAAATATCTAGTGAACCCTAGAACTCCTCATCTTTAGATTGGTATACCATTACCCCTTGATGTATTAAGAAGACTTGAGTAGTATAGATACTACTAGAGATAGTTAAAAGTTTTACCATAATGTTTGACCCTAGTATTGAGGAACCAATGGAGAACCAATATTGAACATTAGGACTGAACCTAACCTTCATAACTGGATAGTATTAGAGAACTATAAAATTTAGATCATTGCCTTATTATTAGTAGACAGCACCCTAGGAAGCCTAGAGGAATGTGATTAACCTTTTCCCTAATCATACCTCAAACATAGTAGCTAGCGTACCACTTTCCTTTAGGAACCATGATGCTATCTATAGGCCCTATTTTAAATTTCACATCTTGTTTCTCTGAAACCCTAGCGCTCACCACTTGCGCGACGACTAAATTATGATCTTCTTTTCTCCATCTTTCAATTCATGCCAATCTGACGCTTCTGATTTTAGACCAAGCAATTATATTCTATGATAGGATATATGGTTTGCTAAAGTGATAGTTGTAATCTTGAATTTTGAATTTTAAATTGTGTGCCTTGTAGTTAGAACCTGATAGTTAAATTGTTCAATTAGATTGTGATGATTACCCCTAGTTGTAGACCACGTAATTTGTACCCTCACCTCGATACACGCTAGACCCCTCCCCTTTAACGGCCAGTAACTCTTCTATCCTTACCATTGACACTTGCTTGTAAGTGCTATGACTAAGACTTAGGATGACCATTACCTACATAAAAAGGATACCCTAATCAATACCAAGATTTTTCCTCATATACCCTAATAAAGAGTTTCTGTTTTATTTACATGTGCAAGATTATTTTGTAGGACCCTCTTAAGACTGTCACAGTATTAGTTTAATTATTATAAGTTGGGTAGTATGTCTCACAACCTAGTATCACATAGTCTACTTGACCCATCGAGGTAGTATAACTAAATGACATTAATTTTATGCTAGCACTAGACGACAGTGTTTATTCAGACGGTGGAATTTAGAGGCCCATGCCCTATTTGGTTGACTAGCTACTTAGACAAGGAGGTTGTATGATAACCGTAGAGATTGTAGAATCTTTGTTATTATTGCTTATTCTGTTTTTTTTTTGTAAACCTGAATTAACTTGTACCTCCTTTCATCATCATCTAGCGTACTTATATTGCTGTACTACCTTGACTTATGCTGCTATTTTATAGCCTAGTTTTTGCAAGCTTATTCCTCATCAAGCTTGTTCATGACATATGTATTAGTGGGTTGACACACTAATACATTTCAGAATCAGTGTGTTAAGGTCTGGCCAACCTTAGTGCGCTTGATTCGCCCTTCGTAACGCTACTTTACGTGGGTTGAGATATGTAGTGATTAGTAGACGAATATACTTGCCCTGGACATGTCTGACATATCGTGTCGGTTACATAACTGTACTAATACGAGCATGCGAACAAAGGATTACCAGAATATGATTTTAATCCACAACTGCTTGATGATTCTTATTTGAATTCTTTAAACGCCTTGATCCCGATACTTCTATTCTATTACCTCCCTTGAACTCTTTATTATTGATCTCCGTCTTCCCTTATTTCGGAAGGACGAAACCTCGTGCTTGGTATGAATTGATACACAGAGAGTACTAGATATACCCCATAGGCCGATTACATACTTGAGGATCATTCTTCGTAATTAAGGACATATCATATGTGATATGGTCGGCATTGAAGTTCGAGGATTGAATGACATAAGTAATTAAATTAAGGAATATTTCTTAAGGTATATAGCCTTATGTGATAGAGGGGTAAATTTTAAGTTGGGTAGTAGTGCATTGTCAACTCGAGAGAAATTTCTTTTAGATTGTGATCGAGTAAGATTAAATTGGGAGAGGTTCTAGCCATTTTAATTTTGAGAATTTAGAAGAATGACTAAGATGATGAGGATCGATAAATTTTAAATCCTTGATATCAAGGACTCAATATTTATGCCTCAAAGTACATGATTTAAATTTTTTGAGTATTGAAGGTAAAATCATCAATTTGAATTTGAAGGATAAATATATAATTTCAGACTTGAACATTGGTGGACTGCATTTAAATTATTTTTTCAATTTGATGATTTAAATTAAGAATTAAAATTTGATGCTTGGACTACCTATTTGAAATATTGAGGATGTGAATGGAATTTAAAAAGGTTGAAGCATACAAAAATTTATAAGTGGAAATGGGAATAAAATTGGACTCGAATTACTTCTAGAGGAGATTACGATAGTGAAAGATCGTGAGGTAAAATTTACATGCTTATTTAAATCTTGAAGATGTTATGTGGATTTAATATGGATAAATTCGAACCAAGAGAGAAGAGATAACCATAGGTTGAATTTTGATTGGAGCAGTGATCATCTTAACCTAGAAGTGATTGCAATGGATATGATTAGGATTTTAGTTATCGCAAGAAGATTGCGACTGACTTGCCTTATTATACATGAAGGATTAACAGATTCTGCCTTATTTCAATTTTGAGGACGACATTGTCTTAAGTCGGCTGGATTGTGAAACCCCCTCACCTAAGAATTAGACATACTCGGCCTAGATAGTGAGACTAAGGCTAGATTGAATCCACCTAGAAATAGAACATGGTATTCTAATTAGTTTTACAATATGGTATTCCTCGGCGCGCCTTACTATTGCTTCGATAATTGGAGCACTTTCCTAGTCACTGCCCTCCTACAAATTTCACACCCTTATCCTAGACATGCCTATCATCCAATTCTCATCTTTGTGTAATTTTCCAATTGTTGGATGCTTTTATGCAAAAGAGCATTTATGTGTCCACACCATTGGACATGACACATGAAGAAACCTATTTTTGCTCATATGAATTTTTCCATGATTTTTTTTCAGGATGTGCAACGTGCAACATCGCCCACCCCTTTAAACCTAGCCTTGCATTTTAAACGATGCAAATCTTATACCATTCTTGGCATTCTAGCGTGGCTTAATCTTAATTTCGAGGACGAAATTTTTACAAGTTGGGTAGAATGTAAAACCCACTCTCTAGAAAATCGTATATACCCTTTTATTATTAATTATTAGCTAAATTGTAGTAATTAGGTCTAAATAGGAGAAATAGATTTTTTTAATAATTTTTATGTTAGGTGTTCGGGCACTTAGATGACTTATGGGACCATCAGGAATTTTTCGGAATTATTTCCATGTAGGAGACCCCTTGAGCAGTTGCTAGCCTAACGATGTGCATTATCCTAACATATAAATTTTCTTATGCGTGAATATATATATATATATATATATATATATATATATATATATATATATATATATATATATATATATATAAATATATATATATGTATATATATTTAAAAAGAAAGAAAGGAAAAAGAATTATGAAATAAGAATCTATTAATAATAATAATAATAATATTATTATTAATAATATACTACTTAGTATACTTAAGTCCTTAGAGCTTTGATTCCTCTTCAGCAACTTACAGCCATTTTCCCACCGCCCACTTAAGACCCGTTAGCAAATCTCCAGACCCTCTTTGAGTCTTCAGCGCCTGGGGAGCCGGCCTATGTATTCAGCGTCCAAACCGATCCAACCATCCACCCTCTCTCTCCCCTTAATATATAATATATATATATATATATATATATATATATATATATATATATATATATATATAGTTATCCTTCAAAACCCTAACCTAATTTCCAGACCTCCTCTTCCCATCTAGAGACGTCACCGCAGCCAGAGAAGCCCCACAAAGCCATCCAACCATCCCGTCGACGCCGACCTCGCGAACTGCAGTCTCCCACTCGAGGCACCTTCGCTCCGGCGTAATTTCCCGTCGACTCGCTCGACCAAACGCTATTCCGTTTTCATAGGTATGATCATCCCTTAACCCTCTCCAATATTCGTTTTATAGCCAACCTCGGAAAACGTGTGTCCCTAGGTGAAAAACAGCGTCCAAAGTGGACGGATAAACAGAATTCTGGAATCGCAGAATTCTAGAATGACCACCCGTATTGCCGAGTTTGTATCTCCCACCACAGAGATCCAAATTCGGTGATTCTTTTTGATACCTGTAGAATACTTGACCTAGTTTATTTTTTGTTAAATAACCCTATGCTATTAGTCGCTGTGGACATAGTTAAATTCGTCACAAAACTGCGCGCACCCACTTTTTCCGGTTTTCCAAAAGTTGGGAAACGGAGCGCGTCCCCCAAACGGGACCGCCCCGCCGTGTGCCAAGTGTACCGAATGGTGCACACAGCATAACCGGACACGTGAAAATTCGTGAGAACTGATTCGGACGCGTGTGCGCGCCGGAATCAGGCCGTATCCGCGGACACATTTCGTGTCGTAACTTTTGTGAAACTCGTGTATATTTTGTGCACGCTTGTCAGATTGTGATGAAACTTGCGCCGCTGGACTCGTGGTAACACGCTGGTCCTGTGACCCAAATTTCATGCGATTCTGAGACGGTTGACCAAATCGCCAATTGGCGGGCCCCACAGTTGACTTTTTGGATCAAATTCTGTTCGACCCATCGGAATCCATATTTGGACATACCGTTGGGTTCGTATTGACATCTAGAGTTGTTTGACCTATAGTTTGTCCCATTTAGAGACTGTTACCCTTGGCACACTTTTCGGTGCAAAGTGGGCCACAGGTGGACCCTACTTTTACCCAAAATTACCGTTTTGCCCTGTGTCCAAATTGGACGAAAGGGATGTGCTTTCTAGCTATTTTGCTTATTTTGGAAACGTTGGTGATATTTATTTCAGCATTCGGAGATATTTGTTCTGAGGCCATAGCTTCTTGTCCTGTGTATTGGACATCTGGATGTGATATTTTGCAGCTTCTTGCCAGGCAAGTATACCTTGCCATTGTACTATTATTTATACTCCATATGTTGCATGCATCTTTATTTTCTGTCCTTAGTTCATATATTTTAACTGTTATACAAAATGTGCGCGACGGTGTTGTCGCGTTATGTTTTTATTTATGTATTGCATTGACCTTGTTCATGAGACTACCCCATTATCATGTAGCACCATTAGATTTCATTTGACTGTGACACATATTTTTACACGAGTTGTGAGTCTCATATAGATCACGGACGCACGTATTGACTGATCATTGGTACGTGTGGGACGTGCGTTAGAAATAACTGCTGTTAGAAACTTTGCATGCTAGAAGACTTAGCAGTTATTAGAGGTCTATGGACATAGTCTATTGTAGTACGGTGGTCCCATCCTTGTCCTTGTTTGGTTGCAGGATTGGGCTAGGGTACTAAGGATAGGCTATGGACCAAATCGTGTCATGGAGGTGACATGCTTATAGCATTGGGTGGGGAGAACAACAAGTAAGGCATTTGGGCTCCTTTGCACTTTCCTTGTGTAACCCGTACGCTCCGCCGGAGATACGCGGTCATGATGACCCCTATATATTATCATGGCGGGCCTCCGGTGTTCGAAAGACGCCGTGCCTTTGTAGGCCCCTGGATCTCCAAGAGAACTATGCCAATCCCATTTATGGCCAGATAGCCCACTTGTTAGAAAGTTGTTCTTAACTGCATTCACTTTAGACGGTTAGGTGACCCCTTTAGATATTTATTTCAGTACTTTATTGGCATGTGTTTAAGTATACTTGTTATGTCCCTCTGAGGACCTGGTCCGCTGCCAGGTGTACCTATTCTTGAGTATTTGCAGGAGCGCAGATTTGGAAGGATATAGATGCTTCATGGATGTCTTCTCTTCTAGCCGTGATTGGTAGCTGGTACTTATATTGTTTGAGTGAGTTGTACTTATATTGTATTTACTTTTCCTATTTGACTTGGTAGTGTATTTGTTTCCATCCAACTAGCATCCTTAGATACTTCTTATTGAGATCTAGTTCATAGATACTGGTTATTTCTTTCTATATGATTTTGGTGGATGAGATTTAGATTTTACCCTGTGACTTGTATTACATTTTTACCACTTGTGGATTTGATATTCATAATACAGCGTACGTATGGATTTGGTTTCCATATATTGGAGTTGCCATATCCATGCGGCTGGCATGCTTACGTGTCCTAGTCCTACATATTTTTGGGACTGGGGCGTGACACTCGGCCGGGGTCGGAGAAGAAACTGGCCGGGGTTGTGAAGTCGAGTAGCAGTCAGGAAGGGCACGACGGGTGGCCGAAGTGGGAGATCATGGAGTAGGGTGGTTGCCCGTAGTAGTTGTGCTTCTCAAGGAAGAAGGAGAAGAAGAAAGGAAGAAGAAGAAAAATATTGTCGGCTGAAATTTTGAGGAGGGAGGAGAGAGAGAGGGGGTGGGGTTTCCCAAGTTTGGGGATTAGGGCCTGCTTGGGAAAGAGTATAGGAAGAGACTTTTTATAGGGAGTTGTGTGGGGGTTGTGTGGTGTGGATGACCCCAATTCAAATGGATGGTGAGAATTTGACATGAAGAATTTTCATTCATGGGAGGGGGTGTTGACTAGTCAAAGAATGAGGGTGAGGCTTCTTCATTGGTCTTGACCAATGAGGTTATGACACATATTACAATATTTGCGATTAAGCCCCTTAAATTTGGGTACTTGCACAAACACATAAAATGATACAAATTTTGTGGGAGAAATAGTGTTTGGTGTTTTGTAGGGTGAGGGGTGTTGTGTGTTTTGCATGGGCTTAATTAAAGGGGCATTGGAATTAAATTGGGATTAAAATAGGATTAGTCAAAGTTGGTATTCCTAATTTAATTAGAATAAATTGTCATGTGCTCTTAAATTAAATGGGAGCACATGGGATCTCAATAGAGAGTGACAGAAAAGTCATGAATGGTGTAGGCTTGGTGTCAGTCTTGGACCCTTTAATTGGTCCGGCTCAACGGGTTAAGTTGGTGTCTCAAAATTGATGGAAACGACACAAGTGCGTGACACAGGATTAAATAATGGAGTTTGGGTATGGGAAGTTGTGCAATTAAATTAGAGCACAAGCGATTTTGATTTTGAGTGACGGAAAAGTCCAACTCCTAATTGGCGTGTCAAGTCAAGAATGCAACAACTCGTTGGAATTTATGAGCTGATGTTGGGCTCTGAATATTTCAACAACGATAGGGCGCATCAAGGGTTTAATTAAAAATCAGACATCTGTAACCTTACTTCTAAACCTCAATCATCTGCTGCTTAAACCAAAATTTTCTAACCTATACCAGACTATCTATAGAAATAAATGAGGGGGTTTACATCCTTCCCAACTTAGAAAAATTTCGTCCCCGAAATTAAAAGTAAAGCACGATAATAGCTATAAGAATTTAAAAGCAAACTGGTAATCAAATGCGGTACCTAAATTCGTACCTTGGTTGAAATCAATAGGCCCTATTCCCACTCATAGCAAGAAAATAATATATTTGGTTGTATCTCGTCAACAGGAAAAATTAGGAAGAACATAAATTTCATGGGTTTAGTTCTATGTATGGGCCTTAGTCAAGGTACATTATCATGCCATGGGTCTCTATAAATCTGAGAAAGTTTGTGTATTGATATGGTTCTCAATAAACAGTAATATGTTATATTGCACAAGTCTTTAAATAATTTTCTTGAAAACTAGAGTATCGTACGAAACTTCCCATACGATCCTCGATGCACTTGAAACAGCAAAAACTTAAAAGCCAATAAGACCATTAATAACCAAATCTAGTATTGCTATCATGATACGATATAAATCAATCATGGACTTGCTACGTAAAAATCAATTATCCTTCATTACGATATCAAAATCATAAAAACTAAGAAAATATAATATACGATAAATATTCGCGTATCTATATATAAATAATGATACTGTAAGACAATCCTCATATCACCCTCATAGAAAACTTTTATGTTGTACCCAGTTTCTCTCTTGAGCAGAAATGAGCAAGCCCGCTGGAAAGAGCTTCATAGAGAGCTAGCCCAGGTGAAGTGACCAGGCTTGTCGAAGTATCCATTTTTGCTTAATCATCCAAGATCGCTAAAATTTTATATCTTGCTAAAATTTTAAATCTTGCCAACTTTTCTATACTAACACGTATTAAATACAATGGCACTCTAGCAAGCTCTGCCACACATTTATATGCGACTAACAGCTTCTTTGGCTGCCTAAAGCTCGTAAAAAATAAAGAAACAATTTCTCCTTTTTAGTAATCTTAGGTACAGTGCCAAGCCAATTAAAACAACCCCTAATTGACCATGTGGCACTTAACCACACGGCCAACTCGATAAAACGTATTATCTTAACAAGAAAATATGCCAATGTGTTGCCCATTTAAAGGTTTAGAATTTAGCTAATAAGTTTTTGAGCAGGGTGACCCAAATATATGCTAATTTTATACATCAATCGTAAAACTTTTTACATCCCACAGTCCTTTTACAACATATGAAATGGATATTATTGGTCATATAAGTCCCCCATTTATAAAAGGATAATAGTTCATCGAATTATCTCTCCAAATTGGCAGAAGAAGCTATATCACTCAGTAAGGTGAAGACATCAATTTTTTTTATCTTCATTAAATATCATGTCATTTATCACTTGGTATCCCTCAGAGGATCATGCCCAGATCAATACGACTTTCTTATTTGGAAATAACAAGCTCACTGGCTGGATTCTGTAATTCTAAAAGTAGATTGAGCGCGGGGTCAAGGCCGCTAAGGTTCTGGTGCCAGAAATCAAGAGTTCAGCACGACAATGGTCCTTTGTTTGCAAGTCATGCATTCTACCAATTCTGCAATAAGTATTGGATTCAGTATATATATAACCTCTGTAACATATAACCCTACATCCAACAGGTTACTCGAAGTTTTGTTTTCCTCTAATAAACTTCATTGGAATAAGAAGCTTGGTAAATATTTGTGGGCTTACCGAACAACCGTGAGAATACCAAATTGTAGTACACCTTACTCTTCGGTGTACGAATGTGAAGTAGTCTTCCATTAAAAATTTAAATACCATCAGTGCTTGTGGCTTTTACCTACTAACTGACTATCAAAGAAATGATCAGTTATGATTGCAAGAGTTAAAAGCACTCAATAAAAAATATTTACAAGCTTAACATTGTATTGAGCTCTACCAAGCTCGTATTTCCAAAGACTTTAATAGAAAGGTGAAGGAAAGAGTCTTCCAAGTCAGCAATCTAGTCCTGGCAGCTTGAAGGCCTATGATAATGACTCACAAGTGCAAGGGCACATTCCAAGCTAAGTAGGAAGTGATGGAACTAGGGATCCTCTAAACCGCATATTGATGTGCATATCGATCGATAAAATATTAATAGGTTTAAGGCGTCATCTAACCCTTCAATAGAGGAAACTAGGGTCCACGAAATTTACCTGAAGCGTGAGAAGTAGATGACAATTTTCAGAAACCTTGATCAGTTAGAGATCTCAAGATCTCCTGGCATATTCCTTTCGCGGATTGGACATCATATGGGCGACAATCTTCCAACCTTTTGTTCTACTTGGCTGACCTTATTTCTCTTCTTACGTGAAAATGAATTTCGAGAAAGCTGCTCACTTGGATACATATGACGACCAGAGAATAGAGGATATATATAGGCTGTGACAAGGACTATAAGGAGAAATTAGGGTTAGATCTCCTAACTGATCTGGGTATCCCATGTTCAGTCCAAACACACAACCCAGACCCGCTAACAATAGCTCGTGTCACGTCCCAGTCCCAAAATATATGGGATTATGCCACGTGACAATGACCAACTATATATCAAGTGGACTCCAGTCCAACTGAAATATGTATACGTTGTCTAGAGGTCAAGTATATATGTCTAAAATTTTAAGTCAACTATATCTCAATCAACATAATAAGTAAAAGTCAAGAATGAACAAAGTGCATTTGAGTTGACCGTCCAATAAAACACTTGGTTCGATCAAGCTTGAGAAAAGAATAAGATTGCAAAACTAAGCTATAACGGCAGTAAGAAGCAGTAAGAAGATAATAGATGAACAATGAGAAAATATGATATAAATACCTAATAACAATACATGTATACCAAGATGATACCTTCAGAACCCCTAGCAAATCATAACATCAATCAACTCTGCAATCTTGTAGGAAACCAAGTCCTCAGAGGGACGTAACAAGATACAAAAAGTGTATGCCATAATGTAACAGTAAATATACATGCAAGAAAGACAAAAATATAACTAGAAGGAACTTTACAACAAAGACAGAAAAAAATACGACAACTAGGAGGGTGGCATGCCATGAGAACAATGATATTAGTCATGGTTTTAAGAAAATCGGGTAATAAAAATTACAGTCCGGTGAGGCACTAACGGTCCTTTCACAAGTCTTCATCATAGCCCGATGAGACACTCACGATAAAGGATAGTCAAGTGAACATATCACTATGGCATCCCGGCGAGGCGCTAACGAGTTAAGAGTGTTCACAATAGCCAATGCCTAATAATGGTATCCTCGCCTAGCAAACTAAGAAATCGGGTCATGTCAAGTCATACTCAAGAAAATATAGAACAAGACCAAGCAAACAGCTAGTGCAAGTCACAACTGAAGGAAAACATACATTGTTGCGATAAATACTAAGATAGACAAATAAGGTAAGTGTAACGTGAACGTGTAGTTGGTCCAACAAGTGTCAACAAAAAAATACGGTAAACAAAATAACATACACTAAATATGGAAAGACAGACAAAATAACAATGCATATAAAATAATGTACAATGGTAAGGTATACTTGTCTGGTAAGATGTCCAATTCCGTACTGAGGTTCTGATCTTGAAAATCTGATCCAATTCACTGATTATCCAAAATCAAACACATTACTTAACCTAAATTTACTTAATTATCCTATACTTTTTTCCCTTAAATAAATTAACTACATATATATTTTTATCTCTGATTTATAATGGGTTATTACCACCCCCATATTTTAATATATGTACCTATTTAGTTACTAAGTTGCATGTTGAAGAGTACATGTTGCATGCAACTAATAAATGAATCAACCACCAAGTGTTACATACTACGACTTTCACAGCAACCTATGTAGGCCAAAATATTATAATATATTAAAGTATAAAGACTTCTACTTTAAAATATTTTCATTATATAGTTAATGGGTAACTAGATAAAGTAGTGGGGTATATGTGCAATTTAGCCAAACTTAATACTTTATGAGTCAGAGAGAAAGAGAGTCTTTGGGCACATTGTCCGTTTGGATATGATTTCTGATATTTCTTCCTGAAAACAGTTTTCTGAAAGAAAGTTATAAAGTTATTTTTTTAGTATTGAGATTTTGAGTTTGTGTTTGGTTATTTTTATCTAAAAATTGGTTTTTGAAAACCAAAATTTAAAATTCTATTTGGAAAAAAATTTCAAAAATTATATTTTAATTAAATTACTTTGTAGAAAATAATCTGTCCCTGTGTCTGGGGTTTTCGTATCCGTCCCCACCACCGTCCCTAAATCGAGGTCAAGACAAATCGAGTCATCGTCCAGACACGCCGACGGAACCCTAACCCTCATCGAGGAGGCGCTGGCCCCTCCACCTCCATCGTAGCCTAGGGCTCGAGCAAAGGAGGGCCACCGGTGGTCAACGAGGTCGAGGCTTTCCATCGCAGCCTAGTATCATGCCCCAGATCCAAAATACTGAAAAGTGGGACTTACAAGGCCAACTACGTATACTTAGAGCACTCTGATACTCCACATATACGGTAAAGCTGTAAGACATAAGGGATCACGACTGCAATCCAACAGTCAAGCCTAGGTCCAACAACCTAGTGTCTCAATCACATGAACAACAGGTATAGTAACAAGATGTAAGATCAGCTAAAATAAAATAGTAAAGCGTCCCAAACTATAATATACAGATGATCATGATGCTAGTAATGACAAAATGAGTAAACTAGCTAGAGTCTATATCATACATGATCAACCCTAGGATATAAAAATCATGCAAATGCCCATAGGCTAACAGATCAATCCAAAATAAGATATAAACACATGCTTGGTGGCTAAACGCCAACTAAAGAAGAATGTACAATAGAGTGGGGAAGTAAGGGAACCCACTCAATCAGTCTGGTACTCCTGGTGGTCACCATGCTCGGAAAGATACGGGAGCTCCTCTGGTGTGGCTATTGGATCTGGCCATGCAAAACCAGTGGGGTCAGACCCTAAAATAGCAAGTACCACAAAGGAATCCTATCTAGGAACTTAAACAACAACACAAGCAATGCAAATACTAAAAGTAAATAATCTCTAGATGAAATAAATACTGAAAACCTGCAATGAGACATATCCGGAACTGATAAGCAATAATAAATAACAAGTGTAGAAGCTAAATGTGTGATTATGTAAAGCCTAGACTAATCATCATCTATCAATCACGACAAATCCTATAAGTAAGGCTTGATACTTTAACTAACTAGGGTTATCACAATCCTTAATTACTAATATTTGTAATGCAATGCGATGCTAGAGTTCCTTTTGATCGCATGCCCCTGCAGTCCGTTCGGGATACCCACTGGCGCACGTTGAGACCAGGAAAATCACACAATGAAGCCATGTAAATCCACTCGATAAAACCATGTAAATTTACTTCTTTGTTGTGGGTAACCGGGAGTGCATGCAATTTAGGAAAATCTCTAGCCATAAACTATGTGAGTCTCTAGATGTTTAATCCTTATCATTTTCTTGTATGAATATGGGTGTGGTATTCTGCAAAATACATCGTAGACATGATGCAGATAAATCAAGTTCTAAAACTAATATAGTCCAGTTTCAATATACATTGCATAAACGGACTCATGTAAGCCACGACAACAACCAAGCCACGTGAAACCAAGTAAAGCTAGAAAAAATCAAGTGAAGCCATGTCAATCCAGATGAAACCAAGTAAAACCAAATCAAGTCATGTCGGATGAAACTATGTAAAGTCATGCCAAGTCAAGTCCGATGAAGCCATGTAAAGTTATGCCAAGTCAAGTCCAGACAATCATGTCATTACGTGTAGCCGGACAAAGCCGGGTAAAATCGAGTAAAGCCAAGTCAAGTCCAGTCATGTCATCTGAAGCCATGTAGGTTCATATCCAAATCAGGTCAAGTCATCGTGGGTCTAAGCAAAAGCGAGAAGTTTCAACATTAAATCACGAAAAAGCAAGAATTCCTAAAGAAAGGGCACGATCCGTATACCGTCGGTACAATCCAATATACCGTCGGTACACCGGTCCAGAGATAGGAAAAACACAGTAAGTTCAAGATTTTTGTTCTGAGGCCATAGCTTCTGGTCCTGTGTATTGGACATCTGGATGTGATATTTTGCAGCTTCTTGCCAGGCAAGTATACCTTGCCATTGTACTGTTATTTATACTCCATATGTTGCATGCATCTTTATTTTCTGTCCTTAGTTCATATATTTTAACTGTTATACAAAATGTGCGCGACGGTGTTGTCGCGTTATGTTTTTATTTAGGTATTGCATTGACCTTGTTTATGAGACTACCCCATTATCATGTAGCACCATTAGATTTTATTTGACTGTGACACATATTTTTACACGAGTTGTGAGTCTCATATAGATCACGGACGCACGTATTGACTGATCATCGGTACGTGTGGGACGTGCGTTAGGAATAACTGCTGTTAGAAACTTTGCATGCTAGAAGACTTAGCAGTTATTAGAGGTCTATGGACATAGTCTATTGTAGTACGGTGGTCCCATCCTTGTCCTTGTTTGGTTGCAGGATTGGGCTAGGGTACTAAGGATAGGCTATGGACCAAATCGTGTCATGGAGGTGACATGCTTAGAGCATTGGGTGGGGAGAACAACAAGTAAGGCATTTGGGCTCCTTTGCACTTTCCTTGTGTAACCCGTACGCTCCGCCGGAGATACGCGGTCATGATGACCCCTATATATTATCATGGCGGGCCTCCGGTGTTCGAAAGACGCCGTGCCTTTGTAGGCCCCTGGATCTCCAAGAGAACTATGCCAATCCCATTTATGGCCAGATAGCCCACTTGTTAGAAAGTTGTTCTTAACTGCATTCACTTTAGACGGTTAGGTGACCCCTTTGGATATTTATTTCAGTACTTTATTGGCATGTGTTTAAGTATACTTGTTATGTCCCTCTGAGGACCTGGTCCGCTGCCAGGTGTACCTATTCTTGAGTATTTGCAGGAGCGCAGATTTGGAAGGATATAGATGCTTCATGGATGTCTTCTCTTCTAGCCGTGATTGGTAGCTGGTACTTATATTGTTTGAGTGAGTTGTACTTATATTGTATTTACTTTTCCTATTTGACTTGGTAGTGGATTTGTTTCCATCCAACTAGCATCCTTAGATACTTCTTATTGAGATCTAGTTCATAGATACTGGTTATTTCTTTCTATATGATTTTGGTGGATGAGATTTAGATTTTACCCTGTGACTTGTATTACATTTTTACCACTTGTGGATTTGATATTCATAATACAGCGTACGTATGGATTTGGTTTCCATATATTGGAGTTGCCATATCCATGCGGCTGGCATGCTTACGTGTCCTAGTCCTACATATTTTTGGGACTGGGGCGTGACACTCGGCCGGGGTCGGAGAAGAAACTGGCCGGGGTTGTGAAGTCGAGTAGCAGTCAGGGAGGGCACGACGGGTGGCCGAAGTGGGAGATCATGGAGTAGGGTGGTTGCCCGTAGTAGTTGTGCTTCTCAAGGAAGAAGGAGAAGAAGAAAGGAAGAAGAAGAAAAATATTGTCGGCTGAAATTTTGAGGAGGGAGGAGAGAGAGAGGGGGTGGGGTTTCCCAAGTTTGGGGATTAGGGCCTGCTTGGGAAAGAGTATAGGAAGAGACTTTTTATAGGGAGTTGTGTGGGGGTTGTGTGGTGTGGATGACCCCAATTCAAATGGATGGTGAGAATTTGACATGAAGAATTTTCATTCTTGGGAGGGGGTGTTGACTAGTCAAAGAATGAGGGTGAGGCTTCTTCATTGGTCTTGACCAATGAGGTTATGACACATATTACAATATTTGCGATTAAGCCCCTTAAATTTGGGTACTTGCACAAACACATAAAATGATACAAATTTTGTGGGAAAAATGGTGTTTGGTGTTTTGTAGGGTGAGGGGTGTTGTGTGTTTTGCATGGGCTTAATTAAAGGGGCATTGGAATTAAATTGGGATTAAAATAGGATTAGTCAAAGTTGGTATTCCCAATTTAATTAGAATAAATTGTCATGTGCTCTTAAATTAAATGGGAGCACATGGGATCTCAATAGAGAGTGACAGAAAAGTCATGAATGGTGTAGGCTTGGTGTCAGTCTTGGACCCTTTAATTGGTCCGGCTCAACGGGTTAAGTTGGTGTCTCAAAATTGATGGAAACGACACAAGTGCGTGACACAGGATTAAATAATGGAGTTTGGGTATGGGAAGTTGTGCAATTAAATTAGAGCACAAGCGATTTTGATTTTGAGTGACGAAAAAGTCCAACTCCTAATTGGCGTGTCAAGTCAAGAATGCAACAACTCGTTGGAATTTATGAGCTGATGTTGGGCTCTTAATATTTCAACAACGGTAGGGCGCATCAAGGGTTTAATTAAAAATCAGACATCTGTAACCTTACTTCTAAACCTCAATCATCTGCTGCTTAAACCAAAATTTTCTAACCTATACCAGACTATCTATAGAAATAAATGAGGGGGTTTACATCCTTCCCAACTTAGAAAAATTTCGTCCCCGAAATTAAAAGTAAAGTACGATAATAGCTATAAGAATTTAAAAGCAAACTGGTAATCAAATGCGGTACCTAAATTCGTACCTTGGTTGAAATCAATAGGCCCTATTCCCACTCATAGCAAGAAAATAATATATTTGGTTGTATCTCGTCAACAGGAAAAATTAGGAAGAACATAAATTTCATGGGTTTAGTTCTATGTATGGGCCTTAGTCAAGGTACATTATCATGCCATGGGTCTCTATAAATCTGAGAAAGTTTGTGTATTGATATGGTTCTCAATAAACAGTAATATGTTATATTGCACAAGTCTTTAAATAATTTTCTTGAAAACTAGAGTATCGTACGAAACTTCCCATACGATCCTCGATGCACTTGAAACAGCAAAAACTTAAAAGCCAATAAGACCATTAATAACCAAATCTAGTATTGCTATCATGATACGATATAAATCAATCATGGACTTGCTACGTAAAAATCAATTATCCTTCATTACGATATCAAAATCATAAAAACTAAGAAAATATAATATACGATAAATATTCGCGTATCTATATATAAATAATGATACTGTAAGACAATCCTCATATCACCCTCATAGAAAACTTTTATGTTGTACCCAGTTTCTCTCTTGAGCAGAAATGAGCAAGCCCGCTGGAAAGAGCTTCATAGAGAGCTAGCCCAGGTGAAGTGACCAGGCTTGTCGAAGTATCCATTTTTGCTTAATCATCCAAGATCGCTAAAATTTTATATCTTGCTAAAATTTTAAATCTTGCCAACTTTTCTATACTAACACGTATTAAATACAATGGCACTCTAGCAAGCTCTGCCACACATTTATATGCGACTAACAGCTTCTTTGGCTGCCTAAAGCTCGTAAAAAATAAAGAAACAATTTCTCCTTTTTAGTAATCTTAGGTACAGTGCCAAGCCAATTAAAACAACCCCTAATTGACCATGTGGCACTTAACCACACGGCCAACTCGATAAAACGTATTATCTTAACAAGAAAATATGCCAATGTGTTGCCCATTTAAAGTTTTAGAATTTAGCTAACAAGTTTTTGAGCAGGGTGACCCAAATATATGCTAATTTTATACATCAATCGTAAAACTTTTTACATCCCACAGTCCTTTTACAACATATGAAATGGATATTATTGGTCATATTAGTCCCCCATTTATAAAAGGATAATAGTTCATCGAATTATCTCTCCAAATTGGCAGAAGAAGCTATATCACTCAGTAAGGTGAAGACATCAATTTTTTTTATCTTCATTAAATATCATGTCATTTATCACTTGGTATCCCTCAGAGGATCATGCCCAGATCAATACGACTTTCTTATTTGGAAATAACAAGCTCACTGGCTGGATTCTGTAATTCTAAAAGTAGATTGAGCGCGGGGTCAAGGCCGCTAAGGTTCTGGTGCCAGAAATCAAGAGTTCAGCACGACAATGGTCCTTTGTTTGCAAGTCATGCATTCTACTAATTCTGCAATAAGTATTGGATTCAGTATATATATAACCTCTGTAACATATAACCCTACATCCAACAGGTTACTCGAAGTTTTGTTTTCCTCTAATAAACTTCATTGGAATAAGAAGCTTGGTAAATATTTGTGGGCTTACTGAACAACCGTGAGAATACCAAATTGTAGTACACCTTACTCTTCGGTGTACGAATGTGAAGTAGTCTTCCATTAAAAATTTAAATACCATCAGTGCTTGTGGCTTTTACCTACTAACTGACTATCAAAGAAATGATCAGTTATGATTGCAAGAGTTAAAAGCACTCAATAAAAAATATTTACAAGCTTAACATTGTATTGAGCTCTACCAAGCTCGTATTTCCAAAGACTTTAATAGAAAGGTGAAGGAAAGAGTCTTCCAAGTCAACAATCTAGTCCTGGCAGCTTGAAGGCCTATGATAATGACTCACAAGTGCAAGGGCACATTCCAAGCTAAGTAGGAAGTGATGGAACTAGGGATCCTCTAAACCGCATATTGATGTGCATATCGATCGATAAAATATTAATAGGTTTAAGGCGTCATCTAACCCTTCAATAGAGGAAACTAGGGTCCACGAAATTTACCTGAAGCGTGAGAAGTAGATGACAATTTTCAGAAACCTTGATCAGTTAGAGATCTCAAGATCTCCTGGCATATTCCTTTCGCGGATTGGACATCATATGGGCGACAATCTTCCAACCTTTTGTTCTACTTGGCTGACCTTATTTCTCTTCTTACGTGAAAATGAATTTCGAGAAAGCTGCTCACTTGGATACATATGACGACCAGAGAATAGAGGATATATATAGGCTGTGACAAGGACTATAAGGAGAAATTAGGGTTAGATCTCCTAACTGATCTGGGTATCCCATGTTCAGTCCAAACACACAACCCAGACCCGCTAACAATAGCTCGTGTCACGTCCCAGTCCCAAAATATATGGGATTATGCCACGTGACAATGACCAACTATATATCAAGTGGACTCCAGTCCAACTGAAATATGTATACGTTGTCTAGAGGTCAAGTATATATGTCTAAAATTTTAAGTCAACTATATCTCAATCAACATAATAAGTAAAAGTCAAGAATGAACAAAGTGCATTTGAGTTGACCGTCCAATAAAACACTTGGTTCGATCAAGCTTGAGAAAAGAATAAGATTGCAAAACTAAGCTATAACGGCAGTAAGAAGCAGTAAGAAGATAATAGATGAACAATGAGAAAATATGATATAAATACCTAATAACAATACATGTATACCAAGATGATACCTTCAGAACCCCTAGCAAATCATAACATCAATCAACTCTGCAATCTTGTAGGAAACCAAGTCCTCAGAGGGACGTAACAAGATACAAAAAGTGTATGCCATAATGTAACAGTAAATATACATGCAAGAAAGACAAAAATATAACTAGAAGGAACTTTACAACAAAGACAGAAAAAAATACGACAACTAGGAGGGTGGCATGCCATGAGAACAATGATATTAGTCATGGTTTTAAGAAAATCGGGTAATAAAAATTACAGTCCGGTGAGGCACTAACGGTCCTTTCACAAGTCTTCATCATAGCCCGATGAGACACTCACGATAAAGGATAGTCAAGTGAACATATCACTATGGCATCCCGGCGAGGCGCTAACGAGTTAAGAGTGTTCACAATAGCCAATGCCTAATAATGGTATCCTCGCCTAGCAAACTAAGAAATCGGGTCATGTCAAGTCATACTCAAGAAAATATAGAACAAGACCAAGCAAACAGCTAGTGCAAGTCACAACTGAAGGAAAACATACATTGTTGCGATAAATACTAAGATAGACAAATAAGGTAAGTGTAACGTGAACGTGTAGTTGGTCCAACAAGTGTCAACAAAAAAATACGGTAAACAAAATAACATACACTAAATATGGAAAGACAGACAAAATAACAATGCATATAAAATAATGTACAATGGTAAGGTATACTTGTCTGGTAAGATGTCCAATTCCGTACTGAGGTTCTGATCTTGAAAATCTGATCCAATTCACTGATTATCCAAAATCAAACACATTACTTAACCTAAATTTACTTAATTATCCTATACTTTTTTCCCTTAAATAAATTAACTACATATATATTTTTATCTCTGATTTATAATGGGTTATTACCACCCCCATATTTTAATATATGTACCTATTTAGTTACTAAGTTGCATGTTGAAGAGTACATGTTGCATGCAACTAATAAATGAATCAACCACCAAGTGTTACATACTACGACTTTCACAGCAACCTATGTAGGCCAAAATATTATAATATATTAAAGTATAAAGACTTCTACTTTAAAATATTTTCATTATATAGTTAATGGGTAACTAGATAAAGTAGTGGGGTATATGTGCAATTTAGCCAATCTTAATACTTTATGAGTCAGAGAGAAAGAGAGTCTTTGGGCACATTGTCCGTTTGGATATGATTTCTGATATTTCTTCCTGAAAACAGTTTTCTGAAAGAAAGTTATAAAGTTATTTTTTTAGTATTGAGATTTTGAGTTTGTGTTTGGTTATTTTTATCTAAAAATTGGTTTTTGAAAACCAAAATTTAAAATTCTATTTGGAAAAAAATTTCAAAAATTATATTTTAATTAAATTACTTTGTAGAAAATAATCTGTCCCTGTGTCTGGGGTTTTCGTATCCGTCCCCACCACCGTCCCTAAATCGAGGTCAAGACAAATCGAGTCATCGTCCAGACACGCCGACGGAACCCTAACCCTCATCGAGGAGGCTCTGGCCCCTCCACCTCCATCGTAGCCTAGGGCTCGAGCAAAGGAGGGCCACCGGTGGTCAACGAGGTCGAGGCTTTCCATCGCAGCCTAGTATCATGCCCCAGATCCAAAATATAATATACAAGGAGGGCCACCAGTGGGACTTACAAGGCCAACTACGTATACTTAGAGCACTCTGATACTCCACATATACGGTAAAGCTGTAAGACATAAGGGGTCACGACTGTAATCCAACAGTCAAGCCTAGGTCCAACAACCTAGTGTCTCAATCACATGAACAACAGGTATAGTAACAAGATGTAAGATCAGCTAAAATAAAATAGTAAAGCGTCCCAAACTATAATATACAGATGATCATGATGCTAGTAATGACAAAATGAGTAAACTAGCTAGAGTCTATATCATACATGATCAACCCTAGGATATAAAAATCATGCAAATGCCCATAGGCTAACAGATCAATCCAAAATAAGATATAAACACATGCTTGGTGGCTAAACGCCAACTAAAGAAGAATGTACAATAGAGTGGGGAAGTAAGGGAACCCACTCAATCAGTCTGGTACTCCTGGTGGTCACCATGCTCGGAAAGATACGGGAGCTCCTCTGGTGTGGCTATTGGATTTGGCCATGCAAAACCAGTGGGGTCAGACCCTAAAATAGCAAGTACCACAAAGGAATCCTATCTAGGAACTTAAACAACAACACAAGCAATGCAAATACTAAAAGTAAATAATCTCTAGATGAAATAAATACTGAAAACCTGCAATGAGACATATCCGGAACTGATAAGCAATAATAAATAACAAGTGTAGAAGCTAAATGTGTGATTATGTAAAGCCTAGACTAATCATCATCTATCAATCACGACAAATCCTATAAGTAAGGCTTGATACTTTAACTAACTAGGGTTATCACAATCCTTAATTACTAATATTTGTAATGCAATGCGATGCTAGAGTTCCTTTTGATCGCATGCCCCTGCAGTCCGTTCGGGATACCCACTGGCGCACGTTGAGACCAGGAAAATCACACAATGAAGCCATGTAAATCCACTCGATAAAACCATGTAAATTCACTTCTTTGTTGTGGGTAACCGGGAGTGCATGCAATTTAGGAAAATCTCTAGCCATAAACTATGTGAGTCTCTAGATGTTTAATCCTTATCATTTTCTTGTATGAATATGGGTGTGGTATTCTGCAAAATACATCGTAGACATGATGCAGATAAATCAAGTTCTAAAACTAATATAGTCCAGTTTCAATATACATTGCATAAACGGACTCATGTAAGCCACGACAACAACCAAGCCACGTGAAACCAAGTAAAGCTAGAAAAAACCAAGTGAAGCCATGTCAATCCAGATGAAACCAAGTAAAACCAAATCAAGTCATGTCGGATGAAACTATGTAAAGTCATGCCAAGTCAAGTCCGATGAAGCCATGTAAAGTTATGCCAAGTCAAGTCCAGACAATCATGTCATTACGTGTAGCCGGACAAAGCCGGGTAAAATCGAGTAAAGCCAAGTCAAGTCCAGTCATGTCATCTGAAGCCATGTAGGTTCATGTCCAAATCAGGTCAAGTCATCGTGGGTCCAAGCAAAAGCGAGAAGTTTCAACATTAAATCACGAAAAAGCAAGAATTCCTAAAGAAAGGGCACGATCCGTATACCGTCGGTACAATCCAATATACCGTCGGTACACCGGTCCAGAGATAGGAAAAACACAGTAAGTTCAAGATTTTGACAAATCGGTATACCGTCAGAATACTGTAGTATACCGTCGGTATGCCGTTACAAGTAGGCAAAAAGTTACTGGAAAACAATATTCCATAAATCGGTATACCGTCGGCACAGCCCAGTATGTCGTCGGTACGCCGGCCAAGATCAATATCTAACAATGTCATCAAGATCGGTATACCGTCGGCACAACCCAGTACACCGTCAGTATGTTGATAGGGTTCACATAAAAATATTTAGAAATAAAGTCGATCAAAATCAGTATACCGTCGGTATACTTTAATATACCGTTAGTATGCCAATTTCCAAGAATAAACATGGTTAAATCAAATCTGATTTCTGGGACCCAAATCAACCCCAAAAATTATCAGAACCAAGTCTAACAAGATGTCAAGTCCAGGGTAAGCCCCATATCACAATATGGACTAAAACTCATGGTCACAACTCATGTAGCGTCTTCGTTACCGAGTTACCAAAAAGGGACTAAAAAAGATTCTACCCGAAAACAAAATTGAGACGGCTACTAGGCTAGAAATCATGATATGAATAATAATAGTAAAGTAAATCTAAGCAAAATAACAAAAACCAAGCTTCAGGAAAGTAAAATGACTGGAAGTAAAAGAAGTTCACTATCAGCAAGATGTACTTGCCTAACGGGAGCTTCCAGCCTAATTTTGTAGTCCACCACCGCGAAGGGGTTCCAAAACCACACTCCAGGTCTCAAGACCATGCTTCCAAGCTCGATAGAGAGATGAAGAAGAGAGAAGAGAGAAATAGAAAGAGGAAAATAAAATATATCGAGTACTATTTACAGAAAAATATCAAGAAAATATCGCAAAATATCTCGAAAGTAAAAAAAATATCTACAGGAAAGTATACCATTTGTATACTGTAGGATACTGTCGGTATACCAGTCAAGTAGTAAAGTTTTAATTTTGAGATTTTTGGGGCTTCCTCAAGATCTAATAAATTATAATATTTAGGACAAAATACATATCCATATAAAATAAGAATACTGTGAGACGAGTCTCACAACTCTCCCTCTAAGAAAAATTTCGTCCGTAGAATTTCCATAAAGATCCAAAAATCATTAACAAGAAAATCCAAGAAGGCCAACTCAAAATCGAAAATAAACAAGAAAATCATGTGAACATAAAATTCCCTGGGCAGCAACAAAAATAAGAAAGTAAAAATAACAGACATGACAGATACATTAATAATCAATCACATGCACATGCTAAGATATGACACAAGTATACGAATAAGTATACCTCCAAAGTTGAAGAAAAATGGATTACGAGTAAGCATATGTCCTTGTGCTCCTACGTCGGCTCGCCCAGTGGGTGATGCCCCAAGCAACACGAACTAACTTGATAGTTTGGTTCTTGAGAACCTTCTCCTACCGGTCCAAAATAGACACGGGTCTCTCCTCATATGATAGGTCAGTACCAACGACCAACTCAGAATAATCTAGGATATGGCTTTGGTCTGGAATATACTAGCGCAACTGAGAAACATGAAAGACATCATATACCTCATAAAGCAATGGTGGAAGATCTAGACGATATAATATGTGTCTAACTCGCTAGAAAATATCAAACTGGTCTATATATCTGGGACTAAGATTTCTCTGTACTCCAAATCTGATAACTCCACAAGTAGGAAAAAATCTCAGAAATATATGGTCACCGACCGAGAACTCAAGATGGCGATCCTGAGGCACTCTGAGATCCTCTCTAATCTGCCTGATCACTCCAACCGATTGAACAATCATCTCGGGACAAAGCATCTGCCTCTCGCCAATGTCATCCTAAGCTAACGGTGATCTGCATCTCCTACCATAAAAAGTCTCGAAGGGTGCCATCTGAATGCTCGATTGAAAGCTGTTGTGATAGTAGAACTATACCATATGCAAGTGATCATCCCAAGATCCACTAAAGTTAAGCGTACAAGCTCAAAGAGAATCCTCTAAAGTCTGAATAGTACGCTCTAACTGCCCATCTGTCTATGGATGGTAAGCTGAACTGAACTTCAACCAAGTACCCAGACTCTGCTGTAGGCTCTGCCAAAAGTGAGACTTGAATCGTGAATCTCTATCTGAGACTATGTTGACTGGCACGCCATAAAATCTAACTATCTTTCTTATGTACATCTCAGCTAGCTGCTCTGTAGTCTAGCTCACTCTGAAAGGAAAAAAGTGAGCAACATTCGTGAGTCAATCCACTATAACCCATATAACATATCTGCCAAACGAGGATCTAGGAAGACTGGTCACAAAGTCCAAAGTAATATGGTCCACTTCCACTATGGAATCGGTAAAGGCTGAAGTAGTCTAGTCGATCTCTGATGCTCAGCCTTGACCTGCTAATAGACTAAATACCGAGAAACGAACCGAGCTATCTTCCTCTTCATATCATTCTACCAGAAGTGCTGACGAATATCCTGATACATCTTCGTCCCTCCTTAATGCACTAAGTACTGGGAACTATGGGCCTCTGACATAATCTCATGCCAGATATCTCCTCTCGGTACAAAAAGTCGACACCGAAACCTGAGAGTCCCATCCTCATGAATGCTCAACTTTGGTCTGCGTCCTGACTCAGATTCTGATATGAGCCGCTGAAGTCTGATATCACTAATCTGCTTTGTTCTGATCCTCTCAACTATAGAAGACTAAATCTGCAGACTCGTCATCAAACCAGTATCACTAGGTAATACTATCTCAATAACCATCTCCTGTAGATCCTCCAAAATATGGCGTTGCTCTGTCAAGAAGTAAGCTCCCCCTCTCCTACTCAAGGCGTCTGCTATGATATTGGTCTTCACTGGATGATATTGAAGGTCAAGATTGTAGTCCAAAAATAACTCGAGCCACCACCTCTGACGCATATTGAGTTCCTTCTGTGTGAACACATCTCAAGCTCTTGTAGTCTATGAAAATTTTCACTCGATCACCATATAGGTAATGCCTCCAGAGCTTAAGTACAAAAACTACAGCTGCCAACTCAAGGTTATGCATTGGATAATTTTTCTCATGGTCTCGAAGCTGCTGAGACGCATAAGCTACCACTCTGCCATGTTGCATAAGGATACATCCTAGTCACACTCCTGAAGAATCAAGTAAACTAAGAACCCACCTGATCCTACTAGTAGTGTCAAGATAGGAGCCAGAATCAAATACCGCTTCAGCTTCTCGAAAGAAGTTTGATAAGCATTTGACCACTCAAAGAACATATTCTTATACGTCAGCCGTGTCAAGGGTGAGAAAATCCTCGTAAAGTCCATAAACTGTCTGTAGTAACCGGCTAGACAAAGAAAACTGCGCACATCTAAAACTGTACGGGGTACTGGCCAACTCTTAATAGCTTCTACCTTCTTGGGATCTACCTTAACTCCTTCCCAGAATTGATATATCCTATGAATAAGATACGATCAAGCCAGAATTCACACTTGTTTAACTTTGCATACAACTGCTGCTCTCATAGAATCTAAAGAACTACGCGAAGATTCTGCTCATGCCCTTCCTCATTCCGGCTATAGACCAAGATATCATCAATAAACACTATCACAAATTGATCTAAGTAAGGCATGGAGATATTATTCATGAGAGACATAAATATAGCTGGTGCATTGGTCGCTCCAAATGGCATAACTTGGAACTCCCAATGACCATATCTAGATTTGAATGCCATCTTGGGTATATCCTGCTCTTTGACTCTGATCTGATGATACTCAGACCGTAAATCGATCTTAAAAAATATAGTTACCCCACTGAGCTGACCAAACAAGTCATCTATCCTGGGCATGTGATACTTGTTCTTAATGGTTGCCGCATTTAGTGTTCTATAATCAATAATTGTGATTAACCATCGTCCTTTTTAACAAGAAGTATCAGGGTTTCCCAAGGAGATGCACTAGGTCTAATGAATCCCTTGGCTCTCAACTCCTCAATCATCCGGTACAAGATATCCAACTCAGATAGTGACATCTTGTAACTCTCTCTGAAACTGGCTCTACTCCCAGGATCAAATCAATGTAGAATTCTACATCTCTAACTGGTGGTACACCGGGTAGCTTATCGGGAAATATATCAAGAAACTTACAAACTACCTTGGAAAACTGTGCCTCTTCAGCCTCTACCATCATCAATGTAACCTCCGGTGACTCTACTAAGAAATACTTGGTATTGTTCGATCGGGACAGATTGAAACAAGATTATTTCCTCGTTATGGATTAGTTTCTTCCGAATCAGGTCCCATATTCAATAGATCGTACCTCAAGGAAGGACTCGATGGTAGAGTTGAGGGGAGACTTTCCGTTGTACTGGTTTCTTTGCCCGTTTTCGAATGCCGCTTGGTTGCTTTCTTATTTGTTTTATTATTTGCGTTTTTCTTAAACAGTTTCGATAGATTATATTGTCTTCGTTCGTTGGATTTTGTATTTCGTATCGAACCCTTGGTGATCGAAGCAGGAGATATTGATCATCTGTTGGTGCGTACAGGTTATCGTGTAGGCGATGCGCAAGCGGAGTCTTGAAGATCTTTCTTTTTCTCGTTCCTGATTCATCAACTTGTGAGTGGCTTTACTTCGATTAGCGCCCTTCATCCAAGTCTTTATTCCTAATAAATTGACTCGTTTGTGCATTCTGATCAACGATACCAAAACAATAATTTGAGTCAAGGTAAAAGATGAAGTAGACTTGAAATACTTGTAATACTCGTCATATTAAACATCATACAGTCACATTTTTGTGTTCTTGTCTGCTATACATGTTGCTAATTTATGTTCAGTTGTAGTTAGAATTTATCTATCTATAACTGTTTAATGGTTAGTACAAATTAAAAATATGATCATTGAGCAAGGTAGCTTAGACTATAGAAAATGCATGAAGTTCATTTACTTATATTGCTTGAATATGCTTTAATTAATAACTTAGTTTGTAGACAAGGCATGGTCTTAGACAACTTGTGCAAAAGAGATGTTGTTCTACGAACTGTTATTGGGAAACTGGGACCGGTTCGACCCGGGTAGAACAATTTGCTAGTTTAGTCCTAGCATTGGATAGGTCCGTGTGTCCGCCAAGGGCTAGCTACCCAAAGCGGAATGACAGCCAACCCATCTCTCGTTTGACCAAGTGATGCGCTATATATATTTTAACTGTGCAGACTAACTATGTCTTCGTGGCAGGAAAGGTCATAGTAAGTTTTGTACAGGTGATTCAGACGGTACAGGTAAAGTCACCGAACAGTGGCATATTTTGTTATGTCATTTTATTTTATCATATATAAAGAATTAAACTAAGGCAAGAAAGAAATATCACATAATAATAATATTGCATGTTCACATGAATATGTTATCGATCTTGGTAGTTGGGTTAGCTCGCCCTCACCGGTACATTTCGAAGTACTGACCCTCGTTGCAGCAGGTTCCCCGAGCCGAGGCGACGTGGCTAGGAGCTCAAGCTTCCCCTAATCTTTCACTGATCAAGGCGCGTTCGTGTTATAACTTTTAGGGCTCAAGTACATAATCAAGAAAGAAGCTCGCTCTCACCTTTTGAAGCTCCTAGGAGATGGTGCTAACTCGCACCCAAGGTGTTTTGTATTTCTGAAATATTAGAAAGGGATGTAACATATGGATCGACTATCTTATTTTGCGTCCAAGTTGTAAGCCCTTGTAGAATTCTCATTACTTTTGGGTCAAGATTCTGTAACCATATGTTCATTATTAATAAAAGAGAACTTTTCTATATATCAATGTGAGATATCTTGTTGCGTACTCTATTGCACTTTTTCTAAAGTATATCATTATGCCTAGGCCTTGTGTACGCATGTCTTACGCGTGCACGGTATCACACTCGGTAGACGATTATCGATTTAGCAGAAATTAGGGCGTGACATATTGGTATCAGAGCATGGCTTCAGATCTTTTGACCTGTGTGCCAGAAGAGTTTTCTTGAAACGACCTTGTCCCTCCCAATTGAACTCTTGAATTTGCTTGGCCAAAATGAGATACGTTCTATACAGTGAGTCCATAATATATTTTTAGACTGATAAAAGTTACTTTTCTTTCAAGGAACGGCCTCAAAGCCGGATGCACAAGCGTAGATTATGGCGCAAGTGCAAGGAAGAAGTTTTGGCACATCGGGAAGCTCAGGAAGTCCAGCTGCTGCACCCTCTGTCGACCAGGAACCTCCGCCCTCAGACAAAAATGGTCCCATCCTGCAAATATCAGAGTTTAAAAATATGTATCACGCTACCTTTAAAGGGACCGAGGACCCCTCTGTGGCGTTGGATTGGGTGGTTGAGTTAAAAGACCACTTTGAAGTGCTTCACATGGACGAAACAAAGAGAGTCACTTGCGCTTAACTTTACCTCCGTTTAAACGCACATGATTGGTGGGATGTGCACAAATAAGCTATAAGTGAAGATGACATGACGACTATCTCTTGGTCCGTGCTCCGTAAGGCCTTTGAGGAGGAGTATCTTCCACCTGCCGTCCATCGCGAGAAGGAAGATGAATTTACACGTCTGCAATAAGGAAACAAGACAGTACGACAGTACGCCTCAGAATTCAACAGACTTGCAAAATTTGCTAAGCCTAATCTTTGTGAAGCCGAAAGTCAAGCCCGAAGGTTTGAGATAGGACTGCGACCTTCTATTCGTGCCCACGTCATCGTCCCCCAGTACCGTACAATGAGAGAGTCTATAAACCAAGCCCTCTCCCTAGAGCCGCAGTACCCCCCAGTTCGCACCGACGTTGTACAAAATTTCAATCACAAGCATCCTAGTAATCCAAGAGGTAACAACACATCCAAGTGCCCCAATAACAGCGATAATTAGGGTAAAACCCAGGGAGAGGTAGTGAGCTCGTCTGCCACCGATGCAATCATGTCGGACACATCGCTCAAAACTGTCGAGTATTCAATGGAGCGTACTTTAAATGCGGTCGCCAGGGGCATATGGAAGTGAACTGTCGGGAGGGAGGACTAAACTAGCACCGGCAATACAATTGTACGCCATAAGATCAGGGACAAGCACCTCGAGCGAACTTGACGGCGTCGCAAAAAGCTCAAGGTTGGGTCTATGCTCTGACTCGGGAAGAGGCATTCGCATCAAACACGACGGTGTCAGGTATATTACTTTTCAATAATATACCTGCTCGAGTATTGTTTGATTCTGGTGCCACACATAGTTTCATTGCGGTGGATTTTGCCGTCGAGAACACATTTTCTATAACACCGCTAGGCCTAAACCTTAGCGTCCGTACTCCATCGGGCTTAGATTTTCTGGCTCACTTAGTTTTTAGTGAAGGTAATATTTGCATCGGTGGAAGAAAATTATCAATTCATGCGATAGTCTTAGAGATCAGGGACTACGACATCATTCTAAGGATGGATTGGCTCGGTGCTTGCTTGCCACCACTGATTGTGTGGAAAAGAAAGTCATGTTTCGTCTATCTTGCGAGTTCGAATTTTGCTATGTGTGCAGTCCATATTCGAGGGCGCCGAATGCCTACATGGTGATCTCTGCAATGTCTGCTCGACAAATGATACATTCTGGATGTAATGGGTACTTGGCGTCCGTTCGAGACACGCAGCGAGATTGCACAAACATTGAGTCTATTTTCGTTCTGACGGATTTCCCTGATGTGTTTTCCAACGAGTTGCCCGAAATGTCGCCCGACAGAGAAATAGAGTTCACTATTGATACGTTTCTAGAGACTCGACCAATTTCCAAAGCTCTGTATCGAATGGCCCCGGCAGAACTAAAAGAGTTAAAGGTTCAGTTGCAAGAATTCCTAGATCATAGGTATTTTTGTTCGAGCGTTTCTCCGTGGGGTGTGCCTGTATTCTTCGTAAAGAAGAAGGATGGCTCGATGCGGCTCTGCATCGACTATCGTGAATTGAATAAAGCCATTGTTCAAAACAAGTAACCCCTTCCCAGGATCGATGATCTCTTTGATCAACTACAAGGTGCAATGGTATTATCGAAAAATTATCTTCGCTCAGGTGACCATCAGTTCAAGAATAGGCCGGACGACGTGCCAAAATTAGCCTTTCGCACTCGCTACGGTCACTATGAGATTTTGGTGATGCCATTCGGATTAACCAATGCCCCTGCCGTCTTTATGGACACAATGAATCGTGTGTTCTGGCCATATCTCGACAAGTTTGTGGTAGTGTTCATTGATGATATCTTGGTGTACTCGAAGAATAGGAAGGAACATGCAGAGTACTTGCGGACCGTGCTACAGACTCTTTGGGACAACAAGCTATATGAGAAACTTAGTAAGTATGAATTCTGGCTGAGTAGTGTATCTTTCCTGGGGCACATCATTTCTGCAGGAGGCATTTCAGTCGATCCGAAGAAAGTTGAAGCCATCATCGAGTGGAAGCAGCCTGCATCCGTTAGTGAGATTCAAAGCTTCCTCGGTCAAGCGGGCTACTACCGGTGTTTTGTGAAGGACTTTTCCAAATTAGCATCACCTCTGACTCGCCTCACACAGAAATGAGTCACAATTGAGTGGTCCGCTGACTGTGAAGCCTCGTTTGAAGATTTAAAGCATCGCCTCACCTCTGACCCGTTACTTGCACTACCAGACGAGATCTCGGGATTCCAAATATTCCGTGATGCGTCAGGGCAGGTCTTAAGGTGTGTCCTCATGCTGCAGGATAGGGTGATAGCCTACACATCTAGGCAACTAAAAAAGCGTAAGAAGAATTATCCTACGCATGACCTGGAGATAGCGACAATTTCGGGCTAAAATTGTGACGACAGTACCTCAATGGAGTGGCTTGCCAAATTTACACTGATAATAAAACTTTGAAGTACCTATTCACCTAAACGGACCTTAACCTAAGATAATGGCATTGGTTAGAATTAATAAAGGACTATGACTTGACGATTAACTACACACTTGGCAAGGGAAATATTATAGTAGATGCATTGAGTCGAGTGTTTGCGGGATCCCTGCCCGTTGATCGCAGGTTATGAAAGGACTTAGATAAAATGGGCATTGAACTCTTAAGGAAAGGCTATGCGTCCCCAATGACTTAGAACTCAGAAAGAAGATCCTTACGGAAGCTCACTATGCAACCTATATGTTCCATCCCGGGAGCACGAAGATGTATAGAGACTTTCGCACTATTTTCTAGTGGCACGGCATGAAGAAGGATGTGGCGCTCTTCGTGTTGCAATGCATAACCTGTCAAAGTGTGAAAGCAGAACATCAAAGACTGGACGAAGAAATGCAGAATCTTGCAATCCCAGAATGGAAGTGGGAGCACATAAGCATAGACTTCATCATTGGCTTGCTAAGGACGCAGCGGGAGAACGACGCAATCTGGGTCATCATCGACCGGTTAACTAAGTTAGCGCACTTCATTGCCATTAAAGCTACTTGGAGCATCGATCGCCTTGCCAAGACCTACCTTGATGAGATAGTTCGGCTGCACGGAGTACCAGTTTCTATAGTGTCTGATCGGGACGGATGATTCCTATCACGTTTCTGGGAAAGCCTTCAGTCAGCGATAGAGACCAAGTTAAAGTTTAGCTCAGCCTACCATCCTCAAACTGATGGATAAACAAAGCAAGTGAATCAGGTACTAGAAGATATGCTGCGCCTCTGTGCAATCGACTCGAAGTCAAGTTGAGACGTTCACCTACCGTTGGCCGAATTTGCATATAAGAACAGTTATCAGTACAACATCCAAATGGTTCCGTACGAGGCTCTGTATGGGTGGAAGTGTAGGTCACCGATCTCCTAGGATGAAGTTGGGGAACGTCAAATCCTTGGGCAGGAACTAGTTGAACAAATGGTCCAAAAGGTTCGGTTGATTCGAGAGCGACTAAAAGTAGCACAAAGCCGGCAGAAAAGTTATGCCGACATTCGTCGTCGACCCCTCAAGTTCTTTGAAGGTGATCATGTATTTTTAAAGGTCTCACCCATGCGAGAAGTTATGAGATTCGGGGTAAAGGGAAAGTTAAGTTCGAGATTCATTGGCCCATTCGAAGTCCTCAAATGTGTCACTTCAGTTGCCTATCAAATTGTATTGCCACCAGCCCTGTCATAAGTGCATGATATTTTCCATATGTCACAGCTTAGAAAGTACGTGCATGACCCGAACCATGTAGTAGATTTTGGTCAGCTGGATCTACAGGCAGACTTGTCGTACGTCAAAGAACCCGTTCAGATCTTAGTTCATAAAGAGAAGCAGTTACGGAATGGTGCAGTCTCGCTTATGCGTGTTCTTTGACGAAACCACTCAGTCAAGGAATCGACCTGGAAACTTGAATCGGACATGAAGGAAAATTTTCCCTCAATATTCCTTAGGGGTAGGTTATATTCCTAAGTTTCGAGGATAAAACTTTTTATTAGTTGGTTAAGATGTAGTATCCAGTTCCCCCTATTCGGGGAGCGCGGGTAAAAAATACTTCGTATCGTTCGATCGGGACAAGTTGAATCAAGATACTTTCCTCATTATCTATTGGTTTCTTCGGAATCAGGTCCCATATTCAACGGATCGTGCCTCAAGGAAGGACTCTGCGGTAGAGTCAAGATGGGCCTTTTCGTTGCGCTGGTTTCTTTGCCCGTTTTAGAATGCCGCTTGGTTGCTTTCTTGTTGGTTTTGTGATTTACGTTTTTCTTGAATGATTTCAATAGATTTTATTATCTTCGTTCTTTGGATTTCATATTTTGTATCGAACCCTTGGAGATCGAAGCAGGAGATATTGATCATATGTTGGTGCATACAGGTGACCGTGTAGGGGCAGTTATTTACGCTGGTTACCTACCTTATGCCAATAAGATAACTATTTGGCTTTTACGCCAAACAAGACAATTATTTGGCTTTTATGCCAACCATCTCTACGTGAGGGGCAGTTATTTACGGGGCTTTCATGCCGTGATCTTCGGAGCAGTTATACGTATTACCTCATAATGGGACACGCGTCACACGCAGATTCTGGAGATTATTCATACGTGGGTAGCAGTTATTATAACCGCCGCATAAAGAGCGCAACTCTCTCCGCTGTTTGGTTTCTACGCAAACTAATCAGTTACTGTGACGAATCTCTATAAATAGAGACTTCCAGTCACAGGAGAACAAGGTCGAAAAAAGGATGGAAAATCAGAGAGAGAGAGCACATATAGAGAGTGTTGATTGACGACTTTGGCAACGAGAGTTCAATCCCTCTTGTAATCTCTGAAGCTCATTCTTCTTCTACAGCACTTCTTCGTCATCGTGTGGTCCAAGGGACAAAGTGATCGACCGCAGATCAGACTCCTATAGCAATATTTTCCGAGAATCATTTTTTGTACTTAACATCCTCGTATAGGATTAATTGTACTTTTTTTTCTTGTTTGTAAACAAAGAAAGGGTTTCGTATAAACCTAGTTTCAATTTCTTTCATTTATTATCAAACAATGATAAACTAGTTTGGTTCCTCATAGGGCATGCTCCGATCTGGTGGTCTGATGCCCCACATGCAAAGCCCAATCTATGTGCCGTATGAAACTCTGATATAATATGTATAGGTTTCTCGTAATGGAAATGACTACGGAAAGAAGAAGAGGATGACTGCCTCTACTAAGGGCACTTCTGGGAAAACTGCTGCGACGATACTGTCCTCCTCGAGGATCCAATCGTCAAGGCTCGAATTGCTGGAGCCAGTACTGATGACTGGAACGATGATCCTCCTGAAACGTGGGACCTCTTCTGGCCCCCAACTCGATATGTGATCCTCTGCGAGTTATACTCAAACCTCCTGGCTGCCCGCATCACTGCGTCGAAGGTTCGAAACTCATGCTACTCTGCCGCCAGGATAATCTCTGAATTAAGTCCTTGTTGGAACCTCCTCGCCCTCTCCAACTCGGTTGCTACCAAGGTGGGAGCAAACTGACTAAGTCTCGCAAAATCCGTCGTATAGACATCGACGGTCCTGCCCTCCTGTCTGAGGTTGTTAAACCTCTGCTGAAGCTCATAACGTATCTCCATGTCGAAATAACTCGCCTAAAATCTCTCAATAAAAACTTCCTACAGAATCGGGGCTATGAGGGAAACTTTTTGCATTTTCCACCAATCACGGGCCAAATCTAACAACTGTAGCCTCACTACAGCTACTCGCTCTCTAGCTAGAGTCCATGCTGCCTCCAGGATGGCCTCAGTGTCCGGCAGCTATGCATCGGACGAAATCGCGTCCTCTGTACCCAAGAAGAACGGAGGACTGAGTCGCCTGAAGCTGGTCGCAGAATTATGGTTCTGAGAACCTCCTCGCTCCAATGTTGTCTGGACCGACTGAGTAAGTACCTCACTCTAGTACTGCTGGGTCGTCATGAATCCTCGAAGGACATCCATCAGTGCTCGGGCAACACCCTCTAGCAGCTAGGGCAGAATTGGGTGCACAGGTAGTGCCTACTGGGCCGGTAATGCCGGCCGATCTGCCTCGGGATCTACTCTGGACTGTACCCCTGAATGCTGAGGCTGATCTCAAGGAATATGTTGGGCTCCTGAATGCTGACCCTCCTCGAGATGCACACGATCCTTTTGTCCGATAGTAACAAGAACAGTGCCCCTGAAAGTTAAGGACACAAGAGTCAAAGGAAGAATATGATAGATCAACGAATAAGAAGATATCAAATCAAGAATCGGGGATAGAGAAAATAATTAGGGATCAAGGGGAACAGTTCTAAGTTTGATACATATAACGACAACAATAACTCCCACATATCTGTAAAAACCAGATCAAATCTGTATCAGACAAACAAAATCCGATCAGACAAACCTGTATGGGCCACCACTAAAATTGTGTCACACTCTAGAACCAAATTACAGGAAAGCGGGACTGACAAGGCCAGCTACGTATACTTAGAGCACTCTGGTACTCTACATATATGGTGAAGCTGTAAGATATGAGGGGTCACTACACAATCCAAAAGTCAAGCCTAGGTCCAACAACCTAGTGTCTCAATCACAGGAATAACAGGTATTGTAACAAGATATAAGATCAGCTAAAATAAATAGTAAAGCGTCCCAAACAATAATATATAGATGATCACGTCACGATGCTAGTAAACACAAAATGAGTAAACTAGCCAGAGTCTATGTCATACATTATCAACCCTAGGATATGCCAATCATGCAACTGCTTGTAGGCTAACAGATCAATCCAAAATATGAGCTAAACACATGCTCTGTGGCTAAACGCCAAGAAAATAAAAATGTACAATAGAGCGGGGAAGTAAGGGAACCCACTCAAGCGGTCTGATGCTCCGGGTGGTCACCATGCTCGAAAAGATCCTCTGGTGCCGCTACTGGATCTGGCCATACAAAATCAGTGGGATCAGACCCCAAAATAGCAAGTACCACAAAGGAAGCCAATATAGGAACTTAAACCAACAACACAAACAATAAAAATACTGAAAGTAAATAATCTCTGGGTGAAATAAATACTGAAAACCTATAATGAGACATCCAGAACTGATAAGCAATAAGAAATAACAAGTGTAGAAGATAAATGTGTGATCATCTAAAGCCTAGAATAATTATCATCCATCAATCACGATAAATCATATAACTACGGCTTGATACTTTAACTAACTAGTGTTATTACAATCCTTAATTACTAACATTTGTAATGGAACACGATGTTAGAGTTCCTTCTGATCGCATGTCCCTGCAGTCCGTCCGGGATACCCAATGGCGCACGTTGAGACCAGGAAAATCAACAATGAAGTCATGTAAATCCACTCGATAAAGCCATGTAAATCTACTTTATTGTTGTGGGTAACTAGGTCTGCATGCAATCTAGGAAAATCCCTAGCCATGAACTATTTGAGTCTTTAGTTGTTTAATCCTTAGAATTAGCTTGTATGAATCCAGGTGTGGCATTTCGCATAATCCATCCTAGATATTATGCAGATAAATCAAGTCCTAACAGTAATATAGTCCAATTTGAATATACATTATACAAACGTACTCATGTAAGCCACGAGAACAACCAAGCCACGTGAAACCAAGTGAAGCCAGAAAAAGCCAAGTGAAGCCATGTCAATCCAGATGAAATCAAGTCAAGTCATGTCCGATGAAACCATATAAGGTCATGCCAAGTCAAGTCCGATGAAGCCATGTAAAGTCATTCCAAGTCAAGTCTAGTCAATTATGTCATAACGTGTCGTCGGGCAAAACCTTATGAAATCGAGTAAGGCCAAGTGAAGTCCAGTCATGTCATTTGAAGCCATGTAAGTTCATGTCCAAATTAGGTTAAGTCATCGCGTGTCCAATCAAAAGCCAGAAGTTTAACATGAAATCACAAAAAACCAAGAATTCATAAAGATAGGGCACGATCGGTATACCGTCGGTACAGTCCAGTACACCGACGGTACACCAATCCAGAGATAGGAAAAAATAACATTTATGGATTCCAACAAATCTGTATACCGTCGGTATAATATAGTATACCGATGGTATGCCGTTCCAAGTAGGCAAAAAGTTACTCGAAAATAAAGTTTCACAAATCGGTATACCGTCGGTACAGTCCAGTATGCCATCGGTATGCCGGCCAAGACGAATATCTAATAATATCGGCAAGATTGGTATATCGTCGGCAGAACCCAGATCACTGTTGGTATGCCGATAGGGTTCACATAAAATATTTAAAAATAAATTTGATCAAAATCAGTATACCTACGTTATAGTGTAGTATACCGTCGGTATGCTGGTTTACAAGAATAAACATTTAAATCAAATCTGATTTTCGGGACCCAAATCAACTCCGAATTTTTTTAGAACCAAGTCTAACAAGAGGTCAAGTCTGGGGTAAGTCCCATTTCACAATATGGACTAAAACTACGGTCACAACTCCGTTAGCGTCTCCGTTACCGAGTTGCCAAAAAGGGACGGAATGAGATTCTACTATAAAACAAAATCGAGATGGTCACAAGGCTAAAAATCATTATATGAATACTAATAGTGAAGCAAATCTAAGCAAAATAACAATAACCAAGCTCCAGAAAAGTAAAACGACTGGAAGTAAAAAAAGTTCACGAAATCGGCAAGATGTACTTGCCTAATGAGAGCTCCCAGCCTAATCTTCTAGTCCACCACCACGAAGGGGTTCAGAAACCACACTCAAGGTCTCAAGACCACGCTTCCAAGCTCGAGAAAGAGATGAAAAATAGAGGGGAGAGAAATAGAAAGAGAAAAATGAAATATATATCGAGTACTATTTATAGAAAATATTACGAAAAAATCTCAAAAAATATCTAAAAAATATCTCGATAGTGAAATAAATACTGCGAGGCAGTATACCGTCGGTATACCGGTCAAGTAGTAAAGTTTCAATTTTGAAAATATTTGGGCTTCCTCGGGATTCAATAAAATGCAATAATTAGCAAAAAATACGTATCCGCACAAAATACGAATACTGTGAGACGAGTCTCACACCTAGAGATCAACGAAAGGAGGTGTGGGCTCGAGGCCTCCACCGCAACCGCTCGAGGCCTACTCCAAAGCTGCTCGATGCCTCCTCCGCTCGAGCCGGCCGTCGTCGTGGTCGATCCATCGTCGTGGTCGAGTCGTCGTGTTCGTGTCGTTCCCTCCTAGTCATGGTCGAGTCGTCGTCATCGTGGCCGAGTCGAGTTCGGTCGAGTCGTCGTTCTCCCTTCACTCCCCAAATTATTCCCATTCTGGAAGAGAGAGAGAGACAGATAGAGAGAGAGAGAGAGTTTGGTAGAAAGGTTGTTGGTGGGTTCTGCCAAAACAAAAAAAAAATTAGGAACGAGGTTTTTTCTCAGTTGGAAAAGCAATGTTTAAACGTTAGCTCTCAAAATTTTTTTTTGAACTTCATCTCTTAGTGTGATTGGTGTGATTACCCAAACACGTTTTTTCCCTTCAGCTGCTTTATAACAAAGAAAGCTGAGTTACAAAGGAGATATAAACATGCCCTTAAATTCTCTTCTCTATCCACTCCAAGCCCACGTGAATAGTAATGGAAGAAATTTGTCCACTAAAAAACTTACTAAGGTTATAAGTCTAAAGTACACGAAAAAAGAAAATAAAAGAAAAGAAGCAAAGAAATATTTTTATACACAAATTTCTATAAAGTAGCTGCTGCTTCCTTTACATAGGCCATCTCACTTAAACAGTACTATCATAACAATACTTATGCTTAATGCCTCTACTCTATATATAAATATCGTTTAATCATCTCCTTCTTCTCTAACAGTTCCAATAGCTAAACACTTACCCGGACTTGGTTCTCTAGTTCCCGATGTGAGCTTCATGACCTGCATGTTAGCAGCGAGAACTTCACCACCTTAACTACAACTTCACGTAAGGAGAGTAGAGAACAGGAACAATGGATTGTGTATTTCTGTCGTTGTGCTCTCTCTTTATTCATTCACTGATGTTCCTTTTATAAGAAAGAAATAATAACAACTTACTCTCTACAATCATGGATTACCACATGATGTTCAGCTTGAGACTAGGTCCCATGCATAGACTTATTCCTATGTTTGAATAAAAAGCAACGTAATTAACCAACAAAACCCCCCTTAATCTAGTTGCTTCTGGTGTTGACGACTCCAAACTTCGTGCGCAGGCCCTGGAACTTGACCCGCCCGAGTGCTTTTGTCAATATGTCCGCCAGCTGTTCATCGGTGTTGATGTAGTCGACGATGATCTTGCCGCCTTCGATGCACTGCCTGATGAAGTGGTAGCGCGTCTCGATGTGCTTACTCCGGTCATGGAATACTGGATTCTTGCACAGCTGGATAGCAGATTTGTTGTCCACGAGTAGAGTAGCACTGTCGGCCTCCTTGTCAAGTAAATCTCCGAGTAGCTGTGCGAGCCAAACGCCTTGGCATACCGCCGAGGTCGCAGCGATATACTCCGCCTCACATGACGATAATGCAACCACCTTTTGCTTCTGTGATTGCCAGCTAACGGGGCTGTAAACTCCCTCACCCAAAATAGGTATTTTGTGTATATTTTATATTATTATATTTATTATATATATTGAATTTATTTAGAATATGCTCTTAGTTAATTAGAAAATAAATTTCTTGATATATTTACTTATATAAATATTCATTTAGAATTATTTTAGGTTATTTTAGATTTTTGGAGATTTTTCTAGAATTTTTGGTAATTAAAACTTAGAAAACATAAATTTCTAGGACTTCTATGATTTACTATACGACCATACTTGCATGTCGTTCCTACCAAATATTTATATTAGTTTAAAATATTTTAATTATATTTTTTTGTAATTTATTTAGAATTTTAAGAAATTTATTTAGATTTTAAAATTATTTATGATTTATTTGGATATATATAGTCTTAATATTAGATAGATACTAATTTAGTGTTAATAGATATTAATAAGATTTTATAAATTATTTGTATTATCTTTAATTATATTTAAGATTATAAATTATTGAGATAAATTCAAACTCTATTTAAATTAATTCAAATCATGAACCTACTAGGAAATCAACTTCATGCATATCCTATCCTTATTTAAATTTATCATAATCCTATCCAAATTAACCAATCCTATTCGTATTTAATTAAGTAGTGTCCACTATTATAAATACCTCATCCTTCATATTTTTCTTTCCCAAATTCCTCTCTTTTTCGTCCAAAAAAATAGTCAAAATTCGTCATAAATTCAGCCTCATTTTCTACTAGTTATGACGAATTAAAAAGACGATATCTCCTAGCTCCGGACTCCAAACACGCTCCAGTTTTTTTTGTTAGAACGATAATGAGATTAGATTTCTGATAATATAATTTTTTTTTTTTAAATTATTAGTATTAAATTCTGAAAAATTCGTAGAGCACAGCATGTCCGAAAATAGACGTATTTTGATGTTTTCGCGATTTCGGGAGAACCAGGAATCAGAATCACGAACCGTTTAAAGTTTCGGAAAGCTAATGTCGAGATCATCGACATATATTATTCCCAGAATTTATTTCGAAGTATTTACATACTGTTAATTCTGTAGAACTTCTAGGTTAGAATTTAACCATCGGTGCACAATACAAAATTTGTATGTGCCATAATTCCCAAACGAATTTGAATTCAGACGAGCTGTAAATTCCAGTATGTTTTTGATGCTGAAATCTACAGAAAATCATGCATGAAAGTCGAGTTTGTATCGGTTAACTTTTGGTCAACAGATCGCCTCGATTTGCGTGCCATGAGTCTCGAGTTGATAAAATTCAGTTTCTTTGGACAAAATTTAGGAATTAACATAAAAATCAGAATAATAAGATTAAAATAAGATTTTAGAGTAATTATTCCAGAATTAAATAAATTAAAATAAATTAATGGTTATATTATTATATAGTTATATGAATATATATGTAAGTAAATGCTAATTGATAATTATGACTAAATATTCAGACTGTATGACCCTAGGACATCGTGGACTATCCCATACTTACCTTGACCATGTTGACCCTAAGAACTTGTGAATTTGTCTGCCTTGCGTACACTAACGTACTGGCATAGACACCTGTCAGTTGACTGACTGATTTCGTACAGTACTTGAAGACGCGACACCCGCGTAATTCAATGCGTAATTGACCGTGTTAGATGACTAGTGTTACCCCTAGTATACCCCCTGATTCCAGTGTAAATGTGGTTGAGTATGTGCTAGTGTAATGACTAATGATTCTATTATATTATATTTATGTGTACATAGGATATTGGATTGTTCTGCGCGATTTCTGGAGCAGGTTATTGGTACATTGCAGCTTCCTTGTCAGGCAAGTATACCTTGCCATTGTACTATTATTTATATTCCATATGTTGCATGCATCTTTATTTTCTGTCTTTAGTTCATATATTTTAACTGTTATATAAATTGCGCGTGACGGTGACGTCGCGATATATTTTTATTTATGTATTGCATTGACCTTGTTCATGAGACTACCCCATTATCATGTAGCACCATTAGGTTCATTGGCCGTGACACAGTGGTTACACGAGTGTGAGTCTCATATAGATCACGGACTGCGTGACAGGTCTGGCCTCCTGTACGTATGGGCCGTGCGTTAGGAATAGCTGCTGTTAGAAACTTTGCATGCTAGTAGACTTGGCAGTTATTAGAGGTGTTATTGTGTCATGGATGTGACATGCTTAGAGCATGGGGTGGAGAGAACAACAAGTACCGCATTTGAGCTCCTTTACACTTTTTCTGTGACGCCCGAATTCTCCGCTGGAGATACGGGTGGTGATGACCCATATATATACATTGGCGGGCCTCCGCCGTTCAAAAGACGACGTGTCTTTGGGCCCCTGGATCTTCAAAAGAGAACCATGCCAAATCCCAGTTTTCAGCCAGATAGCTCACTTGTGGGGAAAGTTGTTCTTAACTGCATTCACTTTAGACGGTTAGGCGACCCCTTTGGATATTTATTTCAGTACTTTATTGGCATGTGTTTAAGTATCTTGTTATATCCCTCTGAGGACCTGGTCCGCTGCCAGGTGTATCTTTTCTTGAGTATTTGCAGGAGCACAGATTTGGATGGTTACATGTGATCCGAGGATGTCTTCTCTTCGATCTATGATGGATAGCTGGTATTCTTATATTGTGTTGTGGTGTTGTACTCATATTGTATTTGCTCTTATATTCGAGTTGGTAGTGGATTTGTTTCCATCCAACTATCATCCTTAGATACTTCTTATTGAGATCTAGTTTTATAGATACTGGTTATTTATTTCTATATGATTTTGGTGGATGAGATTTAGATTTTACCCTGTGACTTGTGACATATGTTTATACCACTTGTGGATTTTGTATTCATATTACAGCGTACGTATGGATTTGGTTTCCATATATTGGAGTTGCCATATCCATGCGGCTGGCATGCTTACGTGTTCCTAGTCCTACGTATTTGGGACTGGGGTGTGACAGGGGCTCCTCCCGAGAAGGAACACCAAGCCGGTGGTGCTCTTCCTGTCATCGATATCACCGGCCATGTCTGCGTCACTGTACCCGACGAGCTTGGCCTCTGCAGTGTCCCTGACGTAGTGACACCCATAGCTCAATGTGCCGGCAATATACCTGAGTATGTGCTTAATGGCGCTCCAGTGCTCGGTGGTCGGCGACTCCATGAATCGGCTGACATAGCCGACGGCGAACGTGATGTCCGGCCGCGTGTGCACCAAGTAGCGGAGACTCCCAACGATGCTTCGGTACAGGGTTGTGTCCACCGGCAGATTTGAGCTCACTTTGCTCAGTTTCAGCCGTGGCTCCATCGGCACTTGAACTGGATTGCATTCGGTCATGCCGGCCTTCTCCAGTATTTTGGCCGCGTACGTGCTCTGGCACAGAGTGATCTCGCCGGCGCCTTGCTGGACTTCTATACCGAGATAGTAGTTCAATTTTCCGAGGTTGCTCATCTGGAACTGAGTCTTCATCTAGTCCTTGAAACGATTAATGGCCCTTGTGTGTGCACCTGTGACGATGAGATCGTCCACGTATACGCCGAGTAGCAGCCGCTCGTCTCTGGTTCCTCGAGTGTACACCGAGTGCTCCGACTCGTTCTTATGAAACCCAAGCGATAACAGAGTGTCATCCAGCTTGGCGTTCCACGCACGAGGAGCTTGACGAAGCCCGTACAGTGCTTTGTGTAGGCGGAGCACTTTGTGTTCGTGCCCATTGCGCACGAATCCAGGCGGCTGCAGCACGTACACTTCTTCATCCAGGTCACCGTTTAAGAACGCAGATTTGACGTCGAGGTGGTGTACCTCCCAGCCGGCGTGTGCCGCGACCGCCAGCAGCATTCTGACGGAATCCAGGCGAGCCACGGGCGCAAAGACTTCGTCAAAGTCGATCCCTGCGCGCTGGACATAGCCCTTCGCCACGAGCCTGGCCTTGTGTTTGATCACCTTGTCGGCGCTATTTTTCTTCAACTTAAAGACCCACTTCAGCCCAATCGGCTTCTTCCCTTCAGGCAACTCGGTGAGTGTCCAAGTGTGGTTATCGACGATCGAGTCCAGCTCGTCGAGCATCGCCTTCCGCCAACAAGCATGCGGCTTGGCCTCCTGGAACGTCAGCGGCTCATCACCAGTCGCAAGCAGGAGCTCCTCTGGGTCTAGCACCTGTTCGCTGGTCGTGGCGTACACGTTGCTGATGGTGCGGTAGCGTCGTGGCGCCTCATCATCGCCAATTACAGCTGCAGGTGTTTCATCAGGCGGTGGTGACACGAACTCCACGACATCCGGCTCAGAGATTTGTGCACATGGTGTGACCGGCTCGGATGCTGGCGGTGAGTCCGCTCCCCCTTGTGTCGACATGGTGCTGCCTCCGCACACTGTCGCGACGGGCAGTGAGTACTCCACAGTGAACGAAGACGGATCAGCGTCGGAGTCGCCCCAGTCCCAGCACGCCGCCTCGTCGAAAACAGCGTCGCGCATCACACAGATGCATTTGTTTGCCGGGTCGTACACCCGGTAAGCCTTGGACTCGACGTCGTAGCCGATCAACACCATGGGAATGCTTCGATCATCCAGTTTCTTCAGATTAGGGCACGTTACTTTAACGTGCGCGACGCAGCCGAAAGTCCTGAAAAAATGTACCGTCGGCTTCCTCCCATGCCAAGCCTCGTACGATGTCATGCCGGACATGCTCTTGGTCGGGGAACAATTTAGGATGAACACGGCAGTGCTTACTGCCTCCCCCCAGAACGAACCGGGCATCTTCTTTGTCTTGAGCAGGCACCGTGCCATGGACACGATCGTCTGATTTCGCCGCTCGATGACGCCGTTTTGCTGCGGCGAATAGGGCGCCGTGAGCTATCGTTGCATACCGCGGTTGGCACAGTACTCACCGAACTCTACTGAGGTGAACTCGCCGCCCCGATCGGTACGAAATGCGTGCAGCTTCCTCCCCGTCTCTACTTCCACGCCGGCCTGAAACTTCTTGATTACTGCCGCCGCTTCATCCTTGGAATGGAGTAGCACCGCCCACATGTACCGGCTCATGTCGTCGACGAGCAAGAGGAAGTACCTCTTCCCACCGTGAGTGGCCGGTGTGATGGGTCCGCACAAATCCCCATGTACTAGGTCGATTCGATCCTCGGCGCGATACTTGGCTGCTTGCGGGAACGGTGCGTGCCTTTGCTTCCTGACAAGGCAGCCGTCGCAAACCTGATCAAGATGTTTGATGTGCGGAAGGCCGCGCACCATGCCGGTCCTTGCCATCCTGTGCAGTGTGTCAAAGTTCAAGTGGCCGAAACGAGCGTGCCATCGCCATGCTTCGTCCTGGTCGATCATTGCTGACATGCAGACAGGTTGTGTGACGTTTAATGACACCGTGTACAGCCAGTTCTGCGTCCGCGTTACCTTGGCCAGAAGTTGTTGCTGACGGTCACATAGCTGCATGACGTCGCCGTGTATCAATACCTCACATCCTGACTCGTCCAACTGCCCGAGCAAAATGATGCTGCTCTGCAGCTTGGGGATGTGGTAGACGTTCGAAAGGATCCGGTGTCTGCCGTCGTGCGCGGTGAAGAGGATGGTGCCACGGCCATAAATCTCAACGATGGAGCCATCCCCGAACTTGACCGTGCCGCGAACACCGATGTCGAGCTCGGAGAATGCCGTATCGCGTTCGGTCATGTGATTCGAAGCACCAGGGTTTAGGTACCACACATCGTACTTCGCATCGCCTTCACTCCCGAGGTGGACCTCGGCGCGCTCCTCGTTGAGGTGGATGAGCTCACCGGCCTGCACCAGCGTGTCCTGCTCCTGCTTGGCGACTAGAGGTGGAGATGTCACTGTAGCCATGAGCAGAGCAGGCTCCTCGTCTTCCTCGACTTGCGTGAGGTTCGACGCCTCGTCCCTCCTCTTCTTCCTGCAATCACGAGCCCAGTGCCCCGGTTTACCACAGTATCGACACTTGTCCTTCTTGACATCATGGTCGGAGCTCGCCGTCTTACTGCTTCCGTCGTGTACGTCCTGGGACTTGCCTCGGTGCTTGGGGAAGCCGATATTGGAGTAGCCGTCCTGCTCGCGCCGCCTCATGCGTGCGAGCCATTCCTCCTCTGTCAACAGAAGCTTCCCCCCGCCGTCTTCGTCAGTCGCCTCTGCCTCGAACCGCTCCTCGACCGCCTTGAACCGGCCGGTCAAGTCTTCCAACGTTAGTGTGTTTAGGTCGAGCAGTCTTTCGACGGACATAACCATCTGGGAGAAACGCTTGGGGACGACGCACAAAAACTTCTGCATGACATGTTTCTCCTTGATCTCATCCCCGAGCATGGAGAACTTGCTCACAATGCCGGTTAAGCGCAGAGACAGCTCGTCAATGGACTCACCGGGCTTGTGCTTGAGTTCCTCGAACTCGGACCTGAGTGTTTGGGCCTTCGCATCGCGAACGCGCTCCGACCCCATGCACAGCGTCTTGATTGTCTCCCACGCATCCTTTGCGGTGGGTTTCACTGCCAGAGTTGCCAACATCTCCGGTGGCACAGTGCGAAGGATGGCCTCCAGCGCCATACGATCGTTGCGAAAACCGACGTCATCCTTGAGGTCCTCGCCGACGTCGACTGCCCGCCACAGGCCTCTCGCTTGCAAGATGACCCTCATCAGGAGGACCCAATCGCCGTAGTTCGATCGAGTCAGGGTGGGGTAGGTTGTTGTCCCGACCGGCTTCTTCATCATCCACGGTAGCGCAAGCTCGCGTCCCGTGCCGCTTGCCGCTGGATCGGTGGTCCGTGCACGTGGTGACTTGGTGCCGTCGCCGTTCTTAACCTCTGCTTCTGACATCGCAATGCGTCAAAGGACAGTAAACCTGGCTCTGATACCACTTCACCACCTTAACTACAACTTCACGTAAGGAGAGTAGAGAACAGGAACAATGGATTGTGTGTTTCTGTCGTTGTGCTCTCTCTTTATTCATTCACTGATGTTCCTTTTATAAGGAAGAAATAATAACAACTTACTCTCTACAATCATGGATCACTACATGATGTTCAGCTTGAGACTAGGTCCCATGCATAGACTTATTCCTATGTTTGAATAAAAAGCAACGTAATTAACCAACATTGAACGAGGTCGGACGTTGAGCCGATCGATGATCCGGGAGGAGGTTGTGTTGGAGTTGATGGAATTTTCAAACTATGTGAAGAATATCCTGGAGTACGACGAACGTCATCCGTGTGTCGGAAAAGCGCAAAAAATGTATCGAACGTCGTATATTGAAACATTTATGGTAAACAAATATTATATTAGATTTCTATTTTTGACTTTAATTATATATTTATGATTGCATCTTTCATATATTAACTTTCCATATAATTGGATTTTCAATTTATGGTAAGCTAATTTATGATTTGATTTCTATTAAAGATATGATTGAATGTAATTGGATTTCCATAAATATTTTTGGCTTCCATATATAGATTTTCATATGAAAATCCTAATTCATGAAAAAGTTTATATAAAGGCTCATGCAATATATAACAACATGAGAAAAAAATAAGAGAGAAAAAAAGGTGGCATGAGTTTCATTGCGACTTTAGAGAGGAGAAAGAAGGATTGTAGGCCGTTTCAGAGAAGGAGATCAATTTGGAATATTTTTCGTTGTCCTTTTTCTTTGTGGTTGTAATCTATTTTCTGTTCCAAAGGGTTACGGTGATCCGTGTTGGATCGGTGAGGAGCTTGTAGAGGGTGTAATCTCTTTTTTTCATTAGTGGAGGTTCTTAAGAGTTGGATTCCGATCATCCCGTTCACTTGTGTGTCTATATATATATATATATATATATATATATATATATATGTTGATAAGTGTATATATATATATATATATATATATATATATATATATATATAGGTATATGGTTATGTATATATATATATATATATATATGGTTATAAGGTTGCGTGTGCAAGAGGGGATGGGGCTCGACAGAGCATCAGCAGCTTTATACAGGCAGGGAGCTACATCAGTATGCTTAGCAGCCGCCATTGTAGAAATGAAGCAAACACAGCAGCAGCTACGCAATGCTGCAGTAACAGCAGCAAATTCACATGTAGCAGCAGCAGTAGCAACAGATTCAAACGTAGCAGCAGCCACGCGATGCTGCAGCAGCAACATCATATTCACACGCAGCAACAACAACAGCAGCAGATTCACTAGCAGCAGCAGCAGCAGTAGCAGCAGCAGATACGAGCAACATCGTGTATCAAGGTATAGGTAGCAAGGTTAGGCATTGGTTTAGGTGTATCAGTTAGTATTTGCTAGTTAGATGTTCAGTTAGTTAGTTTAGTCAGTTAACTAATAGTAGTTTGATAGCTAGCTAGTTATTAAATCGTTAGTCAACTAGTAGTTAATAGTATCTAGTTCGTTAGTAGTATCTAGCTAGTTAGTATTTATTTAGTTATACCACTTATGTATCTTAAATTATCTATATATATATAGATATGTATGTGTATATGTATTAGGTGTTAATTGTCACCCTCATAATTTCATCCAAGGGTAGTTTGGTAATTGCCAATGGGTATTAATTATTTATGATTATTTATAATTAATATTTGTGCATGGCTTGATTTATTTATTTATTGGGTTATTAATTGTTGCTAGTATAGATTATTTTGGACTTGTGTAGTGGACCTAACCATTTAATTAGAGAGCATGAAACAAACTTTTAGACTAGTCTAAGTTGAGCCCATGAATTAGGCCCATGGATTAAGAGACTTGATTAATTAGTGAAACCATTAGACTAGAACTTTCCCTCCCTAATTATTTCTTCATGAGAGGCCCCAAGGGGTATTTGGGACATTATACATTGCTTGGAGAGGGGTTTATGACCAGCCATAATTAGGAGGAGAGAGAGTGCTCTTATTTCATTTCTTCCCCAAATTTCTAGATCTATATTTCCCTCTTCCAAATTTCCTCCTTTCCCTCATCAATTCTCCACCAAATCTTCACCAAACTCTTTCTAAATTCATCATTGAGGCCTCTACATCAAGTATCTACAAGCAAGGAGCAAGGAGCAAGGAGCAAGGAGGAGGGGGCCAAGATCTACAAGGAGAGGAGCTACTTGTCATTTGGTACCTTTTTATTGGAAATTTATCTCCTAATAGGTATAATTCAGTTTTTTCCCTTCTATTAGACTTTAGATCTGAGATTTTACCAGGAGAAACTAACCCACATGCATAGTCTACAAATAGGATTTGGTTTTGGGTCAATTAGAGACCTACGGTGGAAGTTATGACAAAATTGGTGCCAATTTTGGGAGAATTTCGAGATTGGCACATGTAGTGCTTATCAATTGATCTAATAGATCTAATTGACACTTGATTGTGTGTTTGTGACTAGTGTCATGTCCACAATTAGATACATGTAGGCCGTATCTCGTCAATTTGACGAAACAGATTAATTTTGGGAGTTTTTCTCTGACACGGAGTCTTGTGCATATCACATTGTGATATGGACACGTAGACACTCTAATTTCTATACGTATTGTTCATAGATTATGTATTGGACTTGTACGTGTCCTCCGGGATGTGTGTGGTTGTGTGTTGGGGTCGTATCGCAAGCGTATCATAGAGGAAGTGTGATACGGGTGCGATGCGCTCCATGTGTTTGTGTTTTGGCTCATTTTACTATACGTGCATATGTAATTATATATGTATATACTATCTATGTATTATATAGCGTGTATAATAGTGTATGTTGAGTTATGTATATGTGTGTGCCTATATGTATACTTATTAGAGTATATAGATGTATATATCTATCTATATGTTTATATATGTGTGGTTATATATATATATATATATATATATATATATATATAGTAGTGAAGGTTAATATACTTGATTTTATGTAAGAGAGTAGTATATATATTTGCATACATAGATATATATATATATAGTTGGATAGCTATATATATATATATATATATATATATATATATATATATATATATATATATATTGATATAGAGCTACTGTTATGTATATACATGGGGGTGTTTATGTATGAGCTGTGTGGTGTTGTGTGTGTGTGAGGATTGTGCAGTCGAGGGAATTTCAGTAAACAACAAGGTGTTTCAGTATGCAAAGCAGTGGAAGGCAGTTGCAGCATCTGCCACTGCTCGAGGAGTGGCCACAAGGAAATGTGCATACTGCAGCACAGAGGAAGGTGCTGCTGCACACAGTTTTGGCTTAAGGAGGCTTCACTGCACATGGCTCGAGGACTCGGGAAAAAAACTATGCACCGCAGAGAGTATCGGTGACTCACTGAACAGTGAGCAGCAGGTATCATCACAACATCCAACAGTGGAGCAGCAGCAGCTAGCTGCATCAACAGCATCAGCCAATGGAGTAGGAGCACAGCAGGAACCCTTCTAGTGCAGCCTCGAGCATCAATTCAACGGTGAGCATTCATGCAACAAAGAGTCATCAACATCAAGGTAGCAACTCTGTATCAGATCCAGAAATGCTTTCAACATTGTAGCATTGCCTCAACATAGGATTCTACAACAGGCAACCAGTTCAGTCCTAACAAGGGTCGGGCAATGACGCGTCAGTGCAGCTGCAGCTCAGTATACAGGTCGAGTCATTCAGTGCAGCATGGTATCGGCAAAGGGAAGCATAACACGGGCAGTGCACATCAAAGAGCACTGAACGACAATAACAGCCTACAACTTAGCACTGAGCATATAGAAGGGAACCATGATGTGCTGCTCGTGCCAGTGAAAACAAGAGGGTAAGCACAGCAAGGAGTTACGAGCATGCAGTTTAAGCATTTCAGCACTGCAGTATTTAGCAAGGGGGAAATTACTGTATAGACAATGCATTTAACTGCAGGTGAACGATTGAAGGAGAGGAGTAACAGACATTCAGAGGAGAAGTGAGCCAACAATATTAGTATCAGTACTGTGCAATATCAGTTCTAGTATTAGTGGGTTGGGTAATGGTTCAGTTGGATTTTGGTTTATGAGTTTTTGGTTTAGCCTGGAGCTTGAGTGCTTGGTTAGTAGTTATAAGGTATAGTTAGTAGTTTAGTTAGTGTTTTAAGGTAGTATTAATTTAGTTGTTATTGTTGATAGTTGGTCTCATATACAAATAGGTAGAGTATCTTAATAGTTAGTATATTAACTATACATATCTATGTGTGTTAGTAGTATAGTTAATTATATGTTATTATGAGATGTATATATTAGTGTTAGTTATAGCTAGTATTAGTTTGGGGTTTTATATATATATATATATTGGTATTAGTTATATTTAGAGTCTGGTACACCTTGTGATACCAATGTATCACCAGGGTATCGGGTCAATACCCAAGGTATTGAGCTTGGGTATCAAGTTAGTTGGGATACACATTGGTGCAAGGCCAAGGTATCATATTATTTGTTTTGAGATATTATTATTATAATTGACTTGTATATATAACAAAAATACTATTTTCATATCCGAAACTTGCGTATCTTGGGATACAGCTCTTTGAATGCACTGTTGTGTGTTCGCTTAGCTAGCTTAGCATAGTTTCATAGTATGTCGACTTAGTGACTTAGCATTAGACTCTTGCAACCTAGAATTTATCGGTTTGATTTAGAAATGGCATATCGACCTAGAATTGCATCAACTTCACTTATTTTTTATTATTGAACCTTGTATTGATGTAACATACCATATATAGGTTGTGAGACACTAGCTTGGGCATCGAGAGATACACTTTGCTCAGGACTTCAGGCGAGTACATTTCTCTGTTTGTTTTCAATTCATAATATTGTATATATGCATGTTCTAGAATAGTATATATTGATTCCCGACACAGTGATTTCACGAACTGGTGCTATATGGATCCCGTTAGGAGGTGTTATCCCCTACCGTGTGCAACGGGTACCCAGTCACATGTATTTCATCGTGTGCATTGGGTATTGACTTTCATGTGCTTCTTGTGCATCCACTATTTCGTGTGCTAGTATGACTATCGTGATCATGTACGTAACGTATCGTGATTGGATCCATCAGTTTTGGTTGGGGAGGGGGAGTAGGAGTTAGTTATGTGATCAAAGCCCTCTTGGTCTCATGTGCATGTCGATTATACACCTCACGTATAATGGAGTTACCTTTATACCTAATGTGCAACCTAAGCCGATCACATAATGAACTTACACTCTAAAATACATAGTTAGTATTCTTGTTCTCTACTTGCAGTTATTTCTTGCATCTTTTTTTCTGGTTTCTTATTGTGCTTATTGCTTGTTCACCCAGTATTGTTTATTCTCTCTACTTGTGCATCTTGTATCCTTTTTCTATTGCTTGTTATATATGCTCGATTATGTTATTGGAACTGCTTTCAGAGGTATGTACTTCGCTCCAATCCTGACTGGATATATTTTTTCCAGATGATTGGCTAGAAGAGCTGTGTCCTACACATTACGGCCCTCAGAAGGGTGAGACTTTAAAGGATACTCCTCTAGAGCAGGAGGATATTATACTAGTGACCGAGGAGGTTTCGTTTATGATTAGTGATCTTGTATTAGAATATTCTTTTGTGGAGATTCAAAGATGTATTATTATTTTAGACTAGTGGATTGTATCTTTCTTCCTTCACTATTTTATTCGTGCATTATCCTACCTTAGTTTGTTTTGTGATTGAGATTGATATACTTGTGAGATTCTATTTTGCTCCTCCGTTTGGAGTTGAGATAATTGACAGGTAACATATTATATTATTGAGATGTTAGATAGTTATAATGACACAGACAGCGTTCTACCGCCGATTCTACGGCGTAGGCTGGGCGTAACCACGTACTCGTGCCCGAATATCCGGATGCGGATAGTGACACATTTTTAGTGGTGGCCCATGCAGTTCTAGATAGATATCGTAGTTATGCTCGACTAGAGTATTGCTACGAGCCTGCTTTAGGAAAAATAGGATTAGGCTGAGAGTTACTTAATCACAACTAGGAAAATTCCAATATCAGTTTTGTAATCCTCATCTATTGAATATTGTCTTTTTACTTTGAATTAAGTTTTGTCCTTCTTTGATGATATTGCATTTTATTCAATAATGATTCTGTAATTTCAATCTATCTTCAGGATGCCTCAGAAGATCAGATTTTATCGCTCGGGAGCAGCAGCAGCTTCCTCAGCTACTTCCCAGCCTGTTGCGGATAGAGTAGCAGCTACTACTGCTTCTTCTCCAGTTGAAAGGATCGCCTCACCGGTTCAGGTGAGAGTTTCAGCAGCCGCTTTTGGTGGTGCTTCTCCCCCAGTTTAGAGGGTAGCTCTAGTTATTTTCGGGGATCTTCTTCCACCACCGCTAGTACCAGCTGATGCTATGCAGCTATTTGTACTTTTCCAGATGATGATGGAGGCCCAGAGGGCCCAGGCTGAGGCGCAGCACCGACAGACCAAGGTGATGAGACAGGGCATCAAGAGTGCTCACCAGGTGGCCATCACTGCCATAGAGAGGACCGCACCACCACAGCCACGAGAGGTACAACCCAGGCCCGTCACTATACAGGACTTCAAGAAGTTGGATCCCCGACCTTTCAAGGGGACAGAGGGCATCATCTATGCGGATGACTGGTTAGAGAACATGGAGCGGGTCATGCGCTTATCCCGCCTAGCGGAGGACTTGATGGTGGAGGCAGCAGGATTGCAGATGATGGACATCGCCAGCATTTGGTTCTGGAATGAGCCACGGATCGTCGATCTAGGATTGACATGGGGTGAGTTCAGGGACTTGTTCAGAAGGAAGTTCTTTCCGCCTACTAAGAGACTTGACCTGGAGTGACAGTTCCAGAACCTTTACCAGGGGAACATGTCGGTGGAGGAGTATGCCGTCGAGTTTGGTAGGTTGAGTAGATATGCCGACTATATGGTGAGAAGCCCTATTTCCAACAGCAGAGGCAGCAGTTCCATGAGCCTAATCGAGCACCTATACAACAGACGTACCAGATGCAGAGACCAGCCCAGCCAGCTCGTGCTTGCCCCTTCTGTAAGAAGGCAGAGCACGGATGGGATGTTTGTAGGAAGAGGCTTGGGTAGTGTTTGTTTTATGGACCATCAGATCACCAACTGAGGGATTATCCCAAGACCTTAGCTCGTACAGCTCAGGATGTAGCCCCGATCCAGAGGATACCCACGAAACAACCGGCAGGACAGCAGAGAGGACCTCCTTTACAGCCCAGCAGCAGAAGTTCGTGCAGCACCAGCACCAGCAGAGAGGTGCACATCAGGGGCGAGCTTTGCCCTGACCATGGAGGAGACAGAGCCAGTCGGAGACGTTATATCAGGTTTAGTCTTACTTGATTCTTTTCTAGCTCATGCCTTATTTGATTTTGGTGCTTCTTATAGCTTTGTATTTGTATCTTTTGCTCTGAGATATCGTCTTGAGTCTGAACCGTTGGCGCGGACTTGCAAGATCATGACCGGGGGTGGCATCATCTTGGTCAGTGATATTTGTAAGAACCAGAGGGTTTATTTGGGAGGCCGTGAACCAGAGGGTTTATCGACAAAATGGTTTAATTTTGGGGGTTTTCCTTCGACATGGGGCCTTGTGCATAGCACATTATGACGCGGACACGTAGACACTCTAATTTCTATACGTATTATTCATAAATTATGTATTGGACATGTACGTGTCCTCCGGGATGCGTGTGGTTGTGTGTTGGGGCCTTATCACAAGCGTATCATAGAGGAAGTGTGATATGGGTGCGATGCGCTGCATGTGTTTGTGTTTTGGTTCATTTTACTATACGTGCATATGTAATTATATATGTATATACTATCTATGTATTATATAGAGTATATAATAGTGTATGTTGAGTTATGTATATGTGTGTTCCTATATGTATACTTATTAGAGAATATATATATATATATATATATATATATATATATATATATATATATATATATATATATATATATATGCCTATCTAGTAGTGAAGATTGATATATTTTGATTTTATGTAAGAGAGTAGTATATATATTTGCATACGTAGATATATATATATATATATAGTTGTATATATATATATATATTAATATAGAGCTACTGTTATGTATATATATTGGGGTGTTTATGTGTGAGCTGTGTGGTGTTGTGTGTGTGTGAGGATTGTACAGTCGAGGAAATTTCAGTAAACAACAAGGTATTTCAGTATGCACAACAGTGGAAGGCAGTTGCAGCAACTGCCATTGCTCGAGGAGTGGCCACAAGGAAATGTGCACACTGCAGCACAGAAAAAGGTGCTGCTGCACATAGTTTTGGCTTGAGGAGGCTTCACTGCACATGGCTCAAGGACTCGGGGAGCAAACTATGCACCGTAATGAGTATCGATGACTCACTGAATAGTAAGCAGCAAGTATCAAGACAACATCCAACAGTGGAGCAGCAGCATCTAGCTGCATCAACAACATCAGCCAATGTAGTAGGAGCACAACAGGAACCCTTGTAGTGCAGCCTCGAGCATCAATTCAACGGTGAGCATTCGTGCAACAAAGAGTCATCAACAACAAGGTAGAAACTCTGTATCAGATCCAGAAATGCTTTCATCATTGTAGCAGTGCCTCAACATAGGATTCTACAACAGGCAACCAGTTCAGTCCCAACAAGGGTCGGGCAATGACCAGCCAGTGCAACTGCAGCTCAGTATACAGCTCGAGTCATTCAGTGCAGCATGGTATCGACAAAGGGGAGCATAGCACGGGCTGTGCACATCAAAGAGCACTGAATGACAGTAACAGCCTGCAACTTAGCACTTAGCATATAGCAGGGAACCATGATGTGTTGCTCGTGCCAGTGAAAACAAGAGGGTGAGCACAGCAAGGAGATGCGAGCATGCAGTTTTAGCATTTCATCGCTGCAGTATTCAGCAAGGGGGAAATCACTGTACAGACAATGCATTTAACTGTAGGTGCACGATTGAAGGAGTGGAGTAGCAGACATTCAGAGGAGCAGTGAGCCAACAATATTAGTATCAGTACTGTACAATATCAGTTCTAGTATCAGTGGGTTGGGTAATGGTTCAGTTGGATTTTGGTTTATGAGTTTTTTGTTTAGCCTGGAGCTTGAGTGCTTGGTTAGTAGTTATAAGGTATAGTTAGTAGTTTAGTTAGTGTTTCAATGTAGTATTAATTTAGTTGTTATTGTTGATAGTTGGTCTCATATACAAATAGTAGAGTATCTTAATAGTTAGTATATTAACTATACATATCTATGTGTGTTAGTAGTATAGTTAATTATATGTTATTATGAGATGTATATATTAGTGTTAGTTATAGCTAGTATTAGTTTGGGGTTATATATATATATATATATATATATATATATATATATATATATATATATATATATATTGGTATTAGTTATATTTAGAGTCTGGTTTACCTTGTGATACCAATGTATCACCGGGGTATCGGGCTAATACCCAAGGTATTGAGCTTGGGTATCAAGTTAGTTGCGATACGCATTGGTGCAAGGCCAATGTATCATATTATATTTTTTTGAGATATTATTATTATAATTGACTTGTATATATAATTAAAATACTATTTTTATATTCAAAACTTGTGTATCTTGGGATCCGGCTCTTTGAATACACTGTTGTGTGTTAGCTTAGCTAGCTTAACATAGTTTCATAGTATGTCTTCTTAGTGACTTAGCATTAGACTCTTGCAACCTAGAATTCATCGGTTTGACTTAGAAATGGCATATCGACCTAGAATTGCATCAACTTTACTTATTTTTTATTGTTGAACCTTGTATTGATGCAGCATACCATATATAGGTTGTGAGACACCAACTTGGGCATCGAGAGACACACTTTGCTCAGGACTTCAGGCGAGTACATTTCTCTGTTTATTTTTAATTCATATTATTGTATATATGCATGTTCTAGAATAGTATACATTGATTCTCGACACAGTGATTTCACGGACGGGTGCAATATGTATCCCGTTAGGAGGTGTTATCCCCTACCGTGTACAACGGGTACCCAGTCACATGTATTTTATCGTGTGCATCGGGTATTGACTTTCATGTGCTTCTTATGCATCCACTATTTCGTATGCTAGTGTGACTATTGTGATCATGTACGTAACGTGTCGTGATTGGATCATTGAGTATTGGTTGGGGAGGGGGAGTAGGAGTTGGTTATATGATAAAAGCCCTCTTGATCTCATGTGCATGTCGATTATACACCTCACGTATAATGGAGTTACCTTTATACCTCATGTGCAACCTAAGACGATCACATAACGAACTTACACTCTAAAAGACATAGTTAGTATTCTTGTTCTCTACTTGCAGTTATTTCTTGTATCTGATTTTTAAGTTTCTTATTGTGCTTATTGCTTGTTCACCCATTATTATTTATTCTCTCTACTTGTGCATCTTGTATCCTTTTTTATTGATTGTTATATATGCTCGATTGTGTTATTGGAACTGCTTTCAGAGGTATGTACTTTGCTCCAATCCTGACTGGATATATTTTTTCCAGATGATTGGCTAGAGGAGCTATGTCCCACACATTACGGCCCTCAGGAGGGTGAGACTTTAGAGGATACTCCTCTAGAGCAGGAGGACATTATACCAGTGACCGAGGAGGTTTAGTTTATGATTAGTGATCTTGTATTAGACTATTTTTTTGTGGAGATTCACAGATGTATTATTATTTTAGACTAGTGGATTGTATCTTTCTTCCTTCGCTATTCCATTCGTGCATTATCCTACCTTAGTTTATTTTGTGATTAAGATTGATATACTTGTGAGATTCTATTTTTCTTCTCCGTTTGGAGTTAAGATGATTGAAAGGTACCATATTATATTGTTGAGATGTTAGATAGTTAGAATGGCCCAGACAGCATTCTACCGCCGATTCTGCGGCGTAGGCTGGGCGTAACCATGTACTCATGCCCGAATATCCGGGTGTGGGTCATGACATTAATGATTAGTTTGGTAGTGAGTAGTTAATATTCATGTCAGTATATACTAGAAACTATATTGGATTGATATATACATGTATTAGTATATATAGTTGATGGGTAGTTAGATATATACTAGATATCACGTTTACCGTGAGATACCAAGGTAAATGCCAAGGTATTGAGGATATACAAGGTATTTGGGTTTGGGTACCGAGTTGGTTCAAGCCATGGTATCCACATAGCATTTGGTAGTTAGGATTTATATATATAATATTGTTTAGATATGCATATATGCTATTCTATATCTCTTGTTTGCGTATCCTGAGATACGGTATCTTAGTATCCTAGATTTAGCTTGTATGACCTAGTTTCATAATTTATGAACCCAACATCATTGAGATAGACTCATACAACCTAGAAATAGGTAGTTGTCCAAGTTTGACCGATTTGACTTAGAGGTGACCTAGTTTGACTATTTTGACTTAAAAATGGCTCTTTGACATAGATGTTGACTAGTTTAACTTATTTTCATTCTGAAACCTTGTATTGATCTTATATTCTCTATCTAGGTCTTCGAGGCACCATACCAGACATCTGTGAGACTATTCATCGGACTTCAGGCGAGTATATTCTCTGATAGTTTCTTATTTATGATATTTTCTATGTTCGTTGTATCTAATGTAGATATCCATTATTTCTTGACATGATGGTTACACGGATTGGTATATCCAGATATCATCATGAGATGTTATTCCTTGGTATATATGATGTATCTTGTGCAAGCCTTGTTTCATTCTTCTTCTTGTACAGGTACAGACAAATAATGCCTTGTTTTATTCTTCTTCTTGTACAGGTAAAAACACTGAACAAGGTGTTCCATCAGTACCTTGACAAGTTCGTGGTGGTGTTCATCGATGACATACTCATATACTCGAAGACACCGGAGGAGCACGAGGAGCATTTGCGGATTGTGTTGGATGTGCTGAGGAAGGAGAAGCTGTATGTAAAGTTGTCCAAGTGTGAGTTCTTCTAGGACAAGGTGGAGTTCTTGGGGCATGTTGTGACTAGTAATGGTATTTCAGTGGATCCGAAGAAGATCGCAGCAGTAGAATCTTGGAAGACCCCGAGTTCAGTAGAAGAGATCAGGAGTTTCTTGGGATTGGCAGGCTACTACAAGAAGTTTGTGCAAGATTTTTTGAGGATTGCCGAGCCGATGACCAAACTCACCAGGAAGAATGTAGAGTTTGTTTGGACAAAGGATTGCCAGGTTGCTTTTGAGGAATTGAAGAAGAGGTTGACGTCTGCACCTATTTTAACGTTGCCATCAGGGTCTGGAGGTTTCTCTATTTATAGTGATGCATCGGGAAAAGATTTGGGTTGTGTTCTTCAGCAGAATAGAAAAGTGGTTGCCTATGTATCCATATAATTGTGTCCTCATAAGAAGAACTATCCTACCCATGATTTGGACTTGGGAGCAATCATCTTTGCCCTGAAGTTGTGGAAATACTATTTGTACAAAGAGCGTGTGGAGATCTTCACAGACCACAAGAGCTTGAAGTATATTTTCACACAGAAGGAGTTCAATATGAGGCAGCGTCGGTGGCTGGAGCTGATGAAGGATTTTGACATATCTTTGCAGTATCATCCTGGGAAAGCTAATATAGTTGCCGATACCTTAAGCAAGTATCCGGTAGCTATATCCTTGACGCAGGATCAATATTTGTTAGAGGACTTGGAGAGCTTGGGCATTGTCATGACCCGCACCCGATGTAGGGATGCAAGTCGGGAACAACGCCCAGCCTACGCCGCAGAATCGACGGTTGAACACTGTCTGGGTAATCTATCTAGAAATATAATAAACCACCAATAATAACAATATAACCAATCACAAATCTAAGATGGAACAAGCACGAATATGATAAAGAATAGAATGGTCACATACAACTCATGAGTCTAAAATAATAACATCAATGATTCTGAAAGAATCCTAACAAATCCAGTACAAAAGAATACTAAGAAGCTACTAATCCCGGTTCATCTGCCTCAGTTGGGATAAGTCCCCCCTGAGCCAAGGTCTCTGACTCTAAACCTACCATATCTTGAGGTCCATAATATGTAGTGTACCACTCCTCAATGTCATCTAAAAAATATATATCCAGTCAGGAATGGAGCATAGTACATCTCTAACAGCAGTTCTAATCAGTGATAAAAACTATGTAACAGCAAAATAGATGTGAATATACAAGATGTACAATAGATACAAAAGATACAGAATAAGGAAATACTGGAATAAAAATAAGAATGAACAATATGACAATGAACAAGAATATTAATGACTAAGTGTGTGAGTACTAGCTTAGCATGTGATCAGCTTGGGAACTTGCACAAGAGTATAATGGCCTGGTTGATCATACGTGCGGTGTATAATCAACACTCACAAGGAACAAGATATTCACAAGGAGGGTATGATCACATATCTACACTAAAATACTCCCTACCCCGACAGGTATAATAGATCCAACCATGGTATGCTATGGCACGGGATTCTCTAGGAAGGTAGCAAATCTCCCCGAGAATCAGTATCTGTACATGCACAAGATAATCAATAAAACAAGACTTGCACGAGATACACCATATACAAGGAATAATATCTCATGACGAGATATGGATATACCAATCCGTGTAACCATCGTATCAAGAAACATGGATATCTACACTAGATACAATAAACATAGAGAATATCATAAATGAGAAACTATCAGAGAATGTACTCACCTGAAGTCCAATGAATAGTCTCACAGATGTCTGACACGGTGCCTTGAAGACCTAGATATGGAATATAACATCAATACAAGATTTCGGAAAGAAAATAAGTTAAACTATTCAACTTTTAGGTCAACAAGCCAGCTCTAAGTCAAAAGTCAAACTAGGTCAACTCTGAGCCAAACTATGATCAACTATGGTCAAAATATAGTCAATTATGTCAAACTACCTATTTCTAGGTTGCATGAGTCTATCTCAAAGATATTGGGTTGAAACACTAGAGTCTAGGTCATAAAAGCTACAAGTTAGGATACTAGGATACCGTATCTCAGGATATGTAAAACAATAGATAAAACATCACATATACATATCAAACAAATATTAATTATATAAAATCCTAATTATAAACAATAAATGGATACCTTGATTTCGAACCAACTTGGTATCACAACACTAAACCTCAATCATGATGCCCAAACCCAATACCTTGGGTATCCCCAAATACCTTGATACTTACCTTGGTATTTCAAGGTAATATCCAAACCTTGTTTATACTAACTACCCATAAATAATATATGCTAACAACTAAATATTATATATATAGTATAGTAAAAACACAATTACCAATTAGGAATGTATATACATATATATTAATACCATATATAAACCTATATATATCTATTATATTAAATACATAATATATATATATATATATATATATATATATATATATATAACCGCAGATCTGTCATTAAAACCCTGTCGACTGTCGCTGAAAGCTGCTGATATCGCTAATACCACTGCTGTTTTCGTGACAATTTTTTGCTGCTATCGCCAAAGCTGCCGCTGTTGTGTTGCTATTGCTGCTGCTGTGTTGCTGATTTCTATGTCGTTGTCGCTATTGCTTTCGCTGCTGTGTTGCTATTGCTCCTGCTGTGTTGTTATTACTGATGCTGTGTTGTTGCCATTGTTGCTGCTATGCTTTTGTGACACCGAACTGTCACAATAGCCGTTGCCCCCCTTTCTTCTCTTATATATAACACAATATATATATACTAATATATATAACACATAGTATATAAATACTACTATATATAACTTACAACTATATAAAATATATGTAAACATACATACACCCCCACATACATATATATGTACATAATGACTACATATAATATAACATACACACACACACACACATATATATATATATATATATATATATATATATATATATATATATATATATATATATATATATATATATATATATATATATATACTACAAATTTTAATAGCTCTTACATATGTAGAAGAATAGCTACATAAATATATATATATATATATATATATACACATAAGTAAAATAGATACATAGATCTATGACACATTAATACATATATATATATATATATATATATATATATATATATATATATATATACATACATATAATTATCATCACAATGAATAAGAACGAAAGGGAATAGATCTAGAAATAATTGCACAAACACATGGAGTGTATCACACCGGTATCCAACTAGATCTAGGATACGCTTGCGACACGAGTCCACCACACATCCAAACGTACCCCAAAGGACACGAACAAGTCTAATATATTATTTATGAACAATACGAAGAGTTAAACACAAATCTACTTGTCCGTTTCAAAATATGACATGCTCAATGTCCCGTGTCGGAGAAAAATCCCCCAAATCAACTCGTATCACCAAATTGTTGGGATACGACCTATACGTACCCAGTTATGGACATGACACTAGCCCCAAACACACAAGAACATACCAAATTGATCTATAGGACCAATTGACATACACAACAAATGTGAATCTCGAAATTCTCCCAAAATTGAGACAAAAAGTACCATAACTTTCTCAATAGGCCTCCTATGGACACAAAACTAAATTCTATGGGTAGCCTATGCATATGGATTGATTTCTCATGGTTAAATCTCAGATTTAGAACCTAAATTAAGGGGAAAAACTAAATTGTACCAATTAGAAGATGGATTCCCAATGAAACCTCCAAATGTGATGAAATTGGTCTCCAACTTGTAGATCCTTGCTCCTCTTTGTAGATCCTTACTTCCTCCTTCTAGATACTTTCTCCACTAGTCTCCAATGGTGATTTAAGATGGAATTGGGATAAAATTTGGTTAGGAAATGTTATGGGAATGAAGGAATTTGGTTGAGGGAAATTCTAGATCTAGTTTTCAAATGAAAAGAGGAGAGAGAAACTTTTCCTCTCTTCTTAAAAGGCCGGCCCCCTCCTTAACCCTTCCTCAAGTCACTATGTAATATCCATTATACCCCTTGGGGCCTCTTATGAAGAAATAATTAAGGAGAAAAGCTTCTAGTCTAATAGTTTAATTAAATTAATCCTCCTCCTAAACAATGGGCTTTCTAAATGGGCTAAAATCTAACAATTAATACATGTTGGTCCATGAGTCTAAACTAAACTAGTTAGGTCCACTAACACAAGTCCAAAATAAATAACTAATATTTAAAAATAATTAAATAATACTATAAATAATTATTTAACATGCATAATATTTAACTAATTATAAAATTACTAAAATACCCTTTCCTAGAAAATATGGTAGTGACAGGCATCGAGGTGATAGTTCCTGGTTTTGCTATGCAGATATGGAGATTGCAGATACACTCAAATTTGATAGATAGGATCAAGGCAACCCAGTATGAGGATGTATCTCTGTGGATCATCAGAGCTCAGGTGAGAGCAGGATTGGAGGATGATTTCACCATTGTCGAGGATGGTTTCTTGCGACATGGAGTTAGATTGTGTGTGCCTAGTGGGGAGCTGCGTGAGGAGGTATTGCAGGAAGCGCATCGCTCTCAGTATTCCATACATCCAGGTACTAATAAGGTGTATCGGGATATGCGAAAGTGTGTGTGGTGGTATGGCATGAAGAGGGAAGTGGCATAGTTTGTATCCAGATGCTTAGTGTGCCTGCAGGTAAAAATCGAGAGGCAGAGACTAGGAGGTTTACTTCAGCCATTACCCATTCCAGAGTGGAAGTGGGAGCACATTAATATGGATTTTGTGTCCAGATTTTCACGATCTCTAGGAGGGAAAGACGCGATTTGGGTCATAGTTGATAGGTTGACCAAGTTGGCCCACTTTTTGCCTTTCAAGTGGGTTTGTCTACGAAGAAGCTGGCAGAGATGTATGTGAGGAAGATCGTCAGGATACATGGAGTTGCCATCAGCTAGTCTCCGATCGGGATAGTCGTTTTTACTTCTCATTTCTGTAGGAGTTTGCAAGCAAGTTTAGGCACTCAGCTCAAGTTCAGTACTGGATATCATCGCCAGACAGATGGACAGTCAGAGAGGACAATTCAGACTCTTGAGGATATGTTGTGCACTTGTGTACTAGATTTTGGGGATTCTTGGGAGGACCATCTCCATTTGGTAGAGTTTGCTTACAACAACAACTACTAGGTAAGTATAGAGATGTCACCTTTTGAAGCTCTGTACGGTCGAAGATGTCGTACTCCCTTATCATGGGACAATATTGGAGAGAGAGTTTTGCTTGGACCAGAGATGGTTGTGGATGCAGCGGAGAAGGTTAAGCTGATCAGAGACAGACTTCGAGTGGCACAAGATAGACATCGACATTGGGCCGATAGCCACCGGAGACCTTTGGAGTTTGAGGTATAGTTTTAAATTTTTGTTTTGTGCTTGATATTGGTTGTTTGTTATAAATTAATTTCTTAAGGTTATGTTTTGTTCTAGGTGGGTGGTTTGGTGTTTCTGGGAAATTCTCTGACACAAGGCACGATTCGCTTCGGTGGAGGCGGGAAGCTTAGTCCGCGATTCATCGGACCTTTCACTGTTCTAGGGAGGGTCGGTGTAGTTGCTTATAGACTAGACTTGCCACCAGCATTAGAGAGAGTGCACAACGTGTTTTATGTGTCGTAGTTGAGGCAGTACGTGGCAAATTCTAGTCACATATTGGATCACTCGGAGATAGAGGTGGGCCCTACTATTAGCTATCCAGAGTAGCCAGTTGAGATTCTGGATCAGAGAGAGAAGGTGATGAGGAACCAGACTATTTCTTTAGGACACGTCGTATGGAGGCATCACTCTCTTGGGGAGTCTACCTGTGAGAGAGAGAGGAGGAAATGTGAGAGTGTTATCCATATTTGTTTGTGCCTTGAGGTATGTTCTTTCCTAGTTATGTTCTGTTCTTTTATTATGTTCTGTTATTTTTTAGGGGTAGTTTTTGTCTTTGAATTTCGAGGACAAAATTATTTTAAGGAGGGTAGACTTGTCACTACCATATTTTCTAGGAAAGGATATTTTATTAATTTTATAATTAATTAAATATTATACATGTTGTATAATTATTTATTGTATTATTAAATTATTATTAGATGTTAGATTAGTGATTTGGACTTGTGTTAGTGGACCTAACTAGTTTAGTTTAGACTCATGGACCAACATATATTAATTGTTAGAATTGAGCCTAACTAGAAGCCCATTGATTAGGAGGATGATTAATTTAATTAAACCATTAGACTAGAACCTTCCCTCCTTAATTATTTTTTCATGAGAGGCTCCAAGGGGTATAATGGATATTACATAGTAGCTTGAGGAAGGGGCAAGGGAGGCCGACCTACTTAAAGGGGGGGGAGAGTTTCTCTCTCCTCTTTTCATTTTAAATCTAGATCTAGAATTTCCCTCAATTAAATTCTCTCATTCCCACATCATTTCTCTGCCAAATTTTATCTTATTTTCTTCCTAAATCACTATTGGAGGCTAGTAGAGCAAGGATATAGAAGGAGGAAGCAAGGATCTACAAAGGAAGCAAGGATCTACAAGTTGGAGGTCAATTTTATCATATTTGAAGATTGCATTGGGAATCCATCTTCCAATAGGTATAATTCAGTTTTTTCCCTTAAATTAGGTTATAAATCTGATATTTAACCATGAAAAATCAACCCATATGCATAGGCTACCCATAGGATTTGAAATTGGGTTCATAGGAGGCCTATTGAGAATGTTATGGTACTTTTTGTGTCAATTTTGGGAGAATTCCGAGATTGATACTTGTTGTGTTTGTCAAATGGTCCTATAGATCAATTTGACATATGTTTGTGTATTTATGGCTATTATTGTATCCACAATTGGGTACGTGTAGTTCGTATCCCAATAATTTGGTAATACGTGTTGATTTGAGATTTTCCATCCGACACGGGACTTTGTGCATGTCATATTTTTACGCAGACACGTAGTTATGTGTTTGACTCTTTGTATTGTTCATAAATACTATATTAGACTTGTTCGTGTCCTTCAGGGTACGTTTGGTTGTGTGGTGGACTCGTGTCGGAAGCGTATCATAGATCTAGTGCGATATGGGTGCGATGCACTCCATATGTTTGTTGTATTTTATTTCTAGATTCAATTTCTATTTGTTCTTAGCTATTATAGTAGATTTATTCATATATATATATATATATATATATATATGTGCTAGTATATCATGTATCTATATACCTATGTGTTATATATATGTAGTTATGTCTCTCTATATAATAGCTATTTGAATAAGTTATGTATATACATGTATGTTGTGTATATATATATATATATATATATATATATATATATTATGTGTATGCTAATATAATTATAAATATGTATGAGAGGATGTGATGTATCTACCTATATGTAAATATGTAAGTTGAAATATATATATATATATGTGTATGTTCATGATTATATATATTTGTATAAGATTAGTGAAGTTCACTTGTGTGTGTGTGTATATATATATATATATATATATATATATATATATATATATATATATATATATATATATATATATATATATATATATATATATATATATATATATAAGCATATATCTATGTATAAGTAAATACATATATATATATATATATATATATATATATAGGTATATGGTCATGTATATAAGGTTGTGTGCGCAAGAGGGGGAGGGGCTCGACAGAGCATCAGCAGATTTTTGCAGGCAGTGAGCAACTGCTCAAGGCAGGGAGCAACATCAGTATGCTTAGCAGCCGCCACTGCAGAAATAAAGTAAACGCAGCAGCAGCTACGTAATGCTGATGCAGCAGCAGCAGATTCACACGCAACAACAACAGCAGCAGATTCAAACGCAGCAGCAGCCACGCGATGCAGTAGCAGCAGCAGCAGATTCATACACTACAGCAGCTAAGCAATGCTGCAGCAGCAATATCAGAATCACTAGCAGCAGCAGCAGCAGATACGAGCAGCAGCGTGTATCAAGGTGTAGGCAGCAAGTTTAGGCATTGGTTTAGGTGTATCAGTTAGTGTTAGCTAGTTAGATATTCAGTTTGTTATTTTAGTCAGTTAAATAGCTAGCTAGTTATTAAATTGTTAGTTAACTAGTAGTTAATAGTATCTAGTTAGTTAGTAGTATCTAGCTAGTTAGTATTTATTTAGTTATACCTCTTATGTATCTCAAGTTATCTATATATGTAGGTTTGTATGTATATATGTATTAGGTGTTAATGATTAGTTTGGTAGTGAGTAGTTAATATTCATGTCAGTATATACTAGAAACTATATTGGATTGATATATACATGTATTAGTATATATAGTTGAGGGGTAGTTAGATATATACTAGATATCACGTTTGCTGTGAGATACCAAGGTAAATGCCAAGGTATTGAGGATATACAAGGTATTTAGGTTTGGGTACAAAGATGAGTATTTAGTGGTGCGATACCGAGTTGGTTCAAGCCAAGGTATCCACATAGCATTTGGTAGTTAGGATTTATATATATAATATTGTTTGGATATGCATATATGCTATTCTATATCTCTTATTTGCGTATCATGAGATGCGGTATCATAGTATCCTAGATTTAGCTTGTATGACCTAGTTTCATAGTTTATGAACCCAACATCATTGAGATAGACTCATACAACCTAGAAATAGGTAGTTTGATCAAGTTTGACCGATTTGACTTAGAGTTGACCTAGTTTGACTATTTTGACTTAGAAATAGCTCTTTGACCTAGATGTTGACTAGTTTAACTTATTTTTATTTCGAAACCTTGTATTGATGTTATATTCCCTATATAGGTCTTCGAGGCACCATACCAGACATCTGTGAGACTATATACTGCACTTCAGGTGAGTACATTCTCTGATAGTTTCTCATTTATGATATCCTCTATGTTCGTTGTATCTAGTATAGATATTCATGGTTTCTTGACACGATGGTTACATGGATTGGTATATCCGAATCTCGCCATAAGATATTATTCCTTGGTATATATGGTGTATCTTGTGCAAGCCTTGTTTTATTGTTCTTCTTGTACATGTACAGACACTGATTCTCGGGAAGAGTTGCTATCTTCTTAGATAATCCTATGCTACCAGTTGGGGTTGAGGAGTATGTAGTATAGATATGTGATCATATTCTCCTTGTATCAAGTCTTGTTCATTGAATAGTGTTAATCATATACCGCACGTATGATTAGCCAGGCCATATATCTTGTATCAAGTTCCCAACCTGATCATATGTTAAAGCTGGTACTCATTCACTTAGTCATTTAGTATTCTTGTTCATTGCCATATTGTTCATTCTTGTATTTATTTTCAGTATTTTCTTTATTGTATATCTCTTGTATCTATTGTTGCATCTTGTATATTCATATCTACTTACAGTTACATAGTTTGTATCATTAATTTGGACTGCTGTTAGAGATGTACTCTGCTCCTTTTTCTGACTGGATATATATTTCCCAGATGATACTGAGGAGTGGTATCCTACACATTACGGACCTCAGGATATTGTGGGCTCAGAGTCAGAGACCCTGGCTCAGGACGGACTCATCCCGACTGAGACAGATGACCCGGGACTTGTAGCTTCTTAGTATTCTTTTGTACCGGATTTGTCTTCAACTTATTGTTTAGTATTTCTTCAGACTCAGTGATGATATTATTTGACTCATGAGTGTATTATGACTATTCTATTATTTATCATATTCGTGCTCATTTCTATCTTAGGTCTGTGATTGAGTATATTGATATTATTGGTGGCTCATTATATTGTTAGATAGATTACCCAAACAGCGTTCTACCGCCGATTTTGTAGTGTAGGCTGGGCGTTGTTCCTGACTTGAATCCCTATACCGGGTACGAGTCGTGATATATCCAGTTCAAGCAATCATATCAATCACATGCACTTTTTTGAAATTATTTAGACTCATTGTATAGAAAATCCCAATGGGTCAACGGGAGAGAATATTTCGTACATAATCTACGAACGAGCTTTCAAAACTGAGAAAATTGATAAGAAGTCCAAAGACGTAAAGCCAATGCTCTAATACCAATATGTTATGTCCCTATCTCCTACAGGAATCATTTATCCCCTCTAGGCGGAAATCACAGTGCCAACACTCCCGCGGGACGATCGTTTCCATCTGGGCGTGATGTCTTACGAGCACAAGCTGCACCCATACAAGGCCAGGATCCAAACAAGCGGTAAAATAACTAAGACACAGAGTCGCACAGATAGTCCGAATATGGCAGAATAAGAAATGAACAACCGATTGGTAACAAGGTCACATAGTCGTCAATAGCAGAAGCAGTGAATAACACAAGTATAGAAGTAAAAAAAGTATTTTATTGATATTTTACAAGTATTACAAGTAGTGCTAGGCCGAGATTATAAGTCGCTCAAGTCTCTCTCTCGAAACAATAAAATCGTGACAAGTGGCTAAATTTATGGGATAATACATAGGCAATGTTCAAATATTATGTCTTGTATATGCGCTTCAGCTCCGGACGAAACGCTCCATGGCTCCAAAGCAAACTCTATGCCTTAGCACGCATGAAGGAGTTTCTGCACTGAACGAGGTTCTCCCGCACCCTACAAACAATCTGGTGGGTAATCAGTACATAAATGCACTGGTGGGGAGGCTTCTCGCCCGTTCGACAAATCCAAATACTTTATATAGGTTTCGTGCACCATCTATTAAGTTATCTTTCTAGTCTTGCCTTAGGATTAGTTTCATTGCATAATAAAAAGCCTAACTCATGTGGCAGTGCGCCATGAGATATAAGAGTAACACGACAAGACTTACCAACTTACCATTCGTCCTTCCCTGTCCAATGATAAAACTAAGTTAAACCAAGCATGAATATATGTAAGGAAATCTACAAAAATCGCATAAGTAAATACGAGTGTTACGAGCGGGTTGCTGATTAAGGTGCACGAGTTACACGGATACTCAGGTGTGTTATACTCAGGTGGGTTGCAATAGATTGGTTAGCTGTTCAAATTATGGATAAATGTCATACGCTCTAATCCATTTAGGTGTTCCAGATTCTTATATGCAATATAATGACTCGCACGCGAATTATCGCTAAGCGTGGATGACTTATCTATATGAATATGAGGTCACTGGCTTAGCCATAAAGGACAATGCATAGTCTAGGACGTAGATGAGGCGTAGCGCAAGATCCATGGATGTTACCCACCATCCTGACCAAACATGGTGAGACAACCATAGATATTGGAGTCAGACAGGTTATCCAAGTGTAGGATGCACTACCAAGGGCACGACCACTGTATATATTGCGTCTCGCCAAACCGGGGAGTATCCTACCAATTTAGTCACGCAATACCCATATTCCTCCTAGGACGGTACGATCCTGGTACCCAGATGATCGTCCGAGTAATCCATGTTATTACCTCGTGCACAACTTGTCTATAACCATGCAAGTCTCTAGTATTAGGCCTCTTGTCAGGTACATATTCGGGTCAGATTCAGTTTCAAGTTCAAGATTGTTCATAAATTTATCAACTCCCCGAGCCGTTCGATTCAGTGCAGGACGAGTGTTGTTTAACTTGTCATGATGTAGTCCCTAGTTCAAAACTACCACAATAACCTAATGGTCCCGAATACCTTTAGGTTCATTCTTGCGCGGAACGACTATTCGATTGTCTTCCGGGGAACTTAGATGAATGCAAGGCAAAAATAGTGTTACACGATCGTGGCATAAATTTACGGGACAAGCATAGCAGATATATATATAAATAAACAAGCATTACAACACTATGAATATAACTTAAGGAAATATTCGGTATAGTCTTTCTTGAAAACATAAGTAAGTACGCTAGCACGAGTCTAAGGACTAGTACGGGAATGAAACTGACAGTGACATTATCGGACGACATAATCTATAAGGCGAGCAGTATAAACAAGTGAAGCAGTGCACTACGGAGAGTAAATAATGATTTACTCGAGGCATAACAGAGTCTACTTGCACGAAGCTAATGTAGCATGCTAGAGTCCATGTTATAAGCCAAGTATTATTTCCATGTTCTAGCACAAGCAATACAAGATGTGATTATTCCCTCATCTAGGTGCGTTGTATTCTTTATTAGCATGCAGGGGTGATTCACCGAGCAACTAGCATGTATCGTCCATATTTTAAGTGTGCAGGCTAAGCAAAGACAAGTTTATCGTAACCACCCACCTTAGCGATGATTTGCCTCGGTCGAGCGATACTCCGAACGAGCCTTTAAAAGTCTAAGTCTGACCTCCTGAAGGGCCAAGTCTGGAATCCTTTGCCTCAAACGAGTCTTCTCGCTGAGCAAAGCGGGTCGGTCATTGTAATTGTGTCATTTGAATCGACTATCCACTTGAACGGAATGGGTCGTTACAGAAGATGGGCAATGGAGATGTGTCAAAGGCAGTTGTCATTGGAGATATGTATTTGAGGACAAAGACGTGTGTAGTTTTTGTTCTAAATGATGTTCGTTATGTCCTTGATATCCATTTCAACCTGGTATCGGTCGAAAGGTTGGATGACGAGGGTTTCTTCAATCTCTTTGAAAAAAGTCAGTAGAAGATTTCCATAGGTTCGATGGTGATTGCCAGAGGAAGCAAGAGGTCTGAACTCTACTATATGGAAGGGAGCACATAGGGGCATATAAAGTGAATGCAGCTACTGATGCGTCTACTGAGTTGTGGCACAGGCGGCTCAGCCACATCAGCGAGAAGGTGATGAGCTACTTGGTGAACAAGAATGTGATTCCAGGACTCAATCTACAAAGCTGGAGAGGTGCACGCACTATTTGGCATAGAAGCAAAATATGTTGTGTTTCCAAAGTCACCCAAGTTCAAGGAAGCCGACATTGCTCGAGTTGATTTACTCGAATGTCAGCGGTCTTATGAAGGTAAAATCTATTTGTGGTGCTTCTTACTTTGTAACTTTTTTTGATAATTTTTTAGGAAGATTTGGGTCTATGCCTTAAATTCCAAGGATCAGGTACTGCCCACTTTCAAGGAGTTTTAGGCCTCCGTTGAAAGAAAGATGGACAAGAAGCTGTTATATGTTCGGTTGGACAATGGCGTCAAATATATCGGTCCCTTTGATGCATACTACAGAGAGCAAGGGATATGATACCAGAAGACTCCGCTAAAGACACCTCAGCTCAATGGTGTAGTGGAGCGGATGAACAGGACGCTGATAGAGAGGGTACATTATTTGCTGCCAGAAGTAAACTTGCTGGACAACTATTGAGGTGAGCCTCTTCACACAGTTGCTTATATTATTAATTTATCTCATAATGCTCCTTTATAGGATAATTTGCCTGACAAAGTGTGGTATGACAAAGATCCATCATATAATCACCTGCGAGTGTTTGGTTATAAGGCCTTCGTGCAAGTTTCGAAGGACAAAAGATCCAAACTTGAGCGGAAGATGAGATGGCGCGTCTTTGTCGGTTATGGTTGGGATGAGTTTGGCTATAGACTCTACGACCCAGTAGAAAGAAATCTCTACAAAAGTAGGGAATGGTATTCGTCGAGGATCATACCATGACCAACACTCAGGATTCCGAGATGACTTCTGAGGCTGAGGAAGTACCTGAGTTAGAGTTATTTTTCTTCGAGCAATTTCCGGATGACCTCGCAGAGGATCCAGTTATGGGGGAGCCAGTACATGAAGTTGCTCCCAACCTTGATCATCAGCCTGCTGATGGTGGTCAGGGTAATCTTCAAGAGGATGAGCATGCCGATGAGACAGTTCCTGAGGAGGAGGCTATTGGTATACATCCAGCACCAACGGTTCCATTGAGGAGGAGCGATAGAGAGTGTCGACCATCTACGAGATACTCACTGAATGAGTATGTGCTACTGACTGACAAAGGAGAACCCGAAAGTTTCACAGAGGCTATGGAAGACAAACACAGGAAGAAGTGGATAGAGGACATGCAAGAGGAGATAAGTTTCTTAGAGGCCAACTCTAGTTATGATCTGGTACGTTTGCCAAAGGGCAAGAAGATATTTAAGAATCGATGGATGTTCAGAGTGAAGTAGACAGATGATGCTATTGGTATAATGCGAGGTTGGTAGTTAAAGACTACAGTAAGCAAAAAGGCATAGATTATGAGATCTTTTAGTCATTCATCAAGTAGTCATCTTTACGGGTGGTGCTAGTATTGGCAGCAAGTTTCGACTTGGAGGTCAAGCAAATGGACATGAACAGGATATTCCTCCATGGTAATCTTGAGGAGGAGCTGTACATGGAGCCGCCAGAGGGATTATGTGATAAGGGCAAGTCACACTTGGTCTTCCAGTTAAGGAAGAGCTTGTATGGTCTAAACCAGGCTCCAAGGCAGTTGTACAGGAAGTTTGAGTCATTTATGGGGGAGCATGGTTATGCATGGACGACGTCGAACCACTGTGTATTTGTGAGGTACTTTTGTCTCCCTCACTTTTCCAACTAAGGATAGTTTGGTAATTTGGCATAATTATTTATATTTTTAGGAATATAATATTAAATGTTGTGCATGTTGTAAATATTAATTATCGTATTATTTATTTATTGTAGATGTTAGATTTATTTTGGACTTGTGTTAGTGGACCTAACTAGTTTAGTTTAGATCAATGGACTAACATTTAATTCTAGTTAGAATTGAGCCCAATAGTAAGCTCATTCATTAGGAGGATGAATTAATTAACGAAACCAATTAGACTAGAACCATCCCTTCTTAATTATTTTTTCATGACAAACCACAAGCGGTATTTGGGACTTTTTATAGTAGCTTGGAGGAGGGGCAAGGGCTGGCCACCATAGGGAGGAGAGAGACTCTCTCTCTCTCTCTCTTCTTATTTGTCATTCCAAATCTAGATCTAGAATTTTCCCTCTTCCAAATTCTTTATTCCCACACCAATTCCTACTCAAATTTCTTTCTAATTTATTTTCTATTATTTATTAGAGGCTATTAGAAAAAAGGATCTACAAGGAGGAAGCAAGGATCTACAAGGAGGAGCAAGGATCTACAAGTTGGAGGCTCTTTTCACTCAATTTAGGAATTTTATTGGGAATCCATCTAATAATAGGTATAATTTAGTTTTTCTCTCTAATTAAACTCTAAATCTATAATTTAATCATTAGGTACCAGCCCATATGCTAAGGCTACCCATATGAATTAGAATTAAGTTTATAGGAGGCCAATGGAGAAAGTTATGTGGTATTTTGTGTCAATTTTAGAGAAATTCTGAGATTGGCACATCTTGTGTTTGTCAATAGGTCAATTAGACCAAATTAACATGTGTTTGATTGTGTGTGACTAGTATCGTGTCCACAATTGGATACGTGTAGGTCGTATCCCGACAATTTGGTGATACAGGTTGATTTGGTAGTTTTCTTCCGACACGGAGGATTTGAGCATGTCATATTTTGACATGGACACGTAATTGAGTAGTTTGCTCTTTGTATTATTCCTAATTATGATTTTAGACTTGCTCATGTTCTTCGAGATACGTTTGGTTGTGTAGTGGAGCTGTATCATAAGCGTATCATAGAATACGTGTGATACGGATGTTGTGCACTCCACGTATTTGTTTTATTGTATTTCAATTCAATTTGCCATGGTACTAGCTATTAGAGTGATATATTTATAATGATTATATGATATATATATGTATATTTATGGATATGTCTAAGTTTTATTTGAGGTGTTGGTGGTCATGAGAGATAGGAGAGTGTATATGCATTACTAGTGTGTTATTATTATGTATATACTTAGTGGATATATATATATATATATATATATGTGATTATATAGATTTGTATATATGTATATATGTATATGTAGGGATTTATATTCACATGTGTGTATGTATAGATATATATATACATATATTTACTTGTGTGTGTATGTTCATATATTTACTTGTGTGTGTATGTGTGTCTTAGTGGAGTGCACATTGGTTATGTGTATGAGTGAGTGTTGTGTAGTATGTGCAGTGAGAGGGGGGTCGGGTAGCAGTGTGTACATCGGCTTATACAACCACAACAAACAACAACTGCATCATGGGCAGCAACAAGAGAGATACTGCAGCAGCCTACAGCAGCAACTACAGCAAGAGTAGCAGCATCCAGTAGCATTAGCAGCAAGAGAGCAACTGCAGCCTGCAGTAACAACTACAGTAAGGGCAGCAGCATCCAATAGCATTAGCAGCAAGAACAACAACTGTAGTAGCAACTGCAGCATGGGAAGTAGCAAGAGGCAGCTGCAGCAACAGCTGCAGCAAGAGCAGTAGCAAAGGTAGCAATTGCAGTAGCAACTGCAGCATGGGCAGCAGCTAGAGCAGCTAGGATGCACAGCAGTAGCATTGTTTAGTTAGTTAGTTAGTTATATTGTAATCTAGTTATATATATATATATATATATATATATATATATATATATATATATATATATATATATATATATATATATATTGGTATGTTATTAGGTAGTTAGTATAGTATTGCATAAGTTTAATGCATGTTAGTTTATAGTTAGGTGTATTGGGTAGTTAGTTATATGTTAGAATTTGAATTACCTTATAATACAAAGATAATGTCAAGGTATTGGTTTATGCTCAAGGTATTGGGTTTGAGTAACAAGATGGGTGTGTAGGTGGTTTGATACCTCATTGGTTCAAAACCAAGGTATCCACTTAGCATTAGTTAGCGAAGAGTACTATATATTTTGTATTGTATATATATATATATATATATATATATATATATATATATATATAGTATTTTTATATCTAATAACTTGCGTATCCTATGATACGATACTTTGTTTATATTCTAGTATCTTAGCATAGCTAGTATTGCCTAATTACATAGTGTATGGACCTAATATCCTAGAATTGGACTCTTACAACCTAGAAATAGCTAGTTTGACCATGTTTGACCTAGAGTTGACTTAGTTTGACTGTTTTGACTTAGAAATGACTTTATGACCTAGAATTAAACTAGTTTAACTTATTTTTATTCCAAAATCGTGTATTGATACAATATACCATATATAGGTCTGTGTGATACCAGCTTGGGCATCGAGAGACTACACCTTGCTCAGGACCTCAGGCGAGTACATTTTTCTGTTAGTTTTTATTTTATAATCGTATATATATCTCATGTTCTAGAACTTTATACTTGATTTCGACATAGTGGTTTCACGGACTAGTACTATATGGATCCTGTCAGGAGATGTTATCCCCTACCGTGTTCAACAGGTGCTACTTTACATGTATTTCATCGTGTGCATCGGTTATTAATTTATTGTATTTCGTGTTCATACACTGCTCGTGTTCAGTGTGCTTATATTCGTGTATACACAATGCTCGTGTTCAGTGTGCCCATATTCGTGTTCATAACGTGTCGTGATTTGATCCATTGGTATTAGTTGGGGATGGGAGAGTAGAGGTTGATTATGTGATCTAGTTCCAATATATTCGTGTACATGTCGACTATATACCACACTTGTAATTGAGTTACCTTATTGTATTCATGTTCAACCTAAACCGATCACAAAATAAACTTGTATTCCAAGGCATATTGGTTAGATTTTAGTTATTCCTTTTTATTGAAGATATTCATATTACTTGTTCTTTATTCCAGTACATTACCTATTCACTCTAGTTCATTTCATTCTGTTGTTTAGTTATCTTATATTCTTTTTTATTATTTATTTTATATGCTCGATTATGTATATGAAACTGCTTTCAGAGGTATGTACTTCGCTCCAATTCTGACTGAATATTTTTTTAAATGATTGGCTCACAGATCAGTGTCCTATATTCTACGGGCTGCCGGAGGGCTTACCATTAGAGGATACTCCTATCGACCAGGAGGACTTAGTTCCAGAGCTTGTGAAGGTTTAGTTTTTGGTGGATTTGTTTTAGATTGTTATTGAGACTTGGCATGTATATTATTTCAGACTTGTGGATTGTATCTTGATTCTTTTCTTCGTTAATCCATTTGTGCTTTATCTTCCTTAGTTTGCATTGTGATTGAGTATAGTTACATTTATAAGATGCCATATTATTCCTCTTTTTGGAGTTGAGATGATTGACAGGTACCATATTTATATTATTGAGATGTTAGTTAGTTAGAGTTGACCGAACAACATTCTAACACCGATGCTGCGGCGTAGGCTAGAATTACCTACGTACTCGTGCCCGAATGTCCGGGTGCGGGTCGTGACACAATTTTAGTGGTGGCTCATGCAGATCTAGAGTCATAAGTAAAGCGATATCGTAGTAGCGCTCACCTAGAGTACTGCTACGAGCCTGCTTTAGGAAATAGGATCTAGACTGAGAGTATACTCAATCACAACTAGCAAATACTTCCCATTCTCAGTTTGGCTATCCTTATCTATTTAATGTTTGTTTTACTTTGAATAAACTATGTCCTTTATTGACGATATCGTATCTTACTTAATATTGATTCCTTTGTTCCATCTATCTTCAGGATGCCGTCGAGGACGCGTTCCCAGTGCTCAGGCGCCATGTCAGCGCGGTCAGTCACTTCATCGCCCATGAGGGCAGCACCATCAGACATTATTCCAGCAGCTACATTCCAGAGGTCGGCTTCACCGATCCAGGTGGGGATTTCTGCAGCAGCTTTCGGAGGTGCTCTACCTCCGGTACAAAGGACATCGCCGACAGTTTCAGGGAATCTTCTACCCCCACCATCCGCAGTCGATCAGACACAGATGTTTGTACTCTTTCAGCAGATGATGGAGGTGCAGCAGCGTCAGTCATTGGTTATACGGCAAAGCATTAAGAATGCTCACTAGATTGCACTCGCAGTAGTCGAGAGAGACGCCTTAGTCCAGCCACATACGGTATCACCATAGTTCATCCAGCAGCAGCCGAGGCCAGGAACCATCATAGACTTCAAAAGGATGGGGCTTGTAAACCCCCACACCCAAAATTAGGCCTACTTGGCTTAGATAGTAAAACTAGGTCTAGATTAAACCCATTTAGAATTAGAACACGATATTTTATTTAATTATACGATATTTATATCACCTAGCGCACCCTACCGTTGCTTCAATAATTGGAGCACCTCACTGGCCATTGCCTTCCTATAAATTTCATAACCTTGTCCTAGACATGCCCGCCTACCCTTCTGATCTTTGTGTAACTTATAATTATGCTCCATGGTGCTATATTTTAGTCGCACAATAAACGTCGCGAACGTTATTATTTAATTCTAAATAAAATGTGACTTTTTACCCTTGTGCGTCCCAATCGAAATTGGAGACACAATCTTGATCGTTTTATGCAACCCAAATTTTATTAATATTATACATTGTACCATCTACGTCCCTGACACTTGTGTCCCACCTAATTTTAATTCCATGTACTTCTATTCAATTCCAGAACACCTTGCGCGGTATTTTAATTAATTAAAATCCAATTTCCATCTTTATGCAATTTTCCCAATTGTTGGGGGCTTTTATGCAAAAATGCATTGAGGTGGCACCACCATTGGATAATACATGAAGAAACCCAATTTTACCTTTACGTGAATTTTTTCCATAATTTTTGGAATGTGCAAACGTGCAACATCGCCCCTTTTGTTTTATTTCAATCCTTGCATTTAAATAATACAAATTGTGGCCCTCCAAACATCCTCATGTGAGCCCAAGGCCCAACCCCAAGGCGGTGTTGACCAAGCCCACTCCTAGGTCAACCAAAACCCTAGTTCACATGTATTTATATACAATTTTTCCTCTCTTTCTATTATAAACCTAAACCCAAGGAAATACCTCAGCCGACCCATGCCCTTCCAATACTGTTCATCTCCCCCCGAATCCCTGTCCAGTCCCGCCGGAGACTTCGCCGGACCTCCGGATCAGCCCCGCCTCTGCAACCCCCATCTCCCTCACCCTTGACTTCAACCGCCCCACCGTTCCCCCTAGCAACCCGATGCCATCCCGACCTCCCTACTCCCTTCTCTACCCTCTTCCTCCGGTTCACCGCCTCACCTCGGCCCGACTCCTCAGCCGGAGCCCAGAACAGCCTCATCACCACCACATTTCTCTCCTCCCTTCGACCACTGCCTACATCCCACCGGACTGAACCTCGTCAACTCTCCCTCCTTCCCGTCTTACTGTCATCTCGACTCCGGCCTTCCCCTCGATCTCGTCCTCCCTTCTCAGCCTCTCCCTGGCCAGAGTAGCCACCCTGTCATCCTCCTCTCGTCTGAGAGCCACACCCCGACCACCACTCATCCCTTTCTCCCTATCCATCGCCATCTGGCCAGATACCCCCATGGCCAGAGCAGCACCAAACTACCCCTCCTGCACCATGACATCCTGAGCTCCTCTTCCTCTTTCACCAGCCTCCACTACCTCTTCACCCTCTTCCTCCTCTTCCCTGACCTGAGCCGATCATGACCCACCAATCTTCGGCCATCCTCGGAGCACAACCTCATCTCATTATCAACCTCACCACCATCAACATACACCTACATTACCATTACCATCATCCTCCCATTATCATCACCATCTCATCCTCAATAACGTCATCCTCACCCTCATCGTCCTTGTTATCACCATTGTCAACGTTATCGTCCTAGTCATCATTATCATCTCCATAGTCATCGTCGTTATCATCGTCATTACCATCACTATCGTCGTCGATATTATCACCATCTCATCATGATCATGATCATCATCTCATCAATGTCATCATCATCATATCACCATTGTTGTCATCATCATTAGCATCATCGCCATCACTATCATCCACATCCTTCCCATCACCATCATCATCTCATTAAACACCATTACCATTATCAACATCTTATCCTAGTCCTCACCATCAGCCCAATCATCGTCCTTGGCATCACCATCGTCCACATCATCACCCCCTTAACTATTATCATCCACATCATCGCCATCGTCCTAGTCATCATCCATATCACCACCAATATCATAATCATCTCTATGGTAATCATCATCAACCCCTTTACGATCATCATCATTGACATAATCACCCTCGTCCTCGTGTTCATCATAGACCCGTAACTCTTGCCAGACAACACGTAGCAGTCACCCCACTTTTCGTACCTGTGCACGCTGACCCCGAAGATCTGTTGGATTTATCTGCGCAACTTCAGGAGCAGAATATTGGGACTACGCAGCCTTCTTGCCATGCAAGTATACCTTGCCTTGTTGTACTATTTAAATTCTGTATTATTAGCTGCATGTTTATTATTTTAAATTGTGCGCATTCGAGAGAGACTCGGGTGCAGTCAACGAAGATGTTGACGTTAGGACTTGTGTCTGACTTAGTGTCTAGTGGACCCACCTAAAGTTGCGGAGTTATCGGTATGACTTCCTAGTCCTTGACACGTATCATTACACGTCACAGAGTTAGTTCATGTAGGGACGCGTGCCTCATGACTGACTGACCATCGGTATGAGAAGTATGTTTGACGGTATTTAGCTTAGTTGTTTATTTCTTAGAGACTTGCATTATAGTAGGAGATGTCCACGTCGTGTTCGCGACTTGTAAATTGACATTGGGCGGGGAAGACAATTAGTAGACATATGGGACAGACAATTTGGTTGCCGTAGTTTCAGAGTAAACTGTGGGGCCGTGAGCCTCAGTGTTGCCCGGGTATGGGATCAGTGTTGCCCGGTTATGGGAGTATATGCTTGTCGATACATCCGATGGAGGTTACTAGCTGCGTGCTTGTAAACCCCCTCGATTAATTCTATAGATAGTCAGGTTTGGGTTGAGAAAATTTTGGTTTTAGCAGCAGATGGTGAGGTTTAGAGTGGAGTTAAGTCTGACTGTTATTTTAATTCATTTAATAAAAACCCTTGGCGCGTCCTATCATTGCTAAATTATTCGGAGGCCAATATCAGCCCATAAATTCTATCGGATTATTGTACTTCTGACTTGACCCGCCAAATTAGGCACTGGACTTTTTTGTCACTTAAAATTAGATTTCGTTGTGCTCTAAATTAACTGCACAAATTTTTGTAACCGTAATCAATATTTAATTCTGTGTCGGACACCTGTGTTGTTACCCTCAAATTTGAGATACCAACTTAACCCGTTGAGCCGGACCAACTAAAGGGTCCAAGACTGACTCCAAGCACCCACCATTTTTGACCTTTGCGTCATTTCCGGATTTTGACCCTAAGTGCCCCCATTTAATTTAAAAGCGCGGGACACTTTAATTCTATTTAAATCGAGGATACCAATTTTTCTTAATCCTATTTTAATCCTTAATTAATCTCGTTGGCCATAAAATTAAACCCGTGCTAAATCCCAAATATCCCTTCGCCATGCAAATCATCACCCGCAATTTTCTTCACAAATTTTGTGTTATTTTATGTGTTCGTGCAATTTCTCAAATTTAAGGGGCTAAGTTATAATTTAGTGATTTTAGGTGCCCTCACCCCATTGGCCAAAACCAAATGGAGAGGTCACAAAATTGGGTCCAAATTATACTCATCCATTCACCACTCCTCATGAAGAAATTATTTTTCTTCATGACAAATCATATCCCTCTATTTTGAATAGGAGCATCTCCACCCTCCATCCTTTCACCAATCCCCTATAAAATATCACATCACCCCACCCTCATAACTCACCAACCGGCCCTAATCCCTAGGTGTGGAAAACCCCTCCTCACTCTCTCTCCTCCCTCCTCCATTTATTTCTCTATGCTAAGAACCTCTTCCCTCCTTCCTTCACTCTTCTTCTTCTTCTTTTGATTCTTTTTCCCTCCTTGTGAGAAGACCCTCCGGCCCGCTCCGGCCCGACTCCGACTGATCGGCCGCTCCGGCCCGACTCCGACCGACCAGCCGCTCCGGCTACAGCCCGCCGACCTTCCCGTACGAACTGAGCTGTAGCCCGCTCCGGTCCAGCCCGCGATGGTGCAGCTCCGGTCCAGCCCGCTGTCTGCTGTGCAGTCTCCGGCCATTGCATTCCCCCGCCGGCCCGTGTGATCCCCCACTCCGGCCTTACTCCCCCCGACCGGCAGTGCATTCCCCGACGGACAGCCGGCGTAGTCCAGCCCCGACCACTGCACGTTTCCCCCTGCAACAGGCCCCGACCGACGCAGTGCCCCCGATGGCCTGTGCTGAGTTTCCCCCGACTGTCCGGCCGACTTCCTCCTTTCCTCCTCGTCCGATTACACTACCACCACCATCACCACCACTACCACCATCATCACCACCACCACCACCATTACACTACCAAATCCGGCCAGCCACCTCTCTCGAGCTTCCTCTGGTGGACCTCTGTACCCTCCAGTCTGGCGCAGCCACCATAGCCCATCCGTTCCACTACCGCCTCTGGCAATACCTCGTCGAGGTATACCACTCTCCCCCTCTCAATATTGATATATATTGTAATGTGTTTAGTTAGGGTTATTGATACATATATGGTTTTCATGTGCGTTAGCTAGGTTTGTGTTTAAATAATGGTTGTGATAATGTAGAGTAGTATAAATTGAGCATGTGTTGATGTTAAGAGATTAGGGATTATATTGATATAAGGTTTTGTGTAGAGGTAGTGTAGTATTGATCTTGCGATTAATTATTGGTGTTTAAAATTTTAATGTAGGTGTAGGGTTTATTCTTCATAAGTAAGTAAACTAGAATTAAAAGATATGCAAGGAATTTTAGGTTTATGAATGCTTGAAATATTCAATGATTTAGGTTATGAATTATATACATGGATGTTGTGCATACATTTAAACGCTTGAGGAAGGATGGTGATATTAACACAGTGATTAATACCAATGAGCAGATTAATTGATAAATGGTAGAGAGATATTAATTCTTGGGTAAATACTAGAAGTTGTTTGAGGACATAGAATATATACGCATGTGGGTTATTGTTGATTTAGCTGTTGTAAAGTATTGCTGAAAATTAATGATCTCAAAATATTGATGGGCATTGGGAGCAGGTGCTCGATCATGAAATAGGTATAATATCAAATGATGAGACCGTGATTGAAGACAGAGAATATTAATTATTTATTTGAGCTTGAGACGTCAGCATGTTAACATCTGTGAACACTGAGGTAAAACTGAGGATTGGATCAGGGTTTGATTAACTGAATATCGTGATTGAGGTTGGGTTTGATGATATTGTACAGGGAATTAGTTTGATTTAATATAGCGTACCGATAGTCAATTGTGGTCAACCCCCTAGTGTCTTGTCCCTGTGAGTCGTAGCTGAGTTTGAGTTTAGTTGTAGATGCGAGTCGCATCCCTGCTTGACGTAGAATAGATTATTGATTCTGGTTTGTATCTCATCTCTAGGTACTGCAGGACCTGAGGACTTGGACGCGGTACTAGATCCCAGTCATCAGCAGCCGCAAGCAGGCAAGTGTACCTTGCCACCCTGTATTTCAGATTACAGATATTTATTGTTCTTTATGTACTTTGTGCGCATAATTTTGTTGACATTCGATACTTCGCATCCGGATCACAACCGGGTGTTGACATTCTACGTAACGTCTTAGAATAATAGCTAGATGCTTCATAGCACCTCGATGCACGCACCTGAGTACATCGACACCCCAGGACACACTTACACACTGTGATCGTGCCAGATTCCTGTATCCTGATACTGATATCATGACCAGAGACTGGGATGACCTTAGGGTCGCGTCTGTTGAGTTTTATCTGTGAGTCGAACTGTAGTTAGAGGGTCAGGTTCAACGCACAATTGTTGACCGCTTGGGAAGGGGAAGACGGTTACTAGACGTTTGAGCTACTCTGCATGTGCTTATATATGTATATGTAGTGATCCTGTATTATAGTGTAGTGGTATCACCCGTGTGTCTCTGTGCTCGGAGCTACGGTACGCCCCGTGTGGCTCTGTGTTCGGAGCTACAAATTTATTTTAGATAACCCACGCGTCAAACATTATCTTTAAACTGTGTCACACTAGTTCGATATGATAGAGTACCCTGTCGTGCACTTGTATTTTCTATTTTCTTGGCATGCTGTATTTTGTACCTTGTTACGTCCCTCTAACGACCTGGTTCCCTGCCAGTTTTGCAGCATAGATGATTACGGAGCACTTGGAGATACTGAGGGAGTGGCATGTCTTTCAGGCACTGTACCAGGTACTCATATTATTTTTACCGGCATTATGGTTACTTATTTTACATTAATTATTTATCTGCTATTGTAGCCTAGTTTTTTATAGACTCATACTTCTTCTCGAGTCTATTCGAGTTAGTGTGTTATTGGGCGGCCGACTTTAGCACATATCGCTCTTTCTTGTATACTTCTTTACATTGTGGATTGAGACATAGAGGTTTACATTTACAGGAAATCTAGATAGTGCCATTTATATTATACAACTTATACATATTCGAGTCAGACCAGAGTCTGGTCGAATGCGTAGCTGGCGTGTCAGGTATTCCTGGTCCTACGTATTTTGGGACCAGGGCGTGACATATTTTTATGGTGGTCCATGCAAGTCCGATTTAAATCGTCTTGGTCACCTGACTGTGCCAAGCGAGCCTGCAAATTAGGAATAGATATTATGATTATTGAATAGGATCTCAATCCATAATCGATTTTAAAAACTCTTTGTATGTGATTATCGCCCTTGGACTTCCAATTTGCATTCATTCAATCTTCGTCGATATCGCTATCCTTATTGCTCGTCCCCCACTGTTCGGGAAGACGAATGCTTGTGACTGATGATTTCCCTCCAGAGGAAGATCGAAGACCAGACGGCAGAAGACAGAATTCGTATACCTTTCTCTGAGAAGATTGTTACCTTATCAGGATAGATTGATGGGTTCTTTGGATTCTAGAACTAGTGTGGAAGGTTGGTAAGAGAGTTCGACCCAGTAGTACCCTACCCGTGCTTGAGGTAACAGTGACCTTGGAAGTACTGAGAGCTAGAGGGATTGTTGATCATGACCTAGAATGATTTATGGGAATGCATAGCCTGATGATGGAAACTAGTGGTTGTATATGATAGCAATACCAGGAATGATATTATGGACTAGAGGAGATAAAATTTCAAGCTCTCACTTGGAAGATGATGATCTAATACCAGAAATTTTAGCATGTGCTTGGGTGACATCATTATTATAATTGTACTATGTGACTTGGAGAGATAAATAACGAAAAGAAGGAATTAAAGGAATAGAATTTTAGGGAAAACTTTGAGGAGAAGAGAATTATACATTAGGCAAGGAAAATTTTTCCTTTGAGAATTGATGTTGGAAACAGAACGGGAGAAATTATTTTGAGGTTTAGTCTAGACTATGACCTTATCCTAGACATGGATTGGTTGAGCCAATACCACGCAATGCTTGATTGCCCTCGTGGTTGTGTCACCTTTAGACTACCGGATTACCCTGAGTTTGAGTTTTTAGAGAGCTTGGAAGCATGGTGCCCACCTACCTTTGAGGCACACATTGCAGGAGGGGAACCAGTGTACCCCGTATTATACCAGAGTTTGAGGATGTGGATCTAAAGAATTTTTCCGTCCTGCCACCTGACAAAGAGATAGAATTTTTCCATCTTCAGACTAGCACCGAAAGAGTTGCTTGCGTTGAAGGTCCATAGTAGAGGATCACTTAGACAAGAGTTTCAGTCGGGCTAGCGTTCTCCATGGGGAGTACCCATCATATTGTACCGAAGAAGGATGGGACGGTACATTGCGTATCGATTACAGGGCGTTAAGTGCTGTAACGATAAGGAACAAGTACCCATTGCCGTACATCGATGATTTTTGGATCAGCTAAGTGTAATCTCGAGGATCGATCTTAGATCACACTATCATCAGCTCAAGGTATGAAGAGAGGACGTTCCGAAGGCGGCTTTCCGGACAAAGTAAGGGCTCTATGAGTTTTTTTTAGTTATGATCGTTTGGTCTGACCAAACGCGCCAGCAGTATTTAAGAGCTTGAGGAGCAATGTTTTCCACCAGTACTTGGATAAGTTCGTAGTCGTAGTTATCGATGATATCTTGGTATATTCCAAGAGCCAGGAGGAGCACGAGAGACACCTCAGGATCGTGTTGGAGATGCTGAGACGGAAAGGCTGTATGCCAAGCTCAGCAAATAGGAGTTATGTTTAGATAGAATAGATAGTCTACGTATCAGGACAACTAAGGGTTCATGAGGTGGACTATCAGATGCACAATCTAAAGCTAGCTGCAGTGATAATTGCACTAAAGCTTTGGAGACATTACCTTTATGGTGAGCGTGTTGAGATTTACACAGATCATAAAAGCCTGAAGTATGCCTACACGCAGAAGGAACTCAACATGAGACAGAGATGCTGGCCAGAATTGATGACAGATTATGATATCGAGTCACAGTGCCACCCTGGCAAGGCGAATATAGTAGCAGATGCCTTAAGCTGGAAGCCCATGGCATATTTTTATGATTCATCGTCGGTTGTTAGAGGATCTTCAGAATTAAGATCGTATTGCCAGGCATAAATGAACATATGGCCAGCCTCGAGGTTCAGTCCACATTTATTAAGAGGATCAAGGCAGCCTTGCCTACAGATACGAGATTTAGACGACTGCGAGAAAGGACATAGGCCGACATGCAGACGGTACTCGGGATTCATGGAGACGGAATATTGAGGTATGGAGATCGCCTGTACATTCTGAGTGGCGAGATACACCAAGAGTTGATGACCGAGGCTCATAGCTCGATTATTCTATTCATCCCGGGGGTACGAAGATGTACCGAGATTTGGGGCAACATTACTGGTAACATGGGATAAAAGGAGAGATTGTGAGATTCGTGGCAAGACGCTTGGTATGTCAGCAAGACAAGGCTGAATAACAGAGAACTGCAGGACTAGTGTAGATATTTTCCATTCCCGAGTGAAAGTGGAAATACATTACCATGTACTTCATCATAGGATCTCCCGCGAAGCCTTAGCAGAAAGGATACAGTTTGGGTGGTCACAGACAGACTTACCAAGTCTGCTCATTTCTTGCCCTTCAGAGTGGGCAATCCACTGAAATATTAGCTGACATGTATATGAGGAAGATAGTACGATTACATGGAGTGCCTGTCAGCATCGTATCGGATCATGATTCCAGATTCACGTCACGTTTTTGGCGGAGTATGCAGGAGAGCCTAGGAACTCGTCTCAAGTTCAGCACCACATATCATCCACAGACTGATGGTCAGTCAGAGCGCACGATACAGATATTAGAGGATATGTTGAGAGCGTGCATGATTAAATTTGGAGGATCTTGGGAGGACCACCTACACTTGGTGGAATTCTTCTACAATAACAGTTACCAGGCTAGCATACAGATGGCACCTTATGAGGCACTGTACGGCAGAAAATGCAGGTCGCCAGTTTGTTGGAGTGACGTAGAAGAGCGTCAAATACTTGGTCCAGAGCTTGTGACGCAGACAGTGGAGAAGGTCAAGCAGATTCAGAGCCACCTGCGTGCAGCACATGACAAAAATATTGAGCAAATGCGCACTGCAGACCATTGGAGTTCAAGGAGGGTGACCATGGGTTTTTGAGGATATCGCCTACTCGTGGTACCATCAGACTCGGAGGCAGAGGCAAGCTGAGTCCGAGGTACATCGGGCCTTTTGACATCTTGGAATGAGTTGGCGAAGTGGCTTACCGTCTTGTATTACCTCCATCATTAGAGGGAGTACATGACGTATTTCACGTATCGCAGTTGAGGAGATATGTCGCAGACCCTAGCCACGTGCTTGATCATTCGAAGATTACAGTCGGGCCCAGTCTGTCTTACATAGAGCAGCCAGTTGAGATCCTCGATCGCAGCGAGAAGACTTTGAGAGGGCAAACTATTCGACTGGTCAGAGTGGCATGGAAGCACCATTCACCAGGCGAGTCTACTTGGGAACGCAAGGATTCTATTCGGTAGTGGTTCCCGTACTTATTTGAGGATCTAGGTACGAATTCACGAACGGAAATTAATTACTAATCGTTTTAAAAAATTCTTTTAGCTATTATCGTGCGTTACTTTTAATTTTGGGGACAAAATTTTTCTAAGTTGGGAAGAATGTAAACTCCCTCGATTAATTCTATAGATAGTCAGGTTTGGGTTGAGAAAATATTAGTTTTAGGAGCAGATGGTAAGTTTTAGAGTGGAGTTAAGTCTGACTGTTATTTTAATTCATTTAATTAAAACCCTTGGCGTGCCCTATCATTGCTAAATTATTCGGAGCCCAATATCAGCCCATAAATTCCATCAGATTATTGTACTTCTGACTTGACCCGCCAAATTAGGAATTGGACTTTTTCGTCACTTAAAATCAGATTTTGTTGTGCTCTAAATTAATTGTACAATTTTTCGTAACCGTAATTAATATTTAATTCCGTGTCGGACACCTGTGTCGTTACCCTCAATTTTGAGATACCAACTTAACCCGTTGAGCCGGACCAACTAAAGGGTCCAAGACTGACTCCAAGCCCCCACCATTTTTGACCTTTGCATCATTTTCGGATTTTGACCCCAAGTACCCCCATTTAATTTAAAAGCGCGGGACACTCTAATTCTATTTAAATCGAGGATACCAATTTTTCTTAATCCTATTTTAATCCTTAATTAATCCCGTTGGCCATAAAATTAAATTCGTGCTAAATCCCCAACACCCCCTCGCCATGCAAATCATCACCCGTAATTTTCTCCATAATTTTTGTGTCATTTTATGTGTTCGTGCAATTTCTCAAATTTAAGGGGCTAAGTTGCAATTTAGTGATTTTAGGTGCCCTCACCCCATTGGCCAAAACCAAATAGAGAGGTCACAAAATTGGGTCCCAATTATACTCATCCATTCACCACTCCTCATGAAGAAATTATTTTTTTTCATGACAAATCCTATCCCTCCATTTTGAATAGGTGCATGTCCACCCTCCATCCTTTCACCAATCCCCTATAAAATATTACATCACCCCACCCTCATAACTCACCAACCGGCCCCAATCCCTAGGTGTGGAAAACCCCTCCTCACTCTCTCTCCTCCCTCCTCCATTTATTTCTCCATGCTAAGAACCTCTTCCCTCCTTCCTTCACTCTTCTTCTTCTTTTGATTCTTTTTCCCTCCCTGTAAGAAGACCCTCCGGCCCGACTCCGACCGACCGGCAGCTTCGGCAACAGCCCGCCGACCTTTCCGCGCGGACTGAGCTATAGCCCGCTCCGGTCCAGCCCGCGATGGTGCAGCTCCGGTCCAGCCTGCTGTCCGCTGTGCAGTCTCCGGCCAGTGCATTCCCCCGTCGGCCCTTTGTGATCCCCCACTCCGGACTTACTCCCCCCGATCGACAGTGCATTCTCCGACGGACAGCCGACGCAGTCCAGCCCCGACCACTGCGCGTTTCCCCCTGCAACAGCCCCCGACCGACGCAGTACCCCCGACGTCCTGTGCTGAGTTTCCCCCGACTGTCTGGCCGACTTCCTCCTCTCCTGCTCGTCCGATTACACTACCACCATCATCACCACCACTACCACCATCATCACCACCACCATTACACTACCAAATTCGGCCAGCCACCTCTCTCGAGCTTCCTCCGGTGGACCTCTGTACCCTCCAGTCCGGCGCAGCCACGATAGCCCATCCGTTCTACCACCGCCTCCGGCAATACCTCGTCGAGGTATACCACTCTCCCCCTCTCTATATTGATATATATTGTAATGTGTTTAGTTAGGGTTATTGATACATATATGGTTTTCGTGTGCGTTAGCTAGGTTTGTGTTTAAATAATGGTTGTGATGATGTAGAGTAGTATAAATTGAGCATGTGTTGATGATAAGATATTAGGGATTATATTGATATAAGGTTTTGTGTAGAGGTAGTGTAGTATTGATCTTGCGATTAATGATGGGTGTTTAAAATTTTAATGTAGGTTTAGGGTTGATTCTTCATAAGTAAGTAAACTAGAATTTAAAGATATGCAAGGAATTTTAGGTTTATGAATGCTTAAAATATTCAATGATTTAGGTTATGAATTATATACATGGATATTGTGCATACATTTAAACGCTTGAGGAAGGATGGTGATATTAACACAGTGATTAATACCAATGAGCAGATTAATTGATAAATGGTAGAGAGATATTGATTCTTGGGTAAATACTAGAAGTTGTTTGAGGACATAGAATATATATGCATGTGGGTTATTGTTGATTTAGTTGTTGTAAAGTATTGCTAAAAATTAATGATCTCAAAATATTGATGGGCACTGGGAGCAGGTGCTCGATCGTGAAATAGGTATAATATCAAATGATGAGACCGTGATTGAAGATAAAGAGTATTAATTATTTATTTGAGCTTGAGACGTCAGCATGCATGTTAACATCTGTGAACACTAAGGTAAAACTGAGGATTAGATTAGGGTTTGATTAACTGAATATCGTGATTGAGGTCGGGTTTGATGATATTATACAGGGAATTAGTTTGATTTGATATAGCGTACTGATAGTCAACTGTGGTCAACCCCCTAGTATCTTGTCCCTGTGAGACGTAGCTGAGTTTGAGTTTAGTTTTAGATGCATGTCGCATCCCTGCTTGACGTAGAATAGATTATTGATTCTGTTTTGTATCTCATCTTTAGGTACTGCGGGACCCGAGGACTTGGACGCGGTACCAGATCTCCGTCATCAGTAGCCGCACGCAGGCAAGTGTACCTTGCCACCCTGTATTTCAGAGTACAGATATTTGTTGTTCTTTATGTACTTTGTGCGCATAATTTTGTTGACATTCGATATTTCGCGTCCGGATCACAACCGGGTGTTGACATTCTACGTAACATCTTAGAATAATTGCTAGATGCTTCAAAGCACTTCGATGCACGCACCTGAGTATATAGACTCCCCAGGACACACTTACACACTGTGATCGTGCCAGATTCCTGTATCCTGATACTGACATCATGACCAGAGACTGGGATGACCTTAGGGTCGCGTCTGTTGAGTTATATCTGTGAGTCGAGACTGTAGTTAGAGGGTCAGGTTCAACGCACAATCGTTGACCGCTTGGGAAGGGGAAGACAGTTACTAGACGTTTGGACTACTCTGCACGCGCTTATATATATATATGTAGTGATCCTGTATTATAGTGTAGTGGTATCACCCGTGTGTCTCTGTGCTCGGAGCTACGGTACGCCCCGTGTGTCTCTATGTTCGGAGCTACAGTTTTATTTTGGACAGTCCACGCGTCGAACATTGTCTTTAAACTGTGTCACACTTGTTGGATATGATAGAGTACCCTGTCGTGCACTTGTATTTTCTATTTTCTTGGCATGCTATATTTTGTACCTTGTTACGTTCCTCTGAGGACCTGGTTCCCTACCAGTTTTGCAGCATAGATGATTACGGAGCACTTGGAGATACTGAGGGAGTGGCATGTCTTGCATGCACTGTACCAGGTACTTATATCATTTCTACCGGCATTATGGTTTCTTATTTTACATTGATTATTCATCTGCTGTTGTAGCCTAGTTTTTTATAGACTCATACTTCTTCTCGAGTCTATTCGAGTTAGTTTGTTATTGGGCGGCCGACTTTAGCATATATAGCGGCCGACTTTAGCACATATAGCTCTTTCTTGTATACTTCTTTACATTATGGATTGAGACATAGAGGTTTACATTTACAAGAAATCTAGATAGTGCCCTTTATATTATACAGCTTATACGTATTCGAGTCAGACCAGAGTCTGGTCGAATGCGTAGCTGGCGTGTCGCGTATTCCTGGTCCAACATATTTTGGGACTGGGGCGTGACAGCGCTATCATGATCGGTGATATAGTCAGCATATACATCTGGCATCCAGTTTACAGCTAATGCCAGATACATAGCCTCTGGCTCGACGCTATATTTTATACTTTTCACCTACCAATACGTACCAAGGTTGCCTTCAAAGTGCATTTCACTTAGCTGGTTAGGTCACCCTTGAGTTTTCATAGTATTTACTTTATGGCATACTTTTATGTATATTGTTATATCCCTCTGAGGACCTGGCCCTTTCCAGATGTATTGTTCATGAGTATTCGCAGGAGCACAGATCCGGACTTGCTACGTATATTGCGATGAGGTCTTCTCTTCGAGCCGTGACTGATAGTTATATTATTATATTGTATTTATCTTGTCTATTCTATATTCTAGTCCGGTAGTGGATTTGTTTTCAGCCGACTGTCATCTTTAGATACTTTATATTGAGATCTAGTTTCATAGATACTGGTTATTTATTTCTATTGATTTCTGTGGATGAGATTTAGTTATGCCCTGTGACATATATGTTTATCACTTGTGAATTGTTATTCATATTACAGCGTACGTGTGTTATGGTTTTCATATATTGGAGTGCCATATTCATACGGCTGGCATGCTTACGTGTCCTGGTCTTACGTATTTTGGGACTGGGGCATGACATATTTTTAGTGGTGGCCCATGCAGGTCAAGAGCATATTGTTTCGGTTACGTTACTGTATCGAGCAAGCCTGCACCTAGGATTAGAGTATAGGATCTCATCCATAATTGACTATGACTTATCCTCCTTCCAGTCGGTTTTATTTACAAAATTGTATCCTGCTTGATTCATATGCTTCCCTAATAGTTCCTAGAATATAGCCTTCTCCTAGAATATGGAAGTCCCTGTTGTTAGATAATAAGTAGGGTAACCTTCCTATTAAGTGTACAACTAGGATAATGACACATTACTGAGTCAGAGTACTTAATGAAACCCTAGCACCCCTTACCTATAGATTGATGTACCATTACCTCTCGATATATGTATAAAGGCATGAGAGCGGTATAAACACTACTAGAGTAGTTAGAAAGTTGACCATGAGGTTTGACCCTAGTATTGAGGAACCAATAGAAACATAAGGCTAAATATTAGGGCTAATCTAGCTTTTCATGGTAAGATAGTATTATAGAACTATACATTCAGACTCTTGTCTTAAGATTAGCAGGCAGTACTTGGAAAGCCAAGAGCAATGCTTAGAATATTTTCCTCGATCAAACCTCGAACACAGAGATTAGCATACCACCTCCCCCTTAGAAGACCGTGGTGTTATCTAGAGTCCTTTTATTTAATTTTACATTCGTTCCTCCGAGACCTTAGCGCACGCGATTTGTGCAACGACTAATTTTGTTCTTCTGTCGTGCCACTTGACGCTTCCATTCTTAATGTTAACCCTTCTGTTCTATGAGCACTATGACTAAGACTTAAGATGACCATGACCTATATAATATGGTACTCTAATAAGTACCAAGACCCCTTCTTGTAAACCTTAATGGAAATTCCTATATTTTCCTTAAGGCATTAGCGTACTAATTTATTATTTTAAGATGGGTAGTATGCCTCGCCACCTAGTATCATGCAGTCCTCTTAACCCATTAATGAATTATAACCGAATGACACCAACTTTAGACTTGCATAAGAAGATAGTATTTAGACTGTAGAAATTGGAGGCCCTATCCCTATTTGGTCCACTAGCAACTTAGACAAGGAGTTAGTATGACAACTGTAGAGATTGTAGAGTCTTATATATTTTTTTGTGTACTTCAATTATTTGGTAACTTCTCTCATCATAATCTAGCACACTTATATTTTCTGTACTACCTTGACTTATGTCGCTATTATAGCCTTGTTTTGCAAGCTTATCCTTTTATCGAGCTTGTTCATGACATATGTATTATTGGATCGACACACTAATATAATTGTCTATTCAGAATCAGTGTATTACGGTCTGATCAACCTTAGTGCATTTTGGTTCGCTCTTTGCACGACTACTTTACGTGGATTGAGATATATAGTTGACTAGTAGACGAATATACTTGCCCTCTAGATATGTCTGAGCATATCGTATCAGTTACATAACTGTACTAATACGAGCATGCGGATAAGAAATTACCAACTAGGATTTTAATCCACAACTACCTCGACAATTCCGATTCGAAATCTTTAAACACCTTGATTCCCATACTTCTACCCTATGACCTCCCCCATGAACTCTTTATTATTGCTTTCCATCTTCCCTTATTCTGGAAAGACGAACGCTCATGCCGAGTATAAGTTGATACCCTGATTAGTACTAGATGTACCCCATAGGCTAATCATATGACTTAGTGACTCCTTTTTTATAGCCGACTAAGGGCGTATCATTTATGATCTATTTGGTGTTAAAACTTTGGGATTAAATAACATGATTAAATAATTTTAAGGAATAGCTTCCTTAGATGTATAGCCTTAGATGACTGATGGGTAAATTCTAAGTTGGGTAAAAACCGCACTTGTTAAAACTTGAAGAAATTTTTTTTTAGAATGTGACCAAGTAAGATTAGATAGAGAGAACACTACCCTATCTTAGGACAAAATTATTTTAAGTTGGGTAGATTGTAAACCCCCACACCCGAAATTAGGCCTACTTGGCTTAGATAGTAAAACTAGGTCTAGATTAAACCCAATTAGAATTAGAACACGGCAGTTTAGTTAATTATACGATATTTATTTTACCTAGCGCACAATAAACATCGCGGACGTTATTATTTAATTCTAAATAAAATATGACTTTGTACCTTTGTGCGTCCCAATCGAAATTGGAGACACAATCTTAACCGTTTTATGCAACCCAAATTTTATTAATATTCTAAACTGTACCCTCTACATCCCTGACACTTATGTCCCACCTAATTTTAATCCCATGTACTTCTATTTAATTCCAGAACATCGTGCGCGGTATTTTAATTAATTAAAACCCAATTTTCATCTTTGTGCAATTTTCCTAATTGTTGGGGGCTTTTATGTAAAAATGCATTGAGGTATCCCCACCATTGGATAATACATCAAGAAATCCAATTTTCCCTTCACGTGAATTTTTTTCATAATTTTCGGAATGTGCAAACGCGCAACATCGCCCCTTTTGTTTTAATCCAATCATTGCATTTAAATAATGCAAATTGTGGCCCTCCAAACATCATCATGTGAGGCCAAGGCCCAACCCCAAGGAGGTGTTGACCAAGCCCACTCCTAGGTCAAACAAAATCCTAGTTCACATGTATTTATATATAATTTTTCCTCTCTTTCTATTGTAAACCTAAACCCAAGGAAACACCTCAGCCGACCCATCCCCTTCCAATACTGTTCATCTCCCCCCCCCCCCGAATCCCTGTCCAGTCCCGCCGGAGACTTCGCCGGACCGCCGGATCAGCCCCGCCTCTGCAACCACCATCTCCCTCACCCTTGCTCGCCTGGACAGCACAGTCGACCCCTTCGTCACGTCGGACTTCAACCGCCCCACCGTTCCCCCCAACAACCCGACGCCATCTTGACCTCCCTACTCCATTCTCCACCCTCTTCCCCCGGTGCACCGCCTCACCTCGGCCCGACTCCTCTGCCAGAGCCCAGAATAGCCTCTTCACCACCATGTTCCTCTCCTCCCTTCGACCACTGCCTACATCCCGCCGGACTGAACCTCGTCGACTCCCCCTCCTTCCCATCTTACTGTCATCTCGACTCCGGCCTTCCCCTCGATCTCCACCTCCCTTCTCAGCCTCTCCCTGGCCGGAGTAGCCACCCTGTCATCCTCATCTCGTCTGAGAGCTACACCCTGACCACCACTCATCCCTTTCTCCCTGTCCACCGCCATCTGGCCAGACACCCCCCATGGCCGGAGCAGCACCGGACTACTCCTCCTGCACCATGACACCTTGAGCAACTCTTCCTCTTTCACCAGCTTCTACCACCTCTTCATCCTCTTCCTCCTCTTCCCTGACCTAAGACGATCACGACCCACCAATCTCCGACCATCCTCAGAGCACCACCTCATCTCATTATCAACCTCACCCCCATCAACATACACCTACATCACCATTACCATCATCCTTCTATTATCATCACCATCTTATCCTCGACAACGTCGACCTCACCCTCATCGTCCTTGTCATCACCATTGTCCATATCATCGTCCTCATCATCATCATCACCTCCATAGTCATCGTCGTTATCATCGTCATCACCATCGCCATCGTCGCCAATATTATCACCATCTCATCATGGTCATCATCATCATCTCATCAATGTCATCATCATCATATCACTATTGTCGTCATCATCATTAGCATCATCGCCATCACCATCATCCACATCCTCCCCATCACCATCATCATCTCATTAAACACCATTACCATTATCAACATCTCATCCTAGTCCTCACCATCAGCTCTATCATCATCCTCAGCATCACCATCGTACACATCATCACACCCTTAACTATTATCATCCATATCATTGCCATCGTCCTAGTCATCATCCATATCACTACCAATATCATAATCATCTACATGGTAATCATCATCAACCCCTTTACGATCATCATCATTGACATAATCATCCTCGTCCTTGTGTTCATCATAGACCCGTCACTCTTGCCAGACAACACGTAGCAGTCACCCCACTTTCTGTACCTGTGCACGCAGACCCCGAAGATCTGTTAGATTTATCTGTGCGACTTCAGGAGAAGAATATTGGGACTACACAGCCTTCTTGCCAGGCAAGTATACCTTGCCTTGTTGTACTGTTTAAATTCTGTATTATTAGCTGCATGTTTATTATTTTAAATTATGCACGTTCGAGAGAGACTTGGGTGCAGTCAATGAAGGCGTTGACGTTAGGACTTGTGTTTGACTTAGTGTCTAGTGGACCCACCTAAAGTTACGGAGTTATCGGTATGACTTCCCAGCCCTTCACACATATCATTACACGCCACAGAGTGAGTTCATGTAGGGACACGTGCCTCATGACTGACTGGCCATTGGTATGAGCAGTACGTGTGACGGTATTTTGCTTAGTTGTTTATTTCTTTAGAGACTTGCATTATAGTAGGAGATGTCCACGTCGTGTTAGCGACTTGTACATTAACATTGGGCAGAAAAGACAATTAGTAGGCGTATAGGACAGACAATTTAGTTGCCGTAGTTTCAGAGTAAACTGCGGGGCCGTGAGCATCAGTGTTGCCGGGGTATGGGATCAGTGTTGCCCGGTTATGGGAGTATATGCTTGTCGATACATCCGACAGAGGTTACTAGCTGCGCGCTATCATGATCGGTGATGTCGTCAGCATATACATCTGGCATCCAGTTTACAGCTAATGCCAGATACATAGCCTCTGGCTCAACGCTATGCTTTATACTTTTTACCTACCCATATGTACCAAGGTTGTCTTCAAAGTGCATTTCACTTAGCTGGTTAGGTCACCCTTGAGTTTTCACTGTATTTACTTTATGGCATGCTTTTATGTATCTTGTTATGTCCCTCTGAGGACCTGGCCCTCTCCAGGTGTATTGTTCATGAGTATTCGCATGAGCACAGATCCGGACTTGCTACGTATATTGCGATGAGGTCTTCTCTTCGAGCCGTGACTGGTAGTTGATATTCTTATATTGTATTTATCTTGTCTATTCTATATTCTAGTCCGGTAGTGAATTTGTTTCCATCCGACTGTCATATTTAGATACTTTATATTGAGATCTAGTTTCATAGATACTGGTTATTTATTTCTATTGATTTCTGTCGATGAGATTTAGTTATGCCCTGTGACATATATGTTTACCACTTGTGAATTATTATTCATATTACAGCGTACGTGTGTTATGGTTTCCATTTATTGGAGTGCCATATTCATACGACTGGCATGCTTACGTGTCCTTGTCTTACTATTTTGGGACTGGGGCGTGACAGGGCTGAAGGACTTTAGAGGCACTGGAGGGATCCTTTATGCTGATGATTTGATAGAAGACATTGAGCGAAACATGTGGCTGGCGCAGATTCCAGAGAGGTTGCAGATAGAGGCCGCGAGGAGCATGCTGTTCGATATTGCGTTAACTTGGTTCAGGACGGACCCCATGATCTCAGTACCAGGACTTAATTGGGAAGCTTTCAAATATCTCTTCAAGGAAAAGTTCTTTCCAGATGTGGCTTTGATATCTCTAGAGAGCCAGTTCCAGTACCATGTTCAGGGAGGTATGACGGTAGAAGAGTATGCGGCAGAGTATTACAGATTAGGCCGCATTGTGGAGGGCCAGAACCCTAAAGAAAGAGCCAGGAAGTTCAGGAAGGGCCTGAATAGGGAAGTCAAATCATATACGAATGGAGATCCCACTGCTACTTTCGAAGAGATTCTGAGACAGGCACAGCGGGCGTAGGATGATCTAGAACTTGGCTCCAAGAGGCCAAGAGACATAAGAGGATCTAGTACCAACATGGGTCCAATGAAGCGGTCTTATTTTCAGTAGCAGCACCAGAGCACTTCCATCAGCTGAGGCAACAGTATCATGGACCAGCTAGAGCGCCGGCACAGTAGATACACCAGATCCAGAGGGCAGCTATTCCTTGCACTTTTTGTAAGAATCAGGTACATGGATGGGATGCATGCAGGATGAGATTGTTCCAGTGCTTATTCTGCAGATCAGGAAATTGTCCAAAAGTTCCAGCTCGTCCAGCTTAGGGCGGAGCTCTGGCACAGAGAGCACCTGCGAGACCACCAGCGGGATAGCAGAGAGGACCTCCTCTACCACCACAACAGCAGCAGTTCGCTCAGCACCAGTACTAGCAGAGAGGTGCCCAGCGACAGGGGCGAGTTTTTGCCTTGACCGTCGAGAAGGAGGAGCCAGTCAGTGATGTTATCTCAGGTTCAGTCTATCTTGATTCTTTTCTAGCTCATGCTTTATTTGATTTCGGTGCTTCACATAGTTTTGTATCTGTATCTTTTGCTCTGAAACATCGTCTTGAGTCTGAACTGTTGGCGAGGACTTGCAAGATCACGACCGGGAGTGGCATTATCCTGGTCAGTGATATTTGCAAGGACCGGAGAGTTTATTTAGGAGGCCGAGAGTTGGGAGTATGTCTACTCATAATGCCACTTTCGAGCTACGATATAGTACTCGGGATGGATTGGTTGAGTAGGCATCATGCTAGTATCGATTATCGAGTAGGCAGAGTTTTGTTTCAGACACCAGGAGAGCCAGAGTTTGAAATCGTTAAAGGAGTTGCAGGGTAGAGCGAAGGAGACTTCTGTGGAGCTTTAGTAGAAGAGCAGGAGATGCCACATCTGTTGATTGTAGAGTATATTGATGTATTTTCGGAGGAGTTGTCGGGGTTGCCACCGGACAGAGATATGGATTTATGTATAGATTTAGTGCCAGACGCAGAGCTAATATCACAGCACGTCTAAAGAGTGAACAACAGCGAACTGACAGAGTTGAAGAAGCAGGTGGATGAGTTACAGGACAAGGGCTTCATCCAGTCTAGTTCATCACCATGGGGTGCTCCGGTATTATTTGTACCAAAGAAGGATGGGTCGGTACACATGTGTATCAACTACAGGACAAAACAACCTTACTATCATAAACAAATACCCATTTTTGCGGATTGACGATTTATTTGATCAGTTGAGCGGAGCGAAGGTTTTCTCAAATATAAACTTGAGGTCTGGGTACCACCGGGTAAAAGTGAAGAAGGAAGATATTCCGAAGGGAGCTTTTAGGACTCGGTATGGGCAATTTGAGTTATTGGTGATGCCGTTTGGGTTGACCAATGCCCCGACGGTATTCAAGAACCTGATGAATAAGGTGTTTCATTAGTACTTAGATCAGTTTGTGGTAGTATTCATTGATGATATACTGATATATTCGAAAACCCCAGAGGAGCATGAGAAGCACCTGAGGATAGTTCTGGAGACACTCAGGAAAGAGAATCTATATGGCAAGCTTTTGAAGTATGAGTTATTCCTTGATAAGATTGAATTTCTCGGGCATGTGATTACATGAGACGGTATCTTAGTGGACCCGAAGAAGATTTCAGCAGTTGAGTCATGGTCTACCTTGAGTTCAGTACTGAGATCAGAAGTTTTCTTGGACTGGCAGGCTATTATCGAAGGTTTGTTCAGGATTTTTTCAGGATTGCGGAGCCAATGACTTGACTAACCAGAAAGGACGTGGAGTTCGTCTAGATTGAGGATTGTCAGTCTTCTTTTGAGGAGCTAAAGAAGAGATTGACTATAGCTCGAATATTGATATTGCCATCAGGGACAGGAGGATTTTCTATATACAGTGATGCATCGGGTAATGGTTTGGGTTGTGTGTTGCAGCAGAACGGAAAGGTGATTGCCTATGCTTTCAGGTAATTTTGCCTGCACAAGAAGAATTACCCTACCCATGACTTGGAGTTAGCAACAGTTATTTTTGCTCTTAAACTGTGGAAGCACTACTTATATAGAGAGCTGGTAGAGATCTTTACAGATCACAAGAGCTTGAAGTATGTGTTTACAAAAAAAGAGCTCAACATGAGGCAGCGACGATGGTTGGAGTTAATGAAGGACTTTGAAATTTTTTGCAGTACCATCCAGGGAAGGCCAACGTAGTCGCGGATGCCTTGAGCAGGTATCCAGTGGCTATGTATTTGATGATGGACAAACATTTGTTAGTCGATCTTGATAGTTTAGGCTTTGAGATATTAGTTCCTGGAGTTGCAGCACAGATATGGGGACTCCAGGTACAGTTAGAGTTGATGGACCGGATCAGAGATGCACAGTTTGAGGATGAGTCTCTGAGGAGCATCAGAGCATAGGTCCAGATCGGGTTGGAAAAGGACTTCAGCATTGCAAATGATGGGTCATTGCGGCACGGTACCAGATTATGTCTGCTGAGTGGAGCATTGCATAAGAAGATTATTCAGGAGGTGCATCGATCTCAGTACTCTATGCATCCGGGTGCCAACAAGATTTATAGGGATACGAGAGAGCATGTTTGGTGGTATGGTATAAAGCGGGAGGTAGCTAGCTTCGTATCTAGATGTTTGGTTTGCCAGCAGGTAAAGGCGGAGAGACAGAGGCCAGATGGATTGCTTCAGCCTTTAACCATTCTAAAGTGGAAATGGGAGCATGTACGATGGACTTTGTTTCAGGACTTTCGCGTTCTCCAGGGGGTAAAGATACGATTTGGGTCATCGTAGACATATTGACCAAATCAACCACTTTCTGCCATTCAATGTGGGTACATCTACAGAGAAGCTCATAGAGATATATGTGTGTCAGATAGTCAGATTGCATAGAGTTCCTGTGAGCATAGTCTCGGATCAGGATAGTTTCTTCATGTCCCACTTCTGGAGGAGTTTGCAGGCTAGCTTGGGCACTCAGCTCAAGTACAGTACTGCATATCAGCCTCAGACCGATGGACAGTTGAAGAGGACTATTCAGACTCTCGAGGACATGCTACGTACCTATGTTTTAGATTTTGGAGGCTCTTGGGAGGATTATCTTTACTTGGTAGAGTTTTCTTACAACAACGGCTACCAGGCCAGTATCGAGATGTCACCATTTGAGGCATTGTATGGACGGAGATGCCACACTCTGTTATCATGGGATGATATTGGCGAGAGAGCCTTATTGGGACCAGAGATGGTAGTGGATGCAACGGAGAAGGTGAAGCTCATCAGGGATAGACTTCGGGTGGCGCAAGACAGACAACGATATTGGGCCGATAGCCACCAGAGATCATTGGAGTTTGAGGTATAGATTATGTTCTACATTGCTTCTGATTATTTGTTTTTGTAAGAGTGGTAAGGTTGTATTTCTTTCTAGTTTGGAAGTCTGGTTTTCTTGAGGATTTCTTCGACACGTGGCATAATTTGTTTCGGTGGAGGCGGGAAGCTTAGTCCACGATTCATCGAACCTTTCAGTATTCTTGAGAGGGTCGGTGCAATTGCCTACAGACTAAACTTGCCACCTGCATTAGAGGGAGTGGAGGCATCACTCGAGAGAGAGAAGGTGGTGAGGAACCAGATGATTCCTTTGGTGCGCGTCGTGTGGAGGCATCACTCGCTAGGAGAGAATACCTGGGAACGAGAGGCCGAGATGTGCGAGCGATATCCATATTGTTTGAGTCGTGAGGTATAATTCTTTCTTGCTTGTATTGATTGCTTTTGATAGTTAGTTTCTTCCTTAATTTTGAGGATAAAAATTTTCTAAGGTGGGTAGATTGTCACCTCACTTTTCCAACTAATGATAGTTAGGTAATTTGGCATAGGTATTTATATTTTTAGGAATATAATATTAAATATTGTGCATATTATAAATATTAATTATTGTATTATTTATTTATTATAGATGTTCGATTTATTTTGGACTTGTGTTAGTAGACCTAACTAGTTTAGTTTAGATCCATGGTCTAATATTTAATTCTAGTTAGAATTGAGCCCAATAGTAAGCCCATTCATTAGGAGGATGAATTAATTAGTTAAACCAATTAGACTAAAACCTTTGCTCCCTAATTATTTTTTTATGACAAGCCCCAAGGGATATTTTGGATTTTCTATAGTAGCATGGAGGAGGGGCAAGGGCCGGCCACTATAGGGAGGAGAGAGACTGTCTCTCTTCTCATTTGTCATTCCAAATCTAGATCTAGAATTTTTTCTCTTCCAAATTCTTCATTCTCACAATAATTTCTACTCAAATTTCTTCCAAATTTCTTTTATATTCTTTATTGGAGGCTATTAGAATAAGGATCTACAAAAAAAAAGCAAGGATCTACAAGGAGGAGCAAGGATCTACAAGTTGGAGACTTCTTTCACTCAATTTAGAAATTTTATTGGGAATCCATCTCCCAATAGGTACAATTCAGTTTTTCTCTCTTTAATTAGACTATATATATATAATTTAATCATTAGGAACCACCCCATATGCTAAGACTACCCATAGTAATTGGAATTAGGTTCATAGGAGGCCTATGAAGAAAGTTATGTGGTATTTTATGTCAATTTTAGGAGAATTCTGAGATTGGCACATCTTGTGTTTGTTAATAGGTCAATTAGACCAAATTGACATGTGTTTGATTGTGTGTGACTAGTGTTGTGTCCAAAATTGGATACGTGTTGGCCGTATCCCGACAATTTGGCGATACGGGTTAATTTGGTGGTTTTCTTCTGACACGGGAGGTTTGAGCATGTCACATTTTGACACGGACACGTAGTTGAGTAGTTAGCTCTTCGTATTATTCATAATTATTATTTTAGACTTGCTTGTGTCCTTCGGGATACGTTTGGTTGTGTGGTGCAGCCGTATCGCAAGCGTATCATAGAATAAGTGTGATACGGGTGCGGTGCACTCCACGTGTTTGTTTTATTGTATTTTAATTCAATTTTCTATGGTAATAGCTATTAGAATGATATATTTATAACGATTGTATGATATATATGTATATGTATATTTATGGATATGTCTATGTTTCATATGAGGTGTTGGTGGTCATGAGAGATAGGAGAGTGTATATGCATTATTAGTGTGGTTATTATTATGTATATACTTAGTCGATATATATATATATATATATATATATATATATATATATATATATATATATGTGTGTGTGTGTGTGTGTGTGTGTGTGTGTGTGTGTTGGTATTTATATATGTGGAGGTATATATAAATAGATATATATGTATGTATATGATTATATAGAGTTGCATATACGCATATATGTGTGTGTAGGGATTTATATTCACATGTGTGTATGTATAAATATATATATATATACATATATTTACTTGTATGTTTGTGTGTCTTAGTGGAGTGCACATTGGTTATGCGTTTGAGTGAGTGCTGTGTAGTATGTGCAGTGAGAGGGGGGGGCGGGTAGCATTCTGCACAGCAGCTTATGAAACCACAACAAACAACAACTGCAGCATGGGCAACAACAAGTGAGCAACTGCAGCAAGAGAAGCAACATCTAGCAGCATTAGCAGCAAGAGAGCAACTGCAGCAGCCTGCAGCAGCAACTGCAACAAGAGCAGCAGCATCCAGCAGCATTATCAGCAAGAACAACAACTACAATAACAACTTCATCATGGGCAGCAGCAAGAGGCAGCTGCAGCAGCAACTGCAGCAAGAGCAACAGCAAAGGCAGCAACTGCAGTAGCAACTGCATCATGGGCAGCAACTAGAGCAGCTAGGATGCACAACAGTAGCATAATTTAGTTAGTTTCATTAATAGTTTAGTTAGTTAGTTATATTGTTATATATATATACTATTGATTACTAGTTATATATATATATATATATATATATATATATATATATATATATATATATATATTAGTATGTTAGTAGGTAGTTAGTATAGTATTGTATAAGTTTAATGCATGTTAGTTTATTGTCAGGTGTGTTGGGTAGTTAGTTATATGTTAGAATTTGAATTACCTTGTGATACAAAGGTAATGTTAAGGTATTGGTTTATGCTCAAGGTATTGGGTTTGAGTAACAAGATGGATGTATAGGTGGTGTGATACCGCATTGGTTCAAAGCCAATGTATCCACTTAGCAATAGTTAGCTAAGAGTACTATATATATATATATATATATATATATATATATATATATATATATATATATATATATATATATATATATATATATATATATATATATATATATATATTAGTATTTTCATATCTAATAACTTGTGTATCCTATGATATGGTACTTTGTTTATATCCTAGTATTTTAGCATAGCTAGTATGGCCAAGTTACATAGTGTATGGACCTAATATCCTAGATTTGGACTCATGCAACCTAGAAATAGCTAATTTGATCAAGTTTTACTAGTTTGACCTAGACTTGACTTAGTTTGACTATTTTGACTTAGAAATGGCTTTATAACCTAGAATTGAACAAGTTTAACTTATTTTTATTCCAAAATCTTGTATTGATACAATATACCATATATAGGTTTATGCGACACCAGCTTGGGCATCGAGAGACACACCATGCTCAAGAACTCAGGCGAGTATATTTCTTTGTTAGTTTTTATTTTCTAATAGTATATATATCTCATATTCTAGAACTGTATGCTTGATTCCGACACAGTGGTTTCGTAGACTGGTACTACATGGATCCTGTCAGAAGATATAATCCTATAACGTGTTCAGCGGGTACTCTTTCACATATATTTTATCATGTATATCGGGTATTGATTTATTGTATTTTATATTCACACACTGTTCGTGTTCAGTGTACTTATATTCGTGTATACACACTGCTCGTGTTCAGTGTACCCATATTCGTGTTCGTAACGTGTCCTGATTGGATCCATTGATATTAGCTGGGGATGGAGGAGTAGGAGTTGACTATGTGATCTAGCCCTAGTGTATTCGTATATATGTCGATTACATACCATACTTGTAATCGAGTTACCTTATTGTATTCATGTTCAACCTAAATCGATCACATAATGAACTTGTATTCCAAGGCAAATTGGTTAGATTTTAGTTATTCCTTTTTATTGCAGATATTCATATTGCTTGTTCTTCGTTCAGTACATTACATGTTCACTCTAGTTCATTTTATTCTGTTGTTTAGTTATCTTGTATTCTTTTCTATTTTCTGTTTTATATGCTCGATTATGTATTTGAAACTGCTTTCAGAGGTATATACTTCGCTCCAATCTTGACTGGATATATTTTTCCTGATGATTAGCTCATAGATCAGTGTCTTCCATTCTATGGACCGTAGGAGGACTTACCATTAGAGGATACTCCTGTAGACCAGGAGGACTTAGTTCCAGAGCCTGAGGAGGTTTAATTTTTGGTGGATTTATATTAGATTGTTATTGAGACTTGGCATGTATATTATTTCAGATGTGTAGATTGTATCTTGATTCTTTTTTTCGTTATTCCCTTTATGCTTTATCTTCCTTAGTTGTGATTGAGATAGTTACATTTTTGAGATACCATATTGTTCCACCTTTTGGAGTTGAGATGATTGACAGGTACCATATTTATATTATTTTGATGTTAGTTAGTTAGAGTTGACCTGACAGTATTCTACCGTCGATGCTGTAGTGTAGGCTTGACGTACCCACGTACTCGTGCCCGAATATCCGTGTGCGGGTCGTGAAAACTTTGCCGAGGATGATTTTATCATTTTACTTCTCTATGTTGATGATATGTGTAAACCCCCTCACCCAAAATTAGGCCTACTTGGCTTAGATAGTGAAACTAGGGCTAGTTTGAACCCAATTAGAATTAGAACAGAGCATTTGATTTAACTATACGATATTTTATATCGCTTAGCGCACCTTACCGTTGCTTCGATAATTGGAGCACCTCACTAGTCATTGCCTTTGTACAAATTTTACAACCTTGTTCTAGACATGCCCGCCTACCATTCTGACCTTGGTGTGACTTATAAATATGCTTTCTTGTGCTACATTTTAGTTGCACAACATTCTTCGTAGACGTTTACAATTATTCTAAATAAAATATGACTTTGTATCCTTGTGCGTTCCAATCAAAATTGGAGACACAATCTTGATCCGTTTCTTACAAACTAAATTTTATTAATATTCTGTACTGAATCCTCTATGTCCATGATACTTGTGTCCCACCCAATTTTATTTTTATATACTTCTAATTAAATCCAGAATATCGTGCGCACTAATCTTAATTAATTTAAACCCAATTTCCATCTTTGTGCAATTATCTAATTGTTGGGTACTTCTGTGCAAAAGTGCATTAAGGTGTCTATCCCATTAGACCCGACACGTGTAGAAACCCATTTCTCCTTCATGTATATTTTTTCATAATTTTCAGGAGTGTGTAATTTAACATTAACCTCCTTAAACCATAGCCCTCAAACCTTGAACCAATTGAACCCAAGCCCTTCATTTTGAACCTTGAACCAATTTGAATCATGGCCCCTTGAAATCTTACATGAGAGGCACAATTTCAAGGGGATTTGACCAAGTCAACTATTTCTAGGTCAAACCAAAACCTACACATATAAATAACCCCTTTTCCTTTTCTCCTTTTCCTAAAACCAAAACCAAAGAAGTTCTCAACCGACTTCTTCTTCCCTACTCATCTCCTTCCCAGTCCCGCTCTCCGGAGCTCTCCATGCCGGAGAACCCTCACCGCCGGACCTCGTCGACCTTCTTCCCCGCTGTACTCGATCCAACACGCAAGAAATTGGCCATCCCCACCATTCCCGCTGCCACCATTCCTGTCGACCACGACCGCCTGACCCGGCCATCTTCCTCGCCATGGTCGGAGACGCCTCCATACGACGCTTCAACCCCATTCCCGCTGCCTCCAGCAGCCACCACCGTCCTCCATGGATCACCAGACCCCGACCCTCTTCAACTCGCCCCGCCTGTCGACCTCTTCGACAGCACACGACCGGACCGCGCTCGACATTCCTGTTCACCCCGACTTACTCGCCGGAGTTCATCGTCCACGTCGGTCGACCCACTGTTAGTCACTCGTTCGTCGTCGTCTCCTCCGAGCAGTCCCCACCGGAGCAGCACCCCGCCACCCATCTCCTCCTCCTCGACACCACGGAGATGCCGCTACACCCGGAGCCCCACACGACCTCCTCCTCTCCCTCTGATCAGTTTCCTCCGCCCGCACGACCACGACAACACCCCGCTTTCCTCCTCGCTGAGCCCTCCAACTCCGGCAGCCCTACCTCCTCCTCTTTGATCATAGCCACCCTCGTCCATTCCCGTCTCCTTTCATCATCATCGCCTTCACCATCACGATCACCTTCACCACCATCTTTGTCATTATCATCGTCGTTATCATCATCGTCTCACCTTAATCATTGTCGTATCATCTCATTAATACCTCATCACCATGAATACTATCATTAAACACCATTACCATTATCAACATCCCATCCTAGTCATCACCATCAGCCCAATCATCGTCCTCGTCATCACCATCGTCCACATCATCACCCCTTAACTATTATCATCCTCATCATCGCCATCGTCCCAGTCATCATCCATATCACCACCAATATCATAATCATCACCATGGTAATCATTATCAACCCCTTTACGATCATCATTATTGACCTAATCACCCTCATCGTTGTGTTCATCATAGACCCATCACCCTTGCCAGACAACCTGCAGCAGTCACCCCCGATTCCCGTACCTGTGCACGCTGACCTGAAGATCTGTTGGATTTATCTGTGCAACTTTAGGAGCAAAATATTGGGACTACGCAGCCTTCTTGCCAGGCAAGTATATCTTGCCTTTGTTGTACTGTTTAAATCTCAGTTATTATTTAGCTGCCTGTTTATTGTTTTAGCTATTATAACTGTGCGCGTCCGAGAGAGACTCGGGTGCAGTCAACGAATGCATTGACGTTAGGACTTGTGTCTGACCTAGTGTCAAGTAGACCAACCTAAAGTTGTGGTGTTATTGGTATGACTCCCCAGGCCTTGACACTTTACTTACACGGGTTGTGAGTCTCATGTAGGGCACGGACTTGCTTATGTGGTTGGCCACCTGTACGTGTAAGTCGTGCGACGGATATGGTATAACTGCTAATAGTGATGCATATTAGAAGACCTAGCAGTTATTAGTAGGCGGAGCATAGACTAGCGTGGTACGATGGTCCCATCCTTGTCCTTGTTTGGTTGTAAGGATGGACTATTGCTCTAACGATAGACTATGAGCCAGAGTTATGACGCCGAGGCATAGTAGCTGACGCGTGTTGTAGATACAACATGCTGAGATCATTGGGCGGAGAGGACGACTAGTAGGCGTATGGGACACCCACTTCCTTTTATGCAGATTCTACACTCGACGGAGTGATATGGACGTTATATACTGTGCAGATTCCACATTCTTCAGAGCGATATGGACGTTATATACTATGCAGATTCTCCGTTCTTCGGAGCGGTAGGACGTTATTATATACATGCGCTCTTGTATTGGGGGCATATGTGGCATATACTAGCCAGTTGTCACGATTGATGAATTACGTCAGCATATGTCTAGCCTACACTTTTCCATACACTCAAGTTGTCCTCAAGTTGCATTTCACTAGATGGTTAGGTCACCCTTGAGTTTTGACAGTATTTACTTTATGGCATGCTTTTATGTATCTTGTTATGTCCCTCTGAGGACCTGGCCCTTTCCAAGTGTATTGTTCATGACTATTTACAGGAGCGCAGATCCGGACTAGCTACTTATATTGCGAGAGGTCTTCTCTTCGAGCCTCGTGATGGTTAGAGGTTGTATTTATATTGTATCTGTCTTGTTTATTCTTCATTCTAGTTCGGCAGTGGATTTGTTTCCATCCGAATGTCGTCTTTAGATACTTTATTTTGGGATATAGTTATAGATATTGGTGATTCATTATATTTGATTTTCTGTGGATGAGATTAGATTATACCCTGTGATTTATGATGGTTTATACCACTGGTGAATTGTTATTCATATTACAGCGTACGTGTGTTATGGTTTCCATATATTGGAGTGCTATATTCATACGGCTGGCATGCTTACGTGTCCTAATCCTACGTATTTTTGGGACTGGGGCATGACAATATGCTAGTATTGGGTCAAAATACCACTAGGATAGCGGAGTTGAACCGCCAACTAGACGTGGCCTCCTCTACGAAAAATTTGGACGCATCGAAGACTATTCTTTAGATCGAGAACAACTGAGAGAGAGAGAGAGAGAGTCCAAGCTGCTACACTTGTCCCAAAAGAAGTACATTCATCGGGTACTTCAGTGTTTCAGGATGGACGGATTGAAGAAAGTGAGTAACCCCTTTGCGGCTCACTTTAAGTTTACCGAGGAGAGGTGTCCATCTACCGAGGACGAGAAGGATGATATGTAGCGGGTTTCATATGCCTCAGCTATGGGGGGTCTTATTTATGCTTTGGTGTGTACGAGGTCAGACATCGCTCACACAGTTGGCACAGTTAGCGGGTATACTTTCAATCCTGGAAGGGTACATTGGTATGGGGTCAAGTGAATTCTACGATATCTTTAGGGCACTGCCGATTGGAGACATTCTTTTGGTGGTGACGAGCCAAAGCTAGTTGAGTATACCGATGCTGATATGGCCGAAGATGTAGACACGAGAAGATCGACTTCAGGCTATGTGATGTTTTCTCGTGGAGCAGTATCATGGCAATCGCGGTTGCAGAAGTGTGTTGCCTTGTCGATAACAGAGAGTGAGTACATTGCGGCGACAGAGGCTTGCAAGAAGTTGTTGTGGATGATGAAGCTGTTGTAGGAAATTTGGTTAAAGCAAGAGCAGTATCCTTTGCTTTGCGATAGTCAGAGAGTTATTCACCTTGTGAAGAACCAGACATTCCATAGCCGATCCAAGAACATTGAGACCCGATATCATTATATACGGGATGTTGTGGAAAAGAAGGAAGCTTCTCTTGAGAAGCTTCATACAGATGACAATGGAGCAGACATGTTCACAAAGATTCTTCCAAAGGAAAAGTTTGAGTACTGCAGACGGATCGTCGGGATGACAACCCTCTCCACATAGTTGTGAAGAGGAAGATTCGTTAGAGTGGGTGAGATTCCCAACAAATGTGGAGAATACCCCGAAGTGCGACGAGTATCGGAAAGTGCATCGAGCGCCGTGTATTGGAATATTTATGGTAACCAAATTTTATATTGGATTTATATCTTTGACTTTAATTATATATTTATGATTGAATCTTTTATATATTAACTTTCCATATAATTGGATTTCCAATTTATGGTAAGCTAATTTATAATTTGATTTTCATTAAATATATGATTGAATGTAATTGGATTTTCATAGATATATTTGCCTTCCATATATAGATTTTCGTAAGAAAATCCTAATTCATGCATGGATTTATATAAAGGCTCATGCAATATGCAACAACATGAAAAAAATAAGAGAAAAAAAGGTGGCAAAAGTGCCATTACAACTTTGGAGAGGAGAAAGAAGGATTTGAGGCCGTTTCGAAGAAGGAGATCAATTTGGGGTATTTCTCATTGTCTTTTTTTTCGTGGTTTTAATCTATTTTCTGTTCCAAAGAGTTGCGGTGATCCGTATTGGATCGGTGAGGAACTTGTAGAGGGTGTAATCTATTTATTCTATCTGTGAAGGTTCTTCAGGGTTGGACTCCGATCGTCCCGTGATTTTTTTCATCTGGATTTTCTACGTAAAAATCTGTGTCTGCGATTTGTATTTGGTATTTTTTGTTTATTGCGTTTTGTTCGATTCTCTCGCAAGTACTCTCTGGTTTGGGAAACGGTTTCTATGTTTCGTTCCCAACAGATTGGTGGGTGCCAGAGAAACTGACGGGGTCTGGGAAGCCTTTGCGCTTCAACAACGTTGGCGCGGAGAGGAACTGGTGTCGCACGTTGTGCTCGGCAATAGCAGAGGGATGTCAACATGGTTTGGCAGTAGTCGTCGGCACCGAGGTGGTCGGATTCCGAGAGTCATACGTTCAAGTCCTCGACGGGTCGACGGAGCTCGACCAAAAATTTGGAGGTTAGAGGACTGTGGATGGTGGCTCAGTGGTATTGGTACGGGATCCGGCTATATGTACGAAGCAGAGATACACAATACAAGAGAGATGATTCATGCATGACTGATCTCCTGAGAAGGAGGGAGGTTGTGGCGATTATGGGCCGAGTGGTCCTAAAGAATAGGTTCAAGAGGTTGGGGAGCTGGGTTGGCACAGACTGATTCTACTTCTAGCGCGGTCTTCGGTGTAAAAGAAGCACATTAGTTACTGTTGAGTATAATTCACCTACAGAGTTTGAGGAGAATGAAGATAGGAATTCATGCAATTTTTTATTCTTCTAATAGAGGACAAAGGTGTTTGATTGAAATAGAAAAATAAAAAACAAAAAATAAAATAATATTATAATAATAAAAATTATAATAATAATAATAATAATAATTATTATTATTATTTAAATCTAATAATAATAATAATAATAATTATTATTATTATTATTATTATTATTATTATTATTACAATTATTCCTATTAATCACTCTTACTCTCTTCCTATTTTATTTTTTCTTATACGAAATTATTTTAATATTAATAAATTAAATGAGAGCATGTGCTCTGTGAGCACACATAGACCTCTCACACCTAAACCTCTCTCTCTCGCACAAAAAATAAAAAAATCTCACGAAAGACCCTCCTTCGAAAGATGCCGCCACCACTACTCTCCTCCACCTGAAGACGCCACCAACACCTGAGAACCCTCCTCCTACTCCTCCTCCGAAAGACGCCGCCAACACTTGAAAACCCTCCTCCTACTCCTCCTTCGGAAGGCGCCGCCAACGTTATCCTTCTCCACCGGAAGACCCCACCACCGCCGGAAAACTCTCCTCCTCCTCCTCTACTCGCTCCGGAACCATCCACCGGAGCTCTGGACCTCTGGATCCTGACACCACCATCGCCTTTGGTTACCTCTTGTAGTCGTCGTTAAGTAAATTTTATTTTTTAAAAGCTAAAAAAAAAAAAATTGATTCCCACCCACTTTCGGCTGCCAACTCCGGATGTGAAAGAGGCTGAAAACTCCTCTCTACGCTCGCGGCAGGAACTGGTAGAAGTCATATCTGCTAGTTCCAGCTCCCACATCCCTCTTCTACCAAACACTGGATAACCAGTTCTCCTCCTCCAATTCCTACATTTTATCAAATACATTTTCACTTTCTGTTTACCAAACAGAACTTTAAAGGGATAGTTTTGGGGTTTAATTAGCAATAGTGCGTTTGCCTACATATTAGACAATATGTCTAGTAATATAAATGGGCTTCCGATACATCCTACTTAAATTCATATGTGTAATTACCATATATATATATATATATATATATATATATATATATATATATAATATTACTAGTAGCTAATATATAAATTCAACCAAGCATATACTTACCCATATATATTTACACATACTAACCACTATGATTACGCATTATAGAATAGTTTCTAAATAATTCTTAGGAGCATAAATAAGTAATATAAAAATATGGATGTTTACAGTTCAGTCCACTAAAGAGCTATTGTTGTAATATCTTCCTAATCCCAAATTATATTTATGGGCTCCTTCTTATTATATGCCTGTTCGTCTCCCCGTGTTACGATATCGGATGTCCGTCGATCAAATTAAGTTACTGAAAACTATATTGATCAACATCTTTTATCCTTAAATAGTACCACTCAACTTAATTTGTCATTTCGGATATAATACACCTGCAAGGTTTACATGACAATCCTTATGAGCTCCTTAAGGGAATATCATCAACCCTATGTATCGGAACATGAATTCCTTTTATAATCAACATTCCATCATACACACAATTCTATTACCCAATTCATTGAGGTTATTGACCCATAATGAATCTTACTCTTTTATGACATAGTAATGCACACTTCATATACATGTCTGTTATTATATTCGTATTAAGAGTACAAGTATCCATAGTAACAGAGGTATTTGTTCTCTTATGTAGTCACTATAAAGAGAATAACCTCAAGTGGTCATATTCAATAGACACAAAGTGTACTAGTGCAAACCTATAATCAAGATAGACTAATATCATATTACATTACAACTTTACCAATGGTTTGTCAAAATCCATCTATGCTGTGAACTATTTATAAATTCCATAGGAAACTGATAATATGATCTTCTGTGTGACACCACACACAATATTATCTACAATATAGAATATCAGACACTTGTATTAGCATTATAACAACTATATGCAAACATTAGTCCATATGATTCTCATCCAAGGAAATATAGTTAATACAAAGTGATGCTTTAGTATATAACCTTAATAGGAAAGCCTATGATAATGAATCACAAGAACAAGGACACATTCTAGGCTAAGTGGGAAGACCTATTCATAATGGAATATGTGTATTCAAATGGAACTTATAGGCTTAACAAGGCCAATGACGACATTCTTATTATGCCTAGCAATGACAAGTTCACCAAAATAAATTATATCTAATTCGGCCCGGTCAAAGCTTTAGACGAAGTTTTCAACAATGCATTTGCAAAATATTTGTAAAATCTATATAAAAGTCTTGAGCTATCGTTCGTACCTAGTTTTGTGTATGCCATGAATAGTAGATCAATAAAAAAAAGTTTCCACTAGGATTATCTTCAGATCTCGCGAGATGCTTTCGTTGAGATCAAGAAAGAATAAATTCGTAAACCACCTAAAAGAGTCCAATCTTTGGATCCCAGTAGATTTAAAGCTTCCATATTTCTAATCATAAGTTGGAATGGAAATTAATAACACATTTCTCATCACCAATACCATCATATTATTAGATGTTTCCTAATAATTCTAATAGTTTGCGCAAAATCCTAATTTTTAAATAGAAATTTTTATTACTAATCTCTAGTTGAGTTAGTATATTTGTAGTTAATCGTCATGTCCAACTCTACCTCTGAACGATTTAAAATAGTAGTTTTGATATGTGATCGGCTTGGGACTTGTACAATAGCTACATGGCCTGGCTAATGATATGTGAGGTGATTAACACTAACAATATTTTATACTTGTACGATAAGGATATGATTATATCTCTCACTAGCAATTTCCCCAACCCCCAACTAGTACAGTGGATCCAACCATGACACGTTACGATACACGATCAATGTCCAATCTATCATGTACAATGTCTAATATCAATATCATATACAATGTCAATACGATAACCACTGTAACATCTCATGACTGTAGATCCAATCTATATACTAGTCCGTGTAGCACAGTGTCAAGAATCAGAGATAATATTTCTAAATACTTGAATTATAAAAATTATCAAATAACGGAAATTATCATAGATGTACTCGCCTGTAGTCACGAGCTGGCAATACCAATATCATGCTCCTGAAGTCTCGCAAACGATCCAATGGTCCTTTATTTATATAATATAATATAATAACATCAGCCGTTACACTAGTACAACTGCACTTAGAAACTAATGCAAGAAGGGGTGGTACTGGTCAACTAGCAGGGTCAAGTGTGCAAGTCTAAAATCACAAGTGCCATGTCCTCGAATACCGTGTATAGCAAGACGAATAACTAACACTAACACATGTCTAAGTCTCCAAATTTCGTATAACGCTAAGACAGGTCCTAGCTGGTATGTTAGGGTACACAAGGCAGTCAAAAAAACTAACACCTATTGTCATACAGTCATACATAGTACTAGCAATCAATTTCCTATGAAGTAATATATATTAAACCTAACTATTATACAAAAATACACACACATATACACTAGTTATTATGGTTTACCAACACAGTGTCATACAATGCACACCTGAAAGAAAGGGCAAGTTTCGAACCTTGGCGTGCACGTGACCGGGGTATGGTCGTACTGTTGGGAAGGTCGTGGGTACTCGGTGGCTGCTGTCCCAGCTGAGAGGGATCGGTCATGGGTGTTTGTTGTAGTGGCTGTGATGATGACGAAGGCGGTGGTGATCGTTGACGGAGGATGGTGTGAAGTTGGCGGAGGATGGATGATAATGATGATGGTGTAGATGATGGAGGCTGTGGTGGTGCTGTCGGGGTCGTGCGGAGGCGATCAGTCATGGTGGTCGAGATGGTGAGGAGGTGTCGTTGTGAGGGAGAGGCGGTCGTGGGTGGCCGCTGCTCAGGGTGACCGCTGGTTGGGACTGTTCAAAGGGGGAACTCTCCCGGCGGAGGATGTTGATGAGTGGTGGTGTGGCGGTTGCTGTAGAGATGGTCCGACGGAGAAGTCTGCAGTGGTGCGGCAGGGTGTAGGAGATGATGAAGACGACGGAGATGATGAAGGTGGAGGAGCTAATTAAGGCAGTTCTGGTGCTCAAGCGGTGCTCAGGTCGGTCGAAATGATAATGGTGGTCGGAGGGGAGGATGATGAAGGAAGTTTAGGGTTTCAATTTTTTTTTTGGATGGTGGTGATGAAAAAATTTGGAGGATAAGATTTTATGTAGGATGGAGAAGAGGATGATGATTACCTAGGGATTAGGGTCGTTCATGTACTCCTTGGGATGGAGTTGGCTTTTTCATGAAGGAAATTGGAAGGTGGAGATGGTGTTGGTTTGAACGGAGGGTGGAGATGGTTTAAGGGGAGAGGTTTGAGTGTTGCACACTCCAAACAAATAGGAAAAATTCATATGACCGGTCAATGAGGGTGGGGATGTTTCTTCATGTGTTGGGTCCAATGGTAGGTGGACACCTCACTGCACTTTTGCATAAAATGCCCAAAAAATTGGAAAATTATACAAAAAGTGGGATTTAGGATTTAATGACGAAAAACATCATGTTTGGTGTGATGTAGTGGATAAAAAGGGTGTGTGATGTTTAGTATGAACCTTAAGGGTGTGAGTGGGGGTGCGGGTTGGTTTTGGGTCTAGTTTTGGGTTAAGTTGGGTCCATACACCAATTTAATTAGAATTAATGTAAAAGGTGTTCTTAAATTAATTGGAAGTGCATAGGTTTAAAATTAGGTGAGACACAAGTTTCATGGACGTAGAAGACTCAGAATAAAATATTGTCATAATTTGGGTTGCACAAAATGGGTATAGATTGTGTCTCCAATTTCGATTGGAATGGACAAAGATGCAAAGTTGGGTTTATTTTGATTTAAAAATAAAAGTTTGTAACAAATATTGTGTGACTAAAATGAAGCAAAAGAGGACATGTTTTTGAGTTACACAAAGGTCAGAATGGAAGACTGGCACGTCTAGGACAAGGGTGTAAAATTTGTTGGAAGACAAAAGCTAGTATAGAGCTCCAAATATCGAAGCAATGGTAAGGTACAACAATTGAATAAAATCACAGTAGTGAAATATAATACCCAATAATTAATCCCAAAAAATACTAATTAAAATCCATAATCCTATATTCTGGTCAGGGGTTCATCTAGTAGGTTTCTTGGTCTAGTCCACTAACCCATGCATCGATGAACACAATATATAATATATATATATATATATATATATATATATATATATATATATATATATATATATATATATATATATCATGAAATTATAAAATATACACAATACTTATAAATAATAAAAAGAATACCCCTATTTTGGAATGTGGTAGTAACAAGTCTACCCTCCTTAAATAATTTTGTCCGCAAAATTGAATTAAACTAGCACAAGAACATACAATCAGACAAATAATTATACCTCAAACTTGTGCTTTGATACTCAAATATTTACACCGGTTTGTGCTGTACGAGACTCACACTCTCAACTAAGGCATCCCTCAATTATCCCCAAACATCCTGATATTTTGTGATGCACTCAACACTCTGATATACTCAAATACTATGATATGCATCACCTGGACACACCTTCAACCTCTAACATACACTTAACTCTGGCACATTCACTCACTAATTCATATCCCTATACACAGATAACCACATCAACTAATCACTAGTCCACAAGATATCCATGGATACATCCATATTGAACACACCTATCTATTGATACCAAAATCTGATATCATGAACCTCTAACACAACCATACATCAAATGATGCATCCAAAGTTTGATACCCTTATCCCTTTAGTACTACTGTTTCTAGTACAAGCACACCCACTGCTAGCTCTCTTACCTACTGTAATTATTTATACTAGTTGTTCTTATCACTCAAGTGCACACCAAGTGCAACACACCACACTAAGTAATGCTCCCTCTAATACAACTCTAGATGGTCTCCCAAGTCAGTTTACAGTGCCCTCTCAGGCATGCTCAAGCTAGCAAATCCTTACACATGCACATCAACCACTCATATACTAATATACATTTCTTATCCACATCTATCTAAGTATACATATATATATACTCACAGCCTCTAACATTCAAGGTACATACAAATACACCAATTTTATACACCCCACAACTGTATACTGAAATTTATACTGCCTGGATTACTTGCACTATTACTTCCGATAATTTTCTATCCATATTAACTGATACACCAATCTAATATTATCACACGAGGTACTTACTGTTACTAGCATATTGCTCAACTAATCTTTGATCGAGAAATACTAGCACTCTTGGTATAGTAACACTAGCTTCATCATTAGATTACCTCATCACACTGACTCTCATCACCTACTGTGCATCCTGCACACAATTTCTAGACACTCTTCCATCTATTGCTTCCAACCCATCACTGGCCTCAATATCAGGTGATATATCCATCACTAGTCATATACTGGTACACTCATATCTACTCACATCAAGGCCCTACTTTTATCTATAACACAAGTCTTACTACTTAGCACAATGTATTCTTATTCCCTTATACTCTCCTATTCACTTATGGGTACTCTCCTACTATGGCACACTCACAACAGTCAACACTGATACTCAAGACACAGACCTAATTGCAAGTCACCAATTATCACACTAACAAGGATCCTTAAAGAAATAAAGCTCAAAAAGGAACTGGACTAAGGACTGAAGGTATCTCTATTGTTAAGCAAAAATGATGGAACAAAGTCCTATAGTAACAGAAGTAGATAAGTATTGAGATGATACTTTAAGATCCAATTTAAGATACAATCTGATAATCGTACATATCTTTTCGAAATTATGACACTTAGAATCCACGCCACGCGAGTGATCATAGCTGCGATAAACGATAGATTCCATAACTTAGGTATGCAACTCTATAATCATGTCGTCTAAAATCCTCGCTGTGCCGACTAGTATAGCTGCAAGAAATTCTAAATTTCATAACCAAGTTATATATACATCTGAAGTCAGGGCCCTATATTTCTGCCACGCCAGCTAATATGACTGCAATAAACTCTATGCTCCATAACTAAAGTCGACGTTTCATCTTTCTCATTGTCCTCGTCAACATATGTTATCAGATGATACCATAAATTTTAGTCCATAAAATTTATCTCGATATGAGATCAAACTCAACAACGGCACCAAAAATTAAATTTAACAATCGATCAACAAGAATAAAATTCAATAACAACAAGTGAGAACAGACAAAAATAAGAGAAAATAATTAAATTAGAAATTATAATAAGATTCTCAAGGGTCGACCCAGGAATCTCTCAAAAGTTTGTGATTGAGTATCCTCTCTCATCCTAGTATCCTATGTCCTATATCCTATCGCAGGCTCGTGGTAGTACAACTAAGACGTAGCACTACTGCGACATCGCTCTAATTGTAAAGTCTGACCTGCATGGGCCACCACTAAAAATGTGTCATGACCCGCACCCAGAATTTGGACACGAGTACGTGGGTAAGTCCAGCCTATGCCGCAGCATCGACGGTAGAACGCTGTCTATGTCACAATACTTTCTAATCAATCACACACGAATATCCAACTCCATAAGGAGGCACAGATATTATAATATAATATGAAAATACTCAACCACAGAACTAAAGCACAATAAAATATCAAAAAAAATAATCGAAATACAACACAAGTCTAAACAACAAAATAATCTAACTCAAACAATAATATCCAAGTGTCAATATATGCCGAAAATAAATCTGGTACCATAAACTGCTAAAAGAAACTAACTGAACGATTGGGGGCAGTTTTTAGTGGTTTAAAAACATAGTTTTTCCTAAACTTGGTGTCAATATTTACCTAGTTTTTAACGCTGAACGATTGAAACTAATTTACAGTATTTAGAGAGGGATAGGTGGTGATCGTACCAGCGAAGACGAATCTGAATTTGATATAGTGAGGAGGCGAGAATCAACGCGAAAAGGGAGGTTCGTCGCTGTTGACTCCTGTTGCGGACTGCTCGCGGACGTGGACGTGCGGCTGTGGCGATCGCCGGCGGTGGCGCTGGGCTGGCGGTCGGCGTCGTGGGTCCAGGCGGCGACATAGAGGTGTGGGAGTAAAAGTCTAGGGTTAGGGTTTACTAGGTATACATATATATATAGTGATCGAGAGAGAGGGGGAATGGACCTGGGTGCGGTTGGGCTACTGCTCGCGGGTCCATTGCTGCGGGGGGGGGGGGGGGAAGGGAATAGGTCATCTGGCTTTAGGGGTTTATTAGGGGTTAGGTTAGTAACTTAGTTAAGGGTTTTAGTTGATTAGGATTTTAATTAGAATCCTTTCTTTTTCTTTTATTAGTGTTACCATTACTATTACTATATATTATTATTATTATTCCTACTATTATTATTATTACTAACACTTATTATTATTATTATTATCAAATTATTATTACTATTATTTAATAACTATTTATTATTAACGCATATATTTAAGGTATATAGAAAAATGTATTTGCACTCAAATTAAATTCTAAAAAATCTATCCTTCTTCAAAGATTCCTAAAATCAAAATAATAGTTTTCGTACAACAATTTCTAAATGATTAATTGTCTAGGTACTTAAATCAATAAATCATATTTTTAGTTAACTATGAAATAATATAAATAAATTCAATAACAAATTAATTAAATAATATTAAAAAAATATGGGATTTTACATTCTGTCCAACTTACAAAAAATTTATCCTCAAAATTGACACTAACCCATATTCATAATACATCACTATAGCTATTACACTTCATTGCTATCTAGCAGTGCTTCTTAAAAGTCATGGTCAGCCCTTCTACTACTATTCTATTATCCTCTAACTCATCTATACTACCCAACTTACAGGAGTTCTACTAGTAGTCACAGTCTCTTGAGGCTATTATCTAAGTGGTAGGATAAATTTATTCATTGGATCGAGAATTTTGGGATACCTGTCTGGAATCTCATAACCATGATTTTTTTTAGTAACCGTCAAGTATCGTAGTCTAATACTGCCATGCCACCTGACCAGTATGTCTGCAAATACTTTGACTACTCTGCTATAACGGTCTAGCTGTAGCTGTCGCTACTTCACCAGCGATTTGTCATAGTTTTCAGTTCGTAACAAGTGCCTTCAACTCTTCCCTAAGCTTAATCTAAGTTTTAGGGCAACAATTAAAGTCTTGACTAACTTATAAAACTATTAGAAGTATAAATTAATTCAACAATCCAACTAATTCCTATTAGACTAAGGGATGTATACATAGTTTTTTTAAAATAATAAGAGGATACAGATATTGCTATAGTGCATATACATAAGGGTTATCATTATGTACTCATCTTTTAGTTATTAATCATTTACTAAACCATTTATGTTTTTAACTAACAAAATAAGGGTGAGGTTGAAGTAATTCAAACAATTCACAATGGCACAAAAGGATACGACTATGACAGGAAAAGTTAAGCACGAGATAAGGAATGAATATAGAAGAGAAGATGAGCCACCCAAGGGGCGAGATGGTGATAGGGAAAGAGTACTACTACTGCTACTCGCGTCATCTATTAGCATCGTGTGTATGCCAATCTAGTTAAAATATCAACATATCCTCAATAATTTTAACAGTAAATATATCACCTTGTGTTATGCTCTTAATTACAAAAAATAGTCACAAAGTAATATGATTGGCCTATGGGGTATATCTAGTACTCTTCGTGTATCAAAATTATACTAAGCATAAATGTTCGTCTTTTCGAAATAGGGGAAGACAGAAAACAACAATAAAGAATTCAAGGAGGAGGTGATAGAATACAAGTACGGGATTCAAGTGATTAGAGAATTTGAAAGGGAGTTTCCAAGGCAGTTGCGGATTAAAATCTTATTTTTGGTAAATCCTTATTTGCATGTTCACATCAGAATAGTTATATTTCTGACATGATATGCTCTGACCATTCTAGAGGGCAAGTATATTCGTCTAACAAGTTGAGTCAACTATATCTCAATCCACATAAAGTAGTGATACGAAGAGCGAACCAAGCGCACTAAGGTTTATCAGACCATAATGCACTGATTCTGATTTAGACTGTATTAGTGTGGGACCCCAATAATACATATGTCTTGAACAAGCTCGATAAAAGAATAATCTTGTAAAACTAGGCTATAATAGCAGCATAAGTCGAGGTGGTAAAGAAAATATGAGTACGTTGGATTATGATGAGAAAGGTACAGAATAATTTAAGTTCACCAAGAAGATCGGTGTTGTGCCCCTACAGTTTCCATAATAACTCTTTGTCAAGGTCTCTAGTCGACCAAATGGGTGTATGGGCCTCTAAGTTCTACAGTCTGGATAAACACTATCTTTTTATGCAAGTCTGTAGTTGGTGTCATTCATTTATACTTCATTAATTGGTCAGAAGGACTATGTGATACTAGGTTATGATGCATACTACCAAACTTACAAAACTTTAACTAATAGTGTTATTGAATACTAGAGTGTATATACCTAGTACAAGTCATCTTCCTAACCCCTATCAAGCACGAGAGAAGATCGACGTTGAGAATAATCAAGCAAGATGCAATACAAGCAATTAAATAAGAATACAAGATAAAGTCAAGGGAGGTGATTAAATAAGTTGGTGAGATCCTATATTCTAGTCCTATGCGCAAGCTTGCTCGGTACAGTAATGTAACCGAGATAATATGCTCTCGACCTGCATGGGCCACCACAAAAACATGTCACGCCACAGTCCCAAAATACGTAGGAATAGGAATACGTAAGCATGCCAGCCGTATGTATATGGCAACTCCAATATATGGATACCATAATACATACGTACGCTGTAATATGAATATTAACTCACATGGGGTATATATATAGTCGCAAGTCACAGAAATACTAATCTCATCCACACAACAAGTCATAGAAAAGAAATAACTAAACTAGAATAATGAGTCTGACTAATCCAAAATAATAGTCAGGTGGAGACAAATCCACTACCAATGACAATATCAATACTAAAATAAGAGAGGAGGGTAAATCTCCAATATAAAATAAGATGATGATATAAAGGTATTAGCGAAGTGATCCATCGCTAGAGATAATCAAAGATGTTCAGAAGGTAAGACCTCCTCGGAAGTGATAAGTAGTAAGTCCTGATCCGTGCTCCTACGAATAGTCAAGATCGTCTACACTTGGAAAGGGACCAGGTCCTTAGAGGAACGTAACAAGATACATAGAAGCATGCCAATTGAATACAGTAAAATATACATAAATTGATGAAAAATATATAAGTACGCTGTACAAGACAATCTATATGAATGCATAATGAGGACAACCTTTCGACGTATGGGCATGGGTAGGCTACTCGATCTAATCTCACAACTCACACATACGTCAGGGATATCAGAAATCGACATTTCTCGGGGGTAGCGACCAACGCGACACCAAAAATTGACATACCTCGGGGGTAGCGACCAACACGACACACTACCGTAGTACGTGTTAGTTACTACGGATTACCAGAGTGGTTATAGCCCATACGCCTACAGATTGTCCTCCTCTCTCATGATACTAGGTGTCAAGTGTGTGTCAACATATATAATATATAGTAATGACTAAAAGAAAACACACATGCAATAAATATATAGAAATATAATAAGCATGCATGTACTGTAAGAAATTTGACAAGGTATCTTGCCTGGCAAGGGAGCTACAAAGTATAACGTCCAGGAGTCAAGCACACAGGATCAGAAACTACGGCCTCCAAATAAACGACCCCGGATGCTGAAATAAATATCACCAATATTTCTAGAATAAGCGAGATAGCTAGAAAACACTACCCTTTCGTCCAATTTGGACACAGGGGCAAAACGATAATTTTGGGTCAAAGTGGGCTCCACAAGTAGGCCACTTTGTACCAAAAAACGTACCAGGGGTAAAGGTCTCTAAATGGAACAAATTATAGGTCTAACCAATTCTAAACGTCAATACGAACTCAACGGTATATCCAATTTTGAATTCGGTTAAGCTGAACACAAATTCGCCCAAAAAGTCAACCATAGGGCCCGTAAATAGGTGGCTTAGTCAACTGTCTCAGAATCGCTTGAAACTTGGGTTACAGGACCAGCGTGATACCACGAATCTAATGACATAAGTTTCGTCGCATTCTGATAAGCGTACACTAAATGGTGTGGTATTTTGCAAAAGTCGCGATATAGGGACTTTTTACGGATACAGAGTGATTCTGACGCGCTCACACGTCCAAATCAGTTTTTGCGAAAGCCCACATATCTGGACATACCATACGCGCCTTTTGGTGCAACTGGTACACGATGAGGCAGTCCCGTTTGGCAGGACGCGCTCCGTATCACAAATTTTATCATTTTAAAAATAGGTTTTTATAGGTTTTTAACCTAATTTATTTCTATATTTAACATGGTTTGATCTCAGTTATATGGACTTCACATAGAAAAAGGTAGATCTCAATTTAGATATCTACATTGGGAGATATCGACCTCAGAACATAGGTCAATGGGGCAGTTTTCAGTGGTTTAAAAATATAGTTTTTCCTAAACTTGGCATCGATTTTTACCTAGTTTTTAACACTGAACAATTGAAACTAATTTACGGGATTTAGAGAGGGATTGGTGGTGATCGTACCAGCGAAGACGAATCTGAATTTGATCGAGTGAGGAGGCAAAAATCAGCATGGGAAGGGAGGTTCGTCGATGTTGAACCTGTTGCGGACTGCTCGCGGACTTGGCCATGCGGCTGCGGCGATCGCCGGCGGCGGCGCTGGGCTGGCAGTCAGCATCGTGGGTCCATGTCATGCCCCAGTCCCAAAATATCGAGGGACTAGACATGTGGCAATGGCCAGCAACACACACCGATGGACAGACCCAATTTAATGGACTCATCAGGGTGTACTTAAGCTGTAAAACAATAATAAGGGTCTAATATACTAATCTCATCTACAGAAATAAATACAATCAATATCAGAAACATAATGCAATATCAAATCTCAATAAAATATAACTCGGGGAATAATCCGATAATAACTCTGGTACAATAGTCAAGAGACAAGAAATAGAAGAGTATAACAACAACAATTACTGAGTATGGATAAAGCATATACTCAGAAGAAATCCTCAACAATCACCTCGTCCTCGGTTTCTGGTACTGCTTCAATGTATGCACCTGTTCCTGCTTCTGCTCCTGCTAATGCTCCTGTCCCGCATACCTCAGGGTAGATCTCTTCTGCTAAACCTGGGGACATAATCCGGATCCAGGTCCTCTAGGGACATAGCAAGGTACAAGAATAACTCAAGCCATAATAAATGCAGTACAATAATAAATGAAATAATAGGGTAAACTATATAACCAACTAAGTGATTTTCAAGATGAGAGCATCACTAGAACTCAGGCTGAGGTCACTACAAGCTCGGTATCGGGGAGCTAGTAGCAGTGATATCATATAGTTGTCTGGTTCGGAGAGAGGCAACGACGCCGTCATAATATAATCAACCTGTAGCTTGTGTGTCTCTCCCCACCCAATGTAATCACACGTCTCATGTCCATGACACGCAAGATTATATATAATGCAGCAAGTCATAATGAGATATAAGCATGTGAATAAAGTATATGTCATGAAACCTGTAACCTATACAGAATCACCATGAATATCACAGGAAGATTCTGTCTCATGAATAGTGTCAGGTGTCTTGAGGTATGACGTACTTGATAAGGCAAGCACGAGAATGTATAGGGTTTCGATATCCATCTCTAGGTGACGTTACACAACTTTGCGTACTGTGTTGACACCCGAATCTTGTTCGAACGTTAAGTAATGTCACACGATCTTAGGTTAAACAGAGATATTATAGTAATAAATCATGAGAATAGTATAAACAAATGCTGCAAGTATGGCAAGGTACACTTGCCTGGGGTTCTGGCTCCAACTGCTGCTCTGGTATCAACGATATCTGCAGGTACTCCTCCGAATGCTAAAATAAATGTTACCATCAGGTTCAGAAGATATCAAATAGCTAGAATTGCCTGTCCATAAGTCCAATTTGGACACAGGGGCAAAAGTGACAGTTTCTGGTCAAAGCGGGGTCCACATGTGGCCTGTTTCATACCGAAAAATGTGCCAGGGACAATATTCTCCAAATTCGTCAAACTTAGTGTTTACAAGTCCAGAACGATGATACAAATCCAACGGAATGTCCAGAACTAGATTCCGATGAGTCAATCACAAAATTGCCAGTCTAGTGTAGTTATGGGGCCCACGATACGCGATTTTGTCAACGTTCTCAGAATCGGACCAAACTTGGGTCACAGGACCTGCGTATTGCTACGAGTCCGATGGCGCAAGTTTTGTTTTGATATGATATGCGTACACGAAGTTACAACGAGTTCCAGAATAGGGCCGATACGGGGTATTGTCGACGGATACGCGTTGATTCCAGTGTGCACGCACATCCAAATCAACTTCCACAAAATTCCATACGTTCGTATTAACAGCGGCAACCTTTCGGTGAAGTTCACACACGACCAAGTCGTCCCGTTTAGCGGGGCATACCCGGTTCCCGGGAAATCAGGGTATTTATTTTTCGAATTTTGTGTCGCAGTTTGCGATCGCCACAGGACACGATACCCCTGGCTAATGGCACAGGGTTCGAGAGGGTCACGTAGTCTATGCGTTACAGCAGACGGTTCAGAAAACGAGACAGCAATGAGAGAGAAATCCTTACCTGAATAGGGTGCCGAAGATGACTGAATTTATGCGTTTCTGTGAGGTGGTGCGACGCGGCACTACCGGCGGCTGCTAGGGTTCTGCGGCTGCTGGGGTCGCCGTGGATGCTCGGCGGAGGCGACGCTGGAGTCGTCGGGGCGGTGCTGTGTTCGGTGGAGCTGGTGGCGGCTCGGGGAAAGTTCATCGGCGGAGGGGAGCTAGGTCTAGGTCGAGCTGGAGAGGAGGAGGGACGGTAGTGGCTGTGGAGGTGTTGGTGAGGCTCGGGGAGGCTGGGTTCCTAGGGGTACCAGAGGGCGGAGGATGGATGAAGTGGTAGTGGAGAAGTGGCCGTAGGAGCGGCCGGTTGTTGGGTTGATGGGGATGGCGGTGGCTACGGGTTTGGTGAGGACGATCGGTAGAAGTGAAGGTCTATATAGGTGGGTGGTGATGGCGGTTGCCGGGAGAGGAGAGGTCGGGAGGCAGAGAGGCAGAGGCGTTGGGGAAGTGAACGGCGGTGTGGATCGTGGGGGCCGACGGTTACAACCGCGGCGGGGTCGGGGAAACGAAGGGTTTAGGGATTTACTGTAGATCCGGGTCGGGTTGCAGGTTTCGAATTTGGGTTCAGACCCGACCCGACCCGACCCGCTAGGGTTCACGGTTGGTTTAATTGGGTTGGTCCATTTTGGGTTGGTTCAGTTCATTAAACCGGGTTTATTTTGGGTTTAATAAAAATATTAATATTTAGGTCTTTAAAAATAGTTCCGGGGTCCAATAAATTCTAGAAAATTACCCTATGTCTAATATTTTATTTTACACCCAAAAATATTATTTTCATAATATTTTAATATTTAATAAAAATATTTAAATTATTTAATACTAGAATACCTTGATTTTAATTAGTTAAAATTTCTCGAAAAATTCTGAAAATTTATTTTTTTAAATCTTGAAAAATTTGGGGGTCTATAATCTATCCCCCTTAAGAGGATTGCGTCCTAGCAATCAAAAAATAACGACACATAACCGGTCAGAAGAGATGACACGATTTGCAAAACAGATTCGAAGTACGACACAATCAAAGAATCATGATCAAGGAGAATCAAAGGATGAGGGTTAAGCAAAACACCTAGGGAAGAAAAATATCATTTCCTTAAGCAATGAAAGTTATGTAAATTCAAGAGTGAAAGAAATCTGGTTAAAGTAAGAAAACTACAGCTTAGAAAACAAGGTTATCAATTATTAATAAGTTCAAAATTACTAGGTTTAAGGCTAAGGTCACGAACTAACAGGCACATGCTAAAGCAATTCTAGGAATAGATAGCTATGAATAACTTACACGCATTCGCTACTCCATGAGTCTGTACGTCCTCCAAGGTTATCACAAAATCTTGTTCGCATCCTTGCGGTGGATTCCTCTACTGCTGCTGGGCTTGCCGGAAGAGTGCTGCTTGTGGTGCTAGGGTTGGTGCTGTTGTGGATGGTCGATGAATCATCAGTGCTTTCTCCCGACGTTCAGATCAATCCCTTACCGAATAATGTTTGGATCCACAAGCTAAACATAATCCCAATCTGTGTCGGCATTCTTTAGCGAGATGGCCTACCTTGCCACAGTAGTGACAAGTAGGAAGGACTAGTGCTAGTGGAGTAAATACTCTCTGTGGTGGATTCATCTGTGGTCGCTTTGTAGCTCTTTCCTGTTGTGCTTGGTCTGATGCTAATGCATACGGCCGCTTCTGGTTGGACTCTCTCCTGGTGATGCACTCCATGGGCTGTGCTGCAGCAAGAACGTCCGTGTCTAAAGTAGTTACAACAGATCTGATTAACTTTTGTAGTTCAGAGCTAAGTCCGTCAAAGAACTTCTCCGCTTGACTTTGCTGGACTTGCATCATCGCGTAGAATATTTGAAATATCTGTTGTCCGTCCATAGCCTGCCCTTGTGGGAATACGGGCATTGGTGGAGAAAACTGCGGCGGAGGTGGGATGTCATCACGCCAAAACCTTGAGGTATACTGATTGGCTTGACTGCGTTGTTGAGCTGATTGACCTTCACCTACTAGTGTCGCTTATTCTTCATGGGTAACCACAACTCCTTGTGGTATTCCTGTAGGAATCTCATCGCTTGCTGATGGATCCATTACTCTGCATCCAAAATAAGATAAGAGGCGCACAGAGAATCAAGGCAGGATATAAGTCAAGGAATTAATTTGAATCCAAGATTAAGAGCAAGAACGATTCAAGCAAGTGGATGAGATCCTATAACTTATCCTATCTTTATTGCAGGATTGCTTGGTCCCTAAGTTAAAACCAAAGCAATTTAGTCATTGACCTGCATAGGCCTCCACAAAAACCATGTCACGCCCCAGTCCCAAAATATCGTGGGACTAGACACGTGGCAATAGCCAACAGCACACACCGATGGGCAAACCCAATTTAATGGACCCATCAGGGTATACTTAAGCTATAAAACAACAATAATGGTCTAATATACTAATCTCATCCACAGAATTGAATACAATCAATATCAGAAACATAATGCAATATCAAGTCTCAATAAAACATAACTCGGGGAACAACCCGATAATAAGTTTGGTACAATAGTCAAGAGATAAGAAATAGAAGAGTATAACAACAACAAATATTGAGTATGGATAAAGCATATACTTAGAAGAAATCCTCAGCAATCACCTCATCCTCAGTTTTTGGTACTTCTACAATGTATGCACCTGTTCTTGCTTCTGCTCCTGTCCCGTATACCTCGGGGTAGATCTTTTCTGCTAAACCTGGGGACATAATCCGGATCCAGGTCCTCAGGGGACATAGCAAGGTACAAGAATAACTCAAGCCATAATAAATATAGTGCAATAATAAATAAAACAATAGGGTAAACTATATAACCAGCTAAGTGATATACAATATGAGAGCATCACTAGAACTTATACTAAGACCACTACAAGCTCAGTGTCGGGGAGCTGGTAGAAGTGATATCATATAGCTGTCTAGCTCGGAGAGAGGCTACTACACCATCATAATATAATCAACCTGTAGCTTGTGTGTCTCTCCCCACCCAATGTAATCACATATCTCATGTCCATGACACGCAAGATCATATCTAATGCAACAAGTCATAATGAGATCTAAGCATGTGAATAAAGTATATGTCATGAAACCTGTAACCTATACCGAAACACCATGAATATCTCAAGAAGATTCTGTCTCATAAATAGTATCAGGTGCCCTGAGGTATGACGTACTTGATAAGGCAAGCACGAGAATGTATAGGGTTTCGATATCCATCTCTAGGTGACATTACACAACTCCGCATACGGTATTGACACCTGAATCTTGTTCAGACGTTAAGTAATGTCACACGGTCCTAGGTTGAACAGAGATATTACAGTAATAAATCAAGAGAATAGTATAAACAAATGCTGCAAGTATGGCAAGGTACACTTGCTTAGGGTTCTGGCTCTAACTGCTGCTCTGGTATCAGCGGTATCTGCAGGTACTCCTCCTAATGCTGAAATAAACATTACCATCAGGTTCAGAAGATATCAAATAGCTAGAATTGCCTGTCCATAAGTCCAATTTGGACACAGGGGCAAAAGTGACAGTTTCTGGTCAAAGCGGGGTCCACATGTGGCCCGTTTCACACTAAAAAATGTGTCAGAGACAATGTTCTCCAAATTTATCAAACTTAGTGTCTACAAGTCCAGAACGATGATACAAACTTAGTGTCTATAAGTCCACTGAATTTATGCGTTTCTGCGAGGTAACGCGACGCGGCACGGCCGGCGGCTGCTAGGGTTTTGCGGCTGTTGGGGTCGCCGGGGAGGCTCGGCGGAGGCGGCGCTGGAGTCATTGGGGCGGCGCTATATTCGACTGATCTGGTGGCAGCTCCGGGGAAGTTCGTCGACGGAGGGGAGCTAGGTCTAGGTCGAGCTGGAGAGGAGGGACGGTGGTAGCTGTGGAGGTGTTGGTGAGGCTCGGGAAGGGTTCCTCGGGGTACCGGAGGGAGGAGGGCAGAGGATGGATGAAGTGGTGGTGGAGAAGTGGCCGTTGGAGCGGCCGATTGTCGGGTTGATGGGGATAGCGGTTGCTGCGGGTTTGGTGAGGACGGCCGGGAGGAGTGAGGGTTTATATAGGAGGGCGATGATGGCGGTTGCCGAGAGAGGAGAGGTCGGGAGACGGAGAGGCGGAGGCGTTGGGGAAGTGAACGGCCGCGGGGATTGCGGCGGCCGACGGTTACAACCGCGGCGGGGTCGGGGAAACGAAGGGTTTAGGGATTTACTATAGATCCGGGTCGGGTTGCGGCTTTCGAGTTTGGGTTCAGACCTGACCTGACCCGACCCGCTAGGTTTCAGGGTCGGTTTGGGTTGGTCCGGTTTGTGTTGGTTCGGTTCATCAAAATATTAATTTTAGGTCTTTAAAATATTTTCGGGGTGCAATAAATTCCAGAAAAATTATCCTATGTCTAACATTTTATTTTACACCCAAAAATATTATTTTTATAATATTTTAATATTTAATAAAAATATTTAAAATTATTTAATACCAGAATACCTTGATTATAATTAGTTAAAAATTCCCAAAATTTTTAAAATTTTTTTTTTTTAATCCTGAAAAATCTGGGATTTTACAGTCCAGGCAGCGACATAGAGGTGTTGGAGTAAAAGTCTAGGGTTAGGGTTTACTAGGTATACATATATATATAGTGATCGAGAGAGAGGGGGAAAGGACCTGGGCGCGGGTGTGCTACTGCTCGTGGGTCCATTGCTGGGGAGGGGGGAAAGGAATAGGTCATCTGGCTTTAGGGGTTTAATACGGGTTAGGTTAGTAACTTAGTTAAGGGTTTTAGTTGATTAGGATTTTAATTAGAATCCTTTCTTTTTCTTTTATTAGTGTTACCATTACTATTACTATATATTATTATTATTATTGTTACTATTATTATTATTACTAACACTTATTATTATTATTATTATCAAATTATTATTACTATTATTTAATAACTATTTATTATTAACGCATATATTTAAGGTATATAGAAAAACGCATTTGCACTCAAATTAAATTCTAAAATATCTACCCTTCTTCAAAGATTCCTAAAATCAAAATAATAGTTTTTGTACAACAAATTCTAAATGATTAATTATCTATGTACTTAAATCAATAAATCATATTTCTAATTAACTACAAAATAATATAAATAAATTCAATAACTAATAAATTAAATAATATTAAAAAAATAGGGTTTTATATTATGGTCCTGAGCTGACGATACCAATATCCTGCTCCCAAAGTCTCGCAAAACGATCCAATGGTCCTATATTTTTATAATATAATACGATAACATCAGTCGTTACACTAGTACAACTGCACTTAGAAACTAATGCAAGAAGGGGTGGTACTGGTCAGTTAGAAGGATCAAGTGTGCACGTCTAAAAGCACAGGTTTCATATCCTCGAATACCGTGCACAGCAAGACAAATAACTAACACTAACACTAACACATGTCTAAATCTCTAAATTTCGTGCAACGCTAATATAAGTCCTAGCTGGTATGTTAGGGTACACAAGGCAATCAACTAACACCTATTGTCATACAGTCATACATAGTACTAGCAATCAATTTCCCATAAAGTAATATATATTAAACCTAATTATTATACATACATGCACACACATACATACTAGTTATTAGGGTTTACCAACACAGTGTCATACAATGCACACATGAAAGAAAGGGCAAGTTTTGAACCTTGGCGTGCACGTGACCGGGGTGTGATCGTGTTGTTGGGGAGGTCATGGGTGCTCGATGGCTGCTATCCCGATGTAGAGGGATCGGTCGTGGGTGTATACTGTGGTGGCTGTGATGATGACGGAGGCGATGGTGATCATTGACGGAGGATGGTGTGAAGTCGGCGGAGGATGGATGATGATGATGATGGTGTAGATGATGGAGGCTGTGGTGGTGCTGCCGGGGTCGTATGGAGGAGATCGGTCGTGGTGGTCGAGACAGTAAGGAGGAGTCGCTGTGAGGGAGAGGCGGTCGTGGGTGGCCGCTGCTCGGGGTGATGGTCGGTTGGGGCTGCTTAGAGGGAGAACTGTCTCGGCGGAGGATGTTGATGAGTAGTGGTGTGGCGGCTGCTGTAGAGGGGGTCCGGCGGAGAAGTCGGCTGTGTTACGACGGGGTGTAGGAGATGATAAAGACGGGGGAGATGATGAAGGTGGAGGAGCTAATGGAGGCTGTTCTGGTGCTTAGGCGGTGCTCAGGTCGGTCGAGATGATAATGGTGGTCGGAGGGGAGGAAGATGAAGGAATTTTAGGGTTTCAGTTTTTTGGTTGGATGGTGGTGATGAAAAAATATGGAGGATTAGTTTTTATGTAGGATGGAGAAGAGGGTGATGATTACCTAAGGATTAGGGCCGGCCATGTACTCCTTGGGATGGGGTTGGCTTTTTCATGAAGGAAATTGGATGGTGGAGATGGTGTTGAGAAGAGGGTGATGATTACCTAAGGATTAGGGCCGTCCATGTACTCCTTGGGATGGGGTTGGCTTTTTCATGAAGGAAATTGGATGGTGGAGATGGTGTTGGTTTAAATGGAGGGTGGAGATGGTTTAAGGGGAGAGGTTTGAGTGTTGCACACTCCAAAAGAATAGGAAAAATTTATGTGACCGGTCAATGAGGGAGGATAATGTTTCTTCATATGTTGGGTCAAATGGTAGGTGGACACCTTACTGCACTTTTGCATAAAAGCCCCAAAAAATTAGAAATTTACACAAAAAGTGGGATTTGGGATTGAATGACGAAAAACACCATGTTTGGTGTAATGTAGTGGATAAAAAGGGTGTATGGTGTTTAGTATGAACCTTGAGGGTGTGAGTGGGGGTACGGGTTAGTGTTGGGTCTAGTTTTGGGTTAAGTAGGGTCCTTACACCAATTTAATTAAAATTAATGTAAAAGGTGTTCTTAAATTAATTGGAAGTGCATAGGATTAAAATTAGGTGAGACCCAAGTGTCATGGACGTAGAAGACTCAGAATAGAATATTGTCATAATTTGGGTTGCACAAAATGGGTCAAAATTGTTTCTCCAATTTTGATTGGAACGGACAAAGATGCAAAGTTGGGTTTATTTAGATTTAAAAATAAATGTTTGTAATAAATATTGTGCGACTAAAGTGAAGCACAAAAGAGCATATTTATGAGTTACACAAAGGTCAGAATGGAAGACTGGCACGTCTAGGACAAGGGTGTGAAATTTGTTGGAAGGCAAAAGCTAGTGTAGCGCTCCAAATATTGAAGCAACGGTAAGGTACAAGAATTGAATAAAATAACAGTAGTGAAATATAATCCCCAATAATTAATCCTGAAAAATACTAATTAAAAACCATAATCCTATATTCTGGTTAAGGGTTCATCTAGGTAGGTTTCTTGGTCTAGTCCACTAACCCATGCATCAATGAACACAGTATATATATATATATATATATACATATATATATATATATATATATATATATATATATATATATATATATATATATATATATATATATACATATCATGAAATTATAAAATGTACACAATACTTATAAATAATAAAAAAGACAAAATACCCCTATTTTGGAATGTGGTAGTGACAAGTCTACCTACCTTAAAAAAATTTGTCCTCGAAATTAAATTAAACTAGCACAAGAACATACAATCAGATAAAGAATTATACCTTAAACTTGTGCTCTGATCCTCAAATATTTACACCAGTTTGTGCTGTACTTGACCCACACTCTCAACTATGGCATCACTCAATTATCCCCAAACATCATGATATATGTGGTGCACTCTACACTCTGATATACTCAAACACTATGATATGCATCACCTGGACATACCTTCATCCTCTAACATACACTTAACTTTGGCACATTCACTCACTAATTCCTATCCCTATACATTGATACCCACATCAACTAATCACTAGTCCACAAGATATCCATGGATACATCCATATTGCACACACATGTCTATTGATACCAAAATCTGATACCAAGAACCTCTAACACAACCATAGGTCAAATGATGCATCCAAAGTTTGATACCCTTATCCCTTTAGTACTACTGTTTCTACTACAAGCATACCCTCTGCTAGCTCTCTTACCTACTACAATTATTTATACTAGTTGTTCTTATCACTCAAGTGCACACCAAGTGTAACATACTATACTAAGTACTACTCCCTCTAATACAACTCTAGATGGTCACCCAAGTCAGTTAACAGTGCCCTCTCAGGCTTGCTCAAGCCAGTAGATCCTTACACATGCACATCAACCACTCATATACTGGTACACATTTCTTACCCACATCTATCTAAGTATACATATATATATATACTCACAGTTTCTAACACTCAAGTTACACACAAATATACCAATTGTCTACATCCCTCAACTGTGTACTAAAATTTGCACTGCCTGGATTACTTGCACTATTACTTTCAATGATTTTCTATCCATATTAACTGATACACCAATCTAATATTATCACACGAGTTACTTACTATTACTAGCACATTGCTCAACTAATCCTTGACATAGAAACACTAGCACTCTTGGTATAGTAACACTAGCTTCATCATTAGATTACCTCATCACACTGACACTCATCACCCACTGTACATCCTGCAAATAATTTCTAGACACTCTTCCATCTATTGCTTCTAATCCATCATTGACCTCAATATTAGGTGATATATCCATCGCTAGTCATATACCGTTACACTCATATCTACTAACATCAAGGCCCTACTTTTATCTATAACACAAGTCTTACTACTTAGCACAATATATTCTTATTCCCTCAGACTCTCCTATTCACTTATGTGTACTCTCTTACTATGGCACACTCACAACAGTCAACACTGATACTCAAGACACAGACCTAATTGCAAGTGACCAATTATCACACTAACAAGGATCCTTAAAGAAATAAAGCTCAAACAGGAACTGGACTAAGGACTGAAGGTATCTCTATTATTAAGCAAAAATGATGGAACAAAGTACTATAGTAATAGAAGTAGATAAGTATTAAGATGATACTTTAAGAACCAATTTAGGATATAATCTGATAATTATATATGTCTGTCCAAAATTATGACACTCAGAATTCTTGCCACGCCAGTGAGCATAGCTGCGATAAACGATAGATTCCATAACTTCGGTATGCAATTCTATAATCATGTCGTCTAGAATCCTCGTTGTGCCGACTAGTATAGCTGCGAGAAATTCTAAATTTCTTAAATAAGGTATTTATACATATGAAGTCAGGTCCCTATGTTTCCGCCACACCAACTAATATGGCTGCGATAAACTCTATGCTCCATAACTAAAGTAGACGTTTTATCTTTCTCACTGTCCTCGCCAACATATGTCATCAGATGATACCGTACATTTTATTCCATAAAATTTATCTAGATATGAGATCAAACTTAACAACGGCACCAAGAATTAAATTTAAAAACCAATCAACAAGAATCAAATTTAATAACAACAAGTAAGAAAGGACAGAAATAAGAAAAAAGATTTAAATTAGAAATTATAATAAGATTCTCAAGGGTCGTCCCAGGAATCTCTCAAAAATTTGTTATTGAGTATCCTCTCTCATCCTAGTATCCTATGTCCTATATCCTATCGCAGGCTCGTAGTAGTACAACTATGACGTAACACTACCACGACATCGCTCTAATTGTGAAGTCTGACCTGCATAGGCCACCACTAAAACTGTGTCACGACCCGCACACGAAATTTAGGCACGAGTGCGTGGGTACGTCCATCCTACGCCGTAGCATCGACGGTAGAACGTTGTCTATGTCAAAATATTATCTAATCAATCGCATACGAATATCCAACTCCATAAGGAGACACCGATATTACAATATAATATTAAAATACTCAACCACAGAACTAAAGCACGATAAGATATCAAAGAAAATAATCAAAATACAATACAAGTCTAAACAATAAAATAATCTAACTCAAACAATAACATCCAAGTCTCAATACATGTCGGAAATAAATCTGGTATCATAAACTGCTAAAAGAAACTAACTGAATAACTAGTTATCCCGGCTAGACCTCCCAGAATCACACCTGAGCTACAAGGTCCAAGGCTGCAGCTACTCGACCTGTGGTCCATAATATGTTGGACACCAGTCCAATAAGTCATAGTTTGGAAAAATATATCCAGTCAGGATTGGAGCAAAGTATAACCCAATAATAGTTCAAATTAATTGACAAGGACTATAAAATAATAAAGAGATGATGCTATATACTGAGAGAGAACAATAAATAGATGCAATAAAAATAGTAAAGAGAACAGGCAATATAGACAATATGGTATAGTCAGTGCATATATGAAATGAAGAGAAAGAACTATAGTATCATATACAGGGTAATGTAGTATATGAACTAAAATGGAGATCTACAGCTATTTAAGTGTTTAAAATAGTAGTTTAGAGATGTGATCGGCTTGGGACTTGTACAATAGCTATATGGCATGGCTAATCATATGTGAGTTGTATGATTAATACTAACAATATTTTACACTTGTACAATAGGGATATGATCACATCTCTCACTAGCAATTTCTTCTGCCCCCAACTAGTATAGTGGATCCAACCATGACATGTTATGATACACGATCAATATCCAATATATCATGTACAATGTCTAATATCAATGTCTAATATTATTGTCATGTACAATGTCAATACGATAACCAATATAATATCTCATAACCGCAGATCCAATCTATATACTAGTCCATGTAGCACAGTGTCAAGAATCAGATGTAACGTTCCTAAATACTTGAGTTATAGAAATTATCAAATAACAAAAAATATCAGAGAATGTACTCGCTTGTGGTCCTAAGCTGGCAATACCAATATCTTGCTCCCGAAGTCTCACAGAACGATCCAATGGTCTTATTTTTATATAATATAATATAATAACATCAGCCGTTACACTAGTACAACTGTACTTAGACACTAATGCAAGAAGGGGTGGTACTGGTCAACTAGCAGGGTCAAGTGTGCACGTCTAAAAGCACATGTGTCATGCCCTCGAATATCGTGCACAACAAGACGAATAACTAACACTAACACATGTATAAATCTCCAAATTTCGTGCCATGCTAACACAGGTCCTAGCTGGTATGTTAGGGTACACAAGGCAGTCACCTAACACCTATTATCATACAGTCATACATATTACTAGCAATCAATTTCCCATGAAGTAATATATATTAAACCTAATTATTATACATACATGCACACACATAAATACTAGTTATTAGGGTTTAGCAACACAGTGTCATACAATGCACGCATGAAAGAAAGGGCAAGTTTTGAACCTTGGTGTGCATGTGATCGGGGTGTGGTCGTGCTGTTGGGGAGGTCGTGGGTTCTCGGTGGCTGCTATTCCAGCGGAGAAGGATTGGTCGTAGGTGTTGGTTGTGGTGGCTGTGATAATGATGGAGGCAGTGGTGATCGTTGACAGAGGATGGTGTAAAGTCTGCGGAGGATGGATGATGATGATGATGGTATAGATGATGGTGGTTATGGTGGTGCTGTCGGGGTCGTGTGGAGGTGTAAACCCCCTCACCCGAAATTAGGGCTACTTGGCTTAGGTAGTGAAATTAGCGCTAGTTTTAACCAATTAGAATTTAGAACACGACATTTGATTTAACTGTACCTTATTTTATCGCGTAGAGCACCTTACCGTTGCTTCATTAATTGGAGCACTACACTAGCCATTGCCTTCCAACGAATTTCACAACCCTGTCCTAGACCTGACCACCATCTATTCTGACCTTGTATAATTTATAATCATGCTCTCTGGTGCTACATTTTTAGTCGCACAATAAACGTCACGGACGTTATTTCGTAATTCTAAATAAATCACATCCTTGTACTCATGTGCGTCCCAATCGAAATTGGAAACTCAACCTTGACCGTTTTGTACGACCTGAATTTTATTAATAATCTACTCTGTATCCTCTACGTCCCAGACCCTTTGTTTCGCCTATTTTTATTTCCCTGTGCTTCTAATTAATTTCAGAATATCGTGCGCATTCGATTTAATCAATTAAATCTAAAATTCTGCCTTTGCGTAATTTCCTAATTGTTGGGGGCTTTTATGCAAAATGCGTTGAGATATCCCCACCATTGGACAATGCGTAAAGAAACCCAATTTTCCCTTTACGTGGGATTTTTCGTAATTTTCGGGATGTGCAACGCGCACACATCGCCCCCGTATATTAAATCTACCCTTACATCTAATTAATGCAAATTCTAGCCCTCCCAACATCCTCATGTGAGCCCAAAGCCCAAACTTCCTAGGTCAAACCCAAACCTAAACTTCTACATGTATAAATATCTCATTCTCCCTTATTTATTCCCAAAATCCCAAAACCTACCTCCTGTGCAAATTTTTAATTGTTGGGGACTTAATTGCAAAAGTATAGCAAGGTGTCACCATCCTATTGGTTTAAATCAAATGAAGAACCAAATCCCCTCCCTTTGACCATTCCACTCATCCCCTCTCTCCTCCTTTGGTTGGATATTCCTCTCATTTAGAATCTAGACCACACATTCAAATGGAGCCATCTCCACCACCCAATACCTTCACCTAGGTATATATATATATATATATATATATATATATATATATATATATATATATATATATATATATATATATATATTCCTCATAGCCCCCTCCCAATGCAAACCCCATCCCTATGTGTACTTGGCCGGCCCTAAACCCTATGCTAACATCATCCTCATCCCCCACATGCAAAACCAACTCCTCCTCCATTAATTTCCTTCATCACCATCACCCTCCTCCTTCAACCCTAATACAACCCTATTCTTCACCCGCACCTTCCTCCAGCCCGAGACCCTCTCCCAGCTCGAAAACCTCGTGAAGGACGCCCACGAGAAGCGGAGGAAGATCCGGCCGGTGGGGTCAGGTCTGTCGTCGAACGGCATCGGGCTCCACCGGGGCGGGATGGTAAACTTGGCGCTGATGGACAGGGTTTTGGAGGTGGACAGGGAGAGGAAGAGGGTCAAGGTGGAGGCGGGAGCACGGGTGTCACAGCTCATGGAGGGGCTCAAGGAGCACGGACTGACGTTACAGAATTTTGTGTCCATCAGGGAGCAGCAAGTCGGAGGAATCCTTCAGGTTGGTGCCCATGGTACTGGTGAAATATTTCCTCCCATTGACGAACAAATTATTAGCATGAAACTGGTGACCCCTGCGAAGGGAACAATAGAGGTTTCGGAAGAGAAAGATCCTGAACTATTCTATCTAGCACGCTGTGGTCTGGGTGGCCTTGGCATGGTTGCAGAAGTTACCATACAGTGTGTTGATTGCCACGAGCTTGTAGAGCACACATTTATGTCCAATATGGACGAGATTAGGAAAACCACAAGAAATGGCTTACCGAAAACCGGCATGTGAAGTACTTGTGGATTCCTTATACCGACATAGTTGTAGTTGTCAATTGCAATCCACATTCAAAGTGGAAAAACCCAAAGTTCAAGTCAAAGTATAGGAAGGATGAAGCATTGCAGCATGTTCGTGATCTGTACCTTGATTCACTCAAAAAGTAAAGAACTGAAGAAGGCAGCGAGGCGTCAGATATAAACCAGTTCTCATTTACAGGATTAAGGGATAATCTTCTTGCCCTCGACCCCCTTAAAAAAGAACATGTCATTAAAATTAACCAAACAGAAGCTGAGTACTGGAAAAAGTCAGAAGGATATCGTGTAGGGTGGAGTGATGAAATACTGGGCTTCGATTCTGGTAGGCAGCAGTGGGCTTCTGAGAACTGTTTCCCAGCTGGCACCCTTGCAAACCCCAGCATGAAGGACTTGAGCTTCATGGAAGACTTGAAGAAGCTCATAGAGAGTGAAGGAATTCCTGCTCCAGCTCCTATAGAACAGAGCTAGACAGCTCGCAGCAAAAGCCTAATGAGTCCAGCATCAAGCTCAGGGGGAGATTATATATTCTCATGGGTAAGTATCATTATGTACCTTCCCACCATGGATCCTCATCAGAGGAAGGAGGTAACAGAAGACTTCTTCGATTATAGACATCTGACACGAAGCAAATTATGGGATAAATATTCTGCTTATGAGCATTGGGCTAAAATCGAGGATATTGGAATTGTTCTGCCCGACTTCTGGAGCAGGTTATTGGTACATCGCAGCTTTCTTGCCAGGCAAGTATAACTTGCCATTGTACTATTATTTATATTCTATATGTTGCATGCATCTTTATTTTCTGTCTTTAGTTCATATATTTTAACTGTTATATAAAATGCGTGTGACGGTGTCATCGCGATATGTTTTTACCTATGTATTGCATTAAACTTGTTGATGAGACTACCCCATTATCACGTAGCATCATTAGGTTCATTGGTCGTGACACAGTTGTTACACGAGTGTGAGTCTCATATAGATCACGGACTGCGTGACAGGTCTAGCCTCCTGTGCGTATGGGCCGTGCATTAGGAATAACTGCTGTTAGATACTTTGCATGCTAGTAGACTTGGCAGTTATTAGAGGTTTATCGTGTCATGGATATGACATGCTTAGAGCATGGGGTGGGAAGAACAACAAGTACCGCATTTGAGCTCCTTTGCACTTGCCCGAATTCTCCGCCGGGAGATACGCGTGGTGATGAACCATATATATATTATGTACATTGGCGGTCCTCCGCCGTTCAAACGACGATGTGCCATTGGGCCCCTGGATCTTCAAAAGAGAACCATGCCAAATCCCAGTTTTCAGCCAGATAGCTCACTTGTGGGAAAAGTTATTCTTAACTGCATACACTTAGACGGTTAGGCGACCCCTTTGGATATTTATTTCAGTACTTTATTGGCATGTGTTTAAGTATCTTGTTATGTCCCTCTGAGGACCTGGTCCCCTGCCAGGTGTATCTGTTCTTGAGTATTCGCAGGAGTGCAGATTCGGATGATTACTTATATTTCGAGGATGTCTTCTCTCCGGGCCGTGATTGCTAGCTGGTATACTTATATTATGTTTGATATAGTTGTACTTATATTGTATTTGCTCTTATATTCTAGTTGGTAGTGGATTTGTTTCCATCCAACTATCATCATTAGATACTTCTTATTAAGATCTAGTTTCATAGATGTTGGTTATTTAATTTTATTTGATTTTCGTGGATGAGATTTAGATTATATCCAGTGACTTGTGACGTATGTTTTATACCACTTGTGGATTTGATATTCATATTACAGTATACGTGTGGATTTGGGTTCCATATATTGGAGTTGCCATATCCATACGGCTGGCATGCTTACGTGTCCTAGTCCTACGTATTTTTGGGACTGGAGCTTGACATGTTTTTGTGGTGGCCCATGCAGGTCAAGAGCATATTGTCTCGGTTACGTTACTGTACCGAGCAAGCCTGCACCTAGGAATAGAGTATAGGATCTCATCCATAATTGGCTATAATTCGCTCTCCTTCCAATCCATTCTATTCGGATAATTGCATCCTGCTTGATCCATGTACTTCCCTAATAGTTCTTTGAGTATAGCCTTCTGCTAGAATATAGGAACCCCTGTTATTAGGATGATAACTAAGGTAGCACACCTATTAAAAATACAACGAAAATATAGACACACCACTAAGTTTAGAATATCTAGTGAACCCTAGAATTCCTTATCTATAGATTGGTTTACCAATACCCCTTGATGTATTATGAAGACTTGAGAGTAGTATAGACGCTACTGGAGTTAGTTAGGAGTTTACCATAGTATTTGACCCTGGCATAAAGGAACCAATAGAGATTCAAGATTTAACAATTGGACTAAACCTAACTTTTATAGTGAGATGACATTAGAATTATAAACTTAGATCATTGCCTTATTATTAGTAGACAGCACCTTAGGAAGCCTAGAGGAATGTAATTAACACTTTTTTCTTGATCATACCTCGAACATAGCAACTAGCATACCACTCTCCCTTAGAAAACCATGATGCTATCTAGACACCATAATTTAAATTTTATATATTGTTCCTCTGCAGCCTCAACTTTCGCTAATTGCGTGACGAATAAATTATCTTCTTCTTTTCTTCATCTTTCAACTCGTGCCACTTGACACCTCTAATTATAGACCAAGTGATTGTATTCTACGATAGGATATATAGTTTGCTATAGTTATAGTTATAATCTTGAATTTTGAATTGTGTGCCTTGTAGTTAGAACCTGATAGTTGAGTTGTTCAATTAGATTGTGATGATTACCCCTAGTTATAAATCACGTAATTTGTACCCTCACATCGATACAAGTTATATTCCCTTCCCTTGAGACTAGTAACCCTTCTATTCTTGCTATTGACACTTTTTTTATAAGCACTATGACTAAGGCTTAAGACGACCATAACCTATGTAATATAGGAAGATATCCTAATCAGTACCAAGACCCCTTCTCGTAGACCTTAACAAGAGCTTCTACGGTATCCTTAAGGCCATTGCAATAGTAGTTCAATTGTTATAAGTTATGTAGTATACCTCACACCATAGTATCATATAGTCTTTTGACCCATTATTGAAGCGTAATTGAATAACATTAATTGTATACTAGCATAAGACGACAGTGGTTATTCAGATAATAGAATTTAGAGGTCCTTGCCCTATTTGGTCGACTAGCGACTTAGACAAGGAGGTTGTATGATAACTGTAGAGATTGTAGAGTCTTTTATTATTGTTGCTTATTTTGTTTTGTTTTTGTGAACTTGAATTAATTTGTACCTCCTTTCATCATCATCTAGCGTACTTATGTTTGTTATACTACCTTGACTTATGCTACTAATATAGCCTAGTTTTGCAAGCTTATTCTTTTATCGAGCTTGATCATGAGATATGTATTATTGGGGACGTCCACTGATATAATTGTCTAATCAGAATCAGTGTATTACGGTCTGATCAACCATAGTGCGCTTAGTTCGCCCTTCGTATAACTACTTTACGTGGATTGAAATATATAGTGATTAGTAGACAAATGTACTTGTCCTCTAGATATGTATGAGCATATCGTATCCATTACATAACTGTACCAATGTGAGCGTGTGAATAGGAATTGCCCAAAATAGAATTTCAGTCCACAACTGCCTTGACAATTCCCATTGAATTCTTTAAACGCCTTAATCCCCATACTTCTAATCCATTACCTCCCATTGAACTCTTTATTATTGTTTTCCGTCTTCCCTTATTTCGGAAAGATGAAATCTCGTGCCTAGCATAAGTTGATACACAGATAGCATTAGATATACCCTATAGGCCAATTACATTATTTGACGATTATTTTGTAACCAAGGGCATGTCACATGTAATATATTTGGTGTTAAAATTTTTGGAGGATTGAGTAACAGGATTAAGTAAATGGAGGAATGATAATTCTTAAATGAAAGAGCCTTAGGTGATAGATGGGTAAATTCTAAGTTGGGTAGCAGTTGCATTATTAGCTGGAGAGGAATTTCTTTAGATTGTGATCGAGCAAAAAAAATTTGATTGAAAGGTTCAAGTCTTTTTAATTTTTAGAATTTTGGACGAATAAGTAAGAGGATAAGGATCAATGAATTTCAAATTTTTTTTACATGATTAATATTGAAGGTTGAATCAACGATTTAAATCTCGAGGAAAAATAAATAAATAAATAGAACTCTAAACATGGACATGGACGGATTAAATCTCAAATTTAAGGATTAAATTAAAAAGAAATTTTGATTGCAGGATTACCTATTTTGAACTATTGAGGATATAAATTAAATTTAAATTGGAAGAGTACAAAAGTTCATAAGTTGAAAAATAGGAGGAAAAAATTTGATTAGACTCATTTCTAAAGGAGATTTTGGTAATCGGAGATCGCGATATAAATATTTGATATGCGAAGATGTTATATGGATTGAAAATAAATTTGGATGTTGATGAGGAAGTACGATAGGTTGAATGTGATTTGGACAGTGACCACCTCAATTTGGAAGTGATTATGAAGGATTGATTAAGATTTTAATTATCGCAAAGATATTGCGATTGACTTGCCTTATGTATGTAAAGGGATAACAGACTATGCCTTATTTTAATTTCGAGAACGAAATTATTTTAAGTTGGGTAGATTGTAAACTCTCTCACCCAAAATTAGGGCTACTTGGCTTTGGTAGTAAAATTAGGGCTACTTTTAACCAATTAGAATTTAGAACACGGCATTTTATTTAACTGTACCTTATTTTATCGCGTAGCGCACCTTACCGTTGCTTCATTAATTGGAGCACTAAACTAGCCATTGCCTTCCAACGAATTTTACAACCCTGTTCTAGACCTGACCACCATCTATTCTGACCTTGTATAATTTATAATCATGCTCTCTGGTGCTATATTTTTAGTCGCACAATAAAAGTCACGGACGTTATTTCGTAATTCTAAATAAATCACATCCTTGTACTCATGTGCGTCCCAATCAAAATCGTGAACCCAACCTTGACTGTTTTGTACGACCTAAATTTTATTAATAATCTACTCTGTATCCTCTACGTCCCAGACCCTTTGTTCCGCCTATTTTTATTTCCCTGTGCTTCTAATTAATTTTAGAACATCGTGCGCATTCGATTTAATCAATTAAATCTAAAATTCTGCCTTTGTGCAATTTCCCAATTATTGGGGGCTTTTATGCAAAATGTGTTAAGATATCTCCACCATTGGACAATATATGAAGAAACCCAATTTTCCCTTCACGTGGATTTTTTTATAATTTTTGGGATGTGCAACGCGCACACATCGCCCCCGTATATTAAATCTACCCTTGCATCTAATTAATGCAAATTCTAGCCCTCCCAACATCCTCATGTGAGCCCAATGCCCAAACTTCCTAGGTCAAACCCAAACCTAAACTTCTACATGTATAAATATCTCATTCTCCCTTATTTATTCCCAAAATCCTAAAACCTACCTCTTGTGCAATTTTCTAATTGTTGAGGACTTAATTGCAAAAGTGTAGCAAGGTGTCACCATCCTTTGGTTTAAATCAAATGAAGAACCAAACCCCCTCACTTTGACCGTTCCACTCATCCCCTCTCTCCTCCTTTGGTTGGATATTCCCCTCATGTTGAATCTAGACTGCACATTCAAATGGAGCCATCTCCACCACACAATACCTTCACCTAGGTATATATATATATATATATATATATTCCTCATAGCCCCCTCCCATTGCAAACCCCATCCCCATGTGTACTTGGCCGGCCCTAAACCCTATGCTACCATCATCCTCATCCCCCAAATGCAAAACCAACTCCTCCTCCATTAATTTCCTTTATCACCATCACCCTCCTCCTTCAACCCTAACCCAACCCTATTCTTCACCCGCACCTTCCTCCAGCCCGAGACCCTCTCCCAGCTCGAAAACCTCGTGAAGGAAGCCCACGAGAAGCGGAGAAAGATCCGGCCGGTGGGGTCGGGTCTGTCGCCGAACTGCATCGGGCTCCACCGGGGCGGGATGGTGAACCTGGCGCTGATGGACAGGGTTCTGGAGGTGGACAGGGAGAGGAAGAGGGTCGGGGTGGAGGCGGGAGCGCGGGTGTCTCAGCTCGTGGAGGGGCTCAAGGAGCACGGACTGACGTTGCAGAATTTCGCGTCCATCAGTGAGCAGCAAGTCGGAGGAATCCTTCAGGTTGGTGCCCATGGTACTGGTGCAAGATTTCATCCCATTGACGAACATATTATTAGCATGAAACTGGTGACCCCTGCGAACGGAACAATAGAGGTTTCGGAAGAGAAAGATCCTGAACTATTCTATCTAGCATGCTGTGGTCTGGGTTGGCTTGGAGTGGTTACAGAAGTTACCAGACAGTGTGTTGATCGCCACGAGCTTGTAGAGCAGACATTTGTGTCCAATATGGACGAGATTAGGAAAACCACAAGAAATGGCTTACCGAAAACAGGCATGTGAAGTACTTGTGGATTCTTTATACCGACACAGTTGTAGTTGTCAATTACAATCCACTTTCAAAGTGGAAAAACCCAAAGTTCAAGTCGAAGTATGGGAAGGATGAAGCATTGCAGCATGTTCGTGATCTGTACCTTGATTCACTCAAAAAGTACAGAACTGAAGAAGGCAGCGAGGCGTCAGATATAAACCAGTTCTCATTTACAGAATTAAGGGATAAGCTTCTTGCCCTCGACCCCCTTAACAAAGAACATGTCATTAAAATTAACCAAGCAGAAGCTGAGTACTGGAAAAAGTCAGAAGGATATCGTGTAGGGTGGAGTGATAAAATACTGGGCTTCGATTCTGGTAGGCAGCAGTGGGCTTCTGAGAACTGTTTCCCAGCAGACACCCTTGCAAACCCCAGCATGAAGGACTTGAGCTTCATGGAAGACTTGAAGAAGCTCATAGAGAGTGAAGGAATTCCTGCTCCAGCTCCTATAGAACAGCACTGGACAGCTCATAGCAAAAGCCTAATGAGTCCAGCATCAAGCTCAGAGGGAGATGATATATTCTCATGGGTAGGTATTATTATGTACCTTCCTACCATTGATCCTCGTCAGAGGAAGGAGGTAACAGAAGACTTCTTCGATTATAGACATCTGACACAAAGCAAACTATGGGATAAATATTCTGCATACGAGCATTGGGCTAAAATCGAGAATATTGGATTTATTCTGCGCGACTTCTGGAGCTGGTTATTGGTACATCACAGCTTTCTTGCCAGGCAAGTATACCTTGTCATTGTACTGTTATTTATATTCTATATGTTGCATGCATCTTTATTTTCTGTCTTTAGTTCATAAATTTTAATTGTTATATAAAATACGCGTGACGGTGTGGTCGCGATATGTTTTTACCTATGTATTACATTGAACTTGTTGATGAGACTACCCCATTATCACGTAGCATCATTAGGTTCATTGGCCTTGACACAGTTGTTACACGAGTGTGAGTCTCACATAGATCACGGACTGCGTGACAGGTCTGGCCTCTTGTGCGTATGGGCCGTGCGTTAGGAATAACTGCTGTTAGAAACTTTGCATGCTAGTAGACTTGGCAGGTATTACAGGTTTATCGTGTCATGGACATGACATGCTTAGAGCATGGGGTGGGGAGAACAACAAGTACCGCATTTGAGCTCCTTTGCACTTTTCTGTGCGCAAGGATTCTCCGCCAGAGATACGGGTAGTGATGACCCATATATATATTATGTACATTGGTGGGCCTCCACCATTCAAAAGACAGTGTGCCTTTGTGTCCCTGGATCTTCAAAAGTGAACCATGCCAAATCCCAGTTTTCAGCCAGATAGCTCACTTGTGGGGAAAGTTGTTCTTAACTACATACACTTAGACGGTTAGGCGACCCCTTTGGATATTTATTTTAGTACTTTATTGGCATGTGCTTAAGTATCTTGTTATGTCCCTCTGAGGACCTGGTCCCCTGCCAGGTGTATCTGTTCTTAAGTATTCGCAGGAGCGCAGATTCAGATGATTACTTATGTTTCGAGGATGTCTTCTCTCTGGGCCGTGATTGCTAGCTGGTATACTTATATTATGTTTGATTGAGTTGTACTTATATTGTATTTTCTCTTATATTTTAGTTGGTAGTGGATTTATTTCCATCCAACTATCATCATTAGATACTTCTTATTAAGATCTAGTTTCATAGATGTTGGATATTTAATTATATTTCATTTTCGTGGATGAGATTTAGATTATACCCAGTGACTTGTGACGTATGTTTTATACCACTTGTGGATTTGATATTCATATTACAGCGTACATGTGGATTTGGTTTCCATATATTGGAGTTGCCATATCCATACAGCTGGCATGCTTACGTGTCCTAGTCCTACGTATTTTTGGGACTGGGGCGTGACAGGAGGAGATTAGTCATGGTGGTCGAGACGGTGGGAAGGAGTCGTTGTGAGGGAGAGGCGGTCATGGGTGGCCGCTGCTCGGGGTGACGGCCGGTTGGGGCTGCTCAGAGGGAGAATTGTCCCGGCAGAGGATGTTGATGAGTGGTGGTATGATGGCTGCTATAGAGGTGGTCCGACGAAGAAGTCGGCTGTGGTGCAGCGGGGTATAGAAGATGATAAAGACGGCAGAGATGATGAATGTGGAGGAGCTAATAGAGGTGGTTCTGGTGCTCAGGCGGTGCTCAGGTCGGTCGAGATGATAATGGTAGTTGGAGGGGAGGAAGATGAAGGAAGTTTAGGGTTTCGATTTTTTGGTTGGATGGTGGTGATGAAAAAATATGGAGGGTGAGTTTTTATGTAGGATGGGGAAGAGGGTGATGATTACTGTCACTACCACATCCTAAAAATAGGGATATTTTTGACTTTATATATATTTAATATTGTGTGTAGTTATTTTAAATAATTGCATGATATGTATATTTATATTGATATTATATAATGTTCTTAATGCATGAGTTAGAAGACTAGACCTAGAAGACCACTAGATGAAGCCCTGACCGAAATGTAGGATTGTGGATTTAAATTGTAATTTTTGGGATTAATTATTTAGGGTTATAATTAATTACTGTGATTTTATTTAATCATTGCGACTTACCGTTGTTTCGATATTTGGAGCGCTACACAAATTTTTGCCTTTCAACAAATTTCACACCCTTATCCTAGACATGCCTACCTTCTTTTTCGACCTTTGTGTAAATTATAAATATGCTCTCTTGTGCTTCATTTTAGTTGTACAATATTCCTCGCAGACGTTATTATTTAATTCCAAATAAATTTAACTTTGTATCGTTGTACGTTCCAATCAAAATTGGAGACACAACCTCGACCCATTTTATGCAACACAAATTATGATAATATTCTACTCTGAGTCATCTTCATTCATGATACTTGTGTCCCACTTAATTTCAGCCTCTTGACTACTAATTAATTTTAGAACACCTATTACAGTTATTTTAATTAAATTAAACAATAAACCTAACTTTGTGCAATTTTCCAATTGTTGGGCACTTATGCAAAAATGCATTAGGGTGTCCACCCCGTTAGACACGACACGTAAATAAACCTATTTCTCATTCATGTATTTTTTCCCATAATTTTTGGGAGTGTGTAACTCAACATCAATCTCCTTAAACCATGGCCCTCCAAACCTTGAACCAAATGCCATCCTAGCCATCCATTTTGAATCTAAGAAATCATAGCCCTTGAAATCCTATATGAGAACCCTTTTCCAAATGTTGACCAAGTCAAACTATTCTAGGTCAACCCAATGCATTGTACATATATAAATATCTTCCTTTATTTTTTCCTTTTCTTTTCTTATTCCCAAACCAAACCAATACTCAGCCGACTTTCTCCCCCCTATTCCCTGTTCACCCATCATCCCATCTTTCGACCGTCGGACCAACCCCTCGCCGAGCAACCTCGCCGACCGGAGCACGATTGAACGTCTACACCAACCCGCCGGCCTTCGACCGCCTGAACGACCCATCAACCGCTGGACCACCTACACGTCGACCGGAGAACGTCGCTGCACTCGCCATCAACGACTTTGAACCCGCCTGTACAACGATGTACCCGCCGTTCACAGTCGACCCCAACTCGCTGCTGTTCATGACCTCTCCCCGACACCTCCCTCGACGTCGGACCACCCTTGTCCATCCCCGTCTTCTCCCCTTCAATCATCACCATCATCATCATAACCACCACCATCATTGTCACTCCGGCCAACCACTGCTCCCAGCCACCACCACCGTCCAGCAGCTCTCCCCCTCGCCGTTCCCTTCCACCACTCCTCCTCGCCGAACTCCAACTCTGACAGCCTCGCCTTCATCTTCACAATTATCATCACCAACACCTTCACCCTAATCGTCATCAACACCATCGTCATCGTCGTCATCGTCATCGTCATCGTCGTCAACATCGTCGGCATTGTCGTCATCATCGTCGTTGACATCGTCGTCATCATCACCATCACCATCGTCATCATCTTCATCGTCATCGCCGATCTCGTGCACGTGCACAGGTTCGAACTTATCCCTCCTCCTTCATTTTATGTGATTGTGTGTGTATGTATATAATTGGTATGTATATACTACTTATTAGTATATATTTAGTATGTACGTATTTGGTATATATATAAATATATACATATATATATATATGTAGCATATGTATTCAGATGGTATATATTAGTGTCTATGTATTAGTATAGGTATTTAGTATATGTTAATATGTATAATTGGTATATATATATAGTACGTGAATTCAATTAGAGTATATACATACATATATGGTTTATGCATTTAATTGGTGTACATATATATTATAAGTATTAATGTTATGTACTAGATAATAATATGTATATTATATATATACACTTGACCCCTAGGTATAGCTGCGGATATTCCGTAGTTACACATGACCCTGTTACCCAGAGTATTATGAGTTGACTGCTATATGTACACTGTCGTACTGGCGAGATCCGTATCATTTTGATTGTCTGTTTTGCACAGCAATTACAGATGCAACACCCGTGCAATTAGACGCACACTTGACCCTAGTTGACTAGTGTCATACCTAGCGTAGCCCTGAGTTCAATGTATTTATGATTGTGTGTTAGTGTAATGCCTGATGTAATATTGTATTATATGATGTCTATAGGATTGTTGGATTATTCAGACAAGAATTCGAAATCAGGTTATTGTTATTGCCAGCAGCAGGACCACAGACGAGTACATTCTCTGACAGTTTTTATTATGTTGTTTATCTCTATGATTCTAGTTGTATAGCGTACATGATTCTGACACTGTTGTATACACGAGTTGGCATCATTGAGACCTGTCACGAGGAGTCGTGATTGGGATCCATCGTATTAGCTGGGAAAACAGGGAAATATTAGTAGATTATGTGATCATATCCAACTCTATATGCATCATAGCTCACCCACACCTCACGTCGGTGCATCTTGACCATTATATGCCTCATAGCTTGTTATGTATGATTAGCCTGACTATTGCTTATATCATAGCTATCCGGATGGTTAGCCTGACCTTACATGAATCATAGCTAGTCATACATAGCAAGCCTGATCAGTCCCAAGCCGATCATATGATATGCTAATATTTTACGCACTTAGCTAGATGTTCTTGACATGTATCTCTAGTATATTGATCTAGCATTCCTTAAATTCTCGTTATTGTTCTAGCATCCACTGATATTCCAGTTCATGGTTCTAGTATACACTTGTATTTTTGTTCATTGCTAGTGCACCATTGATTATGCTCCAGTATTTCTATTTCCAGTATCTTATTATTTTAGTATTATTTATTGCCAGTATTTATATCCATCTTGTATTTCTTTACACAGTATTATAGTTTTTGTCAATATACATGGAACTGCTGTTAGTGCTTGTACTTCGCTCCAATCCTGACTGAATATTTTTTTCAGACTGTGACATACAGGACTTGTTTCCAACATACTTGGAGATGTGGATGTTATTGATTGCAGGTTAGACTATTTATTGTTGTTAGACTTGTGTTGTATTTCATTTATTTTCTTCGATATTTTATCGTGCTCTAGTTTTTGTGATTGAGTATTCCATATTATATTGTGATATCTGTGTCTCCTTATGGAGTTGGATATTCATGTGAGATTAATTAGCTAGTATTGTGACCTATACAGCATTCTACCGCCGATGCTGCGACGTAGGCTGGACATACCCACGTACTCGTGCCCCAAATTCTGGGTGCGGGTCGTGACACAATTTTAGTGGTGGCCCATGCAGGTCAGGTTTCACAAGTAGTATGATGTCTTGGTAGTGTAACAACTTAGTTGTACTACTGCGTACCTACGATAGGATATAGGACATATGATACTAGGAAGAGAGAGGATACTCAATCATAAATTTTTGAGAGATTCCAGGGATGACCCTTGAGAATCTCATTATAATTTATAATTTAAATCTTTTTTCTTGTTCCCGTCCGTTCTCACTTGTTGTTATTGAATTTGATTCTTGTTGATCAGTTATAAAATTAATTCTTGGTGTCGTCGTTAAGTTTGATTTTAAATCGAGATAAATTTTACGGACTAGAATTTACGGTATCATCAGATGACATATGTTGATAAAGACAGTGAGAAAGATAAAATGTCTACTTTGGTTATGGAGCCTAGAGTTTATTGCAGCCATATTAGCTGTCATGGCAGAAACGTAGGAACCTGACTTCGGATGTACATATCTTAGTTATAAATTTAGAGTTTCTTGCAGCCATACCAGTTGGCGTGGCGAGGATTCTAGATGACGTAATTATAGAGTTACATACCTTAGTTATGGAACCTATCGTTTGTCGCAGCTATGCTTACTGGCGTGGCGAGGATTCTGAGTATCATGATTTCGGACAGGCTTGTAAGATTATCAGGTTATATCTTAAAATAGTTCCTAAAGTATCATCTCAATACTTATCTACTTCTGTTATTCTAGGACTTTGTTCCAATCATTTCCTTTTGATAGCCGTAGAGATACCTTCAGTCCTCAGTCCAGTTCCTTTCTGAACTTTATTTGTTTAAAGGATCCTTGTTAGTGTGATAATTGGTGACTTGCAATTAGGTATGTGTCTTGTATCAGTGTTGACTGTTGTGAATATGGCTTGTGAGTTTGTGAGTATTTTTTTCGTTGGACATGTGAGTAGTAGGCATCAATCTAGAGTTAACATGTAGCATAGTACCTTGTAGCAATAGTTCTATAATAGGTGCCATTATAGTTAATATTGGTATTATAGGTAGAAGGAGGAGTAAAGTGTATCAGTGATGGTTCCAAGAGTCAGTATCAGAGTCAGCATGCCAGTCCTGGATAGTCATAAATTTATGTAATTGGATGATCTATGTAAACAATTAAGTATCGAGGAAATTGTATTAAAAATTAATGGAGCATGATATTTAATTTGATGATTGATTACTTGGGTGTGTCAAGAGTAAAGAAATGTATATGCATAAAGGGTTTTAATGAGATGCCATGAGTAGAGAAATATCAAGATTGGTCATGAAAGGTGTGAAGTATATCACTGATTAGTGTACCAGTCTATAAAAGATTTTAGAGAAGATACGTATACATCAATCGAGATATGGAACCATATGTCTGCCTTTGAGAGTAAAATAAAACATATGTATTATAAAAAGTGCAAGTAATCATGAGTTCTAATAAGTTTAATGAGAAGATCTAATAATGAAGCTAGTGTTACCATACCAAGAGTACTAATATTTCTATAACGAGGATTAGTTGAGCAAGGTGCTAGTAACAGTAAGTACCTTGTGTGATAAAATTTGATTGGTGTATCAGTTAATATGGATAAAAAATTATTGGAAGCAACAAAGCAAGTAATCCGGGTAGTGCAAATTTTAGTACACAGTTGAGGGTTGTAGACAATTGGTGTTATTGTGTGTATCTTGTGTGTTAGAGACTGTGAGTGTATATATGTATACTTAGATAGATGTGGATTTAAAGTTATAATTTAAAGATTGGAAATAAATTTTAATTTTTAAGAATTTTGAGGAGTTGAGATTTATATTATTAAAAATTTTGAGGATTCAAATTCAATTCAATAAACATAGTCAAAGCTATAAAGATTTTTGGAAGTGATTAAAATTTTATTTCAATATTTAAATATTTGACTTTTGAGGGAAGTATATACATTTTATTTTAAATTGTTGAGAAGTTAAATTTTAAGAATTTTATTTTGAGGATAAAATTTTATGGTGGGTAAGAAATGTATATCAGTATATGAGTAGATGATGTACATGTGTAAGTATCTGTTGGCTTGAGCATGTCTGAGATGGCAATGCAAACTGACTTGGGTGCCCATCTAGAGTTGTATTAGAGGGAGTAGTACTTAGTATGGTGTGTTGCACTTGGCGTGCACTTGAGTGAAAAAAAACTAGTATAAACAATTACAGTAGGTAAGAGAGAGTTAGCAGTGGGTGTGCTTGTAGTAGAAATAATGGTACCAAGGGATAGGGGTATCAAACTTTGGATGCATCATTTAACCTATGGTTGTGTTAGTAGGTTCTGTTCTTTTCTTCTGTTCATTTTCGTCTGTTTGATTTATTGATTGATTGATTTCTTAGTACTATAGTTTGTATCAATGATTCTCTTGCTAGAATGTAGTTAGTAGTAAATCCCGACAGAGACTGCAATACCATGATAAAAGAGACCATAATCATGCATGTTTTCTCTAGATTGTATGTTGTATGACTGGAGGTATGATTTTTTATAGACTTTGATTGTTGGAGGTTTGACCGTAGTGAAGATTAATGAAGAGGTTATGATTTCACAAAGAGAGACAATGTGCCTTAAATTTCGAGGATAAACATTAATTTAAATAAAGAGTTGAGAATTTAATAAGACAGGATTAACGATTTTGTTAAATCATTAATTTTTATGAAGATTTTAATGTGATTGAATTTGTCATTAAATTTGAAGAATTTAAGAAGATTATTATTATATTTATTTGACTACAAGATATAAAATTAAAAACTTATGATTTGAATGTTGCAATTGAAGATTTCATAAGTATTATATTATTTGAGTATGATGTGGAAAAAGAATCGAGGAGTAAGATCATTAATGAATTCGTGTTTGAATTCAAATTTTTTTGGATGAGATTTTAAATTTTATAAATATGCATTGATTGGATTTAAAATAGAGGATTGGATATTAAATTTTGTATTTAGTTATTAACTTAAAAGTTTGGAGGAGATTGTGATAAAAATGGAATTTGATTTTATATTTGAAGATTTTCAGGAATGTGATATTTATAGAATTTTGAGAAATATTGTAAAATAACAATATGGATTAGTTCATGATTATATGGTTTGATGAAATTAAATTTTGATCAAAAAATAATATAAATGAATACATACAACAATTGAGGATCTTAAATTTCGAGGACGAAATTCTTTTAAGGAGGGTAACTTGTCACTACCACATCCTAAAAATAGGGGTATTTTTTACTTTATATATATATATATTTAATCTTGTGTGTAGTTATTTTAAATAATTGCATGATATGTGTGTAGAAGCATGAAAAATACGCTGGGAGGATCTACGCAGCCTCTTGATACAGAGCAGCGTAAACAGAGGCCTTCAGAGCCATCAAGCGTACAACAGAGCTTTTTTCGCTAAAACACAGCATGAAGTGTATGCTCAAAGGACCATCCGCGTAAGTGCAGTACGTCCAGGCCGCTCCAGCGTAAGACAGAGTTCTTCATCGCCTCCATGGCGTAAAACTCAGCTGCTCTCAAAGCAGCATTAATGCGTACGAGAAACGCTTCGTCTTCCCCAAAATGAACCTGTCAAGTCACGCAGTGAACCTGGCCTCTGACTCCTGACAAAAAGTGCTGCACGACTACCCAGACGACGGCTGGAAACGATGGCAGATCCCTCGGGACGCGCCCCACAGTATGATGGCGGATCTCGACATTTAATGCAGAGGATTTGGTTAAAATATCACCAAACCGTCGGTTACCAAAGTCCTCCCAGCGTAAACCGCTCTTTCGCGTACAAGGGAATACGCCGCCTTGTTTTACACAGGCAAACATGAGCTGTTTTACGCTCCGCAGCAGACAAACCGCCTGCCATGTCAAAAGCTGCACTTCGTACAGGGCCCGAGGCACGTCTCTACGTCAAATTGCACAGAGCGGTGACAGTTTCCCTCAAGACACGTCTCTGCGACGGATGCACAGAAGGGCTGCAGACCTTCAAAATACGTCTCCGCATTTAATGCACAGGATGGTGGCAAATCTCTGTAAGAGATTTGATTACACCTTCGTAAGCCATAATTCCGACGAAGACGTCCACATCAACACTCTGGCATGGTACGCAGCGGCTTCTACCCCCATTCAGGATCTGTGCTCATTCGGCTTCAAACGCCCACTCAGTCTCTACGACCATTCGGCTTCTATGTCTGTTCGACTTCTATGCCTATTCGGCTTCTACGCCTGTTCGACTTCTATGCCTATTCGGCTTCTACGCCTGTTCGGCTTCTATGCCTATTTTGGCTTCTACGCCAGGGGTGACAGTAATTTGGCTTCTACGCCAACCTCTTCTACACGAGGGATACCTACCTACGTAGTTTCTACGCCGTGATCTTCGCAGCAGATATACGTGTTTTGTCCCCTTAGTTGGACACGCGTCACATGCTCACTCAAAAGGTCATTTATACTCAGGTATTGGTTATTTTAACCGTTGTGTAAAAGGGTGCTGTACTGTCCACTCCTCGGTTGTTACACCGACGGAGTGGTCACTGTCACCAAAACTCTATAAATAGAGACCCCTATCAATGGGGAACAAGGTCGACAATTTGGAAGATCGAACAAGGTCGGAGAATTGGTAAAAAGAGAGAGAGAGAGAGAAGGAGAGAAGGGTCCGGAGCTCAGGCAAAGAGTAGGGGTCGACGGCTTTGGCATCGTGCATCTACCCTCCTTCGTAACCTTCGAAGCTGCTACCCGTCTTCTACGGCACTTCTTCAACATCGTGTGGTCCAAGGGCTAAAGTGATCGACTGCAGATCAGACACCTATAGCAATATTTACCCAGATTAAATAAATTGTACTCCCATATCCTCTTATAGGATTATATTGTACAAGTTTGTTTGTAAACCAAAGGGCGCGGGTTTCGCATAAACCTTGTCATTGAAATATACTTTCATTCTTTCGTTTAATACCACAAACAAGATGGCGACTCTGCTAGGGACATCTTTCTCTTCTGACGAGGAAGCAATTGCTCAACACGATACGGTATCCGTGGGATCCGTGAAGAAGACACTGGTCTTCCAATTCGACCAGTCTGCCTACGAAGACATGCTTCGGACTGGGGGTAGCTCTCACTCTCTCTCCGTCCAAAACAACAGGAAGCTGCGCAAAGTGTGGATGCCCAAGACATCCTCCGTCGTTCCTGTGGACTCTCCGATCTCTCAGACCAATGAGGTGGTAGCATCGCTCCCTCCGTACCCCACACGTAAAATTCAGTCTTCCGCTACGTGCGGTACAGACAAAACTTCGGGCAAAGCCTCAGCGCTAACCCAGGAGTATCCACTGCACTTTACGCGCAGAAATCAGTCTCCCGCTACGGCAGTACAGACAAAACTTCGGGTAAAGCCTCAGCGCTAACCCAGGAGTATCCACTGCGCTTTACGCACAAAAATCAGTCTTCCACTACGCGCGGTACAGACAAAACTTTGGGCAAAGCCTCAGCGCTAACCCAGAAGTATCCACTGCGCTCTACGTGTAGGAACCAGTCTCCCGCTACGCGCGGTACAGACCAAACTTCTGGTGATGCCTCAGCGCCAGGACAGAAGTACAAATCACGCTCCAGGTGCAAGACAACATCTGACCTCTACGAGAAACTAGATGAGGGCCGTGATTTCCGCGAAGGGAAACAGGCAGCGGAATACTCGACTCCTCGGCCGTTACGCCAGCGAAGGAGCAATCTGCCTACCCTCCGGATTACGTGGGAAGCCGACGGTCAACTGAGGACCTCTTCAGCCTTACGCCACTCTGAGCAAATCTCCAATTTACGCCAGGCAAGGTCCAACGACGTAAAGCAAGCTCAAGTTGCTACTCCCCCTAACCTGCGCAAATACTTAATCCAGAAGCGTAAGGAGAGGGGACCTTCCAATATGTCTATTACGCCCCCTAGCGAGCAATGTTGTAATAGTCATAAAATTGTGATTGACTGTTGCTGTTCTAAAGCAAAACGGCTGGTTTTCGACCGATTGAGCTACTCTCAGTCTTTCCCGAAAGAAGAGCCCGTGTATGCGTCCGTGAACATGGCTTCTCACATACCTAGAGGAGGGCCGAGCTCAAGACGTCATCCCTCAGGGCCTCCGAGCCGAAGAAGATTCGAAGACCTCCTCAGGAACACTGAAGCTGGGGTGTTCCAAAACACCCGTGCAAGGTCACAGCAACCGGCTTCGTACTCATCTGATTCTGACGCTGGGGGTCGCCAATCTCCCAGATCAGATGCTGAGAGTATAGAGTCGACTTCTGCAGTGACCTATACTTATCCTTCGAGGACGCCTAGGGAAATGGGAGTCTACGCCATTGAAGACGAACGCGAGGAAGCTTCGCCGTCAGGAAACGCGGAACAATGCATCACTATGCTGGAAATGTCTCTGAAACAAATGCAATCCATAATGGAGAACATGCACCAGATGATGCTAACTCAACACGTAACTGCCATGGCTCAAGCGTCGGTCCCGCCAACTCAGATACGTGCGGGGGTGGACTTGCCACCATCCAACCCAAGCCAAGAGCCTGCTCTAGATCAAGAGTCAGCAGTTTCTCCGCTTCCTCACTCGGTGAATATATTACCTCCCGTTGGAGTCACGATGCAACCAACTCCACACTACACCGAAGCCCCGCTTCCAACTGAAAATCCGATGCAGGCGGTGCGGGAGTTGAAAGCCCAGTTTGATGCCTTGAAGCACAAGGATCAGCTCAAGAAATTGGGAATCAACCAGCCTTACCCAGCTATCTGGGAAGAAGTCCCTTTTCCACCGAAGTACAAGCCTCAGACTATGGCTTTGTTCGAAGGAAAAACATCGCCAAGTCAATACATGAACTATTTCAGTATGATGACGGTGTTGCTACAAGGGAACGACGCCCTCCTCACTCGAGTGTTCAAAGGCTGCCTCTCAGGAGTAGCCTATCAGTGGTACCGTAGCTTGGCGGACAACTGTATTACTTTCTTCGAAGACTTCAAAGCTTTATTCTTCACGCGATTCTACGAGGGTGGGATGGACATGTCTATGTCCTCTCTCATCGAAGTCAAACAAAGGAAAAAGGAGGACGTTCGCACCTTCGTCGAACGTTTTCGTCAGGCCACCTTACAAATGCCTCCTGGATTTCCAGACTCGGCGTTAGTAGACATTTGCAGGAAGAACCTCCTTCCCGTAGTCTCGGTATTTACAGGACCATATCAGTTCCATGAGTGGCCTTCGTTCATCGTCTCGGCAGTGGCCACCGAAGACAATAGTCGTAAGGCGCACGATAATGGCATCATGATCTCCGCCTCCGACAGAGGCAAAAGGTCATCTCCCAGCAGCGACCATCCTCGCAGCTCCAAGGGGAAAGAAGCTCTGACGGTCAATACGTCCAGACAAAAGACGGCGGCGACCACGCAGACGAAGCCCGGGACTTCCAAGCCCGTCGAAGTCTACTCTTTCAACGATGACGATATCCCTAGTATATTCGAGTGTCTCGTCAAAAGCGGCAAGATCACCTTTCCGGAGCTAAGGCGGCCCTAAGAAGCCGGCAGTACTGACGATCCCAAATACTGCATCTTCCACAGATACGTACACCACCCAACAAAGGCGGGTTACATACTGAAAAGGAGGATCCAGGTGTTGATCGATGCTAAGGCCATCACTCTGCACAACACCGAGAAGACGGTCACGGCCAATATGATCTCTCTACGGTTCGGCGATCTACCTTCCCAAGAGGCTATGAACGGTGTCATGCCCATTTCCTGAGCTACGATGGACATCGTCAATCTCCCTCCATCTAGAGATCAAAATCAAGACCTGGTACCCCTGACCACCCGGCAGGGCGAGATTATGTGGGTTCATCCGGATTTTGTGTCAGAGCTCGAGGAAGAGACTAAAGCTACTAAAGCTACGTCTAGAAGAAGCTCCAAGCGCAAACCATGCCACATGGTCGCAACTTCTTCGCCATCAGACGAGGACGAGGTACTTGCTGCAACCCGTTCAGGGAAAGCCTACCTCAACGACTGCGGAGCAAGTCAGGAGGATGCACCGGCGGATACTTCAACTGCCAAACCTTCGGGACCAGGCCCCGTCGTACCAAAGGCCAGCCCTTCAAGACCGACGCCGGCAGACAAAGGGAAGCAAAGAGAAGTGCGCTTTGATAAACCTGTAAAAAACATTCCAAACAAAGGTTTTGAGAAGCCATACAACTTCGATATCCTGGCCTAACTGGCTAATACACCAGCCAGGCTCTCCATCTTCGAGCTACTCAGGCTCTCCCAAGACACTCGTCTAGCCTTGAGTGAAGCGCTGATGCAGGCAGAGGCATGCTTGACCCAGCTCAAGTCCCCCGACGAAGAACCAGGGGCATGTCCTCAATGCCACAGTGTGATGGAGATGGTCCCAAATATCACCTTCACCCAAGACGACATGCTGTTAAAACATAACAGACATGACAGGCCCCTCTATTACACCGGGTACATTGGTTCCATAGAGGTCAACCAGATTCACATAGATCCGGGGTCGTCGATCAGCATCATCCCTCACAGTCTGCTCAGGCCACTAAGAATTGCTACCACCGAACTGGCTTACACTACCACTACAATCGTGGGTTTCAACGCTGGAAGAAGTAAGCCATTGGGGAAGATCCGCTTGAGAATCCAGATCGGCAACCTTAGATCGGTGGCCACATGTTACGTCATCGATTCAGAGGTGTCCTACAATATTTTGCTGGAAAGACCGTGGATCCACGACCACAATATCGTTTCTTCAACCCTACATCAATGCCTTAAATATGTAGATGCACGAGGGACCGTACAAATGGAGGTGGCTGACCAAAACCCGTTTAAAGGAATATAATCCTACTATTCTGATGCCGTGTTGTACTCGCAAGACCACACGAAAGAAACGCCAGGCGAGGCAAAGGATGAACCACTCGTCCAAGAGCCAGACGAGCCCTCTGCCACACTGCCGCTGTCAATCAAAGTGAAAGGACGAACCACTCGTCCAAGAGCCATAGAGCCTATGGCTATCCACCTTAACAAGACCAAGTCAGGAGAAGGGAGTGATCCTCTAGTAATCACTTTGAACCGAAAGCCTCCACCCTTGGCCATCAACATTCGGCACAACAGGCAGCCGACTGATGTAAATGCAACCAGGAACGGAGTTCCAGATGATAATAAACATCCTCTTTTCTGGTACATCGGTGCTCAAATTCCGAAACAGGAATCCACTCACCATGACGAAGTAGAACCAATAGCACAAAAATTCTTGGAAGCTATAAACTCCTACCGTCCGTATGTCTGGGAAGTGGCATCATCGTCCAACGTCGTTACGACATATGGGCCACACGAGGATTCTATCTTCATCGTCCCGCCTACCTGCAGCAGCCAGCGTTCGATAGTCTTCGGCCACATGCGCAATCAACCGACTGCCCAGGAAGATCCTTTCGACAACGATACTAGGAAAATGTAGGTTCACCGATACAGCCCACAAGCGCTAAGGATCATGCAAAACATGGGCTACGACTTGAAGCGGAAGCCAGGCCTCAACTACGGAAGAGGCAGACGAATACCGCCGTGCGGCGACCCCCGCTATCAGCAGACCCATTTCGGGTTAGGATATGCCACCGCCCTTGCGACTTCTAAGTCAGATGAGGACATCTTTTCCCAGAACAGCTCGTCACCCTCCGACTCACCTGATGCTCTCGAACAAACACTATCAGTAAATATGGTGGTGACAGATCCCTCAGGAGCAGATGAGCAGGATTAGGAGCCGTTTGAGAATGACTCTTGGGCTCAGCAAATGGATACGCAGTAGGAATTCCGCTTCGAGCAAAGAGAACCTCCCACCAAAGACGAAGTTATCCAAATCGATGTTGGGGGTAAACTTTCGCCAAAGCAAATATTTATCAGTAACAACCTTCCCCCAGCTGAAAGGGAAGAAGTTATACAGCTGATAAAAGAATACATCGACATCTTTGCATAGAATTATGAGGACATGCCAGGCCTGGACCCAAAGGTAGCTACTCACAAGCTCAATATATTGACAGATTCGAAGCCAGTAAAGCAGCACCAATGCCGGTTCCGCCCGGACATGATGGACGCCATTGAAGCTGAAGTCAAGAAGCTGATAGCCTGTGGTTTCATCCGGGAAGAACAACATCCCGACTGGGTCGCCAATGTTGTCCCAGTCATGAAGAAAAATAGAAAGGTACGTATCTGCATTGATTATCAAGATCTGAATGCGGCCTGCCCCAAGGATGAATTCCCTCTTCCCATCACGGATATCATGATCGACAACACCTGTGGCTTTTAACGCATGTCTTTCATGGACGGGTTCTCAGGATACAATCAGATCAAGATACATCCCGAAGACGAGAAGCACACCGCCTTCCGGACACCATTGGGAGTATATTGCTACACGGTCATGCCCTTCGGATTGAAGAACGCCGGGGCTACATACCAACGAGCTATGAGTAACATATTCCACGAGCATTTATGCAAAATAGTAGAATGTTACGTGGACAACATAGCCGTCAAGAGCCGCCTCAAAGGTGATCACATTCAAGACCTGAGGACGGTATTCGAGTTAATGCGCCAACATCAACTCAAGATGAACCCTACGAAGTCCTTTCTTGGTGTATCTAGTGGCAAATTCCTGGGATTTGTCATTACCGCCAAAGACATCCAAGTGGACCCTGATAAAGTCCAGGCAATCGTGGAAATGCGACCGCCCCATAATCTAAGGGAACTCAGGGGATTTCAAGGACGTCTGGCTTACATCCGGCGATTCATATCCAACCTCTTGGGGAGATGTCAGCCCTTCTCTCATCTCATGAAGAAAGGTGTATCCTTCGTATGGGACGAAACCTGTCAGCAAGCGTTCGGAGATATCAAGCGCTACCTCACCAGTCCACCAGTTCTGGTGCCTTCCGTTATGGGAAAACCATTCTTGCTGTACGTCCGAGCAATGGATCATTCGCAAGGAGCTCTTCTGGCACAGAAGAACGATGTAGGGCATGAACAGGCTATCTACTACCTCAGCAGGATGATGGTCGGAGCCGAACACCGGTACAACCCAGTAGAGAAAGAATGCTTGGCTCTGATGTTCGCTATCCAAAAGACGCGGCACTATGTCACCGGCCAGACTATCCACATCATCTCCAGGATCAACCCTCTTCGAGTACTGATGAGCAATCCGAGCGTTCTTAATTCCCGACTCGCAACTTGGGCGATGCTGTTAACACCATATGACATGGTATACGTACCGCAGAAGTCCATCAAAGGCCAAGCGCTGGCCGACTTTCTAGCCGCTCATCCGATCCCGGAGACCTCCAAACTATACGAAGAAATCCCTGATGAGGTTGCAGAATATAATTCCGCAAGGGAAATTAACGTATGGCGAATGTTCTTCGATGGTACCTCCAGAACCGGTCCTAAGGGAAACATCGTTTCAGGAGTAGGAGTCGTCCTGGTCGCCCCTGATCAGCTCGTCATCTACCAAGCATATTTTCTTAGCGAGCCCTGCTCCAACAATGTGGCAGAGTACAACGCTCTACTAATAGGGCTCCAAGTTGCTAAAGAGCTGGGGGTAGAGTCCCTGGAAGCTTTCGGTGATTCTCTGCTTATCGTCAATCAAGTCAGGGGAATATATGAAGTCCGAAATCCAGACCTCATCCCCTATCACCAAGCGACGGTCGAGATAGCCATGACATTCAAGAAGTTTTTCCTAGAGCATATACCTCGATCTCAGAATCTGGAAGCTGATGCCCTAGCCAATCTAGCTGCGGATTTAGCTACTCCCGTAAGAAGGCAGGATTCGGTAATCCTTCTTAACAGAGATTTATTCTGTGTGAAGAACAGCTGTCACATAGAACGCAGCTACGCTGTCAACACCGATCCTCCTACGAGAGATTGGACAAGTCCCTTCATAGATTTTGTGGCATACGGAATCTTGCCGGAGGACCCCAAAGAAGCAGTATCCGTCAAGAGACGATCATTACGCTTCTACTTCGATGCATCTTCACAAAGCCTATATTGCCGGACCTACGACGGATTACTATTGAGATATCTCTCTAACGACGAAGCACAGCAGGTTATCCGTGAAGCTCACGACGGCGTATGCGGAGCCCATCAATCCGGTCCTAAGCTACAGGATCGCATCAGGAGAATAGGCTATTACTGGCCTACTTTGATCGCAGATGCAATACGGTATGCAAGACATTGCAGAGCCTGTCAGGTTCATGCAGACTTCATACATCAACCGTCTGAACATTTACATCCTACAGTCGCATCCTGGCCTTTCGAAGCATGGGTTATGGATATCATCGGTCCTATTCACCCGTCTTCTTCCAGGGGTCACCAGTTCATACTGGCCATCACGGATTACTTCTCCAAATGGGCAGAGGCAATCCCTCTCGCTGAGGTAAAGGCATCTAATGTGATCAGCTTCATCAAGCATCACGTCATTTATCGCTTCGGGGTACCCCGGAGGATAATATACGACAATGGGCCTCAGTTCATCAGCCAAGCGTTTCATCGGTTTTGCGATAAAGATCGGATACACAATATTGCCTCTACGGCATACTATCCAGCTGCTAATGGTTTGGCGAAAGCTTTCAACAAAACTATTATCAAACTCTTGAAGAAATTCGTCTCTTCAAACAAGAGAGATTGGAATGATAAGCTGGGCGAATGTCTCTGGGCATACCGCACAACGGTACGGACGCCGACAGGCTGCACCCCGTTCTCGCTGGTCTACGGGAGCGAAGCGGTTCTTCCCATTGAAATCCAGATCCCGTCGCTCAGGATAGCCGTGACTAATGATCTGACTCGAGAAAAGAATGACCTGTTAAGGCTCCAAGAGCTGGAAGGATTAGACGAGAAATGCCTCCAAGCTCAACAGCGCATCGCGCTCTACCAAGCACGTATTTCCAGAGCTTTCAATCATAAAGTAAAGGAAAGGGTGTTCAAAGTCGGCGAGCTAGTTCTAGCCGTAAGAAGGCCGATGATCCTTACTCACAGAAGTAAAGGCAAATTCTAGCCCAAGTGGGAAGGCCCTTATGTGATCGAGACAACGTTCTCGAACGGCGCCTACAGGATAGCCCAGCCTAATGGAGACCTGTTAATGGCTCCTATCAACGGCAAATTCTTGAAAACGTACTATGCTTAATCTCCCCTGCTCGGGTGGAATATAGCAAGGATCTCATATTCTGACAAAACTACTCCCAAAATAAAACTAGTTGGGTCATATCCTATCATGTCTGTACGACCTCTGAATAGATATGTCCTGCTAAGAAGTTTATCGAGAGTCTATCATGTCCATACTACCTCTGATATTACTCTCGCCTAAAAACTGTTATTTATATTCCGAAATGACGGGTCCACAAAGTCAGAAAAGAGTCGCCTTTATTTATTCCCAAAAGGGAGGCAGAATTATATCTGGGCAAGCAAAAAGGGGAAAGGATACATCATGATGGCGGAGTAGTCAGATTGCGAATCAGCCGCTCCAGTGTAGCTATCCTCTCATTCCTAAGAGCCAAGGCGTCGGCGCGAGCCTGCTCCAGCTGTGCCTCGGGAGTGTTCGTAAGGGTCAGATCAGCCTTTGCCCGAAGACAGCCTGCACGAGCAGCTTCTGCACGGTCCAAATCCTGTCGTGCTGCGCTCAGACGACCAGCCGCTACCTCTAGACCCGCCAACGACTGAGAAGCCCACTCCTCTGCCCGAGCGAGTTTTTCCTTCAGCTTGGAGACCCTTGCTGCATTCCCTTCATGCTCGGAGCGATACTGCGTCTCAACAGCAAGAGCCTCTTCCACGACAGCTTTTCTCCTATCCATCTCCAGCTTATGCGTCTGGATGGAGTTGTCTAGGCTTTCCAGCTTTGTAGCAAGCCGCGCAGTCATGAGGTCGAATCGAGCCTGGACATCAGCATCGAGGCTGCCCCGAGTCAGCTGCAAGTATTCGGTAATGGGTTGCTCTAACCCATTAACCACCGCCTCCAGGGCGTCAGCTACCCCAGGATCACCAAGCTTCCTGACAGCCCCGATCGAGAACTGAGAAGTTTTCTTCAGGCGCTCGAAGTCCAGATTCTTCGCTAACACCATCGATATCATCATTTTCAAACCGGTGTAGAAGAAGCTGGTATGTTGCTCGGTCAACGCAGCTAGACCCGGCTGAACGCCAGGAGTGGCCACGATACTAGCGGGTCCCTCTCCAGGAATGATTGCAGACGAAGTGGCGACAACAACGATCGAAGTCGTCGGCATACTCACTTGAGGCGAGGTCACGATGACAGGTTCGTCCTCTTCTGGAGACGACGAAACCACTCCAGGCGAACTAGCCCCCAAGGACATTTCCTCCTCGAAGTTGGGTACCTCCGTGTCATCACCAGGGCCCGGAGCAGAGCCAAAAGGCGCTTCAACGCTGTGCTCCCCGAGGATGTCATCCCCTGAAAAGAGGACAAGAAAGCCTATATCAATATAATAGTAATATTTCTAAGGGGAGACCTAAAGACGACATTTACCCGGAGCCAACGGCATATACGACACATCTGCACCCGAGGTAGCTAAACCACGCCTTAATGACGCAATGCGAACCGTCATACCTGGAGAAGAAGGTGGGCCGACCGACATCGCCAAGAGTTCTGTCAAGCCTTCACCAAGACGCGGTCGAGGTTCGTCAGCAGGAACCTCGCCAGGCATGCTCGCTGACACAGCAGGAACTTTACCCGCTGCTGACCTCTGGAAAGATTCTTCCATCTGTCGCGGCCATACAGGCAATCTCGTTCCGCTACCTGGAGCAGTAGCAGTGACAGCAACCTCTAGCGAAGATTCTTCGGCGCCACCCGCCAGAGCTGAAGAAGGTCCCTCTCTAAAAGGCGAGGAACCTCCAACCAAAGAATCATCCCTGATATGGGGAGATGAAGGCTCAGCCCCGGGAGCCTCAACACCAAAAATGCGGAGAGGACGAGCAACCGTCTCCTTCCTCCTCTTACAAAGGGAAGCTTCCTTCGGAGCAGAAGCCCGCCGCTTCCCAGAAGAGACTACCAGAGCCCCCGCAGGCGGAGGCACTTCGTACCTCGGTACCGGCACCAGAGGCTCATCCGGAGTACCAGACTCCTCACCCTCGTCAGAAGAAACCGAGGGGACTTCAACTCTTCCCCCAGGCTTGGGAGAAGGCACCCTGAAACTTCCACGCGTGTCAAAATCGCGATGGAAGGTGTTAATCGCCACATAGAACTGGGCGTAGGAATGAAGGATGCGCAGCTTCGTGGAAGTTGTAACGACCGGCACGATAAAAATTGCTGTCACTACCACATTCTGAAAACAGGGGTATTTTCGACTTTTTGCAATATTTAATATTATGGTATTTACAATTAATTAATTACATAATAGTATATTTGATTTAAATAATTATGTGTGATGTGTAATTAAATATAGTATTAGATGCAGTGTTTATTTTATTTTTAGCTAGCAGACTAGACCTAGAAGCCCAATAGACGAACACCTGTCCGAATTATAGAATTCTGGATTTTATTATTTTATTTAGAATTTAAAATTTGCAGATTTGTAATTAATTACTGTATTTTATTTAATATTTTTGTGCATTGCCTTTGCTTCGATATTTGGAGCACTATCTAGACTTTTGTCTTCCAACAAATTTCACAATCTTGCCCTAGACATGCCCGCCTTCAATTCTGCTATTTTTGCAACTCATAATTGTGCTCTCTGTATATTATTTCTGGCCGCGCAAAAATCGTCGCGGACGTTATTTAATGAACCCCTATTTTGTATCGTTGTGCGTTCCAATTGAAAATTGGGGACAATCTTGACCTATTTTTCGTGCGGCCCAAATTAGGGTAATATTCAGTTCTGAGTCTTCTTCAATATTGGTATTGATGACCTGACCTGATTTTGGCTCCATGTACTCATAATTAATTGTTGAACACAACTTGCGTTTATTTCTATTTAAATTGAGGATACCATTTTATCTGATTTTAAAATCCCAATTTAATTCCAGTGCCCTGTAAATTCAGCCCATACCCATCTTACAGTGCCCCCTGACCCTACAAAACACCGGACCCCGAATCGCCCGCCAAATTTTCGTCATTTTATGTGTTTGTGCAATTTCCCAAATTTAAGGGGGCCAAATTGCAAATTGGCATTTTGTGTCAACACCTCATTGTTTAAACTAATGAGGGAACCTAATATTATTTGTAGCCCTCACCCTCATTTCTACATGAATTAATTCCCTTCATGATTTAATCTAGACCACTCATTTAGAGGGTCAATCACAACCCTCCATCAAAATCCCCTCATCCCTATATAATGTCTACATCAAACCCTAATCCCTAGGCAACCTAGAAAACACCACCTCCTCACAAGCCCCCTCTCTCCAACCGTAGGTTCCAATTCTTCAATTTCTTTCTCCCTTCTTCTTCTCTTTTCTTCCTCTTCTTCCTTCTTCTTCCTCCTTCTCTTTTATTTTTGATTTTAAATATAAGAAAGGGAGGGGGAAACCATCTCCTCCCTCAGGCTGTTCCCGGCGGCCCCCTGTCCACTACGGCGGGCTGGCCAGCCGCTGCCCCCCGGCCAAGCCCGCTGCACTCCGGCCGGCGGCTGCTGCCTCTCCCCGACTCCCCCATCATCACCACCACCATCATCATCTACAACTCCCACCTCCACCAGCATCAACCATCACCACCACCTCCACCACCATTAACTCCGGTCCGGCCACCCTTCCCTCGGCACTCCGACCCGCACTGCTTCCCGGCCGGCACTTCCTCGACGGTCCGACGGCCACTGCGAACTCCCCGGCGGCGCTGCTGTGTCCTCCCCTTCCTCTGCTCCTGTCCTCCCATCTCCTCCACGCGCAGAACTCCGGCTGCATCTCCTTCCCGGCGGCTCCCCCTCCGGTCCGGCGGCCCTCTGCGTCCCCGGCGGCCGTACTTCGGCAACCCCCTCTCCTCTGTAAGTCCCCTCCTATCTCCCCTTCCCTCTTTATATATATATATCTATATATATATATATATATATATATACATATATATATGTATATATATATACGTATATATATACGAGTATATATATACTATATGTATATGTATTGTAGGTAATTATTTAATGTGAATATAATGGTATATTAATCAATGTATTGTATATGTAATATATTCATGTATATATAACCAAGGTATATTTGTATATATATTAATAAATGTGTATAGTATTAAATTAAATTAATGTTTAATATATATTAGTATGGTATATATATATATAATTGTATAATGTATTGTGGGTGTATTCACTATAATGTATATATGTATACATATTTTGTAAACGTATGTATTAATATATATGTATAAGTACATATTTGTATATGTATATTGATGCATTTTATATATATATACTTTGTATATTTTAATATAATTAGTATATGTATTTGTGTATATATTGATTAATGTATATATATATATATATCTAATGTATATATATATAAATGTTTGTTTATATATTTAAATTAGTATGAAATTAGTATATGCTTTTAATTTAATTTGTATATATATTGTAAAGTATTTATATATTTAGTTAATGTGAAATTAGCATATGTATATTATTACTTTATTAATATCTGATTATATGAGCATAGTAGGTAATTAAATAAATTATATAATTAAGTATGTATTTAATTGATGCTTTAAATGCATGAATATGCGTAGCATTTATTTATTTAATAGTTAAATACACAATGTATTAGTAATGTTAATTAAAGATATGTATATTATTTCTTTTGTAAATATTTAATTGTATAAGTATAGGTATGTATTAATTAACTGTATACTGTAATGGTAATAGATACAAATATGTATTTTTAGTACTTATAAAACATATTTTGGGTATACATAAACAAAAGTATCATATATATATATATTTGGGATATAAAATGTATATACAAACGTATTTGATATATGTTAATATATAAATGTACGAATTTTGGAAAATGTGCAACTATAGCAAGTAAGTTGTATTGGTATATATTTCAGATATATTTCATGAATTATGTTTATATATATATACATACAAGTATTATTTTATTATGTTTATATGCAAGTATTATTTATTTTTAAAGTATATAGTTATACATATATCTATTATTGATATTGATGGAAATTATATGTAATTAATTAATAAGATGTTTATTTAAATATGTAGTCCTACTAGATGACCCTAGTTGACTAGTGCCCTGTCTGACATGGCCCTGAGGCCAGTGTTTATAGACTGTGTGTTAGCGTAGCATCTGATGCAAATGTGGTTGTTTGTGATATGTTTATAGGACTGTTGGGTTACCCAGGGGATACTCTGGAACAGGACATCCATAAATACCAGCTAAGCACCCAAGGCAAGTACATTCTCTGATAATTTCCAATTCTTTGATAATTTCTATAAGTTCAAAAATTATGAAATGTTACATCTGAATCTTTGACACTGTGCTATACGGACTAGTATAGCTTGGATCTGCAGTCATGAGATGTTACCTTGATTATCGTATTGACATTATACACGACATTGACATTGACATTGGACATTGATATTAGACATTGATATTAGACATTGATATTAGACATTGTACATAATATATATTAGACAATGTTCGTGTATTCGTGACGTGTCATGATTGGATCCACAGTACTAGTTGGGGGCGGGGAAATTGCTAGTGAGAAATGTGATCAAATACCTATCGTACAAGTTTATATTATTGGTGTTAATCATACCCCCACGTATGATTAGCCAGACTGTAGCAATCGTACAAGTCCCAAGCCGATCACATTTCGAAACTACTATTTCAAACACTTAGAATAGATTACAGTTCCCTATTTTAAATCATATACTACATCACCCGTATATGATACTGCTCCTTGTTCTTTTTTATTTTCATACATGCACTGACTGTATCATATTGCCTATTGCCTGTCTCTTTACATTGCCTGTCTCTCTTAAATTGCCATTGCATTTATTTCACTGTCTTCTCAGTAGCTAGCATGACATGTTTTATTGTATTATAGACATTATCAATTAATGGAACTGTTATTTGAGAGTGTTGCTTTGCTCCTTCCTGACTGGAAATATTTTTCCAGACTATGCCTTAGAGGACCGCTGTCCGACACTTTATGGACCATATGGTGAGTAGCTGCAGACTTGGTAGTAGTTGTGATTCTGGAAGGTCTAGCCGGAGTTATTATTTATCGTTAGTTCTTTAAGTAGACTTTTTGGTACCGGATTTGTCTTCGGCATTTTGATGAGACTTGGATATTGTTGAGTTAGAATATTACTTGTTGACTTGTGTGGTGTTTAATTTTAATTTCTGTTTCGAAATCTTATCGTGCTGTAATCCTGTGATTGAGTATGTGTTCATCTTATTTGTGTCATCCGTGCCTCCTAATGGAGATTGGATGCTTGCGTGACATTAGTTAGATAGTATCAAGACCTTGACAGCGTTCTACCGCCGACACTGCGGCGTAGGCTGGACGTACCCACGCACTCGTGCCCCTAAACCGGGTGCGGGTCTCGACACGTTTTTAGTGGTGGCCCATGCAGGTCAGACTTCGCAAGTTGTGCGATGTCGTAGTAGTACGACGTCATAGTTGTACTACTACGTACCTGCTATAGAATATAGGACATAGGATACTAGGATGAGAGAGGATACTCAATCATAAATTCTTGAGAGATTCCTGGGACGACCCCTTGAGAATCTTATTACAATTTCTAATTTTAATTCCTTTCCCCTTGTTTTTGTCTGTTCTCGCTTGTTGATATTGAGCTTGATTCTTGTCGACCAGTTGTTAAACTTTAATTCTTGGTATCGTTGCTGAGTTGAATTCATATCGAGATAAATTTTACGGGCTAGAATTTACGGTATCATCTGATGACATATATTGATGAGGACAGTGAGAAAGGTAAAACGTCTACTTTGGTTATGGAACCTAGAGTTTATCGCAGCCATATTAGCTGTCGTGACGAGAACGTAGGAACCTAACTTGGATGTACACACTTTAGTTATGAGATTTAGAGTTTCTCGCAGCCATACCGGTTGGCGTGGCGAAGATTCTAAATGACGTGATTATAGAGTTGCATACCTTAGTTACGGAACCTGTCGTTTATCGCCTCTATGCTTACTGGCGTGGCGAGGATTCTAAGTGTCATGATTTCTGACGAGACGTGTATGATTATCAGGTTGTATCTTAAATTGGTTCTTAAAGTATCATCTCAAGACCTATCTATTCCAGGACTTTGTTCCATCGCTTCTTTTCTTTACTAGCAGTAAAGATACCTTCCGTCCTCAATCCAGTTCTTTTGAGCTCCTATTCTCTAAGGATTCCTTGTTAAAATTTCCAATTTAAATCATTCCTTTGTTCCGTCCATTCTCACTTATTAATGTTGAATTTGCTTGTTGTTATTGATTAGGTATTAAATTAGGATTTTGGCTTCATAGTTGGGTTTGATTTCAGATCGAGGTAAATTTACAGACTAAATTATGGTATTTTGAGGAAGATTAATATTAGAGCTATTGGACTACAGAAGGTGGATTTAAATTTTTAATTTAAGATTGAAAATGAATTTCAAATTTTTGAATTCTGAGAAGATTGAGATTGTTATTAAAAATTTATTTTGAAGATTTCAATGAATTGCAAAAAAATTTTTGAAATTGAGGAGTTGAAATATTGTTATTAAAATTTTATTTTGAGGAATTCAGATTCAATTTGATGAACCTAGACAAGCTATACGGATTTTTGGAATTGATAAAATTTTCATTTCAGTATTTAGATAATTGGTCTTGAGGAAAGTATATACAAGTTTACTTTAAAAATTTATTCGAGGAGTCATTTTGAGGAATTTTAATCGAGGATAAGATCTTATAGTGGGAGAGATATATTAGTATATAAGTAGGTGAGGTGCATATGTAAGGATCTGTTGGCTTAAGCATGATTGAGATCTCACTGCCAACTGACTGGGTGTCAATCTAGGGTTGTATTAGAGAGAGCAGTACTTAGTATAGTGTGTTGCAATTGATATGCACTCGAGTGATAAGAATAACTAGTATCAACTATTGCAGTAGGTAAGGAAGCTAGCAGTGAGTATGCTTGTAGTAGAGTGTGGTACCTAAAGAGATAGAGGTATCAAACTTTCCATGCATCATTTGACCTATGATTATGTTAGAAGATATTGCAAGTAATATGTTAGCAGGTTCTTTCTTTTCTTTCCTCATGTTCCTTTTTGTTTTCTGATTGATTGATACCTTAGTACCGTAGCTTGTATGCATAAATTATTGTTATAATGTAGTTAGTAGTACCCCTGATACAGAGACTGCAATACCATGACAAAAGACACCATGATCATACATATTTCCCTTAGGTTGCATGTTGTATGGTTGTAGGTAGAATTCTCTTAGACTTTGATTGTTGAGGATTTAACTGTAGTAAAGATCAACGAAGAGGTTATGACTTGACAAAGAGAGACAAGGTGCCTTAAATTTTGAGGAAAAATATTAAATTAAATAAAGAGTTGGGAATTTAATATGGCATAATTGAAGTTTTGTTAAATCATTGATTTGTAAGAAGATTATGAAATGATTGAATTTATCATTAAATTTGAGGAATTTAAGAAGGCCATCGATATATTTATTGGACTGCAAGTTGTGAACTTATATATTGAATATTGTATTGGAGGTTTCATAAGTATTACATCGTTGCATATTATGTGGAAAGAAAAAAAAAAAAAATCGAAGGATAAGGACAAATGGATTAGTGTTAAATTCAAATTTGGGATGAGATTCAATTTTAGAAATATGCATTGATTGGATTTCAATTAGAGGATTGAATATTAAATTTTTGTATTTCGTTATTAATTTAAAATTTTGGAGGATATTGTGATAAGAATGGGATTTGATTTTATATTTGAAGATTTTTAGGGATATGATATTTATAGAATTTTGAAAAAAAAAAATATATATTGTGAGATAACAATATGGAGTGGTTCATGATTATATGATTGATGAATTTAATTTTGATGGTAGTAAATAAATAAATAAAACAATTGAGGAAAAAAAAAGAAAGAAGAAATTCGAGGATAAACATTGATTTAAATAGAGGGTTAAGAATTTAACATGGCAGAATTTATGACTTATTAATTCCAGGAAGATTATGATATGATTAAATCGGTTATAAAATTTGAGGAAAATTTAGGAGATTGTCATTAAATTATTGGATTGCAAGTTATGAGTTTTTAAGATGTTGTATTTGATGTGCATTTGGAGAATCCTTAAGTATCGTATTGTCGAGTATTTTGAGGAAGAGGAAATCGAAAAAAATTTTATTGATGGGTTAATGTTAAATTTAAACTTGTGGGACGAGATTTCATTTTATACTTGTGCAAAAAAACAAAAACAAAAAATCAAATTTAAGGAGTGAATATTAAATTTCGAGTATTGAATTATTAACAAAACTTTCAAGGAAATTTTGATGGACTTTGATTTTACTTTGAGGATTTTTCAGGTTATACAACAATTTTAGAATTTTGAAATTGCGAAAGGACATTGTGGATTATTAAAAGATTTCATGGATGATAAATTTAAATTTGAGGGAAATAATAATGCGTATGATTAAACGCTGCTATGAGAATTTTAAATTTCGAGGACGAAATTCTTTTAAGGTGGGTAGACTTGTCACTACCACATTCTGAAAACAGGGGTATTTTTGACTTTTTGCAATATTTAATATTATGGTATTTACAATTAATTAATTTCATAATAGTATATTTGATTTAAATAATTATGTGTGATGTGTAATTAAATATAGTATTAGATGCAGTGTTTATTTTATTTTTAGCTAGCAGACTAGACCTAGAAGCCCAATAGACGAACACCTGTCCGAATTATAGAATTCTGGATTTTATTATTTTATTTAGAATTTAAAATTTGGAGATTTGTAATTAATTACTGTATTTTATTTAATATTTTTGCGCATTGCCTTTGCTTCGATATTTGGAGCACTATCCAGACTTTTGTCTTCCAACAAATTTCACAATCTTGCCCTAGACATGCCCGCCTTCAATTCTGCTATTTTTGCAACTCATAATTGTGCTCTCTGTACATTATTTCTGGCCGCGCAAAAATCGTCGCGGACGTTATTTAATGAACCCCTATTTTGTATCGTTGTGCGTTCCAATTGAAAATTGGGGACAATCTTGACCTATTTTTCGTGCGGCCCAAATTAGGGTAATATTCAGTTCTGAGTCTTCTTCAATATTGGTATTGATGACCTGACCTGATTTTGGCTCCATGTACTCATAATTAATTGTTGAACACAACTTGCGTTTATTTCTATTTAAATTGAGGATACCATTTTATCTGATTTTAAAATCCCAATTTAATTCCAGTGCCCTGCAAATTCAGCCCATACCCATCTTACAGTGCCCCCTGACCCTACAAAACACCGGACCCTGAATCGCCCGCCAAATTTTCGTCATTTTATGTGTTTGTGCAATTTCCTAAATTTAAGGGGGCCAAATTGCAAATTGGCATTTTGTGTCAACACCTCATTGTTTAAACTAATGAGGGAACCTAATATTATTTGTAGCCCTCACCCTCATTTCTACATGAATTAATTCCCTTCATGATTTAATCTAGACCACTCATTTAGAGGGTCAATCACAACCCTCCATCAAAATCCCCTCATCCCTATATAATATCTACATCAAACCCTAATCCCTAGGCAACCTAGAAAACACCACCTCCTCACAAGCCCCCTCTCTCCAACCGTAGGTTCCAATTCTTCAATTTCTTTCTCCCTTCTTCTTCTCTTTTCTTCCTCTTCTTCCTTCTTCTTCCTCCTTCTCTTTTATTTTTGATTTTAAATATAAGAAAGGGAGGGGGAAACCATCTCCTCCCTCAGGCTGTTCCCGGCGGCCCCCTGTCCACTCCGGCGGGCTGGCCAGCCGCTGCCCCCCGGCCAAGCCCGCTGCACTCCGGCCGGCGGCTGCTGCCTCTCCCCGACTCCCCCATCATCACCACCACCATCATCTACAACTCCCACCTCCACCAGCATCAACCATCACCACCACCTCCACCACCATTAACTCCGGTCCGGCCACCCTTCCCTCGGCGCTCCGACCCGCACTGCTTCCCGGCCGGCACTTCCTCGACGGTCCGACGGCCACTGCGAACTCCCCGGCGGCGCTGCTGTGTCCTCCCCTTCCTCTGCTCCTGTCCTCCCATCTCCTCCACGCGCAGAACTCCGGCTGCATCTCCTTCCCGGCGGCTCCCCCTCCGGTCCGGCGGCCCTCTGCGTCCCCGGCGGCCGTACTCCGGCAACCCCCTCTCCTCTGTAAGTCCCCTCCTCTCTCCCCTTCCCTCTTTATATATATATATCTATATATATATATATATACATATATATATGTATATATATATACGTATATATATACGAGTATATATATACTATATGTATATGTATTGTAGGTAATTATTTAATGTGAATATAATGGTATATTAATCAATGTATTGTATATGTAATATATTCATGTATATATAACCAAGGTATATTTGTATATTTATTAATAAATGTGTATAGTATTAAATTAAATTAATGTTTAATATATATTAGTATGGTATATATATATATAATTGTATAATGTATTGTGGGTGTATTCACTATAATGTATATATGTATACATATTTTGTAAACGTATGTATTAATATATATGTATAAGTACATATTTGTATATGTATATTGATGCATTTTATATATATATACTTTGTATATTTTAATATAATTAGTATATGTATTTGTGTATATATTGATTAATGTATATATATATATATATATCTAATGTATATATATATAAATGTTTGTTTATATATTTAAATTAGTATGAAATTAGTATATGCTTTTAATTTAATTTGTATATATATTGTAAAGTATTTATATATTTAGTTAATGTGAAATTAGCATATGTATATTATTACTTTATTAATATCTGATTATATGAGCATAGTAGGTAATTAAATAAATTATATAATTAAGTATGTATTTAATTGATGCTTTAAATGCATGAATATGCGTAGCATTTATTTATTTAATAGTTAAATACACAATGTATTAGTAATGTTAATTAAAGATATGTATATTATTTCTTTTGTAAATATTTAATTGTATAAGTATAGGTATGTATTAATTAACTGTATACTGTAATGGTAATAGATACAAATATGTATTTTTAGTACTTATAAAACATATTTTGGGTATACATAAACAAAAGTATCATATATATATATTTGGGATATAAAATGTATATACAAACGTATTTGATATATGTTAATATATAAATGTACGAATTTTGGAAAATGTGCAACTATAGCAAGTAAGTTGTATTGGTATATATTTCAGATATATTTCATGAATTATGTTTATATATATATACATACAAGTATTATTTTATTATGTTTATATGCAAGTATTATTTATTTTTAAAGTATATAGTTATACATATATCTATTATTGATATTGATGGAAATTATATGTAATTAATTAATAAGATGTTTATTTAAATATGTAGTCCTACTAGATGACCCTAGTTGACTAGTGCCCTGTTTGACATGGCCCTGAGGCCAGTGTTTATAGACTGTGTGTTAGCGTAGCATCTGATGCAAATGTGGTTGTTTGTGATATGTTTATAGGACTGTTGGGTTACCCAGGGGATACTCTGGAACAGGACATCCATAAATACCAGCTAAGGACCCAAGGCAAGTACATTCTCTGATAATTTCCAATTCTTTGATAATTTCTATAAGTTCAAAAATCATGAAATGTTACATCTGAATCTTTGACACTGTGCTACATGGACTAGTATAGCTTGGATCTGCAGTCATGAGATGTTACCTTGATTATCGTATTGACATTATACACGATATTGACATTGACATTGGACATTGATATTAGACATTGATATTAGACATTGTACATAATATATATTAGACAATGTTCGTGTATTCGTGACGTGTCATGATTGGATCCACAGTACTAGTTGGGGGCGGGAAAATTGCTAGTGAGAAATGTGATCAAATACCTATCGTACAAGTTTATATTATTGGTGTTAATCATACCCCCACGTATGATTAGCCAGACTGTAGCAATCGTACAAGTCCCAAGCCGATCACATTTCGAAACTACTATTTCAAACACTTAGAATAGATTACAGTTCCCTATTTTAAATCATATACTACATCACCCGTATATGATACTGCTCCTTGTTCTTTTTTATTTTCATACATGCACTAACTGTATCATATTGCCTATTGCCTGTCTCTTTACATTGCCTGTCTCTCTTAAATTGCCATTGCATTTATTTCACTGTCTTCTCAGTAGCTAGCATGACATGTTTTATTGTATTATAGACATTATCAATTAATGGAACTGTTATTTGAGAGTGTTGCTTTGCTCCTTCCTGACTGGAAATATTTTTCCAGACTATGCCTTAGAGGACCGCTGTCCGACACTTTATGGACCATATGGTGAGTAGCTGCAGACTTGGTAGTAGTTGTGATTCTGGAAGGTCTAGCCGGAGTTATTATTTATCGTTAGTTCTTTAAGTAGACTTTTTGGTACCGGATTTGTCTCCGGCATTTTGATGAGACTTGGATATTGTTGAGTTAGAATATTACTTGTTGACTTGTGTGGTGTTTAATTTTAATTTCTGTTTCGAAATCTTATCGTGCTGTAATCCTGTGATTGAGTATGTGTTCATCTTATTTGTGTCATCCGTGCCTCCTAATGGAGATTGGATGCTTGCGTGACATTAGTTAGATAGTATCAAGACCTTGACAGCGTTCTACCGCCGACACTGCGGCGTAGGCTGGACGTACCCACGCACTCGTGCCCCTAAACCGGGTGCGGGTCGTGACAATTGCCCCCGTACAACCCATGATGAAATATCGCCACCCTCTAGCTCCATCAATGAGTCCGCCCTTGGACCTGAAGCTGGTAACGGCATTGCCTACATGCAACTGATCGTACCCAAACTGCCTGGCGAACCGACTAGGCAAGTAGGGCTCGAAGAAGCAGTGATCTTAGCTCCTATACAGCAGATGGGAGGGTCTAATACAGACCAACCAGTTAAAAGCTTCCGGGGAAAGGTCGGTCTTTTCTCCACCTGAATTCTCAAGCCGCACTCCTGATTGATTGCGATGTATGGAGGGGACAATACAGAGGATCTTCCAGCCGTGGCTGAGGTTCAACACCAGCCGACAGTCTAAGACTGTGTTCACATTCCAGGAAGAATCCTTGTAATTCAGCAAGAATATACCCCCCGAGCTGCTACCGGAGCCAGGAGACATCACCCGGGGATTGTGGAGAATTAACCATCCCATCAAGTATAGGTAAGGTAATTCCACCCTGGGAAAACTCTCACGCTGAGCTTCGTCGACGAGCAACCGATCAGTTATGGCTCTCAGGCCAGCCTGTATATGGCACACCATGGCAGGAAGCAAGCCCAGTCTTGCCCCGAACCAGGCGCACTGCTGGCCACAGGATGTTCCGGTGAATACGGTCCGCGAACGCTGTGCCAGGCACTACTACTCAATGCAGCCATATAGAGAGGAAATCGGCCAACTGGACTTCCTTAGACAGAGGCCGGCGACAGCGCCTCAAATAACTACAGGCCTTAGTGCCTTCGGGGTACTTTCCTACCCCCTCGACGAGAATCTGATCCGGAGCTGTGGCCTCCTCCATAAGATCCTCGACGACCTGGGCGCTAAGCACGCCCAAACAGTTCACGGGCTCATTTTTGCCCCCCGAGGCCTTCTCCGACTTGGCAGCCCTAGCTCGGTGGAAGAAGAGGTAGGACATCCACTTGGTGGTATGAGCCAAATCAGAAGGCTCGTTATAAAAAGCGGTGCACGCGAAGTATTGACACATCAGCTCCTGATATACTTCTGCCACCCGAGGGTCCAAATCCCCCAACTCCCAGTTGGTGGGAACATACTCTTCGTATGGGGTATCCCCCATCGGCAGTCTCGAGACAACTGCCATCTCGTGGAGCGCCAATCCTAACTCCCCCAGTGGAGTGGCAAAGGTCCCACTGAGCGGAATGTACTGCTCCATCAGCGCCAGAAACAAGTTAGGGTTCAGAGGCAACCCAACGCTCGTCGCACTCACAGCGGCATATAGCCCAATGACCTCCAGCTCTCTCCGGAAGTGCTTCAAGGCCCAGCCAACTAGGCATGTCAATCGGGAGTTTGTTGGGGCGATCCACCCATTACACCGAGGATTTTTCTTGGGATATACCCCGCCTCGTCCCATGAAGTCGTTACAGAAGGTCGACAATTGGACCGGCTGGATCACCGAGCTGTCTTCACTCGGGATACTACCCGGGCGTAGTCCCCGGAACAACGTCACAAAGCCGGAAGGGCGACTGACAAACGACCCCCGGTCAGCTCCTTTGAGGTGAAAGATCTTCCCCGGCTTACCGTGAAGATCAGGAGTCAGCATCCACGACATCTTCCTGGGATGCGTCGCATGGAAGAAGGCCGAGATGGGATAATCCCTCGGCATCGTTGGCAAATACAAAACCAAATTCCCGGCAGGGAAAACCCAAGGCTCCCTCTTGGGCCTCGTCTGGGACTGTTTGTCAATCATGTCCCTAAAGAGGAAAGCCGGCTTTATGTACTGCTCCCCGTCTACGTAGGTCAGGGGCTCGCCATTAATCATGCTCAGCAGCGTCCACTCGCCATGAGCCGATATCAGAAACCCCCTTCCCTCAGGATACTGGGGTCCGGAGATGGAAAATGCTACGTGGGACAGATCCTCCAGATAATTCGAGTGCAGCATCCCGGCAGCGGATCCCATCACCTCGGCCAGTGGAGACTCGCCCAGATCAACTGCAAAAGTGCAAGGGAGATATGTCATTACAAATCTTGCACAAACGTACAGACCAAAGAAACGACAGCCTGTGCTCTACGCAGGATCGTAACAATTTGGTTATTTTACGCCGGAAGTCCCCTCCACAAGCGTAAACCTCAAAATTTTACGATATACGCCCATTTTCGATAGCCAGAGCTTTTACGCTCAGGGCTACAAAAATATGGAGTCTTTACGCTGGCACATTAAAAATATGGGCGTAAAAGATGAAAACGCCTCCGTGCATCATCTTCCTCCAAAGAGGCTATCAGCACAGAAGACGACCTAGCGCGGTCACGTTCAACGTGTGCGAAGGATTTTTCGTCGTTTTTGTCACCCCAAAGGCTCTACCTCTAAGGCCGGGTGCGCTGCTCGTCGGCGGGATACTTTGCTCGGAAGGAAGTTTGCCTTGTCCGACCAGAGACTCCCTCGCTGGGGAAGAAGAATGAGATGAAGAACCTATGCTCTTTTCCATAGCGGAGGGGGTTTGTTTCGGCGCCATTTCTGAAGACTCGAAGTGCTCGGAGAAGGAACGAAGAAAAACTCGAACAGTCAAAAGCTCTCTTTCGCAGAAGACAGATAAAAAGTTTTTTCTCTCAAAAACTTGGGGTATATATAGTCCGGGTCGACTCCTCAAATCCTCGGACGAACTCCTCGAGACCCTAACCAAATCTCGCAGATTGGTTATGATTGGATGCTACGTCAGCCCACTACCCTTGGAAGATGGACAGTCAGCGAATTCGAAAGGTTTTTTTGTGCAAAACGGTTCAGCGGGTTCTACGCTAAAGGAGCTTTCTACGCTCGACAGCAACGGATCTACAGTTTTACGCTCGTAAGCTACAAGTCTATGGTTTTACGCCCGGATGCCTTTGTGCTCGGTAGCTTTTATGCTCGAGAGGCCACAAACCTACGACTTTATGCTCAGCAGATACCAAATCGACGATCTCACGCTCGATGGCACTCAGTTTACGCTCAGAGGCAACAGATCGGCAAAACTTCATGCTCGAAGAAATTTTCTTTTCAGGAGCTACAAATCAAACAGTTCTACGCTAAAGGAGCTTTCTACGCTCGACAACAACGGATCTACAGTTTTACGCTCGCAAGCTACAAGTCTATGGTTTTACGCCCGGATGCCTTTGTGCTCGGTAGCTTTTATGCTCGAGAGGCCACAAACCTACGACTTTATGCTCAGCAGATACCAAATCGACGATCTCACGCTCGGTGGCACTCAGTTTACGCTCAGAGGCAACAGATCCGCAAAACTTCACGCTCGAAGAAATTTTCTTTTCAGGAGCTACAAATCAAACAGTTCTAAGCTAAAGGAGCTTTCTACGCTCGAAGGCTACGAATCTATAGCTTTACGTTCGACAGCTATAAGTCTATGGTTTTATGCCCGGATGCCTTTGTGCTCGGTAGCTTTTATGCTCGAGAGGCAACAAACCTACGACTTCACGCTCAGGAACCACAAGTCTTCGATTTCACGCTCGATGGTGTTCTACGCTCACAGGCTACAGATCTCCAGTCCTACGCTAAAGGAGCTTTCTACGCTCGACGGCTACGAATCTACAACTTTACGTTCGACAGCTATAAGTCTATATTTTTATGCCCGGATGCCTTTGTGCTCGGAAGCTTTTATGCTCGAGAGGCAACAAACCTACGACTTCACGCTCAGAAACCACAAGTCTACGATTCCGCGCTCGATGGTGTTTTACGCCCAGAGGTTACAAACTGATAATTTCATACTCCATGACTTTCTGCATATTCGAAACAGTCCCCAAAGCGGTCAATTGCAAAGAGTTTACACAGAAGATACTCGTTCTTGACCCAAAGCATCCCAATTACCCGGAGCATACAGAGTTCAAACATTGAGAAATTACTCTTCTCGGGTCCAAAATTGGAGGTTCATCCAGACTCCAGTCTGAATATCTCGTCTATCAAGGTGGCAAATCAATTTGACAGCCAAAAACCTCGACCCTGTTCCAAGGGAGTTTCGAGAGATCATTCTTGAAGACGAAGTCTGAACAAAATTCTGTTCATCAGAGAAGCAACAGTTCAAAAATTCTACGCGGTCCCTCAGTCCTAGCAACAGGACCGTTCTAAATATTCAAGATGCTAAACGGCGTTCTATGGACTATTCGTTATACGTAAAGGACAGGGCCTAATACTCTTTCTATCAGAGTCGGCGTAAAGATTCAGACCTGTCGAAGCTACACATATTCAGACTTCACAGCAATATATGGCAAGACGATCATATGGAGAAGAAGACGATTTTATTAAAAGATTAAGTCATGATTACATATTAGAGAAATCCAAATCTACAAGGGTTTTCTTTTTATTTTCATGTTACAACTGAGGGAAACTCCATCTACAAAGGGCTTCCTCAGCATCGTCGTCGGAAGATCGCCCCCAGGATCCGTTCTACTGGGTTCTCGCATCGGTGCGGGTCTTCCTCTTCTTCGAAGGAGATGATCAGTGGCGAGAAAACGACAGAGTTGGGGCTCGCATAAATTATGCAGATCCCATGCTCCGTGCACCATGGCGGATTGGGTTGAGGTATTAAACCCAACTCAGTCCAGGGAGACGGCTGTTACAGCTTGTCTTCTCTCTCATCCCAGAGAGTATAACAGGAGAAGACACCGCTTGCAAGCAGTGTGGTCTAATACGACCCTTCCCTTCTCCTGGAAGAACCACCATACAAAGTTGTTGATTATCCCGAGCAAGGAAGGCTAAGATATCCTTCCATGATCCATCATTGCAGTGGACATTTGCTCGAAGATGCCGTCTTTTTCGGCTCCCTATATGCTGGAAGAACATGATCTCCTTCTTCCTCAGGTCGACCCGACGAACTCCGGCGATCATCTCTGCATGGTGATGGAAATATGGTGAGAACAGGTTCACCCCCCAGCCTTTTTATAGGCAAAAGAGATCACAGCGGTCCCCAATAAATCTGCCATAAAGTCTGCATCGACTGTTTCAACACTCATTTCAGAAACGTTTCGAGTTACGAGGGGCCGTTCATGCTTCATTCAAAGCGTTTCAAATTCCGAGAAATTTAAAAGCTTTGAAGGGGGTCTTATAGAAGCATGAAAAATACGCTGGGAGGATCTACGCAGCCTCTTGATACAGAGCAGCGTAAACAGAGGCCTTCAGAGCCATCAAGCGTACAACAGAGCTTTTTTCGCTAAAACATAGCATGAAGTGTATGCTCAAAGGACCATCCGCGTAAGTGCAGTACGTCCAGGCCGCTCCAGCGTAAGACAGAGTTCTTTATCGCCTCCATGGCGTAAAACTTAGCCGCTCTCAAAGCAGCGTTAATGCATACGAAGAACGCTTCGTCTTCCCCGAAATGAACCTGTCAAGTCACGCAGTGAACCTGGCCTCTGACTCCTGACAAAAAGTGCTGCACGACTACCCAGACGACGGCTGGAAATGATGGCAGACCCCTCGAGACGCGCTCCACAGTATGATGGCAGATCTCGGCATTTAATGCAGAGGATTTGGTTAAAATATCACCAAACCTTCGGTTACCAAAGTCCCCCAGCATAAACCGCTCTTTCGCGTACAAGGGAATACGCCGCCTTGTTTTACACAGGCAAACATGAGCTGTTTTATGCTCCGCAGTAGACAAACCGCCTGCCACGTCAAAAGCTGCACTTCGTACAGGGCTCGAGGCACGTCTCTACGTCAAATTGCACAGAGCGGTGACAGTTTCCCTCAAGACACGTCTCTGTGACGGATGAACAGAAGGGCTGCAGACCTTCAAAACACGTCTCCGCATTTAATGCACAGGATGGTGGCAAATCTCTGTAAGAGATTTGATTACACCTTCGAAAGCCGTAATTCCGGCGAAGACGTCCACATCAACACTCTGGCACGGTACGCAGCGGCTTCTATGCCCATTCAGGATCTGTGCTCATTCGGCTTCAAACGCCCACTCAGTCTCTACGACCATTCAGCTTCTATGTCTGTTTGGCTTCTATGCCTGTTCGGCTTCTATGCCTATTCGGCTTCTACGCCTGTTCGACTTCTATGCCTATTCGGCTTCTACGCCTGTTCGGCTTCTATGCCTATTTTGGCTTCTACGCCAGGGGTGACAGTCATTTGGCTTCTACGCCAACCTCTTCTACACGAGGGATACCTACCTACGTGGCTTCTACGCCGTGATCTTCACAGCAGATATACGCGTTTTGTCCCCTTAGTTGGACACGCGTCACATGCTCACTCAAAAGGTCATTTATACGCAGGCATTGATTATTTTAACCGTTGTGTAAAAGGGTGCTGTACTGTCCACTCCTCGATTGTTACACTGACGGAGTGGTCACTGTCACCAAAACTCTATAAATAGAGACCCCTATCAATGGGGAACAAGGTCGACAATTTAGAAGATCGAACAAGGTCGGAGAATTGGTAAAAAGAGAGAGAGAGAGAAGGAAAGAAGGGTCCGGAGCTCAGGCATAGAGTAGGGGTCGACGGCTTTGGCATCGTGCATCCACCCTCCTTCGTAACCTTCGAAGCTGCTACCCGTCTTCTACGGCACTTCTTCAACATCGTGTGGTCCAAGGGCTAAAGTGATCGACTGCAGATCAGACACCTATAGCAATATTTACCCAGATTAAATAAATTGTACTCCCATATCCTCATATAGGATTATATTGTACAAGTTTGTTTGTAAACCAAAGGGCGCGTATTTCGCATAAACCCTGTCATTGAAATACACTTTTATTCTTTTGTTTAATACCAAAAACAATGTGTATTTATATAGATATTATATAATGTTCTTAATGCGTGAGTTAGTAGACTAGACCTAGAAGCCCACTAGATAAAGCCCTGACCAAAATGTATGATTATGAATTTAAATTTTAATTTTTGGGATTAATTATATAGGGTTATAATTAATTACCGTGATTTTATTTAATCATTGCGCGTTACCATTGCTTGAAAATTTGGAGCGCTACCCGAGTTTTACCTTCCAACAAATTTCACAACCTTGTCCTAGACATGCCTGCCTTCTTTTCTGACCTTTGTGTAACTTATAAATATGCTCTCTTGCGCTTCATTTTAGTCGCATAATATTCGTCGCAGATGTTATTATTTAATTCTAAATAAATTTAACTTTGTATCGTTGTGCGTTCTAATCAAAATTGGAGACACAAACTCGACCCATTTTGTGCAATCCAAATTATGATAATATTCTATTCTGAGACTTCTTCTTCCATGACACTTGTGTCCCACTTAATTTCAGCCTCTTGTACTTCTAATTAATTTCAGAACACCTATTACAGTTATTTTAATTAAATTTAACCATAAAGATAACTTTGTGCAATTTTCCAATTGTTGGGCACTTTTATGCAAAAGTGCATTAGGGTGTCTACCTCATTAGACACGATATGTAAATAAACCCATTTCTCCTTCATGTATTTTTTTCCATAATTTTTGGGAGTGTGTAACTCAACATCAACCTCCTCAAACCATGGCCCTCCAAACCTTGAACCAAATACAATCCTAGCCATCCATTTTAAATCTAGGAAATTATAGCCCTTGAAATCCTATATGAGAACCCTTTTCCAAATGTTGACCAAGTCAAACTATTCTAGGTCAACCCAATGCATTGTACATATATAAATATCTTCCTTTATTTTTTCCTTTTCTTTTTCTTATTCCCAAACCAAACCAATACTCAGCCGACTTTCTCCCCCCTATTCCCTGTTCACCTATCATCCCATGTTTCGACCGCCGAACGAACCCCTCGTCGAGCCACCTCGCTGACCGGAGCACGACTGAACGTCTGCACCAACCCGCTGGCCTCCGACCACCTGAACGACCCATCAGCCGCTGGACCACCTGCACGTCGACCGGAGAACGCCGCTGCACTCGCCATCCCCGACTTCAAACCCGCCTGCACGATGCTGCACCCGCCGTTCACAGTCGACCCGAACCTGCTGTTGTTCTCGACCTCTCCCCGACACCTTCCTCGACGCCGGACCCCCCTCGTCCATCCTCGTCTCCTCCCCTTCAATCATCACCATTATCATCATAACCACTACCACCATTGTCACTCCGGCCAACCACTGCTCCCAGCCACCACCACCGTCCAGCAGCTCTCCCCTTCGCCGTTATCTTCCACCACTCCTTCTCGTCGAGCTCCAACTCCGGCAGCCTCGCCTTCATCTTCACCATTATCATCACTAACACCTTCACCCTAATCGTCATCAACACCATCGATATCGTCATCATCGTCATCGTCGTCAACATCGTCGGCATCATCGTCATCATCGTCGTTGACATCATCGTCATCATCACTATCACCATCGTCATCATCTTCGTTGTCATCGCCGATCTCGTGCACGTGCACAGGTTCGAACATGTCCCTCCTCCTTCATTTTATGTGATTGTGTGTGTATGTATATAATTGGTATGTATATACTACTTATTAGTATATATTTAGTATGTACGCATTTGGTATATATATATATATATATATATATATACATATATATATATATATATATATATATATATATATGTAGCATATGTATTCAAATAGTAAATGTTAGTATGTATGTATTAGTATAGGTATTTAGTATATGGTATATGCATTTAATTTGTGTACATATATATTATAAGTATTAATATTATGTACTAGATTATAATATATATATTATATATATACACTTGACCCCTAGGTATAGCTGCGGATATTCCGTAGTTACACATGACCCTGTAACCCTGAGTATTGTGAGTTGACTGCCATATGTATACTAACGTACTGGCGAGACCCGTATCATTTTGATTGTCTGTTTTGCATAGCAATTAAAGATGCGACACCCGTACAATTAGACCCACACTTGACCCTGGTTAACTAGTGTCATACCTAGCGTAGTCCTGAGTTCAATGTATTTATGATTGTGTGTTAGTGTAATGCCTGATTTAATATTATATTATATGATGTCTATAGGATTGTTGGATTGTTCAGACAAGACTTCGAAATCAGGTTATTGTTATTGCCAGCAGCAGGACCACAGGCGAGTACATTCTCTGACAGTTTTTATTATGTTAATTATCTCTATCATTCTAGTTGTATGGCGTAAATGATTATGACACTGTTGTATACACGAGTTAGCATTATTTAGACCTGTCATGAGGAGGCATGATTGGGATCCATCGTGCTAGCTGGGGAAATAGGGAAATATTAGTAGATTATGTGATCATACCCAACTCTACATGCATCATAGCTCACCCATACCTCATGTCGCTGCAGCCTGACCATTACATGCCTCATAGCCTGTTATGTATGATTAGCCTGACTATTGCTTGCATCATAGCTATCCGGATGGTTAGCCTGACCTTACATGAATCATAGATAGTCATACATAGCAAGCCTGAACAGTCCCAAGCCGATCACATGATATGCTAATATTTTACACACTTAGCAAGATGTTCTTGACATTTATCTCTAGTATATTGATCTAGCATTCCTTATATTCTAGTTATTGTTCTAGCATCCACTGATGTTCCAGTTCATGGTTCTAGTATACACTTGTATTTCTGTTCATTGTTAGTGCACCATTAATGATGACATATGCTCCAGTATTTTTAATTCCAGTATCTCATTATTTCAGTATTGTTTATTGCCAATATTTATATCCATCTTGTATTTCTTTACACTATATTATAGTTTTTGTTAATATACATGGAACTGTTGTTAGTGCTTGTACTTCGCTACAATCCTGACTGGATATTTTTTCCAGACTGTGACATAGAGGACTTGTTTCCCGCAGACTTGGAGATATGGATGTTATTGATTGCAGGTTAGACTATTTATTCTTGTTAGACTTGTGTTGTATTTCATTTATTTTCTTCGATATTTCATCGTGCTCTAGTTTCTGTGATTGAGTATTCCATATTATATTGTGATATTTGTGTCTCCTTATGGAGTTGGATATTCATGTGAGATTGATTAGCTAGTATTGTGACATAGACAGCGTTCTACCGCCGATGCTGCGACGTAGGCTGGACGTACCCATGTACCCGTGCCCTAAATTTCGGGTATGGGTCGTGATAATTACCTAGGGATTAGGGCCTACCCTGTACTCCTTAGGATGGGGTTGGCTTTTTCATGAAGGAAATTGGATGGTGGAGATGGTGTTGATTTGAATGGAGGGTGGAGATGGTTTAAGGGGAGAGGTTTGAGTGTTGCACACTCCAAAAAAATAGGAAAAATTTATGTGATCGGTCAATGAGGGAGGGGATGTTTCTTCTTGTGTTGGGTCCAATGGGAGGTGGATACCTCACTGCATTTTTGCATAAAAGCCCCCAAAAATTAGAAAATTGCACAAATATGGGGTTTAGGATTGAATGAGGAAAAATATCATGTTTGGTGTGATGTAGTAGATAAAAGGGTGTGTGGTGTTTAGTATGAACCTTGAAGGTGTGAGTGGGGGTGTGGGTTGGTGTTGGGTCTAGTTTGGGTTAAGTTAGGTCTTTACACCAATTTAATTAAAATTAATATAAATAGTGTTCTTAAATTAATTGGAAGTGCATAGGGTTAAAATTTAGTGGGACACAAGTATCATGGACGTAGAAGACTCAGAATATAATATTGTCATAATTTGGGTTGCACAAAATGGATCGAGATTGTGTCTCCAATTTCGATTGAGACGGACAAAGATGTAAAGTTAGGTTTATTTGGATTTAAAAATAAACGTTTGTAACGAATATTGTGTGACTAAAATGAAGCACAAGAGAGCATATTTATAAGATAGACAAAGGTTAAAATGGAAGACTGGCACGTCTAGTAGGTTTCTTGGTCTAGTCCACTAACCCGTGCATCAATGAACATAGTATACAATATATATATATATATATTTATATATATATATATATATATATATATATATATACATATACATATCATGAAATTATAAAATATACACAATACTTATAAATAATAAAAAGACAAAAATACCCCTATTTTGGAATGTGGTAGTGACATACTTAGTGATATTATCTAGTATAGCTAATACTTTCAAGTTAGGACCTAGAAACCTATGGAAAAACTAATATTACTTGGAATTGATTAGTGTTGACCTAGTGAGGTAGAAATGGATTTAGAGAGGCATGTTTAGATCATCTTAGCATTATTCACTTCATTACACAATTTGACATAGAATTTCATATATAGGTCTCTGTGACACCAGTTTGGACACCGAGACTCATTCATTTCTCTGGACCACAGACGAGTATATTTCTCTATTAGTTTTTATTTCATAATAGAGTATATATCACATGTTCTAGAAAAGAATACTTGATTTCGAACAGTAGTTTCACAGACTAGTACTATATGAATCTTGCCAGAAGATATTATCCCTTACCGTGTTCAGCGGGTACTCCATCACATGTATTTATCATTTGTATCGGGTATTGATTTAGTATAATTCATGTTCATATACTGCTCGTGTTCAGTGTGCTTATATTCGTGTTCGTAATATGTCATGATTGGATCCATAAGTATTGTTTGGGGATGGGGGAGTAGGAGTTGGTTATGTGATCAAGTCCAAGTGTATTCGTGTACTTGTCGATTATATATCACACGTGTAATCGAGTTACCATATTATATTCGTGTTCAACCCAAACCGATCACATAATAAACTTGTATTCCATGGCACAGTAGCTAGTTTTATCTAATCTTTTTATTGCAATTATTCTATTGTCTGTTCTTCATTCAAGTATATTATATGTTCACTCTAGTTCATTTTATTCTAATATTTAGTTATTTTGTATTCTTTTCTATTATTTATTATATATGCTCGATTATGTATTTGAAACTGCTTTCTAAGATATGTACTTTGCTCCAATCCTGACTGGATATATTTTTCAGATGATTGGCTTGAGGACCAGTGTCCCACCTACTGCGGACCGCATGATGGCGTACCATTAGAGGATACTCCTTTAGAGCAAGAGGACTTAGTAAAAGAGTTTAAGGAGGCTTAGATTATCTGTTTAGACATGTATTAGACTTTTATTGAGGCTTATAGCATGTATATATTATTTTGGACTTGTGGATGTATTGTGACTCTTTTCCTTCGTTATTCTATCTCGTGCTTATCTTTCTCAGTTTGCATTATGATTGAGTATAGTTTACCATTTATCAGATACCCTTTTGTTCCTCCGGTTGGAGTTGAGATGATTGACATGTACAATATATATATTGTATGAGTTATTTAGATAGTAGAGTAGACCTAGACAGCGTTCTACCGCCGATGTTGCGGCGTAGGCTCGACGTTGCTCACTACTGGTGCCCTTATTCCGGGTGTCGGTCATGACACATTTTTAGTGGTGGCCCATGCAGGTCCAGAGTCGCAATTAGAGCAATATCGTAGTAGTACTCACCTAGAGTACTGTTACGAGCCTATTTTAGGATATAGGATTTAGGCTGAGAGTATACTCAATCACAACTAGAAAATAATTCAAAATATCTATTTGCTATCCTGATCTATTGAATGTTTGATTTACTTTAAATAATTTGGTACTTCTTTGATAATATCGTATTTTACTCAATATTGATTCTTTTGTTTCAATCTATCTTTAGAGAATGCTGCCGAAGATGCGTTCCTAGCGCTCAGGCGCAATGTCAGCGAGTTCGGTCACTTTGTCGCCTATAAGGGCAGAACCAACAGACACTGTCCAAGCAGCTACATTTCAAAGATCCGCTTTACCAATCCAGGTGAGCATTTCCGCAGTAGCTTTCAGAGGTGCTCAATCTCTGGTACAGAGGGCATCACAGACAGTTTCAAGGGATATTTTACCCCCACCATCCGTAGTCGATCAGACACAGATGTTTGCATTATTTCAACAGATGATAGAGATACAGCACCGCCAATAAGAGGTTATAAGGCAGGGCATTGAGAATGCTCATATATTGCGCTCGTAGCAGTCAAGATAGTCGCCTTAGTCCAGCCATAGACGGCACCACCTCAGTTTATCCCGCAGCAGCCAAGACCGGGAACTATCATAGATTTCAAGAGGATGGGGCAGAAGGACTTCAAAGGCACTGAAAGAATTATTTATGCTGATGATTGGATAGAAGACATTGAGCGGAACCTGCGACTGGCGCAAATTCCAGAGAGGTTGCAGGTAGAGGCCGCAGGAAGTATTTTGTTTGATATCGCATTGACTTGACTCAGGACGGACCCTAGGATCTTATTACCGAGATTTACTTGGGAAGATTTTTAGGAGCTTTTCAAGAAAATATTCTTTCCAGACGTGGCTCTGACATCCTTAGAGAGCCTATTTCAATACTTCATTCAGGAAGATATGACGGTGGATGAGTATACGGCAGATTATTGCAAGTGAGGCCGCTTTGTGGATGGGCAGAACCCCAGAGAAAGGGCCAAAAAGTTCAGAAAAGGCCTGAATTAGAAGATCAAATCACATACGAATGGAGACCTCACCGCTACTTTTGAGGAGATTCTGAGGCAGGCACAGCGGGCAAAGGATGATATAGAGCTTGGCTCTAAGAGGTCGAGGGACATAGGAGGATCCAATACCAACACGAGTCCATTGAAGCAGCCTTATTTTTAACAACAGCACCAGAGGCACTTCTAGCAATCGAGACAGCAGTATCATGGACCAGCTAGAGCACTGGTACAGCAGATGCACCAGATCTAGAGGCTAGCTATTCCTTGCCTATTCTGTAAGAAATAAGGACACGGATGGGACACATATACGATGAAATTAGGCCAGTACTTATTCTGCGGATTAGGAGAACATCATTTGAGGGATTGTCCTAAATCTCCAATTCGTCCAGCTCAAGGCAGAGTTCAGGCACAGAGAGCACCCGTGAGACCACCAGCGGGACAGCAGAGAGGACCTCCTCTACCACCATAACAACAGCAGTTCGCTGAGCACCAGCAGCAGTAAAGAGGTGCCCAGCGACAGGGATGAGCTTTTGCCTTGACCGTCGAGGAGGAGTAGCCAGTCGATGATGTTATTCCAGGGTCAGTCTATCTTGATTCTTTTTTTGCTTATGCTTTATTTGATTTCATTACTTTATATAGTTTTGTATCTGTATCTTTTGCTCTAAAATATCACCTCAAGACTGAACCGTTGACGAGGACTTACAAGATCACGACCGGGGGTGGCATTATCCTGGTCAGTGATATTTTCAAGGATCAGAGAATTTCTTTGGGAGGCCGAGAGTTGGGTGTGTGTCTACTCATAATGCCACTTTCGAGCTACGATATAGTACTCGGGATGGATTGGTTGAGTTGGCACCATACTAGTATAGATTATTGTGGAGGCAGAGTTTTGTTTCAGACACCAAGAGAGCCAGAGTTTCAGTTCGTAAGAGAAGCAATAGAGCAGAGTGAGAGAGATTTCTATGGAGCTTTGGTAAAAGAATATGAGCCGCTACATCCATTGATTGCTGAGTATATGAACGTCTTTTCGGAGGAGTTGCCAGGGTTGCCAATTGACGAAGATATGGAGTTCTCTAAAGACTTAGTGCCAGGCATAGAGCCAATATCACAGCACGTCTATAGAGTGAACAACAACGAACTAGTGGAGTTGAAGAAGCAGGTGGATGACTTACAGGACAAGGTCTTCATTTGCTCCAGTTCATCACCGTGGGGTACTCCGGTATTATTTGTACCGAAGAAGGATGGGTCGATATACATGTATATCGATACCAGAGCACTCAATAACGTCACTATCAAGAAGGATGGGTCGATATACATGTGTATTGATCAGTTGAGCGGAGCAAAGGTACTCTCGAAGATAGACTTGAGGCTGGGGTACCACCAGGTAAAAGTGTAGAAGGAAGACATTCCGAAGATAGCCTTCAGGACTCGGTATGGATAGTTTAAGTTCGTGGTGATACCGTTTGGGTTAACCAATGCCCTAGCGGTATTCATGAACCTGATGAATAATGTATTTTATCAGTAACTGGATCAGTTTGTTGTAGTCTTCATTGATGATATACTGATTTATTCGAAGACCCCTGAGGAGCATGAGGAACACCTGAGGATAGTTCTGGAGACCCTCAGGAAGAAAAAGCTATATGGAAAGCTTTCAAAGTATGAGTTCTTCCTTGATAAGGTTGAATTCCTCGGACGTGTGATTACAGGTGACAGAATCTTAGTAGACCCGAAGAAGAATTCAGCATTTGAGTCGTGGTCTACCTAGAGTTTAGTGGCAGAGATAAGGAGTTTTCGTGGATTGGCAGGCTATTATCGGAGATTTGATCAGGATTTTTTTAGGATTGTGGAGTCGATGACTAGACTAACCAAGAAGGATGTGGAGTTCGTCTGGACTGAGGATTGTGTGGCTATTTTTGAGGAGCTAAAGAAGAGGTTGACTACAACTCAAGTGTTGACATTGCAATTAGGGACAAAAGAATTTTCTATATATAGTGATGCATTGGGTAAGGGATTGGGATGTGTGTTGTAGCAGAACGGGAAAGTGATTGCCTATGCTTAAAGGCAATTACACCCGCATGAGAAAAATTACCCTACCCATGACTTGGAGTTGGCAGCAATTATTTTTTCTCTTAAACTTTGGAAGCACTACTTGTATGGAGAGCGGATAAAGATCTTTACAGATCATAAGAGCTTGAAGTATGTGTTTATACAAAAAGAGCTCAAAATGAGGCAGCGACGGTAGTTGGAGTTGATGAAGGACTTCGACATTGCTTTGCAGTACAATCCAGAAAAGGCCAACGAAGTCGCGGATGCCTTGAGCAGGTATCCAGTAGATAAGTACTTGACGAGGGAAAGACATTTATTGGCCGATCTTGTTAGCTTAGGTAATGAGGTATTAGTTCCTAGAGTTGCAACAGAGATGTGGGGACTCCAGGTATAGTCAGAGTTGATAGACCGGATCAGAGCTGCATAGTTCGAGGATGAGTCTCTGAGGAGCATCAGAGCGCAGGTCTAGATGGGATTGGCAGAGGACTTAAGTATTGTAGATGATGGATCATTGCGTCGAGGTACTAGATTGTGTGTGCCGAATGGAGTATTGCTCGAGATGATTCTTTAGAAGGTGCATCAATCTCAGTACGTTATGCATCCAACTGCCAACAAGATATATAAGGACATGAGAGAGCATGTTTGGTAATATGGTATGAAGCGGGAGGTAGCTACCTTTGTATCTAGATGCTTGGTATGTCAGCAGGTAAAGGCAGAAAGACAGAGGCCAGGTGGATTGCTTCAGCCTTTACCCATTCCAAAATAAAAGTGGTAGCATATAATGATGGACTTCGTTTCGGGGCCGATTTGGGTCATTGGACATGTTGACCAAATTGGCCCACTTTCTGCCATTCAAAGTGGGTATGTCTACAGAGAAGCTCGCGAAGATGTATGTGCGTTAGATAGTCAGATTGCATGGAGTCCCTATGAGCGTAGTCTCAAATTGGGATAGTCACTTTATGTTCCATTTTTGGAGGAGTTAGCTGGCTAGCTTGGGCACTCAGCTCAAGTTCAGTACCACATATCACCCTTAGATAGACGGGCAGTTGGAGCGGACTATCCAGACTCTCAAGGATATGCGACGCACTTGTGTTTTGGATTTTGGAGGCTCTTGGGAGAATCATTTTTACTTGGTAGAGTTTTCTTACAACAACAACTACCAGGCCAGTTTCGAGATATCACCATTTGAGGCATTGTATGGAAGAAGATGCCGCACTCCGTTATCATGGGATGATGTTGGTGAGGGAGACTATTGGGACCAGAGATGGTCGTGGATGCAACTGAGAAGATAAAGCTAATCAGGGATAGACTTCGGGTGGCGCAGGACAGACAACGACATTGGGCCGATAGACACCGGAGACTATTAGAGTTTGAGGTATAGATTTTATTTTGTATTACTTATGATTGTCTGTTTTTGTTAGAGTGCTAAGGTTGTGTTTCATGATAGTTTGGTAATCTGGTTTTATTTAGGATTTCTCTGACACGGGGTACGATTCGCTTTGGTGGAGCCGGGAAGCATAATCCACGGTACATTGGATCCTTCGGTGTTCTTAAGAGGGTCGGTGCGGTGACTTACAGACTAGACTTGCCACCTGAATTAGAGGGAGTGCACAACGTGTTCCACGTGTCACGGTTGAGACGGTACGTAGGATATCATAGCCATGTATTAGATCACTCAGAGATCGGGGTTGGTACGACTCTCATCTACCAAGAGCAACCCGTGGAGATTTTGGACCACAGGGAGATGGTACTGCGGAACCAGACGATTCCTTTGGTATGCGTCGGGTGGAGACATAACTCGCCAGGAGAGAGTACCTGGGAGCGAGAAGCCGAGATGCGCAAGCGTTATCCTTATTTGTTTGAGCCGTAAGGTATAATTCTTTCTTGCTTTTATTGATTGCTATTGATAGTTAGTTCTTCCTAAATTTCGAAGACAAAAATTTTCTAAAGTGGGTAGGATTGTCACCCTCACTTTTTCAGCTAGGAGTAGTTTGGCAATTTGGTATGGGTATTTAATTTTAGGAATATAATATTAAAAATATAAATGTAATGATTGTATTAATTATTTAATTATTTTGAGCTATAATTATTGTGGCTAGAATTAGTTATTTAATTAGAGACTTGTGTCATTTGTTAGTTAGAGAGACTAGCCCAAATATCTAGACTTGACACACATGGACCCATTTAGATTTTTCTTGACAATTAGTGAGCCCATCTTGATCCCAAGCCCATTAGTCATTTCCACTAATTAATTTAAGGAGATTAGTTAAATTACAATTACTTAGAGACTTCCAAAAATATCTACCCATAATTATTCCTCATAATTTACCATGTAGGGGTAGCTTGGACATTTAATTTTGCTTGGGGAAGGGTAGAAGAGGCCGACCACTATTAGAGGAGGGGTTCTCCTCTCTCTCTCCTTATTTTTATTGTATTTTGCTTCCAAATTTTAGATCCCCAATTTCCTATTTTCCCTCCATTGATTTTCTTCAAAATTCACCAATATTTCTTTCTCAAATTCATCACTCTTAGAGCCTTCAAGCTTGGAGAAGCAAGGAGCACAAGGGGGAGAAGCTTTAGAGCTAGAGATCGTGTCTGGGTCGTATCCAATTGCATTTTAATTGGGAATCCATCTCCCAATTGGTAATTCTTGAATTTTCCTTTCATTATAGCTTATTAATCATGCATTTGACCATTAAGAATGACCCCATGATATAGGACTACCTATAGGAACAAGTTCTAGGCTATTTGGATATGTATTATGACTTCTATGTGATATTTTGTCTGCATATTGGGGAAATTATGAATTTGACACATCAATTATGTGTCATGCGACCAATTAGATCTAATTAGACTTAGATCGGAGTAGTGGGACTAGGTACGTGTCCACAAATGGATAGGTGTAGGCCGTATCACGGTATTTTATGTACGGTGTGATACGGGGCCCAATTTTGTGTGTTTTGCACAATTCTCTTTAATTGTGTGTTGTTTTGGATGTGGGAGATGAGAGAGCAGTGACAGTAGCAGCATGCTCGAGCAGTGGCAGCAGCAACATGCTCATGCCGAGCAGTTACAGCAGCAGTATGCTCATGCCATCAACAACAGCAGCAAGATCATGGATGAGGGTGTGCATGAGTCGTAGAGTATTAATGTTAGTGCCAACACTCATGTGTTCAAAGAATGTAAAGTAGAGAGTAGTTATGTTGTAATTATTGGGTAGCAGTATGCAAATTCTAAAAAGGTTAGTTTGGGATTAAGTCAAGATACTTGGAGTGATACCAATGTGATATTGGCCAGTTAGAGTGTTAGTTAGTATCTTACCCCAGTAAGTACCAGTGGGTAGCTAGGATGTTCAAGGAAGTTGAGGGTGAGATGTGCAGGAATGCAAAAATAGTGAAAACCTTGTGTACCAAGGAAGGAGTGAACTGTGTGTCGCGGGTGAACAAATTTTATGTGATTGAGTATCAGAGGGTTTGAATGTGTGCCAAACTTAGGTTCGGGAAATTAGAGTGCTGAGGGTGTCTTTACAATACAAGGGCATAGGTATCAAAAATTGGTGTAGTATGAGTACTCCTATGAGTATTCATCAATGTGGGTGGTATCAAGAGGAGTATAAGTGGAATTATGAGTGCAACCACTGTTTGTATCTGAGTATGAGGGACAGGTAATCTATGAGTATGTGGGGGAGATGAATATCAGTGAAGGTAGTGTTAAGGAATTTTATTAGGATACTTATAAGGTATTAATGAGGTGATAGAGGTAGGCCAATTGAATGGGTGAGGGCCATGTTGATACCTTGAACTATAGTACCAAGTGTCAGTGTGTACTAGGTAATATTTAGTATCTTAGTCTAGAGAGCTTAGTGTAAATATAAATTATGTCACGACCCGCACCCGATGTAGGGATGCAAGTCAGGAACAACGTCCAGCCTACGCCACAGAATCGACAGTAGAACGTTGTTTGGGTAATCTATTTTACAATATAATAAGCCTCCAACAATATCAATATACTCAATTAAAGATCTAAGATGGAAATGCCCATGAATAAAATAAAGAATAGAATAGTCACATATAACTCATGAGTCAAATAATAACATCACTGGGTCTGAAGAAATACTAAACAAATAAGTTAGAGACAAATCCAGTACAAAAGAATACTAAGAAGCTACAAGTCCCAGGTCATCTGTCTCAGTCGGGATAAGTCATTCCTGAGCCAGGGTCTCTGACTCTAAGCCCACAATATCCTGAGATCCATAATGTGTAGGGTACCACTCCTCAGTGTTATATGGGAAAAATATATCCAGTCAGGAAAGGAGCAGAGTACATCTCTAACAGCAGTTCTAATCAATGATAAAAACTATGTAACATTAAATATATGGGAATATACAATATGCAACAATAGATACAAGAGATATACAATAAGGAAATACTGAAATAAATACAATAATGAACAATATGATAATGAACAAGAATACTAATGACTAAGTGTGTGAGTACTAGCTTTAACATGTGATCAGCTTGGAAACTTGCACCAGAGTATAATGGCCTGGTTAATCATACGTGTGGTGTATGATCAACACTCATAAGGAACAAGACGTGTACAAGAAGGGTATGATCACATATCTACACTAAAATACTTCCCACCCTGACTGGTATAGTAGATCCAACCATGGTACACTATGGCACGGAATTCCCCAAGAAGATAACTAGCCTTCCCGAAAATCAGTGTCTGTACATGTACAAGATAATCAATAAAATAAGGCTTGCACAAGATACACCATATACCAAGAAATAACATCTCATGAAGAGATCCGGATATACCAATCCGTGTAACCATCGTGTCAAGAAAATAAGGATATCTATACTAGATACAATGAACATAGAGGATATCATAAATGAGAAACTATCAAAGAATGTACTCGCCTGAAGTCCGGTAAATTGTCTCACAGATGTCTGATACGGTGCCTCAAAGACCTAGATATGGAATATAATATCAATACAAGATTTCGGAAAGAAATAAGTTAAACTAGTCAACATCTAGGTCAAAGATCCATTTCTAAGTCAAAACAGTCAAACTAGATCAACTCTAAGTCAAATCGATCAAACTCGGTCAAACTACCTATTTCTAGGTTGTATGAGTCTATCCCAATGATGTTGGGTTCATATACTAAGAATCTAGGTCATACAAGCTGCATCTTAGGATACTAAGATACTGTATCTCAGGATACATAACAAAAGAGATGAATATCACATATGTACATTCAAGCAATATTAAATATATAAATCATAATTACAAATAGTAAATGGATACCTTAGTTTTTAACCAACTAGGTATCGCACAACTAAACCTTTATCTTGATACCCAAACCCAATACCTTGGGTATCCTCAAATACCTTGATACTTACCGTGGTATCTCAAGGTAATTGTCAAAGCCTTATCTATAACTCACTACCCAACATTAACTATATTCTAACACCCAACTACTAAAAATATAATATACTAATGCATAAATACCAACTATGAAATATATATATTTACCAATACAATACATATACCTACTAGCTATAAATAATACATAGGTATATATATACATGCAAACTGTAACCGAAAGCTACTGCTGTCATTGCTAAATGATGTTGATGCTGTTGCTATACTGCTGCTGCTGTTACGGCAACTGTTGTTGTCGCTAATGCTGCTGCTGCTATCGGTGAATGCTGTTGTTGTTGTTCTTGTTCTTGTTGTTGCTGAAGCTGCTGCTGTCGTTAATGCTGCTGTTGTCGCTAAAGGCTGTTGCTGAAACTATTGTTGTCGCTGAATGTTTCTGCTGCTGTCACTATAAGTGTTGAGCCCCCTGTTTCTCTCTTATATACTAATACATAAACTTATATATATACATATATATATATATATATATATATCTATAATTTAATACATATAGTATAACATACACACATAGTAAGATATAGTATCATATATATATTTATTCATATCATTACATATACGTACACGTATATATATAATCATGCAAGTATATATATATATATATATATATATATATATATATATATATATATATATATATATATATACTACTATATTTAATAGCTATTACATATGTAGAAGTATAGCTACATATATTCATAACACATAGGTACATAGATATATGATACACTAACACATATAAATATATATATATATACATAACAAAATATATCTATATGCATATAATTACATATTATAATGACTAAGAATAATGGGAAATAGATCTAGAATAAAATGCACAAACACGTGGAGTGCATCGCACCCGTATCATACTAGATCTTTGATACGCTTGTGACACGAGTCCACCACACATCCAAACGTACCCCGAAGGACATGAGTAAGTCTAATATATTATTTATGAATAATACGAAGAGTCAAACACAAATCTACGTGTCCGTGTCAAAATATGACATGTACAAAGTCCCGTGTCGGAGGGAAAACTCCCAAATCAACACGTATCACCAAATTATTGGGATACGACCTACACATACCCAATTATGGATACGACACTAGCCCCAAACACATAAGCACATGCCAAATTGATCTATAGGATCAATTGACAAACACAACAAGTATCAATCTCAGAATTCTCCCAAAATTGACACAAAAAGCTCCAAAACTTTCTCAATAGGCCTCCTATGAACTCAAAACCAAATCCTATGGGTAGCCTATGCATATGGGTTAATTTCTCATGGTTAATTCTCAGATTTAGAAGCTAAATTAAGAAGAAAAACTAAATTGTACCTATTGAGAGATGGATTCCCAATACAACCTCCAAATATGATAAAATTGGCCTCCAACTTGTAGATCCTTGCTCCTCTTTTTAGATCCTTGCTTCTTTCTTCTAGATCCTTGCTCCACTAGTCTCCAATGGTGATTTAGGAAGAAATTGAGACAAAATTTGGTAGGTAAAATAATGAGGAATAAAGAAATTTGGTTGAGAAAAATTCTTGATCTAGAGTTCAAATGAAAAGAGCAGAGAAAAACGTTCCCCCTCTTCTTTAATACATCGGCCCCCCTTACCCCTTTCTCAAGTCACTATATAATATCCATTATACCTCTTAGGGCCTCTCATGAAGAAATAATTAAGGAGGGAAGGTTCTAGTATAATGGTTCAATTAAACTAATCATCCTCCTAATCAATAGGCATCTAGTTGGGCTCAATTCTAACAATAAATACATGTTGGTCCATGAGTCTAAACTAACTATTTGGGCCCACTAACACAAGTCCAAAACAAATAATCAATATCTAACAACAATTAAATAATACAATAAATAATTATTTAATATGTACAATGAATACATGTTGGTCCATGAGTCTAAACTAACTACTCGGTCTCGCACTTCATTCTCTCTCTCCCAGGTAGACTCCCCCGGAGAGTGATGCCTCCATGCGACACGTACCAAAGGAATAGTCTGGTTTCTCATCACCTTCTCTCTCGGATCCATAATCTCAACTGGCTGCTCTGGATAGCTAAGAGTAGGGCCCACCTCTATCTCCGAGTGATCCAACATGTGACTAGGATCCGCCATGTACCATCTCAACTGTGACATGTAAAACACGTTGTGCACACCCTCCAATGCAGGTGGCAAGTCTAGTCTATAAGCAACTGTACCGAACCTTTCTAGAATAGTGAAAGGTTTGATGAATCATGGACTAAGCTTCTCGCCTCCACTGAAATGAATCATGCCTCGTGTCAGAGAAATCCTCAAAAACACAAAACCACCCACCTAGAAAAAAATACCAACTTAAGAACTTAATTTATAACAAACAACAAATATCAAGCACAAAACAAAAATCTAAAACTATACCTCAAACTTCAAAGGTCTTCGGTGACTATCGGCCTAATGTCGTTGTCTGTCCTGTGCCACTCGAAGTCTGTCTCTTATCAAATGAACCTTCTCCGCTGTATCCACAACCATCTCTGGCCTAAGCAAAAATATCTCTTCAATATCATCCCATGACAACGGAGTACGACATCTCCAACCGTACAGAGCTTCAAATGATGACATCTCTATACTAGCCTGGTAGCTGTTGTTGTAAGCAAACTCTACCAAATGGAGATAGTCCTCCCAAGAACCCCTAAAATCTAGTACACAAGTGAACAACATATCCTCGAGAGTCTGAATAGTCCTCTCTGACTGCCCATCTGTCTGGGGATGATATGTAGTACTGAACTTGAGTTGGGTGCCCAAACTCGCCTACAAACTCCTCCCAAAATGAGAAGTGAAAAGACTATCCCGATCCGAGACTATGTTGACAGGAACTCCACGTATCCTGACGATCTGCCTCACATACATCTCTGCCAGCTTCTCCGTAGACAAACCCACCTTAAAAGGCAAAAAGTGGGCCGACTTGGTCAACCTGTCAACGATGATCCAAATTGCGTCTTTCCCTCCTTGAGATCGTGGAAGTCCGGACACAAAATCCATAGTAATATGCTCCCACTTCCACTCTGGAATGGGTAATGGCTGAAGTAAACCTCTTGGCTTTCACCTACTGGCACACTAAGCATCTGGATACAAACTGTGCCACTTTTCTCTTCATGCCATACCACCACACACTCTCTCACATATCCCGATATATCTTGTTGGCACCTGGATGTATGTAATACTGAGAGCAATGAGCTTCCTGCAATACCTTCTCAGCAGCTACCCCTAGGCACACACAATCTAATTCCATGTCGCAAAGGCCCATCCTCAGCAATGGTGAAATCATCCTCTAATTTTGCTCTCACCTGATGCTTCTCAGAGATACATCCTCATACTGTGCTGCCTTGATCCTGCCCATCAACTATGAATGTATCTGCAATCCCCACCTCTGTATCGCATAACCAGGAACTATCATCTCAATGCCCAAGCTCCCCAAGTCCTCCAACAAATATCGATCCTTCATCAAGAATATAGCTACCGAATACCTTCTCACGGCATCGGCAACTATATTAGCTTTCCCAGGATGATACTACAAAGATATATCAAAATCCTTCATCATTTCCATCCATCGGAGCTGCCTCATGTTCAACTCCTTCTGTTTGAAAACGTACTTCAAGCTCTTGTGGTCTGTGAAGATCTACACACGCTCTCCATACAAAAAGTATTTCTACAACTTCAGGGCGAAGATGACTGCTACTAACTCTAAATCATTGGTAGGATAGTTCTTCTCATGAGGACGCAATTGTCTGAATGCATAGGCAATCACTTTCCTATTCAGCTAAAGAACACAACCCAAACATTTTCCCGATGCATCACTATAAATAGTGAAACCTTCAGACCCGGATGGCAACGTCAAAATAGGAGCAGACGTCAACCTCTTCTTCAATTCCTCAAAAGCAACTTGGCAATCCTCCGTCCAAACAAAGTCTACATCATTCCTAGTGAGTCTGGTCATCGGCTCGGCAATCCTCGAAAAATACTGCACAAACTTCCTGTAGTAGCCTGCCAATCCCAAGAAACTCCTCATCTCTGCTACCGAACTCGGTGTCTTCTAAGATTCCACTACTGCGATCTTCTGCGGATCCACTGAAATACCATCACCAGTCACAACATGCCCAAAGAAATCTACCTTGTCCAAGAAGAACTCACACTTGGACAGCTTCCCACACAGCTTCTCCTTCCTTAGCACATCCAACACAATCCGCAAATGCTCTTTATGCTCCTCCGGTTTCTTCGAGTATATGAGTATGTAATCGATGAACACAACCACGAACTTGTCAAGATACTGATGGCACACCTTGTTCATCAAGTACATAAATATCGCTGGGGCATTAGTCAACCAAAACGGCATCACCATAAACTCGTACTGACCATACCGAGTTCTAAAAGCAGTCTTCGGTATGTCCTCTGGCTTCACTTTCACCTGGTGGTAGCCTGATCTTAAATCTATCTTAGAAAATACCTTGGCACCACTCAACTGATCGAACAGATCATTAATCCATGGCAAAGGGTACTTATTCTTGATAGTAAGATTATTCAATGCCTTGTAATCAATGTACATGTGCATCGATCTAAGTGCTCCCTACAGTGAAGAATTCGATCTAATAAAGCCCTTATCCTGTAATTTGTCTACCTACTTCTTCATCTCGACCAGCTCGCTGTTGTTTACTCTATAGACATATTGCAAAATTGGTTCTGCACCTGACACTAAGTCTATAGAGAATTCAATATCTCGATCTGGCGGCAATCCTGGCAATTCCTCAGGAAACACATCCAAGAACTCTGCTATCAACGGATGTGGCAACTCCTTGTCTTCCACCATAGCTCCATAAATAATGCCCTCTTCCTGCTTTGTAGATCCTCTAGCAAACTCAAACTCTAGCTCTCCTTGCAGACCAAACAAAACTCTACCTCCTCTACAATCTATATTAGCATGGTGCCTACTCAACCAATCTATTCCGAGTACAATATCGTAGCTCGGAAGTGGCATTACAAGTAGATACGCACTCAACTCCTGGCCTTCCAAAGTAACTCTACGATCCTTGCCAATATCATTAACCAGGATAATGCCTCTCACGGTCATGATCTTGCAAGTCCTAAGGAAAGACTCAGCAACCAAACCATGCTTCAGAGTAAAAGAAACAGATACAAAACTATGGGAAGCACCACTATCAAACGAATCTAGAGCTGGAACAGAATCAAGAAGAATAGAACCTTCAATGACATCTCCGGTTGGCTCGTCCTCCTCGACTATCATAGCAAGCGCTCGTCCCTGACGTACACTACCCTGCTGCTGATGCTGGATATAACGCTGCTGCTGGGTTGGAAGCGGTCCCCCCGGCTATACTGTAGGTGGTCTTGCCTGTGTCCTCGGAGCTGAAACTGCTCCCTGAACTGCACGATGAGGATTGGAAGGACACTCCCTCAGCTGATGCCCCTCAGTACCACAATACAAACAAACTCCCAACCACTTCATGCAAACTTTCCAAATGTGGTCGGGCTTCTTACAAAAGTGGCAGAAAGATTATTGTAACTATCTTTGCTGCTGTGGTGCCTAATAAAATGGTGCCCTAGCTGGAGTCTGGTGCTGCTGCGGTTGCTGGAAAGGCCTGGACTGGAAATAAAGATGTTTGGCAGATACTGCACTGCTGTTGGCCCCCAGAAAAGAATCTCTCTTGGGCTTCAAACCCAACTTATACTCAACCTTGCGTGCCTCCGCAAGTATCTCCGAGTATGTCTTATAAAAAGACGGAATGAGGATCTTCACTTCCCAGTTTAGACCCTCACAAAAACGAATAGCCCGAACCTCCGGCTCTCTCACCAAATACTCTTCAAATTGGCTCAACCAGCCAAAATCAACAGCGTACTCCTCCACAGACATGCTCCCCTGAATGAGGAGCTTAAACTGCCTCCCCAAGTCTAGCATGTCTGCCCGAGCGAAGAACTTCTTCTTGAAGAGGTCCTTGAATACCTCCCAAGACTGTTCTGCATCAACAAGAATCGGCTCATTCCTGAACCAAGTATGGGCGACGTCGAACAGTTAAAGTCCTACCGCCTCAACCTTCAGATCCTCAGAAAGATGGGACACCCTCATAAGACGCTCAATATCCTCAAGTAAATCATCAGCATAGACGATTCCCTCCATCCCCTTGAAGACCCTAGGATCCAGCTTTTTGAAGTCATGAATGTTGCTTGGCCGAAGCTGAGCAACCTGAGGAATAACCTGCTATTGGACCAGAACTCCTCTCTCTACTATAGCACGAGCAAGCTGATGAGCACTCTCGATGCCCTACAGTAAAATATCGATCTGCCATTGATGTGCCTCAGACGGAGCCCTCTGCGCCTTCAGCATCTCACGAAACAGTGTAAACATCTGTATCGCATCTGCTGTCATGGAAGGTGGAGGTGGAAGCCCCTCAGATACAGCTGGCACAGTCTTCTGAATAGGTGGTGGACCTTCGAAAGTAGCTGACACTCTAATCACCGGAGAAGTGACTGATGCAGGCCTTCGGGATGTCGCAGACCTCTCAGAAGCTGCTCTCCACTACTGCGATCTAGTCATAGGCGGCATCTTGAGACAAAGTGAAAGAAAGAATCAATATGGCACATAATATAAGACACTCAAGGAAAGGACAGTTTAAATATCAAGTATCAATATCAAGAAAGAATGGTTGAATGAATCAAAAGAATTTTTTCTAGATGTGATTGAGTATTATCAGCCTATAGCCTATATCCTATATCCTGAAACAGGCTCGTAATAGCACTCAAATAAGAGCACCACTAAGAATCGCACTAATTGCGACCTCGAAGACCTGTATGGCCCACCACTAAAAATATGTCACGACCCGCACCCGTTGTAGGGATGTAAGTCGGGAACAACGCCCAGTCTACGCCATAGAATCGGCGGTAGAATATTGTTTGGGTAATCTATCTTACAATGTAATAAGCCACCAACAATATCAATATACTCAATCACAGATCTAAGATAGAAATACGCACGAATATGATAAAGAAAAGAATAGTCACATACAACTCATGGGTCAAATAATAATATCACTAAGTCTAAAGAAATACTAAACAAATAAGCTGGAGACAAATCTAGTACAAAAGAATACTAAGAAGTTACAAGTCCCGGGTTATCTGTCTCAGTCGGGATAAGTCCCTCCTGAGCTAGGGTCTCTGACTCTAAGCCCACAACATCCTGAGGTCCATAATGTGTAGGGTACCACTCCTTAGTGTCACCTAGGAAAAATATATCCAGTCAAGAAAGGAGCAGAGTACATCTCTAACAACAGTTATAATCAATGATAAAAACTATATAACAATAAATAAATATAAATATACAAGATGCAACAATAGATACAAGAGATATACAATAAGGAAATACTGGAATAAATACAATAATGAATAATATGACAATGAACAAGATTAGTAGTGACTAAGTGTGTGAGTACTAGCTTTAACATGTGATCGGCTTGGGAACTTGAACAAGAGTATAATGGCCTAGTTAATCATGTGTGTGGTGTATGATCAACACTCACAAGGAATAAGACATGCACAAAGAGAGTATGATCACATATTTACACTAAAATACTTTCCACCTCCGACTGGTATAGTAGATCTAACCATAGTACGCTATGGTACAGGATTCTCCAAGAAGATAGCTAGTCTTTCCGAGAATCAGTGTCTGTACATGTACAAGATTATCAATAAATAAAAAGGCATGCACAAGATACACCATATACCAAGGAATAATATCTCGTGACGGGATCCAGATATTGTAAACACCTTGATTTTTCAGAATAATTTTAATATAATTTTCCCCATATTTTCGGGATTTTTCTGGATGAAGAACTAAGGTAATTATGATTAAAAGATTTTTAAAGGCTGTTAATTGGTGTTAAATTATTATGGAAATAATACTTTATGGTATAAAATGGAAAACTGGACATAGGGTAATTTTCGGTGAATTTATTGGACTCCGGAATCAGTTTTAAAGCCCTAAAAGCTATTGGATATTTAAACCAAAATAAACCTGACTGAACCAAACCAAACCAAACCTGAACCAAACCGAACTGCTAACTGAACCGAACCAGGTCAACCCAGCTTAGCGGGTCGGGTCGGATCCGAGTCAACCCGACCCAGACCCGCAACCCCCACAGAACCCTAGATTTCTACCCCCCCCGCCGGATTCACTGTAGCAATGTATAAACCCCCCTTGGCGTACGTGCCCAGCCTTTGGAAACCCTAGCCGACGACGTCGCCCAGCCCCGCAGAGCTCGACTCCGGCCGCCCTCCGTCCAGAATCCTCCGCCTCCAGAACCCGTAGCCCGCCCCAGCGACCCCGACGCCTCCAGTACCCACAGTCCGCTCCGACGAACCTCGCCGCCATGCCCAGCCCCACTCCGCCACAAACAGCCACCTCCTCCATCTTCCCAGAATCCAGTGCCTCCGCCTCCGATGAACCCGACGCCTCCACAGTGCCCGCAAAACCTTCCCCTGGCCTCCCTCTCCTCCGCCGAGAGCCCCGCCGAGACACCTCCAGCGCCTCTCCCCGATCTACTCCCCTATCCAGAATACCCCAGCAGCCGCTCCGATGAAGCTCCTACCAGATCCGCTGTCTCCGACAGAAACCCTAGACTGGACTCAGACCGGACACAGTGACCCTTTGTGTCGTGACGGACACGAGAATCTCAGTTTTTAGAGCCCTGTTCAGGTATTCATTTCTCCCTCCTCGTAGCTCTATTTCTCGTTCTGTCTGTTGCAACACGTAGACTGTGTAACCCTCTCGGTGCATGTGTAACCCGCTCGATGCATCGCGTCCTGTGGTGATCGCAAACCGCGATCCAAAAATAGAAAAAATAATGCCCTATTTTACCCCGGAACTGAGTGCGCCCCGCCAAACGGACGACTTGGTCGTATGCGGTCTTTACCGAAACGTGTGCGTCGTTGATACGGACATGCAGGATTTCGTAGAAGTCGATTCGGATGTGCGTGCACACCGGAATCACCGCGTATCTGCCGATAACGCCCCGTATCCGTCTATTCTGGAACACGCTGTAACTTTGTGTACACACGTCGGATCGAGACGAAACTTGCGCTATCGGACTCATAGCAATACGCTGGCCCTGTGACCCAAGTTTCGTTTGATTCCGAGAACGTTGACAAAATTGTGTATCGTGGGCCCCACAAGCTCTACTTGACGGGCGATTTTGTGATCGGCTCATCGAAATCTAATTCTGGATGTTCCGTTGGGTTCGTATCATCGTTCCTGACACGCTTTTCGATGCAAAGTAGCCCACATGTGGACCCCACTTTGGCCCAGAAATGTCATTTTTGCCCCTGTGTCCAAATTGGACTTAAGGACAGGCGTTTCTAGCTATTTGATATCTTCTGAGACTGTTGGTGATGTTTATTACAGCTTTTGGAGGGGTACCTACAGGATCCACTGATACAGGGACGACTGTTGGTATTCAAACCCCAGGCAAGTGTACCTTGCCAAACTTTGCAGTCTTGTTACATATTTTCCTTGCTTCATTATAATTGCTGTGCATGCTTAACCTAGGACCGTGTGACTTGCTCAGCATCCGATTATTAGTCGGGTGCCAACACCGTACGCGGTGTTGTGCATTGTCATCTAGAGATGGACATTCGTGATACTTTATATTCTCGTACTTGTCTTATTAAGTACACTATGACCCAGGACACTTGACACTATTCATGAGACAGGATCTTCCTGAGATATTCATGGTGATTCTGTATATGATACATGACTTGACAGAGATACTATATTCATAGATACTTTATGACTTGTTGCATTAGCTATGATCCCGCTTGACATGGACATGAGACGTTATGGTCATGATATGCTTGGTTACATTGGGTGGGGAGAGACACACAGGCTACAGGCTGTTTTATATATATCTACTACTATTGTGAGGTCGTAGACTCTCGTAGCAGAGCTAGACACATTACCGGTTATTATCGCTATCGGCTCCCCGATACAGAGCTTGTAGTGGCTCAGCCTGAGTACTCGTGATGCTCTCATCTTGCATTTCACATAGATGGTTACTTACTTGCCCTAGTTACTTCATTTATTTTTTGTACTGCATTTATTCTGGCTTGTATTTTCTATACCTTGCTATGTTCCCTGAGGATCTGGATTATGTCCCCAGGATTTGCAGACGAGATTTATCCCGAGGTATACGGGACAGCAGCAGTAGCAGGAGCAGAAGTAGATACAGGAGCTGTACCGACACCCGAGGATGAGGTGTTAGTTGAAGACTTTTCCTGAGCATCCATATTTCATGCTCAGTATTTACTTTATTCAGTCATTTATATTCGGGTCTGTTGAACCATTGTATCAGATTTTTATCGAGTTGTTCCCCGAAGCACTTTGTTGAGACTGGTTGATGATTTACATTCCTTATATTCTGTGGATCATATTTAATATCTTGTGTGGATGAGATTAGTTGTGCCATATCGTCGTAGGCTTGATTTTACAGCTTAAGTATGCCCTGATGGATCCATTAAATTGGGTTTGTCCATCGGTGTGTGCTGCTGGCCATTGCCACGTGTCTAGTCCCTCGGTATTTTGGGACTGGGGCGTAACATGGTTTTTGTGGTGGCCCATGCAGGTCTACGACTAAATTGTTCGGTTTCAACTTAGGGACCTAACAAGCCTGCCCTAAGGATAGGAAAAATTATAGGATCTCACCCATTATTTGAACCATTTTTGAACTCTATATCGAACTCGAACTAATTACTTGAATTGCATCATGTGTTGATTCCTCTGAGCGTTCTTACAGTTTATCTTTTGGTTGCAGAGTAATGGATCCCAGGAACGAAGATGAGATTCCCTTGGATACGCTACACGATGCTGTGGTTACTTATGTAGACGGAGTGACACCAGGCAACGGAGGACAAACATCGCAGAGCAATCAAACCATTCAGCCTAATCCAAGGTTCCGGCGAAATAACATCCCACCTCCACCACTGTTTACTCCACAGATGCCAGTTTTCCTGCCAGGGCAAGCCATGGACGGGCAATAGATGTTTCAGATAATGTATGCAATGATGCAAGCCCAGCAGCAGGTTCAGCGCGAGGCTCAACGTCACGAGGCAGAGTATTTGAGAACCAGCCTAGTATCAGCAATGGAGCAGGCAAACCCACCAGCGAGGAGATCAGCGACGGGAACTATCACCGATTTTCGTCAGCTCAAGTCTCGTACCTTTTTTGGTAAAGAGGGACTAACAGAAGTTCATGAATGGCTCACCAACATACAGCACCAGTTGGAAGCAGTTGAACTTCTGAGAGAGAAATGGATGACTACAGTCAGGATGCAGTTAACTGAAAATGCACATCATTGGTGGTTATCAGAAGAAAGGAGGCTCGGACAGGACCGAGTCACTTGGAAAGAGTTCTCCAGACTCTTCTGAGAGATGTATATTCCAGCAGTTGCACGGTTGGAGCTCAGAGACAAGTTCAACCACCTTATCCAAGGCAATATAACAGTGGAAGAATACAACACCGAATTTATTCGCCTAAGTCGCTTCGCCCCAACCTTGATTTCGACAGAGAAAGAGAAAGCTGAGAAGTTCTTTGACGGACTAAAGTTCGAGCTCCAGAGATTGATTGGATCGGTCACACCTACATCATATACCGACGTCCTTGCAGCAGCACGACGCATGGAGCGCGTCGCTAGAAGGGAGTCAAATCTGAAGAGACCAATCACATCAGCACCATCCAGGATAGCACATGGGGATTCTGCAAAATAATCCCAAAGGAGTATGCCAGATAGAGCAGCACACAGGGCCATATCTCTTCCTACTTGTCACTACTGCGGCAAGGTAGGTCACATTGAGAGAGAATGCAGGCGTAAGTTGGGACTATGTCTGAGCTGCGGATCCAACCAGCATCTATCCAGGGACTATTCTGAACGTAGAGACGGAGCACCGAGACTAGCTTTACCTGTACCACGACCAGCTTATCCAGCAGTAGGGGCACCGCAGACAGGAGTTATAGGAGTCAGGCCACCAGATACAGGAGGATACCAGCAGAGACCACCACTGGCACCACAGGCAGCCCTATTTCAGCAGGCTCAGCAGCAGAGAGGTCCAGCTTAGGGACGAGGACATGCATTCATATTGGCTATTGAGGAGGAAGCTACTGCAGGCGAGGTTATCGCAGGTACTATTTTAGTAGCATCATTACCAGCTGTAGCTTTATTTGATTCTGGAGCATCGTATTCATTTATAGCAGCTAGCTTTGTAGCCACCCATAGAGTAGCTACCGTACCCCTTCCTAAGATAAAGAGAATTCTTACGGGAGGTAGAATTATTCTGGTTAGTGACGTCTGTAGATCATGTTCTGTAGTAGTCTGTGGAAGAGAGATGCGCGCTCAATTTCTGATCTTTTCTATGCCGGATTATGATGTTGTACTTGGTATGGACTGGTTAAGTCAGTACCATGCGACTCTTGATTGCAGACTTGGACGTTTAATATTTAGACCGCTTGGACATCCAGAATTTGAGTTTCTTCGAGGAGCAGTAGAGCAAGGAGTTTAGCCTACTCTTAGGGTACTATCCGTAGAAGGGGAGACAGGTTACCCAAGAGTCATATCAGAATTTGTGGATGTATTTCCTGATGATCTTCCAGGTTTACCGCTTGATCGGGAAATAGAATTCACAATAGACTTAACTCCAGGAGCAGAGCCTATCACTTCATCAGTATATCGGCTAGCACCTAAGAAGTTAGTGGATTGAAGGAACAAGTCGATGATCTTTTGGAGAAGGGTTTTATCCGGCCTAGTATTTCACCTTGGGGAGCACCCATATTATTTGTGCCAAAGAAGGATAGAACAGTACGGTTGTGCATTGACTACAGGGCACTGAATGCTGTGACCATCAAGAACAGGTATCCCTTGCCACGCATTGATGATCTATTCGATCAATTGAGTGGTGCTAGGGTATTCTCGAAGATTGACCTTAGATCCGGCTATCATCAGATCAAAGTAAGGAAGGAAGACATACCGAAGACAGCTTTCAGGACCAAGTATGGACATTATGAGTTCTTGGTAATGCCGTTTGGTTTAACCAACGCGCCAGCAGTGTTTATGAGTTTGATGAACAGAGTCTTTTATCAGTTCTTGGATAAATTTGTGGTTGTGTTCATTGATGACATTCTAATATATTCCAAGAGCCAAGAAGAGCACGAGGAGCATCTCAGAATCATGCTAAAGACCTTGAGGCAGGAGAAGTTTTATGCCAAACTCAGTAAATGTGAGTTTTGTATAGATAAAGTACCTTTCTTGGGATATATCATCTCAGGAGAAGGACTTTCACTTGATCCGAAGAAAGTTGCGGCAATAGAGACTTGGCCTACACCCACATCAGTTGCAGAGGTGAGAAGTTTTCTCGGACTTGCGGGATATTACCAAAGGTTTGTAGAAAATATCAAGAATTGCGAAGCCGATGACGAAGTTGACACTTAAGGATCAGGAGTTTACATGGACAAAAGACTGCCAGAAGGCTTTTGAAGAATTAAAAAAAAGATTGACAACAACACCTGTCTTGACTCTTCTTTCAGGGTCAGGAGGCTTTGTTGTTTACAATGATGCATCAGGTAGTGGACTAGGATGTGTTTTGATACAACATGGCAAAGTTATTGCTTATGCATCGAGACAGTTGAAGGTCCATGAGAAGAACTACCCAACACACGATCTGGATCTAGCAGCAGTTATATTTGCACTGAAGATTTGGAGGCACTATCTTTATGGGGAGGAGGTAGAAATCTTTACTGATCACAAGAGTCTGAAGTATGTATATACTCAGAAGGAGCTCAATATGAGACAGAGGCGTTGGCTTGAATTGATGGTAGACTTTGATATAGATCTGCAGTATCATCTGGGAAAGGCGAATGTTGTAGCAGACGCACTCAGCAGGAAGCCTACAGCTTATTTCTTGACGATACAGCCTGAGTTATTGAGAGATCTACAGGAGCTTCAGATAGAGGTGGTTTTACCAGGACAGAGTGGCTTGTTGGCTAATCTTGAAGTCAAGTCGTCACTTGTGGAAAGAATTAAAGAGGCATTGCCCACCGATGCTAGATTTCGAAGACTGAAAGAGAGGACAGAAGCAGGCATGCAGACAGGACTTCGCGTACATGAAGACGGGATATTATGATTTAGGAATCGCCTGTATGTTCCAAATAAAGAATTGAGACAGGAGTTAATGACTGAAGCACATAGCTCTATGTACTCTGTTCACCCAGGAGGAACCAAGATGTACCGAGACTTGAGGCAGTATTACTGGTGGCATAGAATAAAAAGGGAGATTGCAAGATTTGTGGCTAAATATTTAGTATGCCAGCAAGTAAAGGCCAAGCATCAGAGGACTGCAGGTATGTTACAGCCGCTTCCTATACCAGAATGGAAGTGGGAACATATCACGATGGATTTTGTCACAGGATTCCCAAGGAGCCCCAGTGGAAAAGATGCAGTATGGGTTATCGTGGATCGACTCACTAAATCGACACATTTCTTGCCATTTAGAGTTGGACAGTGCATAGAGGTACTAGCCGACATGTATATGTGACAAATTGTAAGATTACATGGAGTGCCGATTAATATTGTATTGGATCAAGAATCGAGATTTATATCTTATTTCTGGCGAAGCATGCAAGAGAGTCTGGGCACCAGACTCAAATTCAGCACAGCTTACCATCCACAGACAGATGGTCAATCGGAGCGTACGATTCAGATCTTGGAGGATATGTTACGATCGTGTATGCTAGACTTTAGAGGATCTTGGGAAGATCATTTGCACTTGCTGGAGTTCGCCTACAACAACAGTTATCAGGCCAGCATTCAGATGGCACCATTCGAGATATTATACGGAAGAAAGTGCAGATCGCCAATATGTTTGAGTGACGTTGGTGAACGTCAAATACTAGGTCAAGAATTAGTAATGCAGACAGTGGAGAAGGTAAAATAAATCCAGAATCATCTTCGAGCAGCTCAAGACAGACAGAAGCATTGGGCTGATACACAGACGTCCCCTAGAGTTCAAAGAAGAAGAGTACATATTCTTGAGGATCTCGCCCACTCGAGGTACTATTAGATTCAGGAACAGAGGCAAGTTGAGCCCAAGGTACATCGGGCCATTTGATATTCTGGAGTGCATTGGTGAGGTAGCCTATCGTCTTGCATTACCTCCATCCTTAGAGGGAGTGCATGACGTATTCCATGTCTCACAGCTGAGAAGGTACGTGACCGACCCAAGTCACATAGTCGATCATTTAGAGATCGCAGTGGGCCCTAGCTTGAGGTATGAAGAATAACCAGTTGGCATCCTCGACTACAGTTGTTTGTGGTATTAAACGAAAGAATGGAAAATATATTCAGGATGGGGTTTATACGAAATCTGCCTTCTTTGGTTTACAAACAAACTTGTACAGTTTGATCCTATACGAGGATATGGGAGTATAATTTATTTAATCTGGGTAAATATTGCTATAGGTGTCTGATCTGCAGTCAATCACTTTAGCCCTTGGACCACACGATGTTGAAGAAGTGCCATAGAAGACAGGAAGCAGCTTTGAAGGTTGCAAAAGAGGGTGGATGTACGATGCCAAAGTCGTCGATCCCTACTCTCTGCCTGAGCTCCGGGTTCTCTCTCTCTCCCTCTCTCTCTCTCGACCGTTGGATCTGGTACTGGATCTCTTGATCAGTTTTCAGACCTAACTTCTTTAACCCTCCAATTTGTCCCCCTTGTTCCTCATTGATAGAGTTCTCTATTTATAGAGTTTTAGTGACAATGACCACTCCGTCGGTGTAGAAACCGAGGAGTGGAAAGTACAACACCCTTTTACACAACGGTTAAAGTAACCAATGCCTGCGTATAGATGATCCTTTGAATGAGAGTGTAACGCGGGTCCAACTAAGGGACAAAAAGCGTATAATCGCTACGAAGATCACGGCGTAGAAGCCACGTAGGTAGGTATCCATTGTGTAGAAGAGGTTGGCATAGAAGCCAAATATCTGTCACCATGGCATAGAAGCCAAATGGTTATCAAACCGGTATAGAAGCCGAATAGGCGTAGAAGCCGAACAGGCGTAGAAGCCGAGTGGTCATAGAGTTCGAGCAGGCGTGGAAGCTGAGTGGTCATAGAGGCTGAGCAGGCGTGAGAGCTGGATGGGCGTAGAAGCCACTGCGTACCGTGCCAGAGTGCTGATGGGGACGTCTTAGCCGGAATTATGGATTTTGAAGATATAATCAAATCTCTTGCATTAAATGCCTAGATTTGATTCCATCCTGTGCATTAAATATGGAGGCGTGTCTTTGAAGGTCTGCAACCCCTTCTGCGCATCAGTCGCAAAGACGTGCCTTGAGAAACTGTCACCGCTCTGTGCATTAGACGTAGAGACGTGCCTTGACCCCGTACGGAGTGCAGCTTTTAATGTGGCAGGCGGTTTGTCTACTGCAGAACGTAAACAGCTCATGTCTGCCTGTATAAAATAAGGCAGTATATCCCTTCGTGTTTGTAAAAGCAGTTTATGCAAAGGGGATGGCGGTATTTGACAGCCTAGGTCGCAGTGCTGTACCATCATTATAGCTGTCGTCTGGGTAGTCGAGCCGTATCCCTTTGTCAGAAGTCCCGATGTCAGGTTCATTGCAGGATCTTTATTGCCGGGTCTGACAGGTTTACTTCGGAGAATATGAAGCGTCTCTTGTACACCTCAATGCTGCGTCTAAAAGAGGATGAGTTTTATGCCCTGGAGGCGATGGAGCACCCTGTTTACGCTGAAGCGGCTTGGACGTACTGCCTTACGCAGATGGTCCTTTAAGCTTTCGTATTTCATGCTGCGTTTTAGCGAAAAGAGCTCTGTTGCACGCTTGATGGCTCTGAAGGCTTCTGCTTACGCTGCTCTGCACCAATATGCCGCGTATAGTCATCCGGCGTATTTTTCATGCTTCTACAAGACCCCCTTCAAAGCTTTCAAATTCTTCGGAATTTGGAACGCTTTGAATGAAGCATGAACCGCTCCTCGTGGCTTGAAACATTTCTGAATGGAGCGTTGAAAAGGTCGATGCTGCCTTTATGGCGGATTTATTGGGGACCGGTGTGACCCCTTTCGCCTATAAAAAGGCTGGGGGAGTTAACCCATTCTCCCCACATTCCCATCACCACGCAGAGGTGATCGCCGGAGTTCGTCGGGTCGATCTGAGGAAGAAGGAGATCATGTTCTTCCAGCGTATAAGGAGCCAAAAAAGACGGCGTCTTCGAGCAAGTGTCCACTGCAACGATGGATCATGGAAGGATATCTTAGCCTCCCTTGCTCGGGATAATCAGCAACTTTGTATGGTGGTTCTTCGGGAGAGGGGAAGGGTCGTATTTGACCATACGGCTTGCAAGCGGTGTATTTTCCCCTGAGACCTCCGCGGACAAGAGCAGACAAACTTTAACTGCTATCCTCGATCGAGTTGGGTCTTAAAGAAGCCTCAACTGGATTGGTCATGGCGTACGGAGCATGGGATCTACATCATTTATGCAGACCCAATTATGTATCCTCCCGCCATCGATCTTCTTGTTCATGACTGTGGTTGTCGATGAACTACCATGGAAGAAGAGGAAGACCTGCACCGATGCGAGAACCCGGTAGAACGGATTCTGGGGGCGATCTTCCGACGACGATGATGAGGAAGCCCTTTGTAGACGGGATTTTCCTCATATGTAGTCATGAAAAAAATAAAGAAAAAAATACTTTGTAGACAGGATTTCCCTCATATGTAATCATGACTTTAATCTTTAATAAAAATCGTCTTTCTTCTCTACATATGATCGTTTTGCCATACGTTGCTGTGAAGTCTGAATATGTGTAGATTCGACACGTCTGATTCTTTACGCCGACTCCGTTAAAAGAGTGCTAGGTCCTGTCCTTTTGTGCATAGCGAATAGTCCATAGAACGCTGTTGAGCATTTTGAACGTTTAGAACTGTCCTGTTGCTAGAACTGAGGAACCGCGTAGAGCTCTGAACTGTTGTTTTTACTTCTGATGAACAGAATTTTTGTTCAGACTTCATCTTCAAGAATGATTTCTCAAAAATCCCTTGGAACAGGGTCGAGAAATGGCTGTCAAACTGAGTTGCCATCTTGATAGACGAGATATTCAGACTGGAGTCTGGATGATCCTCCAATTCGACCCGAGAAGAGTTATTTCTTAATGCTTGAACTCTGTATGCTTCGGTTACTAGGGATATGTTGAGGTCAAGAAGGAGAATCTTCTGTGTGAACTCCTGTAATCGACCGCCTTGCTGTTCGGATATGCGGAAAGTCAGAGATCCATAGTGTAGATGAGCTGAGAATCCTGAGTTCGTAGTCTATTGAGCGTAGAAAGCCATCGAGCGTGAGATCGTAGATTCAGAGCTGCTGAGCATGAAGTCATAGGTTTGTAGCCTCTCGAGCGTAAAAGCTACCGAGCACGAAGGCATCCGGGCATAAAACCATAGACTGATAGCTTGCGAGCGTAAAACCGTAGATCTGTTGCTGTCGAGCGTAGAAAGCTCCTTAGCGTAGAACTGTAGATTTGTAGCCTGTGAATAAAAGAAATCTTTCGGGCGTAAGGTTGCGGATCTGTTGCCTCCGAGCGTAAACTAAACGCCATCGAGCGCGAGATCATCGATTTGGTATCTGCTGAGCGTAAAGTCATAGGTTTGTAGCCTCTCGAGCATAAAAGCTATCGAGCACAAAGTCATCCGGGCATAAAACCATAGACTTGTAGCTTGCGAGCGTAAAACCGTAGATCTGTTGCTGTCGAGCGTAGAAAGCTCTTTAGCATAGGAACTGCTGACCTGCTTTTGTACGAAAAACTCTTTGAATTTGTTGACTGTCCGTCTTTCGAGAGTAGTGGGCTGACGTAGTACCCAATCATAACCAAATATTTAATTTGTGAGATTTGGTCTGGGTTTCGAGGAGCCCATCTGAGGATTCGAGGAGTCGACCCGAACTCTATATATATCCCAAGCTTTTGAGAGAAAAACTTTTTATCAGTCTTCTGCGAAAGAGAGCCTCGATTGTTTGAGTTTTTCCCATCATTCTTTCTTCGAGCACTCCAAGTTTTCAGAAATAGCGCCGAAACAAACCCCCTCCACCAAGGGAAAGAGCACAGGCTCTTCTTCTCGTTCTTCTGCCCCAGCGAGAGAGTCTTCGGTCGGGCAGGGTGAACTTCCTTCTGAGCGAAGGCTCCTGCCGACGAGTAGCGCACCCGGCCTTAGAGGTATAGCCATTAGGGATGACAAAGAATGATGAAAAATCCTTCGCACACGTTGAACGTGACCGCGCTAGGTCGTCTTCTGTGCTGATAGCCTCTTTGAGGAAGATGACGCATGAAGACGTTTTCATCTTTTATGCCCACATTTCTAATGTGCCAGCATAAAAACTCCATGTTTTTCGCAATTATGAGCGTAAAAGCTCTGACTGCCGAAAACTTGGTGTATACTATAAAATTTAGTTCTATGCTTTGGATGGGACCTCCGGCGTAATAACTAGAATTTTGGCAGTCTGGCGTAAAGCACGGACAGTATACCGCCAATTACGCTTCAGGATATGACTTCCGGCGTAAAATGACCAAATTTTGTACAGTCTTGGCGTAAAGCACAGACTGTCGTTTCTTGGTCTTTGCGTTTGCAAGATTTGTAATGACGTATTTTCCTTGCACTTTCGCAGTTAACTTGCATGAGTCTCCACTGGCTGAGGTGATGGGTTCTGCTGCCGGGATGCTGCATTCGAACTACCTGGAGGATCTGTCGCACGTGACATTTCCTATCTCCGGACCCTAGTATCCTGAAGGAAGGGGGATCTTGATATCGGCTCAGGGCGAGCGAATGCTGCTGAGCATGATCAACGGGGAGCCCCTAACTTACGTAGACGGGGAGCAGTACATCAAACCGGCCTTTCTCTTTGGGGATATGATAGACAAACAGTCCCAGACGAAGCCCAAGAGAGAACCCTGGGTTTTCCCCGCCGAGAGCGTGGTCTTGTATCTGCCCACGATGCCGAAAGATTATCCCATCTCGGCTTTCTTCCATGCCACACATTCCAGGAGGATGTCGTGGACGCTGACTCCCGATCTTTACTGCAAGCCGGGGAAGATCTTTCACCTGAAAGGAGCTGACCAGGGGTCGTTTGTCAGCCGCCCTTCTGGCGTCGTGACGTTGTTTAGGGGACTGTGCCCGGGCAGCGTCCCGAGTGAAGATAGTTCAGTGATCCAGCCGGTCCAATTGCCGACTTTTTGCAACGACTTCATGGTGCGAGGGAGAGTATACCCCAAGGAGAATCCTCGGTGCAATGGGTGGATCACCCCAGCAATCATCCGATGGACTTGCCTAGTTGACTGGGCTCTGAAGCATTTTCGAAGAGAGCTGGAGGTCATAGGACTGTATGCTGCCGTGAGCGCGACGAGTATTCGGTTGCCTTCCAACCCCAACCTGTTTCTGGCACTGATGAAGCGATACATTTTGCTCACCGGGACCTTCACCACTACACTTGGGGAGTTGGGGTTGGCCCTCCACGAAATGGCAGCGATCTAGAGACTGCCGATGGGGGATACCCCGTATGAAGAGTATGTTCCCACCAACCGGGAGTTGGAGGACTCGGACCCTCGGGTTGTAGAGGTGTATCAGGAGCCGATGTGCCACTATTTCGCGTGCACTATTTTTTATAATGAGCCTTCTGATCTGGCTCACACCACTAAGTGGATGTCCTACCTCTTCTTCCACCGGGCCAGGGCCGTCAAGTCGGAGAAAGTTTCGGGGGGCAAGAATGAGCCCATGAACTGTTTGGGCGTGCTCAGTGCCCAGGTCGTCCAGGATCTTATGGAGGAGGCTAAAGCTCCAGATCAGTTTCTCAATGACGGGGTAGGAAAGTACCCTGAAGGCACTAAGGCCTATAGTTACTTGAGGCACTGCCGCAGGCCTTTGTCTGAGCAAGCCAAGCTGGCTGGCTTTCTCTCCCTATGGCTGCGTCGAGTAGTGGTGCCCGGCATCGCGTCCGCGGACCACATTCACCGGAACATCCTGTGGCCCACCGTCCATCTGGTGTTCGGGGCAAGACTGGGCTTGCTTCCTGCCATGGTGTGTCATATACAGGCTGGCCTGAGAGCCATGACTGACGGACTGCTCGTCGATGAAGCTCGACGTGATAGCTTTCCTCGGGTAGAGTTACCATACCTGTACTTGATGGGATGGTTAATCCTCCACAACCCCAGGGTGATATCTCCCGGCCCTGGTAGTAGCGCGGGAGGTAGTTTCTTGCTGAACTACAAGGACTCCCTTTAGAATATGAACACAGTCTTAGACTATCGGCTGGCACTGAGCCTCGGCCACTGCTGGAAGCTCCTCTGCATTGTCCCCTCTGAACATCGCAATCAGTCGGGGATTAGGCTTGAGGACTTAGGTGGAGAAAAGACCAATCTTTCTCCGGAAGCTTTTAATTGGTTGGTCTGCATCAGACCCTCCCATCTGCTATACAGAAGCGAAGATCATTACTTCTTCGAGCCTTACTTGCCCAGTCGGTTTGCCAGGCAGTTTGGGTACGATCAGCTGCACGTGGGCAATGCCATCACCAGCTTCAGGTCCAGGGGCGGACTCATTGATGGAGCCAGAGGATGGCGGTATTTCATTATGGGCTGCACGGGAGCGATCTTCATCGTGCCGGTCGCCACCCTCTCTACGGAGCTGTGCATCCTCCATTCGTACGCTCAGTTCTATGTGGCGATCAATACCTTCCATCGTGATTTTGACATTCATGGAAGATTTAGGGTGCCTTCTCCCAAGCCTGGGGGAAGAATCGAAGTCCCCTCGGTTTTATCTGGCGAGGGTGAGGAGTCCGTCACTCCGGATGAGCCTCTGATGTCGGTGTCGAGGTGTGAAGTGCCTCCGCCTGCGGGGGCTTTGGCGGTATCTGGGAAGCGAAGGGCTCCTGCTTCGAAGCAGACTTCCCCTCGCAAGAGAAAGAAGAAGATGGTTGATCGCCCTCTTCGGATTCCTGGCATTGAGGCTCCTAGAGAGGGACCTGCTGTCTCTCCTATTGGGGATGTCTCTTTGACTGGAGGTTCCCCGCCTCTCGGAGAGGGACCCTTAGTTTCGACTGGCGGTGCCGGAGAACTCCTGCTTGAGGCTGTCGTTGTTGCCACTGCCTCCGGTAGTGGAATGAACTCGCCTGCGTGGCCGAGGCAAATGGGAGAATCTTTCCCTAGACCGGCAACGGATAAAACTCCTGTCGCGTCCGTGAGCATAACCAGCGAGGTTCCAGCTGACGAACCCCGACCGCGTCTTGGTGAAGGCTTGATAGAGCTCCTGGCGATGTCGGTTGGCCCACCTCCTTCTCCAGGTATGACAGTTCGTATTGCGTCATTAAGGCGTGATATAGCTACATCGGCTACAGACGCGGCATATATACCGTTGGCTACGGGTAAAGGTCATCTTTATGTCTCCTCTTAGAAAGATTACTATCATATTGATATCAACTTCCTTGTCCTCTTCTCAGGGGATGGCGTCCACGGGAAGTATGGCGCTGAAGCGTCTTCTGGCTCTGCTCGGGCTCCTGACGATGATACGGAGGCGTTCGACTTCGAGAAGGAAATACCTTCGGGGGCCAGCTTGCCTGGATTAGTTTTGTCACCTCAAGAGGAGGACGAACCCGTCATCGTCACCTCGCCTCTAGCGAGTATGCCGATGACTTCGACCGTCGTTGTCGCACCTTCTTCGGTCGTACCACCTGTCGAGGCGGCGGCTGTGGCCACCTCGTCTGCAATCATTCCTGGAGGGGAACTCGCCAATATAGCGGCCACTCCTGGCGTCCAACCAGATCTGGTTGCGCTGACCGAGCTGTATACCAGCCTTTTTTACACCAGTTTGAACACGCTGATATCAATGGTATTGGCGAAGAACCTGGATTTTGATCGTCTGAAGAAGGCTTTCCAGTTTTCGATTGGGGCGGTCAGGGAGTTTGGCGATTCTGGGGTAGCTGACGCCCTGGAGGCGATGGTTAATGGGTTGGAGCAACCTATTAACGAATACTTGCAGCTGACTCGGGGCAGCTTTGAAGCTGAGGTCTAGGCCAGATATGACTCCATGACTACGCGGCTTACCAAACAGCTGGAGAGCCTAGATAACTCCATCAAAGAACATAAGCTGGAGATGGATAAAAAAAAGCTGTCGTAGAGGAGGCTCTTGCTCTTCAGACGAAGTGCCAATCCGAGCATAAAGGGAATGCAGCGAGGGATCGCAAGTTGAAGAAGAAACTCGCTCAGGCAGAGAAGTGGGCTTCTTAGTCGTTGGCAGGTCTAGACGTAGCGACTAGTCGACTGAGCACAGCGCGACGGGACCTGGAGCATGCAGAAGCTGCCCGAGCTGGCTCTCTTCGGGCAAGGGCCGAACTGTCCTTTACGAACAATCCCGAGGCACGGCTGGAATAGGCCCGTACTGATGACTTGGTTTCCAGGGACGAAAGGGTGGCTGCACTGGCGAAGCTGATTCGCGATCTGACCGCTCCCCCACAATGATGTGCCCTTCCTTCTTTTTGCTTCCCCAATGTAATTCTGATCTTTTCGGGAATAAATAAAGCGAATCTTTTCTGACTTTGTGGACCCATCATTTCAGAATATAAATGACAGGTTTGGGTGAGAGTGATATCAGAGGTAGTATGGACGTGATAAACTCTCGATAAACTTCTAGCAGGGCATACCTATTCAGAGGTCATACTGACATGATAGAATATGACCTAACTAGTTTCGCTTTAGAGGAAGTTTGGTTAGATTTTGAGATTCTCGCTATATTCCACTTGAGCAGAGGAGGTTAAGCATAGTACCTCTTCAGGAATTTACCGTTGATAGGAGCCATTAACAGGTCTCCATTAGGCTGGGCTAACCTGTAAGCACCGTTCGAGAATGTTGTCTCGATCACATAAGGGCCTTCCCACTTTTCATTACGAAATTACATTCTGCAACTTCGTCGGGAATGTCTTCGTATAATTTGGAGGCCTCCGGGATCGGATGAGCAGCTAGGAAGTCGGCCAGCGCTTGGCCTTTGATGGACTTCTGCGGGACGTATACCATGTCATATGGTGTTAACAACATCGCCCAAGTTGCGAGCCGAGAATTAAGAACACTTAGCTTGCTCATCAGTACTCGAAGAGGGTTGATCCTGGAGATGATATGGATAGTCTGGCCGGTGACATAGTGTCGCGTCTTCTGGATAGCGAACATCAGAGCCAAGCATTCCTTTTCCACTGGGTTGTACCGGTATTCGGCTCCAACCATCATCCTGCTGAGGTAGTAGATATCCTGTTCATGCCCCACATTATTTTTCTGCGCGAGAAGAGCTCCTAGCGAATGATCCATTGCTCGAACGTATAGCAAGAATGGTCTTCCCATGATGGGAGGCACCAGAACCGGCGGACTGGTGAGGTAGCGTTTGATATCCCCGAATGCTTGCTGACAGGTTTCGTCCCATACGAAGGATACTCCTTTCTTCATGAGATGTGAAAAGGGCTGACATCTTCCCGAGAGGTTGGATATGAACCTCCGGATATAAGCCAGATGGCCTTGAAATCCCCGGAGTTCCCTCAGATTGTGGGGCTGTCGCATTTCTACGATGGCGTGGACTTTGTCAGGGTCCACTTGGATGCCTTTGGTGGTAATGACAAATCTCAGGAATTTGCCACTAGATACACCCAGGAAGGACTTCGTAGGGTTCATCTTGAGTTGATGTTGGCGCATTAACTCGAATACCATCTTCAAGTCTTGAATGTGATCATTTTTGAGGCAGCTCTTGACGGCTATGTCGTCCACGTAATATTCTACTGTTTTGCGTAAATATTCATGGAATATGCTACTCATAGCTCATTGGTATGTGGCCCGGCGTTCTTCAATCCAAAGGGCATGACCGTATAGCAATATACTCCCAACGGGGTCCAGAAGGCAGTGTGCTTCTCGTCTTCAGGATGCATCTTGATCTGATTGTATCCTGAAAATCCGTCCATAAAAGACATGCGTTCAAAACTGCAGGTGTTGTCGATCATGATATCCGTGATGGAAAGAGAGAACTCATCCTTGGAGCAGGCTGTATTCAGATCTTGGTAATCGATGCAGATACGTATTTTTCTATTTTTCTTCATGACTGGGACAACGTTGGCAACCCAATCGGGATGTTGTTCTTCCCGGATGAAACCACAAGCTATCAACTTCTTGACTTCAGCTTCGATGGCGTCCATCATATCCGAGCGGAACCGACATTGGTGCTGCTTTGTAGGCTTCGAGTCGGCCAATATATTGAGTTTATGAGTATACACTTTTGTGTCAAGGCCCGGCATGTCCTCATAATTCCACGCAAAGACGTCGATATATTCTTTTATCAGCTGGATAACTTCTTCCCTTTCAGCTGGGGAAAGATTGTTACTGATGAATATTGGCTTTGGCAAAAATTTACCCCCAACATCAATCTGGATAACTTCGTCTTTGGTGGGAGGTTCTCTTTGCTCGAAGCAGAATTCCCACTGCGTATCCAATTGTTGGGCCCAAGAGTCATTCTCAAACGGCTCAGAATCCTGTTCGTCTGCTTCAAAGGGATCTGCCACTACCATATTCACTGATAGTGTTTATTCGAGTGCATCAGGTGAGTCGAAGGGCAACGAGTCGTTCTGAGAAGAGGAAAAGATACCCTCGTCCGATTTAGAGAAGGTGGCATATCCCAACCCGAAATGATTTCGTTGATAGTAGGGGTCACCGCGCAGCAGCGTTCGTCTGCCTCTTCCGTAGTTGAGGCCTGGCTTCTACTCCAAGTCATAGCCCATGTTTTGCATGATCCTCAACGCTTGCGGGCTGTATCGGTAAACCTGTAGTTTTCCAGTATCGTCATCGAAAGGATCTTCCTGGATAGCCGGTTGATTGCGCATGTGGCCGAAGACTATTAAATGCTGGCTGCTGCCGGTAGGCACGACAATGAAGATAGAATGCTCCTGTGGTCCATATGTTGTGACGACGTTGGATGATGATGCTACTTCCCAGACATACGGACGGTAGGAGTTCATAACTTCCAAGAATTTTCGTGCTATGGGTTCTACCTCGTCACGGGGAGTGGATTCCTGATTTGGAATTTGAGCGTTAACGTACTGGAAAAGAGGATGTTTATTATCATTTGGAACTCCGTTCCTGGTCGCATTTACATCGGTCGGCTGCCCGTTGCACCGAAGGTTGATGACCAAAGGTGGAGGCTTCTGGTTCGGAGTGACCGCTAGAGGATCGCTCCTTTTTCCTGACCTGGATTTGTTCAGGTGAATAGCCATAGGCTCCATGGCTTCTGGACGAGTGGTTCGCCCTTTCACTCTGATTGATAGTGGTAGTGCGGCAGAGGGTTCTCCTGGCTCCCGGTAGGATTCCTTCTCCGTCTCGCCCGATACTTCTTCCGTGTAATCTTGAGAGTACAACACGACATCAAAATAGTATGATTCTACTCCTTTAAACGGGTTTAGGTCGGCAACCTCCGTTTGTACCATTCCTTGGGGGTCTACATATTTAAGACATTGATATAGAGTTGAAGGAACGATGTTGTGGTCGTGGATCCACGGTCTTCCCAGCAAAATATTGTAGGATACCTCTGAATCAATGACATAACACGTGGCCACCGATCTGAGGTTGCCAATCTGGATCCTCAGGCGAATCTTCCCCAACGGCTTACTTCTTCCGGCGTTGAAACCCCCGATTGTAGTAGAGGTGTAAGCCAGTTCGCTGGTAGGAATCCTCAATGGTCTGAGCAGACTGTGAGAGATGATGCTGATCGACGATCCCGGATCTATGTGAATCCGATCGACCTCCATGGAACCGACGTACCCGATGTAATAGAGGGGCCTGTCATGCTTGTTATGCTTTAACAGCATGTCGTCTTGGGTGAAAGTGATATTTGGGATCACCTCCATCACACTGTGGCATTGAGGACATGCCACTGGTTCTTTGTCGGGGGACTTGAGCTGGGTCAAGCATGCCTCCGCCTACATCAGTGCTTCACTCAGGGCTAGACGAGTGTCTTGGGAGAGCCTGAGTAGCTCGAAGATGGACAGCCTAGCTGGTGTATTAGCCAGTTGGGCCAGGATGTCAAAGTTGTAGGGCTTCTCAAAACCTTTGTTTGGAATATTTTTCACAGGTTTATCAAAGCGCACTTCTCTTTGCTTCCCCTTGTCCGCCGGAGTCGATTTTGAAGGGCTGGCATCTGGTACGACGGGGCCTGGTCCTGAAGGTTTGGCAGCCAAAGCGTCTGCCGGCGCATCTTCCGGACTTGCTCCGTAGTCATTGAGGTAGGCTTTTCCTGAACGGGCTGCAGCAAATACCTCGTCTTCGTCTGATGGCGAAGGAGTTTCGACCATATGGCATGTTTGCATTTGGAGCTTTTTTTAGATGTAGCTTTAGTAGCTTTAGTCTCCTCCTCGAGCTCTGACACCAAATCCGGATGAACCCACATAATCTCGCCCTGCCGGGTGGTTAGGGGTACCAGGTCATGATTTTGACCCCTAGCTGGAGGGAGATTGACGATGTCCATCGTAGCCTAGGAAATGGGCTTGACACCGTCCATGACTTCTTGGGAAGGCAGATCGCCAAACCGCAGAGAGATCATGTTGGCCGTGACCGTCTTCTCGGTATTGTGCAGAGTGATGGCCTTAGCATCGATTAACCCTTGGATCTTCCTTTTCAGTATATAACACGCCTTTGTTGGGTGGTGTACGTATCTGTAAAAGATGCAGTATTTGGGGTCGTCAGTACTGCCGACTTCTTGGGGCCGCCTCAGCTCCGGACGGGTGATCTTGCCACTTTTGACGAGACACTCGAATATACTAGGGATATCGTCGTCGTCGTAAGAGTAGACTTCGACGGGCCTGGAGGTCCCGGGTCTCGTCTGCGTAGTCGCCGCAGTCTTTTGTCTGGACGTATTGACCGTTAGAGCTTCTTTTCCCTTAGAGCCGCGAGGATGGTCGCTGTTGGGAGATGACCTCTTGCCTCTATCAGAGGCGGAGATCATAATGCCATTGTCGTGCGCCTTGCGGCTGTTGTCTTCGGCGGCCACTGCCGAGATGATGAACGAGGACCAATCATGGAACTGATATGGTCCTGTAAACACCGAGACTATAGGAAGGAGGTTCTTCCTGCAAATGTCTACTAACGCAGAGTCTGGAACTCCTGGAGGCATCTGTAAGGTGGCCTGACGAAAATGTTCGACGAAGGTGCGAACGTCCTCCTTTTCCCTCTACTTGACTTCGATGAGAGAGGACATAGACATGTCCATTCCACCCTCGTAGAATCGCGTGAAGAATAAAGCTTTGACGTCCTTGAAGGAAGTAATGCAGTTGTCCGCCAAGCTACGGTACCACTGATAGGCTACTCCTGAGAGGCAGCCTTTGAACACCCGAGTGAGGAGGGCGTCGTTCCCTTGTAGCAACACCGTCATCATACTGAAATAGTTCATGTACTGACTTGGTGATATTTTTCCCCCGAACAGAGCCATAGTCTGAGATTTGAACCTCGGAGGGAAAGGGACTTCTTCCCAGATAGCTGGGTAAGGCTGGTTAATTCCCAGTTTCTTGAGCTGATCTTTGTGCTTCAAGGCGTCGAACTGGGCTTTCAACTCCCGTACTGCCTGCATCGGATTTTTAGTTGGAAGCGGGACTACGGTGTAGCACGGAGTTGGTTGCATCGTGACTCCAACAGGAGGTAATATATTCTCCGAGTGAGAAAGCGGAGGAACTACTGACTCTTGATCTAGAGCAAGATCTTGGCTCGGGTTGGATGGTGGTAAGTCTACCCCCACACGTATCTGAGTTGGCGGGACCGACGCTTGAGCCATGGCAGCTGCGTGCTGAGTTTGCATCATTTGGTGCATGTTCTCCATCATGGATTGCATTTGTTTCAGAGATGTCTCCAGCACAGTGATGCGTTGTTCCGCGTTTTCTGACGACAAAACTTTCTCACGTTCATCTTCAACGGCGTAAACTCCCCTTTCCCTGGGCATCATCGAAGGACTAGTATAGGTCACTGCAGAAGTCGACTCTATACTCTCAGCGTCTGATCTGGGAGATTGGCGACCCCCAGGGTCGGAATCAGACGAGTACAAAGCTGGTTGTTGTGACCTTGCACGGGTGTTTTAGAATACCCCAGATTCAGTATTCCTGAGGAGGTCTTCGAATCTCCTTCGGCTCGGAGGCCTAAAGGGATGGCGTCTTGAGCTCGGCCGTCCTCTAGGTATGTGTGAAGCCATGTTTACGGATGCATGCGCGGGCTCTTCTTCCCGGAAAGACTGAGAGTAGCTCAATCGGTCGAAAACCGACCATTTTGCTTTAAAACAGCAGCAGCCAATCACAATCTTATGACTATTACAATATCGCTCGCTAGGGGGCGTAATAGACATATTGGAAGGTCCCCTCTCCTTACGCTTCTGGATTAGATATTCGCGCAGGTCAGAAGGAGTGGAGGAAGAAGACGACGGCTTGTTCCTTCTGTTCCCATCAGTGAGCATGCGGAGATTGGGCACCATGGTTCTCCCTACGCCACCTGTGTACAACAGGTTGGCCATCTGGGTGGCGAATAATCTCCGTAGAGGGTGCCTTCCCACAACCTGAGCTTGCTTTACGTCGTGGGACTCCGCCTGGCATAATTTAGAGATTTGCTCAGACTGGCGTAAAGCTGAAGAGGTCCTCAGTCGGCCGTCGGCTTCCTGCGTAATCCGGAGGGTAGGCAGATTGCTTCTTCGCTGGCGTAACGGCCAAAAAGTTGAGTACTCCGCCACTTGCTTCCCTTTGCGGAAATCACAGCGCTTATCTGATTTCCCGTAGAGGTCAGATGTTGTCTTGCGCATGGAGAGTGATTTGTACTTCTGATTTGGCGCTGAGGCATCATCGAAAGTTTGGTCTGTACCGCGCATAGCGGGAGACTGGTTTCTACGCGTATAGCACAGTGGATACTTCTGGGTTAGCGCTGAGGCTTTGCCCGAAGTTTCGTCTGTACCGCGCGTAGCGGGAGACTGGTTCCTATGCGTAGAGCGCAGTGGATACTTCTGGATTAGCGCTGAGGCTTTGCCCGAAGTTTCGTCTGTACCGCGCGTAGCGGGAGACTGAATTTTACGTGCAGGGCACGGAGGGAGCATTGCTACAACCTCATTGGTCGGAGAGGTCGGAGAGATCGGAGAGTCCACAGGAATGGTAGAGGATGTCTTGGGCATCCAGACCATGTGCAGCTTCCTGTTGTCTTGGACGGAGAGAGGGTGAGAGCTACCCCCGGTTTGAAGCATGTCTTCGTAGGCAGACTGGTCGAATTGGACGACTAGTGTCTTCTTCACGGTTCCTATAGATACCGTATCGTGTTGAGCAATTGCTTTCTCATCAGAAGAGAAAGATGTCCCCAGCAGAGTCACCATCTTGTTTGTGGTATTAAACGAAAGAATAGAAAATGTATTCAAGATAGGGTTTATACGAAACCCGCCTTCTTTGGTTTACAAACAAACTTGTACAGTTTGATCCTATACGAGGATATGGGAGTACAATTTATTTAATCTGGGTAAATATTTCTATAGGTGTCTAATCTGCAGTCGATCACTTTAGCCCTTGGACCACACGATGTTGAAGAAGTGCCGTAGAAGACAGGAAGCAGCTTCGAAGGTTGCAAAAGAGGGTGGATGTACGATGCCAAAGTCGTCGATCCCTACTCTCTGCCTGAGCTCTGGGTTCTCTCTCTCTCCCTCTCTCTCTCTCTCTCGATCGTTGGATCTGGTACTGGATCTCTTGATCAGTTTTCAGACCTAACTTCTTTGACCCTCCAATTTGTCCCCCTTGTTCCTCATTGATAGAGGTCTCTATTTATAGAGTTTTAGTGACAGTGACCACTCCGTCTGTATAGAAACCGAGGAGTGGAAAGTACAGCACCATTTTACACAACGATTAAAGTAACCAATGCCTGCGTATAGATGATCCTTTGAATGAGCGTGTGACGCGGGTCCAACTAAGGGACAAAATGCGTATAATCGCTACGAAGATCATGGCGTAGAAGCCACGTAGGTAGGTATCCATTGTCTAGAAGAGGTTGGCATAGAAGCCAAATGTCTGTCACCATGGCATAGAAGCCAAATGGTTATCAAACCGGCATAGAAGCCGAATAGACGTAGAAGCCAAACAGGCGTAGAAACCGAGTGGTCATAGAGGCCGAGCAGGCGTGGAAGCCGAGTGGTCATAGAGGCCGAGCAGGCGTGGGAGTTGGATGGGCGTAGAAGCCGCTGCGTACCGTGCCAGAGTGCAGATGGGGACGTCTTAGCCGGAATTACGGCTTTTGAAGATATAATCAAATCTCTTGCATTAAATGCCGAGATTTGCCACCATCCTGTGCATTAAATGTGGAGGCATTTCTTTGAAGGTCTGCAACCCCTTTTGCGCATCATTCGCAGAGACGTGCCTTGAGAAACTGTCACCGCTCTGTGCATTAGACGTAAAGATGTGCCTCGACCCCGTACGGAGTGCAGCTTTTGATGTGGCAGGCGGTTTGTCTACTGCAGAACGTAAACAGCTCGTGTCTGCCTGTGTAAAACAAGGCAGCATATCCCTTCGTGTTTGTAAAAGCAGTTTACGCAAAGGGGATGGCGGTATTTGACAGCCTGGGTCGCAGTACTGTGCCATCATTATAGCCATCATCTGGGTAGTCGAGCCGTATCCCTTTGTCAGAAGTCCAGACGTCAGGTTCATTGCAGGATCTACATTGCAGGGTCTGACAGGTTCACTTCGGAGAATATGAAGCGTCTCTTGTACACCTCAATGCTGCGTCTGAAAGTGGATGAGTTTTACGCCCTGGAGGCGATTGAGCACCCTGTTTACGCTGAAGCGGCTTGAACGTACTGCCTTACGCGGATGGTCCTTTGAGCTTTTGTATTTCATGCGGCATTTTAGCGGAAAGAGCTCTGTTGCACGCTTGATGGCTCTGAAGGCTTCTGCTTACGCTGCTCTGCACCAATATGCCGTGTATAGTCATCCGGCGTATTTTTTATGCTTCTACAACAGTGAGAAGACATTGCAAGGACAGACAATTAGACTGGTTCGTGTAGCTTGGAAACATCTTTCTCCTGGCGAATCGACCTGGGAACGGGAGGATAGTATGCGCCAGCGTTATCCTCACTTGTTCGCGGATGCAGTTATAAACTAAGCATTCTTGTAATTTCCATAGTTCTTCCTTTAGTATCTTGTTCTTTGATTGCGAGGACGCAATCCTCTTAAAGGGGATAGATTGTAAACACCTTAATTTTTCAGAATAATTTTAATATAATTTTTACCATATTTTCTGTATTTTCTGGATGAAGAACTAAGGTAATTGTGATTAAAAGATTTTTAAACACTGTTAATTGGTGTTAAATTATTATGGAAATAATAATTTATGGTGTAAAATGGAAAAATGGACATAGGGTAATTTTCGGTGAATTTATTGGACTCCGGAATCAGTTTTAAAGCCCTAAAAGCTATTGGATATTTAAACCAAACCAAACCTGACTGAACCAAACCAAACCTGAACCAAACCAAACAGAACCAAATCAAATCGCTAACTGAACCGAACCAGGTCAACCCAGCTTAGCGGGTCGGGTCGGGTCAGAACCGAGTCAACCCGACCCTGACCCGCAACCCCCACAGAACCCTAGATTCCCCCCCCCCCCCGTCGGATTCACTGTAGCAATGTATAAAATCCTCCCTTGGCGTGTGTCCCCAGCCTTCGGAAACCCTAGCTCGTCCGCGCTGTCACCTCCCTCCGACCTCCCTTGCCTAAACCCTAGCCGACGACGTCGCCCAGTCCCGCAGAGCTCGACTCCGGCCGCCCTCCGTCAAGAATCCTCCGCCACCAGAACCCGCAGCCCGCCCCAGCGACCCCGACGCCTCCAGTACCCGCAGTCCGCTCCGATGAACCTCGCCGTCGTGCCCAGTCCCGCTCCGCCACAGACAGCCACCTCCTCCATCTTCCCAGAATCCAGTCCCTCCGCCTCCGACGAACCCGACGCCTACACAGTGCCCGCAGAACCTCCCCCTGGCCTCCCTCTCCTCCGCCGAGAGTCCCGCCGAGACACCTCCAACGCCTCACCCTGATCTCCTCCCCTGTCCAGAACACCCCAGCAGCCGCTCCGGTGAAGCTCGGCCAGATCCACTGTCTCCGGCAGAAACCCTAGACTGGACTCAGACCGGACACAGTGACCCTTTGTGTCGTGACGGACACGAGAATCTCAGTTTTTAGAGCCCTGTTCAGGTATTCTTTTCTCTCTCCTCGTAGCTCTGTTTCTCGTTTCGTCTGTTGCAACGCGTAGAATGTGTAACCCTCTCGTTGCCCGTGCAACCCGCTCGGTGCATCGCGTCCTGTGGTGATTGCAAACGACGATCCAAAAACAGGAAAAATAATGCCCTGTTTTACCCCCAAACTGAGTGCGCCCCGCCAAAGGGGACGACTTGATCACATGCGGTCTTTACTAAAATGTGCGCATCATTGATACGGATGTACGGGATTTTGCAGAAGTCGATTCGGATGTGCGTGCACAGCGGAATCACCGCGTATCCGCCGACAACGCCCCGTATTCGTCCATTCTGGAATACGCTGTAACTTTGTGTACACATATCAGATCGAGACGAAACTTGTGCCATCGGACTCGTAGCAATACGCTGGTCCTGTGACCCAATTTTGGTTCAATTTCGAGAACGTTGACAAAATCACGTATTGTGGGCCCCACAAGCTCCACTTGACGGGCGATTTTGTGATCGGCTCATCTGAATCCAATTCTGGAAGTTCTGTTGGATTTGTATCATCGTTCCTGACTTGTTGACACTAAGTTTGGCGAATTTGGAGACCTTTGACCCTGACACGCTTTTCGGTGCAAAGTGGCCCATATGTGGACCCTACTTTGGCCCGAAATTGTCATTTTTGCCCTTGTGTCCAAATTGGACTTAAGGACAGGCATTTCTAGCTATTTGATATCTTCTGAGACTGTTGGTGATTTTATTACAGCTTTTGGAGGGGTACCTCCAGGATTCACTGATACATGGACGACTGTTGGTATTCAAACCCCAAGCAAGTGTACCTTGCCAAACTTTGCAATCTTGTTACATATTTTCCTTGCTTCATTATAATTGCTGTGCATGCTTAACCTAGGACCGTGTGACTTGCTCAGCATCCGATTATTAGTCGGGTGCCAACACCGTACGCGGTATTGTGTATTGTCATCTAGAGATGGACATTCGTGACACTTTATATTCTCGTACTTGTCTTATCAAGTACACTATGACCCATGACACTTGACACAATTTATGAGACAAGATCTTCCTGAGATATTCATGGTGATTCTGTATAGGATACAGGACTTGACAGAGATACTATATTCATAGATACATTATGACTTGTTACATTAGCTATGATCCCGCTTGACATGGACATGAGACGTTATGGTCATGATATGCGTGGTTACATTCGGTGGGGAGAGACACACAGGCTACAGGCTGTTTTATATATATCTACTACTATTATGAGGTCGTAGACTCTCGTAGCAGAGCTAGACACATTACCGGTTATTATCGCTACCAGCTCCCCGACACAGAGCTTGTAGTGGCTCAGCTTGAGTACTCGTGATGCTCTCATCTTGCATTTCACATAGATAGTTACTTACTTGCCCTAGTTACTTCATTTATTTTCCGCACTGCATTTATTCTGGCTTGTATTTTTTGTACCTTGCTATGTCCCCTGAGGACCTGGATTCGGATTGTGTCCCCAGGATTTACAAACGCGATTTATCCCAAGGTATACGGGACAGCAGCAGTAGCAGGAGCAGAAGCAGATACAGGAGCTGTACCGACACCCGAGGACGAGGTGTTAGCTGAAGACTTTTCCTGACCATCCATGTTTTATGCTCAGTATTTACTTTATTCTGTCATTTATATTCTGGTCTGTTGAACCATTGTATCAGATTTTTATCGGGTTGTTCCCCGAAGCACTTTGTTGAGACTGGTTGATGATTTACATTCCTTATATTCTGCGGATCATATTTTATATCTTGTGTGGATGAGATTAGTTGTACCATGTTGTCGTAGGCTTGATTTTACAGCTTATGTACGCCCTGATGGATCCATTAAATTGGGTTTGTCCATCGGTTTGTGCTGCTGGCCATTGCCACGTGTCTAGTCCCTCGGTATTTTGGGACTGGGGCGTGACAGATATACCAATTCGTGTAACCATCATGTCAAGAAAACAAGGATATCTATATTAGATACAATGAACATAGAGGATATCATAAATGAGAAACTATCAAAGAATGTACTCGCCTGAAGTCTGGTGAATAGTCTCACAGATGTCAGATACGGTGCCTCAAAGACCTAGATATGGAATATAATATTTATACAAGGTTTCAAAAAGAAATAAGTTAAACTAGTCAACATCTAGGTCAATGTTACGCCCCAGTCCCAAAATACGTAGGACTAGGAATACGTAACATGCCAGTTACGCATTCGACCAGACTCCGGTACGACTCGAATACATATAACTTGTATTAAAATGGCCACTATCTATATAATCAAGTAAATATAAATATCTATGCCTCAATCCACATTGATCAGAATATACAAGAATGAGCTACATGTGCTAAAGTCGGCCGCCAGTAACACATAGGCTCGAATAGACTCGAGAAAGGAATATGAGTCTATAAAACTAGGCTATATCAGCAGATGAATAAATAATATAAATAATAACCCTGACTCCGGAAGAAAAGATATAAGTACCTGGCACCAATTCCTGCAAGACAAAATAACACACATTAGCAACTCCAGGCAGGCTCCACAACGGTCTATGCTGCAAAACTGGCAAGTGACCAGGTCCTCAAAGGGACGTAACAAGGTACAAGAAACAGCATGCCAAAATAAATACAGTATATAAAAATATAACAATAGGGAATACTATGTAACCAGCTATGTGATATGCAAGTGGGAGCATCACTAGTACTCAGGCTGAGACCACTACAAGCTCTGTGTCGGGGAGCCGATAGCAGTAATATCACGTAATATGCCTCGCTCTGATATAAAGTCTACGGCCTCACAATAATAAATACATATATAAAATCAGCCTGTAGCCTGTGTGTCTCTCCCCACCCAATGTAATCATACGTCTCATGTCTACGAAGTCTCATGTCCAAAACACGCAAGATCATATCTAATGCAGCAAGTCATATAATAGCTATGCATATATATAAAGTCTATGTCACGAATCCTATAGCCTATACAGAATCACCATGAATGACTCAGGAAGATTCTGTCACATGAATAGTGTCAAGTGTCCTATGATATAACGTACTTGAGAATGCAAGCACGAAAATGTATAGGGTCGCGATATCAATCTCTATGTGACATTACATAACTTCGCGTACGGTGTTGACACCCGAATATTATTCGGACGTTAAGTAATGTCACACGGTCCTAGGTTGAATAGATATAACTCAGAATAGATCAAGAGAATAAAATAAAAAATTTACTGAAAGTATGGCAATGTACACTTTCCTGGAACTCCAAGCTGATAATATAAAGAACCTGCTCTCGAATCCACGCTCGTGCGATCCCAAGAGCCTAAATATATAATATCATAAAATTAGTCATTATGACATGGTTCACTAAGCATGCACAAGAGTACAACTACTCCACGTTATTAATCATTAGATAATTAGGGTCTAATTTAATCAAGGATACAACTAATACAATGCCATCAATTATTTAGAGTCTAAAATAATTAGGGGTTCTAACAAAGTAGGTTGGCTAAGGTTCACTAGTCAAGGACCAAGAAGGTGTGTAAACACCAAGCCTACTAGTCACATAACATCATCAAGCCTCATAAACATGGTTATAATGAAGGTTCATGTAGGTACTAGGTGTTCTCACACTAGATTTCCATATACAACATATCATCAACCTTGGTATTCACTAAGTGTCAAACTATGTTAACCAACCTAGGGTTAGTTTTGTCTATTAAAACATGCACATGAGCATTAACAATAGGTCAAGTTAGGGTCATCACAAACAATCACATACGGTATTTCTTAAGTATATACATTGATTCAACTATATACAACTTTCGTTCTACTAGAAAATATCAAGTATACATAGATAAGTCAAATCTGAATTTATAATAAGATCATTGCATATACCACATTTTATTCTTGTATTTGTCATGAAACATGTGTGCAAGCACTACTATAACTAGTGAAAAACTTTAGCATGACATCTTCTACATTCCAATATAGTGTTTATAAACAATAAAACTAGCTATCACAAAACCTAGGCAAAATGCATTACTAGTTGCACAACATTTAATCATGTCTCAACCATGCATTTATTTATATATAACAACCTAAACAAAATTTATATATTCTGAAATTTAGTGAAAATTAGAGTAAAAATTATATTTTGCAAGTGGTTGCTTGGGTTTTAGATCATGGCAAAGTGAATAGGACAACAAGTGCATAAATAACATTTAAGTCTAGACATGAGAAGTAATAAATGTTCTTGGTATAATATGATAAAAAATATGAATACAAAGTTAGTAAAATTTAATAGAGATATGAAGTACATGTAGAAAGGGTTGAGTAGGAGGAGTTGAAGCTCTTACCAAAGTGAAATAGGAAGGCAAAAGAGGGTTGTGCACTGCTTGCACAAATCTGTCCAGATTTGAACACTTTGTCTTGTAGCTACTGTCTGGGCTTCAAAATATTTTTCCAAGTACTTTGCGGATTAGAGAGATTAGAAGAGAGGTAGAGGATGAAGATATGGTGGTTTTTGAAGGAGTTTTAGTGCTGAAAGTGGTGGCAACAAGGTGTTGAAGTGGGGCTATGGCTGGCGGGTTCAGCAGGGTGCCTTCGTTTTGTAAGGGGTGTTTGGAAGAGTTGTAGGATGATTTAGGTGGTTAGTTATAAATAAAACTTATTAAGAAGAGGTAAGAGAAGGATATTTGGGTGCTTTAGTGGTGTTTTGTAGGCTATGGAGGTGGTGGAGTGGCCTGAGAAGATGATACACTGAATTCGGATTCAGCCTTGACACCTCTGATGGAGGGCTATTTTGAGAAACTTAGAATAAATTGTGATGGAAAGTTTGTGAAGAGAAAGTGATAAGAACAGGTAGAGGAAGAAGCATACAAAATTTAAGAGAAAGATACTTACTATGGAGGGAGATAGGGCCGGATTGGTGGGGGTATTGCTGAATTAAGATTCAGCCTGGGTAGGGTTGGATGGATGGAGGTGTGGAGGGAGATAGAGACGGAATTTGGAGATGGTTTGTGAAGAGAAAATGTGAGAAAGAGAGTTAGGAAGCACTTTTCTTCAGGTGGTTCTAATGGGGGATGTGAAGAGAGGGGGTTATGGACAGCCTAGTGGGGAGGGAAAGGGTTTGGAGTTACCAATGGGGTAAGGAAAGGTCACAAGTTATAACTCTTTTCCTTCACATTCCACCCTAATAATTTAATAAATCCATGGTTGTACAAAACTGAAATAATATTTAATATGGATGGTCAAACCTAGCTAATTCAACCTAGGTTAAGTCCAACTACTTCTAGTTGGGTCGGTTCGGGTCGTTGCGGTTTAGTTTGACTAGGTTGGTCTGATTCACAAAACAAATTGGTCATTTGTGACTATTGAGGGTAGGTAGCACATAGAGATTCAATAGAGTGGGATACAGGTATCATGTGTGTCTTAGACCTAGTATAGATTATGATCATGCATTAGGTCGAAAGAATTGGTCGAAATTGGATCTCCAATTTAAATTGGAATGGTCAACGGTTGCACTGTAGGTGCTAGAAATTAAGTTTTTGACCCGAATATTTTACATTAAAAATAGACCACAATGAGATATGTTTGAGTGGGATATGATAATCATAAATTAAGGTGGGCTCGTCTAGATTATGCATATAAATTTGTTTGGAGATAATGGTTAATGTTGTGCTCCTAAAAATTAAAGTTACGAAAAATATTTTTAAAGGATACTTTTGTTTACTTAATCCAAATTAATAATAAAAAAATAATTTTAAATATTATATTAAATTAAAATAGCTAAATCTCTGGGTGAGAGGCTTTACAATCTATCCACCTTAGAAAAATTTCGTCCTCGAAATTCAAAATCAATCTCTCCAACCACAACTCATCATATCTTTAAATATATAAACACATCTTGGTACTTACTCATACCCATTCTAAAAACCTTAAACTTTCATATACATACAATTTAATCGTCTAAGGCTGTTGGTCCTCAAAATATATTCTCACCACCATGTACTATCTCATTATTTTTATCATGCTAATCATCATCTATAAAAATTTACTACCTATAGGCTTAGGTTTCACAAGGATGCCACAACACAAACTCAGTTTGAATCTTTCAATATTTACAAGGAAAATAATGCCATACCTTAACTCTTAAAGGAGTGCATGGGTTAGGCACTAAAATCTTACAAGCACAAAATATTCAAGGCTACCTATGTAGTATTTAAATCCTTTATTCTACAGCTAAGACTGCTATTATATTTTTATTCTTTCCTTGGTACAACGTCATCAACCTATAGTATCCCCAATAAAATACTCTAACCTAACTTCTTATAATTGCTCTTAGCAGCAATAAGTCTAATCTAGTCAGTCAGTCATACATAGTCTAGAATCTCAACTCAACGATTCCTAAAAGAAATACATATAATAAAATACGACATAAGCCCCTATTCAAATACGTAGTACAAAAATATATATATAGAAATTATGTAATAAATATCTATTCAATCATTCTAAATACCTTAGATAAAAATATAATCAATACAATAAAAAGAATAAGATTTCTGAAATCCAAAATTCTATCAACTATGGTAAATTAAAAATAGGTTCTCATCACCTACTACTGAGGATAGGTCCAGCAAGCTCATACCCTATTAGTCAAAAATCTAAATCCCTGACCCTAATAAGTTTATGTGTAAATCCACAATATTCAGCTATCATTCATATAAGACTTCTATCTTTCATTTACACTTTTCTACCATATGTAATTCTATAATCTAAGAGTCTTGTGATAATCCTCTACAGAATGACCAACAAGTCAGTATGTGATTCTGAACCTATGTTTAATTCCCTAAAATTCGTATCACTTCGAGACTGATCAACAATTTTTACTCATACTAAATTCTCAAAATTCTAAACGCATTATAATTCATAAATGCTAAAATTATTATTCCTGAAGTCCATACCACAATCCCTTCTCTTTGGATTATGCGACCATAATATCTTTCCCTTATCATTTGTTTTCTACTCACCTTCATATCTTTTTAGTATGTTAATATTGTTTTCAATTATTAGCTTCGTCAATCATGACCCAGTACTTTCCGCTTCGTAGTATAGATCTTCTAGCCAACTGCAGAGTGATAAATCTTCAGTCCTTCCTAGATCTTTCTCTTAATTTAAAATGCTCAAGATTATGTACTTCTCGTGACTCTTCTTGTTACCATTCTACCTTCTTCACCTTGAACCTGAGATTTTCTCCTTGTTCATTCCATGTATACCCTTCATCGAAACTATATGGTTACCATCTTGTTATAGCTTATCATCTATTATAGGCAATTCACTATATCTAACTCAAGACTATAACATAAAACTCTCATCCTTCAACCTATTTTCTCTATCACAGATACTAGCTTGTCAATGGGTGGTACTCACTTGTTCAATTAACACTGACAACCCAGTTAATCAAATATATTTAACTTAATTTCGAAAGCTATACATTAGTATTTGAGTTATCTAATTACTCAAATATTAGGTCTAGCAATCTACATATCTATTTAGTCCAAACCTATAGTCATCAATAATTTAAGGGGTCATAAGATCTATTTTTGATACTAAAAGTCACAAGACAACTAGAGATTTAACTACTATGGCCTGTTACGTAAGGTTCCAATTTCATAAGGTCATAATATAATTTCTTGTATCACTATCATGAGCCACATCTGATCCCTTGCATCTAGCTATGTATTCCATAAAGTATTTCAAACCATCTTGCTAACTTCTAATACTTCCAAATTATGGCTACCTTAAGCAAGGGTAAGATTTTATTAGTTCTAGGCCTATAATACTATATTCAATTCTCATGTTAATAATCTATACTAGCTCTAGCATATAGGAATAACCTATCTACCTATCCTACTAAGGGTAACCATCTTCTCAAAAATTATATCTAGCATGCCTTCTTTCGCCTTGACAAGGATCTGCTTTTGGAAGAAACACCATGCACGAACATTCATTTCTCTGAAATATGGAGAGATGATAAACAATATTAAGGATGCCGAGGGAAATAAAATAGTACAATTATGAAGTCCAAGGGCAATAATCAAATACTAAAGAATTTTTAAATCAGTTGTGGAATGAGATACTAATACTGTTAATCCTGATTACAGGCTCGCTCTGTATTAAAAGTAACCGAAACGATTTAATCAAAACCTGCATGGGCCACCACAAAAATATGTCACGCCCCAGTCCCAAAATACGTATGACTAGGAATACGTAACATGCCAGCTACGCATTCGACCAGACTCTGGTCCAACTCGAATACGTATAAGCTGTATTGAAATGGTCACTATTTATATAATCAAGTAAATATAAATATCTATGTCTCAATCCACAATGATCAGAATATACAAGAATGAGCTACATGTGCTAAAGTCGGCCGCCAGTAACACATAAGCTCGAATAGACTCGAGAAAGGAATATGAGTCTATAAAACTAGGGTATATCAACAGATGAATAAATAATATAAATAATAACAATGACTACGGAGAAAAGATATAAGTACATGGTACCAATTCCTGTAAGACAAAGCAACACACATCAGCAACTCCAGGCAGGCTCCACAACGGTCTATGCTGTAAAACTGGCAACGGACCAGTTCCTCAGAGGGACGTAACAAGGTACAAGAAATGATATGTCCAAATAAATACAGTATATAAAAATATAACAATAGGGCAAACTATGTAATCAGCTATGTGATATGCAAGTGAGAGCATCACTAGTACTCAGGCTGAGACCACTACAAGCTCTGTGTCGGGGAGCCGATAGCAGTAATATCACGTAATGTGCCTAGCTCTGATGTAGAGTCTACGGCCTCACAATAATAAATACATATATAAAATCAGCCTGTAGCCTGTGTGTCTCTCCCCACCCAATATAATCACACGTCTTATGTCCACGACGTCTCATGTCCATAACACGCAAGATCATATCTAATGCAGCAAGTCATATGATAGCTATGCATATATATAAAGTCTATGTCACGAATCCTATAGCCTATACAGAATCACCATAAATGACTCAGGAAGATTCTGTCACATGAATAATGTCGAGTGTCCTATGGTATGACGTACTTGAGAATGCAAGCACGAAAATGTATAGGGTCGTGATATCAATCTCTATGTTACGTTACACAACTCCGCGTACGGTGTTGACACTCGAATATTATTCGGACGTTAAGTAATGTCACACGGTCCTAGGTTGAATAGATATAACTCAGAATAGATCAAGAGAATAATATAAAACAATCTACTGCAACTATGACAAGGTACACTTGCCTGAAACTCCAAGCTGATAATACAAAGAACATGCTCTTGAATCCACGCTCGTACGATCCCAAGAGCCTAAATATGTATTATTGTAAAATTAGTCACTATGACATGGTTCACTAAGTATGCACAAGAGTATAACTACTCTACATTATTAATCATTAGACAATTAGGGTCTAATTTAATAAAGGATACAACTTATACAATGTCATCAATTATTTAGAGTCTAAAATAATTAGGGGTTCTAACAAAGTAGGTTGGCTAAGGTTCACTAGTCAAGGACCAAGAAGGTGTGTAAACACCAAGCCTACTAGTCACATAACATCATCAAGACTTATAAACATGGTTATAACGAAGGTTCATGTAGGTACTAGGTGTTCTCACACTAGATTTTCATATACAACATATCATCAACCTTGGTATTCGCTAATATCAAACTATGTTAACCAACCTAGGGTTAGTTTTGTCTATTAAAACATACATATGAGCATTAATAATAGTTCAAGTTAGGGTCATCACAAACAATCACATACGGTATTTCTCAAGTATATCCATTCATCCAACTATATATAACTCTCGTTCTACTAGAAAATATCAAGTATACATAGACAAGTCAAATCTGAATTTATAATAAGATCATGGCATATACCTCATTTCTTTCTTGTATTTGTCATAAAACATGTGTGCCAGCACTACTATAACTAGTGAACAACCTTAGCATGACATCTTCTACATTCCAACATAGTGTTTATAAACAATTAAACTAGCTATCACAAAACCTAGGCAAAATGCACTACTAGTTGGACAACATTTAATCAGGTCTCAAACATGCATTTATTTATATATAACACCATAAACAAAATTTAGTAAAAATTACATTTTGCAAGTGGTTGCTTGGGTTTTAAATCATGGCAAAGTGAATAGGACAACAAGTGCATAAATAACATTCAAGTCTAGACATGAGAAGTAATAAATATTCTTGGTATAATATCATAAAAAATATAAACACAAAGTTAGTGAAATTTAATAGGGATATGAAGTAAATTTATAAAGGGTTGATTAGGAGGAGTTGGAGCTCTTACCAAAGTGAAATGTGAAGGCAAAAGAGGGTTGTGCACTGCTTGCACAAATCTGTCCAGATTTGGATACTTCGTCTCGTAGCTACTGTCCGGGGCTTTAAAACATTCTCCAAGTACTTTACGGATTAGATAGATTAAGAGAGAGGTAGAGGATGAAGATAGGTTGGTTATTGAAGGGGTTTTAGTGCTGGAAGTGGTGGCAACAAGGTGTTGAAGTGGTGCTATTGCTGGCGGATTCAGCAGGGTATCTTCGTTTTGTAAGGGGTGTTTGGGAGAGTTGTAGGATGATTTAGGTGCTTAGTTTTAAATGAAACTTGCTAAGAAGAGGTAGAAGAAGGATATTTGGGTGCTGTAGTGGTGGTTTGGAGGCAATGGAGTTGGTGGAGTGGCCTGAGAAGAGGATACACTGAATTCAGATTCAGCCTGGACACCTTTGATGGAGGGTAGTTTTGAGAAACTTAGAATAAATTTTGATGGAAGGTTTGTGAAGAGAAAGTGATAAGGACAGAGAGAGGAAGAAGCATACAAAATTTGAGACAAAGATACTTACTGTGGAGAGAGATAGTGACGGATTGGTGGGGGTATTGCTGAATTAAGATTCAGCCAGGGTAGGGTTGGATGGATGGAGGTGTGGAGGGAGATAGAGAAGGAATTTTGAGATAGTTTGTGAAGAGAAAATGTGAGGAAGAGAGTTAGGAAGAAGTTTTATTCAGGTGGTTCTAATGGGGGAGGTGAAGAGAGGGAGTTTATGGACAGCCTAGTGGGGAGGAGAAGGGTTTGGAGTTACCAATGGGGTAAGGAAATGTCACAAGTTATAAACCCTTTCCTTTCACATTCCACCATAATGATTTAATAAATCCATGGCTGTCCAAAACTGAAATGATGTTTAATATGGATATTCAAACCTACCTTAGTCAACCTATGTTAAGTCCAACTACTTCTAGTTGGGTCAGGTTCGGGTCGTTGGGGTAAGGAAAGGTCACAAGTTATAACCCCTTTCCTTTCACAAGTTATAACCCCTTTCCTAGAAGTATAGTTACATATATTCATAACACATAGGTACATAGATATATGATACACTAACACATATAAATATGTATATACATAACAAGATATATATATGCAAATAATTATATATTATAATGACCAGACAACGTTCTACCGCCGATACTGTGGCGTAGACTGGGTGTTGCTCACTACTTGTGCCCTTATTCCGTGTGTGGGTCGTGATATTGGTGCTGTGGCCTACAGACTAGACTTGATGCCTATAGTAGAGGGAGTGAATAACGTGTTTCACGTGTTGCAGCTGAGACGGTACGTGGCAGATCCTAGGCATGTACTAGATCACTCGGAGATTGAGGTTGGTCTGACACTCAGCTACCCAGAACAGCCCGGAAAGATTCTGGATCATAGGGAAAAGGTATTATGGAACCTGACGATTCATTTGGTGCGCGTAGCGTAGAGGCATCACTCACCAGGAGAGAGTACCTGGGAGCGAGTGGCCGAGATGCGCGAGCGATATACTTATCTGTTTGAGTCGTGAGGTATAATTCTTCTTGCTTGTATTGATTCCTTTTGATAGATAGTTTATTCCTTAAATTTTGAGGACAAAATTTTTTCAAGGAGGGTGGACTTGTCACTATGACATTTCTAGAATAGGGCTAATTTAGAAATTTTAGCCTAGTTATTTTATTTTTAGGAATTAAATATTATTTAGTATGTTATATAATTATTTGGTGCTTGTATTCATTAATTATTTATTAGTGTGCAATTTATTTAGTTAGAGACTTGTGTTATTTATTTTAGTTAGAGATACTAGCCCAATATTTAGACTTGATAAATGTGGACCCATTTAGACTTGTCATGACAAATAGTGAACCCAACTTGGACCTAAGCCCTTTAGTTATTTCCACTCATTAATTAAGGAGAATTAGTTTAATTATAATTAGTTAGAGATTTCCAAAAATACCCACCCATAATTGTTCCTCAGAATACACCATGAAGGGGTGCTTGTGACCTTAGCATGTAACTTAGAGAAGGGGGTAAAGGAGCGGGCCATACAAAGTTTCTCTCTCTCTCTCTCTCTCCTACCTCATTTTTATTCATTTTATTTTGCTCCCAAATTCTAGATCCCCAATTTACCATATTTTCCTTTATTGGTTTTTTTCACAATCCACTTCCATTCCCTCTCATTTTTTCCTCAAGAAATATTTGGAGCTTGGAGAAACAAGGATCACAAGGAAGAGAAACTTTGGTGGAGAGATCGTATCTGGATCGTGTCCATTATATTTTCATTGGGAATCCATCTCCCAATTGGTAAATTTTTGAATCCATGTTCATTGTAACTTCTAAATTATGTATTTGACCATTAAGAACCATCCCATGGCATAGGACTACCAATAGGAACAAGTTCTAGGCTAATTAGTAATGTATTATGAATTCTACATGGTAATTTATGTCCAAATAGGAGGGATTACGAAATTGACACATCGATTGTGTGTTATAAGACCAATTAGATCAAATTAGACTTAGATCGAGGTTGTGGGACTAGGTACGTGTTCACAAATAGATACGAGTCGGCCGTATCATGATACGCCATGATACGGAGTTGAAATTATGGTGTTTTCCTTGTAGTGGGTGATACATGTGTCAATTTCCTAATTACTAATTGGTACTACTCGTTTCCACTTAAATATAGTATTATTTCCTATAATAATTGTGTTTCATTCATTGTATAGTGATTTGGGAATATTAGGAATGAGAGTCATGAGAGTATCACACATAAGAGTGTGTAATATATATATATATACATATGTTTGTGTTATAGAGGGGATATGCGTGTTGATGGTGTACATATATATATATATAACTATGTGCTATGAGTTTATATATATATATATATATATATATATATATATATATATCATGTGTGTGTAGCACTTATATATGAATTTGGGAGTATGATTGTGAGTGTGCTTGCACAAATACAAGTACTTGTGTGCCTAGTACCTGTGTGATGCTATGCACAGTGTAGAGGGGAGTTGATATGGAGTATTACCCATGAGCAGCAAGCACACAAGGGTGTGTTGCTTTGAGTAGACTGTGCAGTGCTTTAGTGTTGCACTGCAAGTGAGGGGGAGGGGTTTTCAAGCCAATTTCAGTATGAGGAAGTGCAAGGGTGTGCCATCATAGGTCAAAGGGAACATGGGATATATACTATTGTTGTTGTTGTGTGAGGGTTGTGTTGCGGAAGGAGTAAAGTGGAGGCAAGGTGCCACTAAAAATTATAGTTGCAGACTTGGTGTGGTTTCAGATATTAGTAAGGGTAATTGATGTTCTCGTGTTAGAGCAATATCTATCTAGGGTGCAGGTGTTGTTAGGACTGAGCATGTGTGCAACAGTTCATGGACTTTTGTAAAGTCATATGTGTTTGATTCAAAGACCTGTATATAGATACAAACTTCTCAATTGTACACTAAGCACTACTTGGTATTATATGGGGTATCACAGATTCATGGGGTAGGTTTGAGCAGCATGTATCACGTCCCAATTTCGTGGAATCGATAGCCGTCCCCCGGGCGTGACGTCGTGTATGCCTAGGTTGCACAGCGCACAAGGCCAAGGTATTTTTGCATAACGAGCACATATTCAGAGTACGCAGATATTTGAAACACAAGTTGAAACATAAAAAAGTTCTCTTTATTGATAATAAACATCTTTTACAAACTCTTGAACGAGTCAGATAATTGCCGTATGGGCTTACAAAATTGGACTCAAAATAAGATAGTTGTCCTATACATTACATCATTTTACTAAAACTTTAAATATTAAAGACCTTTTGGCCAAGCCATCGCCTTCCCATGGAGCTGCATAAATTTGTGGACGAGCTCCTGGAAACTTCAAAATACTTCTTCTCTACAGGCACGATCAGGCATGCCGGTTGGTGGACTAGAATGGAAGTCGCTTTAGGTTCGTACAAGATCTCCTTGGTGCGGGAAAACTGTTGCAACGAGGGTCAGTACATCAAAATACACTGGTAAAGGCGAGCTAAACCAACTATAACGAATCACAAGTTATATATGTGTAGCAAGTTATTTTTGTGGTCTTTCTATCATTCCTTAGTTCATTTTACAAGCAAGCATTGGATGTACAACTTTACAGAAATAAATATGCCACCATTCAGTGACTTTTACCAACCCGTCTGGACCACCTGCACAATATTTACCATGTCCTTCCCTTCCACGAAGAAACAATTAGCTGTGCACAGGTTTAAATGTACTAGGGGATCACTAGCATGATACTATAATGGACGAGTTATAGTCTTGGGCGAGAGTGGTATGCAACCCTAGGATCTCGAGGCGTAGCATGCCATCCCGCCCGCTCGAGAGACTAATATGATATTCCGTCCGGATAGGATCAGTGCCAATGCCACAGCGACCGTCCGCAGGAACCATAGACCTTGTGCACAAGTTGTCTGTGATCAAATAACGTCTATATAAAGTTATCAATTGAAGCAGTTGGGGCAACACGAGTACGAGACAAGTAGCATGGCATGATTCATTTTTGCATAGTCTCCCTGAACAGTTTATTGCATAATAAGGTGTGTTCCACATATAGCACAATTATAGAAGAAGTATACATTTTAGCTAAAATTAAAACATATGAAGAATATTTTAAACGAACTAGCATGCGACAAGGTAACCGTTCACAAGTTGATTGACAAGCATAAATTAGTCCAAGTCTATTCCCTTTTATCTTGAGATCTTTTAGTTATTATGGTATCGTTTGACCGGAACAAGCAAGAATGCAAGATTTTAGATGTGAAAACTTGGAAGAAGGGTCAACTGAATCGAATATAGCCACTCACAAGTTGGTTAGAGAAAGAAAAGGAAAGAGGTACTTCAAGACTTCGTTCGCACGACGTCTAGTGCACGATCACCTGCATTGCCACGAACAACTGATCAATACCTCTTCTACTCTTTCCAAGATCGGAATGGAATGTAATTCAATGAACGAAAGCAATAAAATTTGTCAAAACTGTTCAAGAAAATACAAATCCAAAAACTAACTCAAAAGCACGAAAGCAACAAGCGGCAACAAAACCTAGGCAAGAAAACTTGTAGTGGAGAGGTCTTTCTTGATTCTGCCGCTAAGTCCATCCTGGGGCACAGTCCATTGAATATGGGAGCAAATACATAACAAGAATAAGATATTGATTCAATCTATCCCGATCGAATGATACCAATTTGTATTTCTTAGCCGCGCTCCCCGAATAGGGGGAACGGGGCACCACATCCTAACCAATTAATAGGAAGTTTCGTCCACAAAACTTAGGAATTGAACCTACCACTACAAAACAATGAAGAAAACTTTTCCCTCATCTCATACTCAAGCTCTCAAGTTAATTCTTCGATCGAATAATTTCTCCAAAGCACGCGCACGAGAGAAACCGAACGACTTTGAGGCAGCTTCTCTTTGTAATCCAAGATCCGCACAGGATGTTCAACATAAGTGAAGTCTTCCTTCAAGTCCAGTTGATCAAGATCCACTACATGACTCGGGTCGTACATGTACTTCCTAAGCTATGAAATATGGAAGATATTGTGCACTTCAGATAGTGATGGTGGCAGGGCAATATGATATACGACCGGGGCGACTCGCTTTAGTATCTCGAATGGATCGACGAATCTTGGACTTAGCTTCCCCTTTGTCCAAATCTAGTAACTCCTCGCATGGATGAGACCTTGAGAAATACTTGATCGCCTACTAAGAACTCAAGAGGTCGTCGATGCGTGACTGAGTAGCTTTTTTGACGACTCTGTGCTATCTTCAGCCGTTCACGGATCAAGCAGATCTTCTGGACGGTTTATTCTACAAGTTCTGGGCCAAGAATTTGTCGTTCACTAACTTTTTCTCAACAGATCAGGGATCTACACTTCCTCCCATACAACGCCTAATATGGCGCTATCTGAATGTTGGATTGATAGCTATTGTTGTATGCAAATTCGGCTAACGGTAGATGCATGTCCCAACTTGTCTTCAAGTCCAAGACGCAGAGCCGTAGCATATCTTCGAGGATTTGGTTGACCCGCTCTGTCTGGCCGTCTGTCTGAGGATGGTAGGCATAGCTAAACTTCAACTTTGTCCCCATTGCTGACTGAAGACTTTACTAGAAGCGTGATAAGAATCATCCATCTCGATCGGAGATAATGGATATGGGCACGCTGTGGAGTTGAACGAGCTTGTTGAGATAGATCTGAGCCAGGTGGTCGGCACTCCAAATAACTTTGATAGGCAAAAAGTGAGCTAACTTGGTGAGTCGATCGACGATGACCCAGACGGCATTGTTCCTCCATTGCGTCTTTGGAAAACCAATAATAAAATACATCATTATGTGTTACCATTTCTATTCCGGTATAGCAATATTCTACATCACTCCTCCCGGCTTCTGGTTCTCGGCCTTTACTCTCTGACAAGCCATGCATTGCGACACAAATAACGCCACATCATTTTTTATGTTGTGCCACCAAAATGTCGTGTAGAGATCTCGATACATCTTTGTGCTACCTGGATGTGAAGTGTAACTCGCATAGTGGGCTTCGGTGAGTATCTCCTTTCTGAGGTTTGCATCATTATGAACACATAATCTTCCCATCACCCGTATCATTTCGTCCATGCTAATCGCAAAGTCGGTTGCCTTCCCTGCTGAGATAAGACCTTGCATCTTTTACAGGTACAGGTCATCCTTCATAGCGAACTTAACTTTTTCTAACAAGTCTGGTTTGACGCGCAGCTGAGCCACTTGTGCCCCCTTTTTATATCTAATTTTAAGTGTAATGCCCAAACTTTCAAGATCCCATCGTAGCCTGTCATCGATAGCCAAGATCCTAACGAACACTCTACTCAGTGCATCAGCTACAATGTTACCCTTTCTCGGTGTGTATCTGATCATCAAGTCAAAGTTGCTAAGGATTTTAAGCCATCGTCATTGCCGTAGATTTAAATCCTTCTGGGTATAGAGATATTTTAGACTTTTATGATCTGTGTAGATCTCGTACGGCATACCATAGGGGTAATGCCGCCACAACTTTAGTGCGAACACCACCGCTGCGAGCTCCAGGTCGTGCGTTGGATAGTTCTTCTCATAAGGCTTCAACTACGTCAACACAAAGGCTATCACTTTGTCCCTCTGCATAAGACACATCCTAAATCTTTTCCTAAGGCATCGCTATAGATCTTAAAATCGTCGGGTTTGTCCGGAAGGGTAAGAATTGGTGCTGAGACAAGTCGCTGCTTTAACTCCACAAATGAAGCTTCACAGTCGTCCGTCCATGCGAACGTTACTCCCTTTCGAGTGAGATGAGTCAGAGGTAAGGCAATTCTTACAAAATCTTTTATAAATCTTCTGTAGTAGCCTGCTAGACCAAGGAAAATCCAAATATTGCTAGCTAACTCAGGCCTTTTCCACTTCACGATGGCTTCTACTTTCTTTTGGTCAACTGAGATGCCCTCTGCGAGAATAATGTGCCCGCGAAAGGATATGTTGTCCAACCAGAACTTGTACTTACTTAGCTTCGCGTACAACTTATTATCTCAAAGAGTTTGAAGCACCATCCACAGGTATCCTGCGTGTTCATCCTTATTCTTCGAGTACACTAAGATGTCATCTATGAAAACTTCCACAAATTTATCGAGAAAGGGTCAGAACACACGGTTCATTAAATCCATAAAAGTAGCAGGGGCATTCATCAGTCCAAACAGCATAACAGAAAACTTATAATGGCTATAACGGGTTCGGAATGCTGACTTCGGTATGTCCTCTGGCTTAATCTTCAATTGGTAGTAGCCAGAACGAAGATCAATTTTCGAGAACACCGATGCTATTTACAATTGATCAAAGAGGTCATCTATCCTGGGCAGGGGGTACTTGTTTCTGATAGTGATCATATTTAGCTCACGATAGTCGATGCAGAGTTACAACGTTCAGATGAATATATCTACGATCCAGCAGTTCTTGAACTTGGTACTTTAACTCCTTTAGTTCAGGAGGGGCCATTCTGTACATGGCTTTGGAAATCGGTTGGGTATTCAGGGTGTCGATTGTGAACTCGATCTTTTGGTCAGGTGGCATGCCGGGTAGTTCACTCGAATACACATCAGGGAACTCCACCATAATGGAAGAAGACTCAACGTTTATTAATCTAGCTGTGTGTCCCGAACCGATGTTAAGTATCCTTCGCATCCAGAGTGTAAACTCCGTCGAGCAAATATCACAAAAATTACCATACAGGCCCTGGACAGATCTGTTGCTGGACTACTCGTATAGCAGAATTTGGTTTCTCCAGGTAGACTGAAGATGACTCGTTTCTCTGCACATTCAATGGTTGTCGAACAAGCGCCGAGCCAATCCATCCCCAAGATGATGTCATAATCCCGAACATCTAGGACTAAAATATATAGAGATAGTTTTCTTCCCCCAATACAGACGTGACCGCCTTGATATACTGAACGAACAGGTATTTTTGTGCCCAACGGGGTGCTAACACTAAGGTCTAGATATAATGGTGTTATTTCTATATTATTTTCAACGATAAAATTTATGGATAGAAAGCTATGCGTTACATCAGAATCAAATAGCACACGTGCAGGTATGTTATTAAAAAGCAATATAGTTGGCACAACGGTGTCCGATGCCAGGGCTTTATCCCGTGTCATAGTGTACACCCGACCTTGAGCTTGACGACGCTCTTGCTGTGGCGCGGCTCGGTTGGCCTTGGGTGCTGTGGCAGGATATGGATGTTGAGGGCGGCGATGAGATGAGTGCGGACAGTCATTTATCAGATGGTTTGGATCACCACATACTAAGCATAACATGAGCTTCTTGCGACAATTTTTGGCCGTGTGCCCTGGCTTCTGACATAAGGAACATGGTTGCCCTGGGTTTCTTCTCTGCTGACTGTCGTTATTTGGATGCTTTTAAGCGTTGTTTCCTTTCTCGTTGCTATAGCTCTTGTGATTGGAAGTGTGCACATTGCCGGCAGTAACGGGAGGATACTGTGGTTCAAGAGAAAATGCATGGTTGAGAACTCTCCGCATAGTCTGGTACTGGGGAATGAGCACGTGTGAATGGATGGCAGGTCGCAGGCCGCCTTCAAATTGTCTGGCATGACTCCCCGCATCAGGTAAATATGAGCTTGCAAATTTGGTGAGCTGGTTGAATTCGGCGGAGTACTGCTTCACTGTCATGTTGCCTTCTACGAAGAGGGACCTTCGGTGCATGTCACACCAATCGTCTTGCCTTCTTCTACGAAGGTATCCCACATCATCGTCTTGCCTTCTTCTTCTACGAAGAGGGACCTTCGGTGCATGTCACACCAATCGTGCGCGTTCAAGCGAAGCTGTAGTTGGGCACATGGGACATGCTTCTCTTCAGGTACCTCTAGTAGTTTGAAGTGATTCTCAAGCTTTGCCAGCCAATCTAGAGCCATGATCGGATATTGAGTCCCTTTAGAAGGCATATTGCAGACCTTCCTGAAGTCGACAAAGTCGAAGGTAGTCACATCCTTCTTCTTTGGAGTTTGAGGCATTTTGACTTCAGGCGTGGGTAGCTCCATCGGTGTCGCTAATGTCGTTGTGAAATGGTTGGAGGCCATGGTATGAACGATCTGTTACAGGATATTTACCTTCTTTTGTTAGACTGTAAATCGGGCTTCTAGATTTCCTTCAAACTTGCTCTGTCGTTCTTTCGTACGCTTCTCGGCTCGTTCATAATGAGCCTCATCCCTCTGTTGGCTAGCCTTAAGCATCTGCATTATTTGCTCAATCGGGTCGACACGAGACATGGCTCGCTGGCTTCGAGAACTTCCCGAGGTGCCAGAACTACTTTCTTGGGCTTGTACCGCTCTTTGTGCTAGCGATGATGCTTGCGCTTGAGTCATTCCTTCAAAAGAAAGTAACTTATATCAGGTTCATAATGTATTCTTGACTCATTGTATGGAACGTATCTCATTTTGGCCTAACGAGTTTAAGAGTTCGCATAGGGAATAGATCGTTAAAGAAACATTTTTGACACAAGGGTCAAAGGAACTTGAAGTTTTGCTCTAATACCAATTTGTCATGCCCCGATTTCGTGGAATTGATAGTCGTCCCCCGGTCGTGACGCCGTATATGCCTACATTGCGCAGCGCACAAGGCCAATGTATTTTTGCATAATGAGCACATATTCAGAGTACGCAGATAATTAAAATACAAATTGAAACATAGAAAAGTTCTCTTTATTGATAATGAATATCTTTTACAAACTCTTGAACGAGTCAGATAATTGCCGCACGGGCTTACAAAAGTGGACTCAAAATGAGATAGTTGTCCTGTACATTACATCATTTTACTACAACTTTAAATATTAAAGACCTTCTAGTGAAGCTATCACCTTCCCACGGAGCTATATAAATTTATGGACGAGCCCCTGAAAAGTTCAAAAGACTTCTTCTCTGCACGCATGATCAGGTGTGCCGGTTGGTGGACTGGAATGGAAGTCGCTTTAGGTTCATGCAGGATCTCCTTGGTGCGGGGAACCTGTTGCAACGAGGGTCAGTACATCGAAATGCGTTGGTGAAGACGAGCTAACCCAACTATACCAAATCATAAGTTATATATATATATATAAATATGTGTAACATACAAGTTATTTTTGTGGTCTTTCTATCTTGCCTTAGTTTATTTTACAAGCAAGCATTAGATGTACAACTTTACAGAAATAAATATGCCACCATTCGGTGACTTTTGTCATGCCCTAGTCCAGCAGAGGTCGTTCGTCCTCGCTTGGTCCCTATGGAACCGATCATCCTTGTACGGGCGTGATACCGTGCAAGCCTAAAAGGCGCTTGCACAAGGCCAAAGCTTTGAACAAGGGAAATTAAGCTATTCAAGACAGGAGCAGCGGCACGTATATTGTAGAAAAGTAAAGAACACAATGGCATATGAAAATAAGCTCTTTATTGATATTCAAAAGTGTTACAAGCGGCACATGTCCAAGGTTACAAATCCTCAAGCACTCTATTTCTCTCGATTACAATGACACCGTTCCATACATTATGTCCTTCTATACAAAAGTACCTCAAAGTAATCTCGATACGGCTCAAGGCATCGATTCTGGATTTTCGGTTCCTTGGGATGAGGCACGGCTATCGCTTTCTCGGATGATCCAGCACCTGAGAACAAGCAAATTGTTGGTGCATCAGCACTTTAGAGAAAGTACTGGTGAGTATAAAATCAACGAACAGAAGCAACATCACCTGAAATCCATACTAAGTAAGCATGAAAACAGTTCTCTATCTCTTTAACTAAGCATGCAATTCTACTCTTTCTTTTAGCATATACGAATGAAATATATTAACATCTTCTACTCTTGTTTATTAGCATGGCAGCGGTTCGATCGATAGCGGTGTCCGTGTAGCGAAGCATGCACATTTCTATCTTTAACTAGCATGGCAATGGTTCTATCTCTTTCTCTATAAACAAGCATATAAGTTCTCTAGTTAGGCAAGAAAGTTCATTTTAATGACAAGCTATGTGAGTTCTCTTATTAGCATGCAGAGGCAGGTTATATCATTCTTCTTATAAAACTATCTTCTTAGGACAAGCATTCAAAAACTTATATTTATTATTAAGGCATGCAAGAATCAGAGAATGAAGTTCTGCCCACTTACCTAGATCAATCGTCTTGTGTTTCAATCGAAAACTCTCCGAGAAGACTTTCGCTCAAGCAAGTAAAGCGATTTCACTTGTACATAGTGCCTACGCGGAGCAGGGCACTACATACTTACCCACCAATAAAGAGTTTCGTCCTCGAAACTCAAGGAGAAACTTTGATATGTCACGCCCCTGTCCCAAAATACGTAGGACCAAGAATACGTAAGCATGACAGCCGTATGTATATGGCAACTCCAATATATGGATACCATAATACACACGTACGCTATAATATGAATGTTAACTCACATGTGGTATATATATTATCACATATCACAGGGCATAACTAAATCTCATCCACAAAAATCATCATAAAGAAATAAATAACCAATCAACTATATAACTGAATCAAGTATAAGATGCTTGATAAGAACAAGTAGTTGGGTGGAGACAAATCCACTACCAAACTAGAATATAAAAGTGAACACGATAATTACATCTAATAATCAATGAAGCTCGAAGAGAAGACCTCCTCTAAAGAGAGATAAGTAGCAAGTCCTGATCTGTACTCCTGCAAATAGTCATGGTCGTCTAAACCTGGAAAGGGACCAGGTCCTCAGAGGGACGTAACAAGATACATAGAAGCATGCCAATAAAGTACTAAAAATAAACATCCAAAAAGGGTCGTCTAACCGCCTATGTGAATGCACTTTGAGAATAACTTTCCAACGCGTGGGCTATCTGGCTAAAATGGGATTGGCATAAATCTCTCGGAGAATCAGGGGCCTATAAAGCATGTTATCTTTTGAACGCTAGAGGCCTCGTGATAATATATAGGGGTCATCATGACCGTGCATCTCCGGTGGAGCTTACGGGTTACACAAGAAAATTGCAAAGGATCCCAAATGCCTTACTTGTTGTCCTCCCCACCCCATGCTCTAAGCATGTCATATCCATGACACGATGATACCTTTAATAACTGCCAAGTGTTCTAGCATGCAAATTCTATTAGCAGTTATTCCCTATCGCACGTCCCACACGTACTAATGATCAGTCAATACGTAAGTCCATGATCTATATGAGACTCACAACTCGTGTAAGAAATATGTCACAGCCAAATGAAATATAAGAATGCCTCATGATCATGTAGTGGTCTCATAAAACTAGGTCAACATGCATAATATATAATAAAGACAAAATATGACGTCACCTTCGTTGCACCCAAGCTATTCTTGGATGCGCAATTTATATAGCAATTAAAATATATGAACTAAATGACAGAAATAAAATACATGCACCATATGGAATATAAATCACAGTATAATGGCAAGGTATACATGCCTGGCAAGAAAGCTGCATAGTATAAACGTCCAAGCGTCAAGCACAAGGGATCAGAAACTATGGCCTCCGTATGAACATCTCCGGATGCTGAAATAAATATCATCAACGTTCCCAGAATAAGCGAGATAGCTAGAAAATACTATCCTTTCGTCCAATTTGGACACAGGGGCAAAACGGCAATTTTGGGTTAAAGCGGGTCCACATGTGGGCCACTTTGTACCAAAAAGCGTGCCAAAGGTAAAGGTCTCTAAATGGGACAAATTATAGGTCAAACAAATTCTAAATGTCAATACAAACTCAACGGTATGTCCAATTTTGGAATCCGGTGAGCCGATCACAAATTCGCCGGGGCGGTCCTGTTTGACGGGGCGCTCCGTATAGCAAAAATTCAGTTTAAAAAAATCATGTTTTTGGTCGTTTTGGAGGTAGAATAGTTTTACACATAGAACAAATTAACATAAACTAAAAGAACAGAAAAATTCTCGGTTATATGGAGAAAAAAAATCCTTCAATTAGTTTTTAAAAATATTAAACAGGTTGATGGCAAATTGGGCGTGAACATGGGAGTTTGGGTTGAAGTTTTTGGACTAATTTTGATCAGTTTTTTTATAATTTTTCGGTCGAATTTTTGACCAATTTAGGGCAAGAAAACTCGTCCGGCTTGAATAAAAATCTTAGAGGGTTAGGTTGTGAACGTACACGGATAAACCGATTGAGAAAAGGATGAGAGATGAGAGAGATATGGTACCGTACAGATGGGCTCGGGCTCTTGTGCACTACGCACGTGCGCGTGCGCGGAGACGGACGACGGCTGACCGCGCGGCTGCGGCGGCGGTCCGGGGCAGCGGCGGTCGGCGCGGGGTGGTCTCCGGCGGTGGAGGCACGGGTTCAGGTTAGGGTTTTGGTTAGGGTTAGGGTTAGGGTTTGTTGTATGTTTATGTGTATATATATATATATATATATATAGGGAGAAGGGAAGAGAGGGAATCGGGTAGTAGTAGTAGTCTGGGGGTAGGAAGTCTGTTGGGAAGGCTTTAGGAATAGATTAGATTAGATTGTTAGTTACTATATAAATAGGTTTAAGTAGATTTTTAGTTAAGGTTTTAGGATTAATATATTTATTATTATTATTATCGTTATTGTTATTTCTTTTCTTTTCTTTTTATTTTTATTTTTGCTTTTCTTTTTATTTCTTTTTCTTTTCTTTTAATGGGAATAGTTTTATATTATTATTATTATTATCATTATCAATATTATTATTATTATTATTAGTATTATTATTACTATTACTACTATTATTATTATTATTATTATTATTATTATTATTATTATTATCACTAACATTATTTTTTTATTATTACAACTATATATTTATTTATATATGTTCACGTATATAAATGAGGTTAGAAATCAAAAAATAATATTTTCACAAAAATAAATCTTAAAAAAATTACTTTGTATGATTTTAATAAAATACTACACCCAAAATATTTTAACAAATATTTTATAATTAATAATTAGATATTTATTTAGTTATAATAAATTAAATAATATACTATCTAATTAACTAAGTAATTAATTAAATGGTTATCCACAAAATAGGTAATAGTAAATAAAATGCACATTTTATAAAAAGAGAAAAAATGCCTAACTTGGCATGGAGAATTATGGGACGCTAATTGTAGAAAGTTGGATAAAAAAATAACCACAATTAAATTTTATATATAATATCTAAATATTTAATAATTAGTCTATGGTCGTTACACTAATGTCATACTAATACCAAGGGATCGAATTTCTGTGCCACGAAAAGATCCTACAAGTAGTGTCACCTGTGTAGGCTACTTCCTATGAAGGGCGATACGAATTTTGGGGCCATTCTACATTATTAATGTCCAAACCACGGTGAAGTGTCCTAATAAAACCTTTGAGTTTTATTTGATTTGAAAAATAATCTAAAATAAATACAAGAAATACAAAATACACTCAAGATACTTATTTTTGGGTGAAGGAATTTATAATCTACCCAACTTAAAAGAATTTTGTTCTTAAAATAAAAAATAAGGCATGATTCTCTAAATCCTTCACATTCGTATATAAGGCAAGTATATCGCAATCTCTTACAAAATTTAAATGACCACTGTTTAAATCAAAATTCAACATATCGTAATCTTTTCTCGATTTTCATATCATCAACATCCAAATTTAAGTCAAATCCATACAACATCTTTAAAATTTAAATAACCCATATCAAAATTTATATCACGATCTCCCACCATCATAATGTTCTCTATATTTTAAATAATAAACAATTCTAATCAAATCTTATTCTTATTTTCAACTTTTGAATTTTTGTACTCTTCAAATTTTAAACTCAATTTCCATCCTCAACATTTCAAATAGGTGATCCCACAATAAAAATTCAACTTTTAATTCAAATCAGCAAATTATAAAATTTTAAATCTAATTCACTAATTGTTCAAGTCTAAAATTCTATATTTATCCTCAAAATTTAAATCGATGATTCAACCTTCAATATTCAATTTTTTAAATCATGTGCTCAAAGTATAAATGTTTGTCCACAATATCAAGATTTTAAATTCATTAAATCCTCATCATCTTAATCATTCTTCTAAAATTTCTCAAAATTAAAATGACTTAAATCTCTTAATCTAATCTTACTTGATCACAATCTAAAAAATTCACCTCAAGTTGACAATGCAACTTCTACCCAACTAAGAATTTACCCATCTATAACATAAGGCTTATACATTTAAGAAAAACTTCCTCAAATTGTTTAATCATGTTATTCAATCCTCAAAAAATTTTAACACACAAAATATCTCACATGTTGTGTGCCCTTAATTACAAAAATAGTCACCAAGTAATATGATTGGCCTATGGGGTATATCTAGTACTATCCGTGTATCAAACTTATACTAAGCACGAACGTTCATTTTTTTAAAATAGGGGAAGACGGAGAACAATAATAAAAAATTCAAGGAGGAGGTGATAGAATACAAGTACGGAGTTCAAGGCAATTTTAAGAATTCAAAAGAGAGTTGTCAAGGCAGTTGTGGATTAAAATTCTATTTTGGTAAATTTCTATTCGCATGTTCATATCGGAACAGTTATGTAACCGATAAGATATGCTCGAACATATCTAAAGGGAAAGTATATTCGTCTACTAGTCAACTATATATCTCAATCCACATAAAGTAGTCATGCAAAGAGCGAACCAAGCACACTAAGGTTAGCTAGACCATAATACACTGATTCTGATTTTTGACTATGTATTAGTGTGGGCCCCCAATAATACATATGTCATGAACAAGCTCGATAAAAGAATAAGCTTGCAAAACTAGGCTATAATAGCAGCATAAGTCAAGGTAGTCCAGAAAATTATAAGCACGCTGGACTATGAAGAGGGAAAGGTACAAAATAATTCAAGTTCACCAAGAAGATGAGACTCGTTCGGTATTGTGCCTCTACAGTTGCCATACTAACTCCTTCTCTAAGTCTCTAGTCGACCAAGTAGGGGTATGGGCCTCTAAGTTCTACAGTCTGGGTAAACACTATCTTCTTATGCAAGTCTGTGGTTGGTGTCATTCAATTACACTTCATTAATGGGTCAAAAAGACTATACGATACTATATTGTGAGGCATACTACCCAACTTTAAAGAATTAACTAATATTATAACTGCCTTAAGGGGATTCTACAAAATAACCTTGTACTTGTAAACAAGGTTAAACTCTTATTAGGGTATACGAGGAAAGATCTTGGTACCAATTAGGGTATCAAATTGCATTATATAGGTAATGGTCATCTTAAGTTTTAATCATAGTGCTTATAGAACAAAAGTGTTAATATTAAGAATGAAAAAGTTACTGGCCCTCTAGTGAAAGAGGATATAACCGGTTTTGAGATATGGATACAAATTACATGATTTAAAACTAAAGATAATCATAAAATCATAATCTAAATGGATAATTTAAACTATCAAGTTCTAACTACTAAGCACAAAATTTCAAATTCAAGATTAACAACTATAATTCTAGCAAACTATATATCCTTAACATAAAAGAAAATTACTTGGCCTATAATCAGAAGGGTTAGGTGGCACGAATTGAAAGATGAAGAAAAATTTTAGTCGTCGCACAAATAGCGAGAGTTAAGGTTTCGGAGGAACAAGATATGAAATTAAATAGAGTGACTCTTGATAATATCATATTTTCCTAAGGGGAAGTGGTATGCTAGTCTCTATGTTCGAGGTATGATCAAGGGAATTGTTATATCCATTCCTCTTGGCTTCCTAAGGTACTGTTCTGCTAATATCAAGACAAGAATCTAAATATATAGTTTTCTAATACTATCTCACTATGAAAGTTAGGTTTTGTCCTAATATTCAACCTTGAATTTTTATTGGTTTCTCAATACTAGGGTCAAACAATATGGTCAAATTTCTAACTAACTCTAGTAGTGTCTATACTACTCTCAAGTGCTTCATAAATATATCAAGGGATAATGGTCAATTAATCTACAGGTAATGGATGCTAGGATTTATTAGGTATTCTAAACTTAGTGATGTGTCATTATTCTAGTTGTATTCTTAGTAGAAATATTACACTAATTATCATCCTAACAACAAGGATTCCTATATTCTAGCAGAAGGCTATACTCAAGAAACTATTAGGGAAGCACATGAATCAAGTAGGATGCAATTATTTAAATAGAACGGATTGGAAGGAAGGTGATTCATAGTTAAATGTGGATGAGATCCTATACTCGAATCCTATTTGCAGGCTTGCTCGGTACAGTAACGTAACCGAGAAAATATACTCTCGACCTGCATGGGCCACCACTAAAAACATGTCACGTCCCAGTCCCAAAATACGTAGGACCAGGAATACGTAAGCATGCCAGCCGTATGTATATGACAACTCTAATATATGGATACCATAATACATACGTACACTGCAATATTATTGTTAACTCACATGTGGTATATATATTGTCACAAGTCACAGGGCATAACTAAATCTCATCCATAAAAAATATCATAAAGAAATAAATAACCAATTAACTATATAACTGAATCAAGTATAAGATGCTTGATAAAAACAAGTAGTTGGGTGGAGACAAATCCACTACCAAACTAGAATATAAAAGTAAACACGATAAGTACATCTAATGATCAATGAAGCTCGAAGAGAAGACCTCATCGAAAGAGAGATAAGTAGTAAGTCCTGATCCATGCTCCTGCAAATAGTCATGATCGTCTACACCTGGAAAGGGACCAGATCCTCAGAGGTACGAAACAAGATACATAGAAGCATGCCAATAAAGTACTGAAAATAAACATCCAAAAAGGGTCGTCTAACCACCTATGTAAATTCACTTTGAGAACAACTTTCCAATACGTGGGCTATCTGGCTAAAGTGGGATTGGCATGATTCTCTCGGAGAATCAGGGGCCTACAAAGCATATCGTCTTTTGAACGCCAGAGGTCGCCTGATAATATATAGGGGTCATCATGATCGTGCATCTCCGGCGGAGCGTACGGGTTACACAAGAAAAGTGCAAAGGAACCCAAACGCCTTACTTGTTGTCCTCCCCACCCCATGCTCTAAGCATGTCATATCTATGACACGATGATACCACTAATAACTGCCAAGTCTTTTAGCATGCAAATTCTATCAGCAGCTATTCCCTATCGCACGTCCCACACGTACTAATGATCAGTCAATACGTAAGTCCGTGATCTATATGAGACTCATAACTCGTGTAAGAAATGTGTCACAGCCAAATAAAATATAAGAATGCCTCATGATCATGTAGTGGTCTCGTAAAACTAGGTCAACATGCATAATATATAATAAAGACAAAATACGATGTCACCGTCGTTGCACCCAAGTTATTCTTGGACGCGAAGTTTATATAGCAGTTAAAATATATGAACTAAATGACAGAAATAAAATACATGCACTATATGGAATGTAAATCATAGTACAATGGCAAGGTATATTTGTCTGGCAAGAAAGCTGCATAGTGTAAACGTCCAGGCGTCAAGCACAAGGGATCAGAAACTATGACCTCTAAATGAACATCTCCGGATACTGAAATAAATATCATCAACATTTCCAGAATAAGCGAGATAGCTAAAAAATACTACCCTTTCCTCCAATTTGGACACAGGGGCAAAACGGTAATTTTGGGTCAAAGTAGGTCCACATATGTGTCACTTTGTACCAAAAAGTATGCCAGAGGTAAAGGTCTCTAAATGGAACAAATATAGGTCAAACAAATTCTAAACGTCAATACGAACTCAACGGTATGTCCAATTTTAGATTTCGGTGAGCCGATCACAAATTCGCCCTTAAAGTCAACCGTAGGGCCCGCAAATAGGCGCCTTGGTCAACTGTCTCCGAATTACGTGAAACTTGGGTCACAGGACCAGCATAATACCATGAATCCAATGGCGCAAGTTTTATCATATTCCGATGAGCGTACACAAAATGGGGTGGTGTTTTACAAAAGTCGCGATGTGGAAACTTTTTACGGATACGAGTTGATTCTGACGCACACACACGTCCGAATCAGCTTCCGCGAAAGCCCATATGTCAGGATATACCATACGCGTATTTCGGCGCAATTGGTATTCGACGGGGCGGTCCCGTTTGGCCGGACGTGCTCCGTATAGCAAAATTTTAGTTTTGAAAAATCAAGTTTTTAGTCGTTTTGGAGGTCGAATAATTTTACACAGAACAAATTAACCAAAACTAAAAGAACAAAAAAATTCTCGGTTATATGGAGAAGAAAATCCTTCAATTAGTTTTTGAAAATATTAAACAGGTTGATGGCAAATTGGGCATGAATATGGGGGTTTGGGTTAAAGTTTCTGGACTAATTATGGTCAGTTTGTCGGCAATTTTTCGGTCGATTTTTCGACCAATTTAGGGCACGAAAACTCATCCTGCTTAAATAAAAATCCTAGAGGGTTAGGTTATGAACGTAGATGGACAAACCGCTCAAGAAAAGGACGAGAGATGTGAGAGAGATGGTACTATGAAGATGGGCTTGGGCTGTTGTGCACTACGCGCGTGCGCGGGGACGGACGACGGCGGTCCGGGCGGCTGCAGCGGCGGTCTGGGGCGGCGGCGGTCGGCGCGGAGTGGTCGCCGGCGGTGGAGGCACGGGTTAGGGTTAGGGTTTTGATTTGGGTTAGGGTTAGGGTTTGTTGTATGTTTATGTGTATATATATATATATAGATAGGGAGAAGGGAAGAGAGGGAATCGGGTAGTAGTAGTCTGGGGGTGGGAAGTCTGCTGGGAAGGCTTTAGGAATAGGTTAGATTAGATTGTTAGTTAGTATATGAATAAGTTTAAGTAGATTTTTAGTTAAGGTTTTAGGATTAATATATTTATTATTATTGTTATTTCTTTTCTTTTCTTTTATTTAGGAATAGTTTTATATTATTATTATTATTATTATTATCATTATCAATATTATTATTATTATTATTATTATTATTAATATTATTATTACTATTACTATTACTATTACTATTACTATTACTATTACTATTATTATTATTATTATTATTATTATTATTATTATTATTAATATTATTATTACTATTACTATTACTATTATTATTATTATTATTATAACTAACGTTATTTTTATTATTATCATAACTATATATTTATTTATATATATTCACGTATATAAATGAGGTTAGAAATCCAAAAATAATATTTGCACACAAAATAAATTCTACAAAAATTACTTTATAAGATTTTAATAAAATACTACGCCCAAAATATTTTATAAAATATTTTATAATTAATAATTAGATATTTATTTAGTTATAATAAATCAAATAATTGTATTATCTAATTAACTAAGTAATTAATTAAATGGTTATCCACAAAATAGGTAATAGTAAATAATATGCACATTTTATAAAAAGAGAAAAAATGTCTAACTTGGCATGGAGAATTATGAGATGCTAATTGTAGCAATTTGGGATAAAAAAATAACCACAATTAAATTATATATATAATATCTAAATATTTAACAATTAGTCTATGGTCATTATACTAATGCCATACTAATACCAAGGGATCAAATTTTTATGCCACAAAAAGATTCTACAAGTAGTGTCTCCTATGTAGGCTACTTCCTATGAAGGGCGATACGGATTTTAGGGCCATCCTACATTATTAATGTCCAAAACACGGTGAAGTATCCTAATAAAATTATTGAGTTTTATTTGATTTGAAAAATAATCTAAAATAAATACAAGAAATACAAAATACACTCAAGATACTTATTTTTGGGTGAGGGGGTTACACGATATCCCGTGCAGTGATAGTCCTCATCCCTCACCATCCTCAATAAAAACTCTAGCAATCCATAACTCAATAAAACTTTAGCCCCCAAAAATCACAAATCACCTCTCAAGCAATAAAATAAATCTAGAAAACTTTTGCCGACAACTTTGAGAATATATATGGACGTATTGTATGGAACGCTCATTGCAGCACAATATCGGGCATGTCTTAGAGTTGGAGGGCATCAGAAAGGGCAAAGAATTGAGTAACTTTGATACTATTATGTCATGTCCCGGTCCCGCATGGGTCGTTCGTCCTCGCATGGTCCCTACGGAACCAATCATCCTCGCCCGGACATGATACCATGAAAGCTAAAGTGTGCTTGCACAAGGCCAAAGCTTTGAACAAGGGAAAGTAAGCTATTTAAGATAGAAGCAGCGGCATATATATTACAGAAAAGTAAAGAACACAATGGCATATAAAAATAAGCTTTTTATTGATATTCAAAAGTGTTACAAGTGGCACATGGATGAGGTTACAAATCGCTCAAGCACTCTCTTTCTCTCGATTATATTAACGTTGTTTCATACATTATATCTCTCTATACAAAATCCGCTCAAATCAATCTTGATACGGCTCAAGGCATCGACTCTGGATTTGCGGTTCCTTGGAATAAGGCACGGCTATCGCTTCCTCGGACGATCTAGCACCTGAGAACAAGCAAACTGTTTGTGGGTCAGCACATTTGGAGAAAGTACTGGTGAGTATAAAATCAACGAACAAAAGCAACACCCCCTGAAATCCATACTAAGTAAGCATGGAAACAGTTCTGTATCTCTTTAACTAAGCATGCAATTCTATAAGTTCAGCTCTTCACTAATAGCCATTATCTGACCGATGCGAATACATAAAACACTATCAGATAAACTCTATTATGCAGACAAAAAAAAAACAAGCAGACCATCTATCTCTGTGCGGACTGGCTGTCCACTCTGAACAAGTTCAAGCATGATGTGGTTCTAACAAAACGCAAGCGATATGGAAACATGTTCAAGAAATCTCTTACTATTTAGACAAGCATACAAGTTCTCTAGTTAGGCAAGCAAGTTCGTTTCAATGACAAGCTATGTTAGTTCTCTTATTAGCATGCAGAGGAATGTTCTATCATTCTTCTTATGAAACTATCTTCTTAGAACAAGCATTCAAAAACTCAGATTCATTATTAAGGCGTGCAAGAATTAGAGAATGAAGTTCTGCCCACTCACCTAGATCAATCGTCTTGTGTTTCGATCGAGAACTCTCCGAGAAGACTTTCGCTCGAGCAAGCAAAGTGATATCACTTGTACATAGTGCCTACGCGGAGCGAGGTACTACAACTTTTACCTGCCCGTTTGAACCACCTGCATAATACTTACCATATCCTTTCCTGACACGAAGACACAATTAGCTTTGCACAGGTTTAAATGTACAAGGGGATTACTGGCACCGATCCAATCCGGATGGAACATCATGTTAGTCTCTAGAGCCGGCGGGATGGCATGCTACGCCTCGAGATCCTAGCGTTGCACACCCTCTCATCCAAGCCTATAACTAATCCATTATGGCATCATGCTAGTGATCCACTCGTATATTTAATCCTGTGCAAAGCTAATTATGTCTTCATGGCAGGGAAGGATATGCTAAGTATTGTGCAGGTTGTTCAGACAGACAGGTATAAGTCACCGAGAGGTGGCATATTTATTTCTATAAAGTTGTACATTCAATGCTTGCTAGTAAAATGAACTAAGGAAAGATAGAAAGACCACAAAAATAACTTGCAAGCTACACATATATAACTTATGATTTGGTATAGTTGGGTTAGCTCGCCTTCACAAGTGCATTTTGATATACTAACCCTTGTTGCAACATGTTTCTCGTACCAAGGAGATCCTGCATGAACCTAAAGCGACTTCCATTCCAGTCTACCAACCGATACGCCTGATTATGCCTGCAGAGAAGAAGTCTTTTGAAGTTTCCAGGAGCTCGTCCATAAATTTATGCAACCCCGTGGGAAGGCGATAGCTTCGCCAGAAGGTCTTTAAAATTTGAAATTTTAGTAAAAGGATATAATATACAGGACAACTATCTCATTTTGAGTCCACTTTTATAAACCAGTGCGACAATTATCTAACTCGTTCAAGAGTTTGTAAAAGATGTCCATTATCAATAAAGAGAACTTTTCCATGTTTCAACATATGTTTTAATTATCTGCGTACTCTAAATATGTTCTCAATATGCAAAAATACATTGGCCTTGTGTGCTACGCAACCTAGGCACACATGGCGTCATGCCCGAGGGACGGCTATCGATTCCACAAAATTGGGGCAAGACAGCATGCAGCCTTTGTGTTCAGTTGAAACTGAAGGGGAGTGAGAGGGGATTTTCTGCTGGTGTGTAGTAGCAGTATGGGGAAGCACAGACATATGTGGTCTACAGTTGGTGTTCTCAAGTGTTGTAATATCAGAAATATGAGTGTTTATAAGGGTGATGAAGGGACTCGGGTATTAGCAGTAGTAATTGGGTATCAGAGTATCAGGTATGTGTGTGTGAAGCTTGTGTGGGATTGATGTGGTCAGTGAGGGAGGTAATAGCAGGTTATAGTTGGGGTAAGGACTGCCTGTACTGATGCACAGATAATGCAAGTAGATATATGAGGTAGGGGTAAAGGTTGTGTACCTGCAGGTTGTGAGGCCTATTTCAGACCTGGATGGGTGTGTGTTAAAGGATTGATACTTAGTTGTATCAATAAGTATGGAGTGAGATAGGATCTAGTGTGGGTGCTTCAATATTAGTATTAGGATAAGGGTTTGAGTGTAAGGTATTGTCTAGTATAATTAAACTTAACTAGTACTAGTAGTATTAGTGAATATACCTTAGATAGTAGCAAGGTATAACTAGTATCAGCCTAAAATCTAGTTTGACCTAGTTTGACCTAGAAACGACTTAGAAACCTAGGTAATGACCCGGTATAGCTATGATAAGCTAGTTTTACCTAGAATGACCTAGTTATGGCCTAGAAAAGCATATTAGTGCATTCTTTAACTTATTTATCTTTTATTACACCTAAGTGACATGATATCTCATATATAGGGTTGTGTGACACCATCTCGGGCACCGAGTTACCTCTTTTGCTCCAGGCCAGAGGCGAGTACATTACTCTGTTAGTTTTTATTTCATGATAGTGTTTATATCATATCTTCTAGAACTGTATACTAGATTCTGACACAGTGGTTTCACGAACTGATACTATATGGATAATGTCAGGAGATGTTATCCCTTACCGTATTCACCGGGTACTCCTTCACATGTATTTCATCGTGTGTATCGGGTATTGATTTTAGTGTACTTTGTGTTCACATACTGCTCGTGTTCATTGTGCCCATACTTGTGTTCGTAACGTATCGTGATTGGATCCATAAGTATTGGTTAGGGATGGGGAAATAGGAGTTGGTTATGTGATCAAGCCAAAGTGTATTCGTGTACATGTCGATTACATATCATACGTGTAATCGATTTACCATATTTTATTCGTGTTCAACCCAAACCGTTCACATAATAAACTTGTATTCCATGGCACATTAGTTAGTTTTATCTATTTTCTTTTATTGCAGTTATTCTATTGTCCGTTCTTTATTCTAGTACATTATATATTCATGCTAGTTCAATACATTTTGATGTTTAGTTATCTTGTATTTTTTTTTATTTGTTATATATGCTCGATTATGTATTTGGAACTGCTTTCAGAGGTATGTACTTTGCTCCAATCCTGACTAGATATATTTTTCAGATGATTAGCTTGTGGACAAGTGTCCCACCTACTATGGACCACAGGATGACGTACCCTTAGAGGATACTCCTTTAGAGTAGGAGGATCTAGTATCAGAGCCTGAGGCGGCTTTGACTTATTATTTAGACTTGTATTAGATTTTATTGAGGTTATTAGCATGTATTTATTATTCCGGACTTATGGATGTACTGTGACTCTTTACTTCGTTATTCCATCTCATGCTTTATCTATATTAGATTGCTATGTGATTGAGTATAGTTTATCATTAGCATATAACATACTGTTCCTCCGTTTAGAGTTGAGATGATATTGACAGGTACCATGTATATATTATATGTCATATTTAGATAGTATAGTTGACCCCGACATCATTTTATCACCGATGCTGCGGTGTAGGCTGGGCGTTGTTCACTACTCGTGCCCTTATTTCCGGAGCGGGTCGTGACAATTGGTCTCGGGTAGTCTCTCTCAACAACAAAAAAAATAATAATAAATAAAATAACATGAACTAACATAAGAATTACTGTATGAATACATTATCAAGAAAAATTAAATTTTAAAAATTCAAAAAATACTAAATCTGGAATCGGGTGTGACACAAACGCTTCATCTTTCGACTTTAGAAGATATACGAACACATACTTCGAGAAATTGTCAAAGAAAGTGAGGAAATACTTCATTCCGGCTTTTGTGAAGAATTGCTTGAAGTCACAGATATCTAAGTCTACAAACTCCAGAAGATCTGTGCTTCGGCTTACTCTTCTGAACGGCTTCCTGAAGATCTTTATCTGCTCACAGACTTCACATTTATCCACCTCCTTACCCCCACACTTGGAGATAAGGCCTAGACTAGACATCTTGTTAATGCGTTTATAATGCACATGTCTTAGTCTATTATGCCACAACTCAAGAGAATAACTACAAGTAGAGACTGTATTGCTACAAACAAAAGGAGTTATAAGCTGCAGTTTAAATATCCCTTCGGTACATAAAGCTTTTCGAAGTATGTTCCCTTGTAAGAAATCACCATCTGACCGACATTGATATCCATCCTTAGGCCCTCCTTGCACAGCAGACTCCCAGAAACCGGATTCTTGGCGATCATTGGTACGTGCTTCACATTCTCCAGTGTAAGTGACTTTCCAGAAGTCAGCTTCAGCACTACCATTCCGATCCCTAATACTTTAACTTGAGACTTATCCGCCATCGAGACTTTCTAAGAGGTAGGCTCGTACTTGGCAAACAACTCCTTCTTAGAGCACACGTGGCAAGATGTATCAGTGTTCACCCACCAGTCAGTGTCCAAGCCATGTGACTAAACATGTACAATCATAGCAACTAGGTTAAATTCATATTGCTATTTCAGTTTAGGCTTTGACTTGCAGTCGCTCTTGTAAAAACCCTTTTTGCCACTGTTGTAGTACGTCACATCAGTCTTGTGCTTTGGCATGAACTGAGCTGACTTTACCTTCAGCTGGTCGAAGTCCTTCTTCTTCTTCTTCTTCTTGTAGGAATTTTTTTGCTAACCTTTAGAGTTGCTAGCATGTACCATGTTGGCCTTAGCCAACTACTTGGACAAGGAGTCAAACTTTAGTTGCCTCCTGGATTCATCTTCAAAGTAAATTCTAAACATAAGACCACCCTCACGACAGTCTATCGTTGCATGACTGCCTCTCAACCAGTCCATACCTAAGATAACGTCAAAGTTATCGATAGGAAACTTGATCAAATTTTTAGGTAATAAATGTCCACATACTCTGATTGGACATGTTGGGCACACCCTATTAACTTCTACGATCCCATTGCCAGTGAGTATATTCAGCCTCTCTAGCAATGCCTCAAACTTCAATCTAATACCTGTCGCATATTATGCAGATATAAATGAGTTCGAAGCTCCAAAATCAATTAAGTCTATGCAAGAAAGGTTGTAACAGAAATGTTACATGCCATTACGTCGTCCGACACCATAGCTTCCTCAAAAGACAAGGTGAGTTCCTACCTTTGGCCTTATTGAGCTCCCTGCTTTGTCTTCCTTGCTGTCGTGGTTGTAGCCCCTCTCGATTCTATTGTTGCTTCTTTCTATAAAGTTAGGCCTGCATCGGCAACGGACGCTGAGCTAATAGCCGTACTGCTGCTGCTTCTCCTCCTTATTGTACTGCCCTTGGAGCTGGCAATGCAGGAAACTGTTGTACTGGCCATTCTGGCCTCTGTATCCATAGACATGTGGCAATCTTCTGATCACGGTTCCCGTATCTCAAATATAGTCTGTTAGCTCCCAGCAAACATCCTGGTTATGACCTCCCTTGCCACAGTAGATACAACATGTCGGCGCTTCCCGTTGTTGTTGCTGCTGCTGCTATTGCTCCCTCTACTGCTGTTGACGAGTTGGTACCATCACTGTCGAGGTCACTGGCCTCCTCCGTATCATGTCATGGATGCAAATGCTAGGGTATGGTGCGGACGTTCACGGCACTGGTCCTCCCTCATTATCCATTAGGCCTCTTCCGATCCACTATTCTTGATTATATCCTCTGGGAAGTAAGCTCAACCCCCTTAGCTGCCTCCTCGAAAGTCTGGTAGTCATAAACCTCTACCATGTGTAAGATTACCAAGTGAAGTTCTTGCTAGAACCTCATTGCTCTCTCCAACTCTGTTGCCACCATAGTTGGAGCAAACATGCTTACTTGACAAAACTCGCCGCGTAGCCGTCTAATATTCTTCCAACCTGCTTGAGGTTAATGAACCTTTACTGTAAATCATATTGAGACACAATTAAAAAGTACTTTATCCTGAATTAGGTCCTAAATTAATCCCATAAAATAGGATGCCTCAATCCTACCTCCAATGTGGCCCACCCATCCCTTGCCAGATCTTGGAGTTGTAGGCGAACCAGGTAAACATCTTCCTCGGTCGAAACTTTAGTTAATGCCAGAATGGTCTCAATATCCTGGAGCCAATCATCTACCATGACTGTGTCCTCTGTGCCATCGAAATATTTGGAGTTCATTATGCAAAATCTAACAGATACCCCTGAATCTGTTCTCCCGCCTCGCTCTATGGCCGTTTGTAATCCTTGGTTCAATATGACATTATTTTCATGCTGCTGAAGCTGTTGTTGCTGCTGCTGTTGTTATTGTTATTGTTGTACCACCATCTAGTGTTGTTGGGCAGCCAACAATCCACGAATAATTTCTAGCATGGCCGGGGTATCTAGTAATGCCGACACTACTTTAGGTACGGGAACACCTGGAGCCTGCTGCTCTGTCCCATTTATCGTGGGCTCAACTAAAATCCTTGTCTAGGGTTCCACGGGATCTTATTTTACAGGAAATTTTGCCTCTCTTGTTGTTGCGGCATCGGGGAAAGGAGAAGCCCAATAGAAGAGCACAAGAAACATCAAGAATAAGACGAGAAGAAACAAAGAAACAACCAATCTGGAAGAATTCAAGCTGAGTATCGAAGAGGACGAATTCAAGATTTCAAGAAGGATCATGTTTGATTGAGACACCTATACCATGACACCCCACAAGTCTAAAGAACATACCTGCATAGGCTACCACTAAAACCTTGTCACGCCCAGTACCGAGATACAGAGACGGACATGGCCAGCAACCCCGTACATGGTGCTACACGTCGTACGACGATTATGGTTGTATAAGACAAGGGGGTACATGCTATAATCAAGTCTCCTAGGGTCAAGAACTTCTATGTCTAAATCATTCAAACAAGAAACAGTAAGCATAAAGCATATATGATAAAGCAATAAGGCGTCACAAATACTTCATAAAATATTCTGGAGACCAACTATACAAAATAAGAGGCTGGAAGAGTAACAAAAGTATATGACAATGATCAACTACAGTCTGACTTAATACAATCATATAAGGAAACTAATGTCCAGACGAGCCGGCTAACAGATGCCGGTGGCTAAAAGTCCAAAAGAAGTAAACGTACAATGATGAATAGGGAAAAAGAAAACACACTCGTTATCCTCTGAGACCATATTCCTGGTACGCGCTATGAGTTGGGAGAAAGTACGCTGGATCCTCGTGTGTTGGCTCAAAACCTGGCCATGCAAAACAAGTGTGGTTAGACCCCAAATAGCAAGTACCACAAAAGAAGCACAAAATACAAAAACAAAACCTAAGAAAAATATATAATAATACATAGGTTCAGTGTCATAACTTAGGTCCATGGCATACCCTAGCACAAAGGCCCAACCCTATAACCAAACAAGTACAAGGGTTGAACCATCATAATATGATAGTCCATCTTTCTAGGCTACTAGTCGAATAATACAATCACAACAAAGTCTATTTTCTTTATATCGGCCAATCACTTGTACGACTTGCTATTTGTGGAGTCTAAGGTTATCTTAGAAATAATGCATAATATGTATCATCATATCACGCTAGTGCCAAACATGAGCTAACCGAACCAATAGATGAATAAAACAGGTATTCACTAGATGCACCAGTTCCCCGTAGGGCTACTACGCTAAAAATATGGTATTAGCGGTTCCAATGCTCCTATAGTAAAACAGTGGCTCTGTATATTATAATTGGTCAGATACTACACTCTACTAAGGCGGATGATATATAGTATCTATGGTGGCCAGCCCACAGCGCACTTAGAATGAATCTATGTGGGAAGGTTCATTGGCATGATCTCGGGATACCTTTTCCTCCAATATTACTACCACTTTTAGTTACCTAATTAGCCCTATATTGTGTTCGAAATCTCAAGGTGTGATCAAATAAGAATTTACCTTAAGATGTCGTACAATGTACGGGCACGCTAGATACGAATCCATGGAAGTCAAATCTGGATTCACCCAAGCGTGTATGCAACATTCAGTTAATTAATATCCTAGCCACGCTTTGGTAGTTGACTCACTTATTATGCCCGTGCTGGGAAAATAATACATATTTATAATATCACGTGTTAAGGAATTTGGAGGCATTCTCGACGCACAACCCAAATATAATTATTTAACACATGACACAATATATCGTACCTAGGGGCACATTAAATCATGGACAAATAGCAGGCAATAGTAGTATCAACATGTTTACAGTATTCGAGTCCAATTAACAATTATACATTGGGTCAAAAAATAATAACAAAATATTCAATCAAATAATCAAGGCCGCATGGGTCTCTAGGCCGCATGGGAAGTCCTGGCCGTATATGAAGTCAGGGACGCATGAGAAGTCTTGGCCGCATATGAAGTCAGGGCCGCATATGAAGTCAGGACCGAATGAGAAGTCCTTACCGCATATGAAGTCAAGGCCGCATGAGAAGTGCTAGCCGCATATGAAGTCAGGGCCGCATGAGAAGTCCTGGCCGCATATAAAATCAAGGTCGTATGAACCACTTGGCCAAATATAGAGTCTGGACCGCATTCTCAGGGTTAAAGTCTACTCCTTGGGTAAAGTATTGAAGTGACGGACAATAAATAAAGTATCAGTAAAGTAACTTAAAGTGATTGATGTGACAAGCCATAAAGTGTGCCAGAAAGCAAACATAAAAAATTATATAAATACGTGTCACAGTTCGGAGTCATGCGTCCAAGAAAATGGTGGTCGCATACTCTCCAGGCCGTATACGTCAGTTGGTCGTATATTGCTCTTTTGGACTTAGCGAATTTTTCATTCGTTCAGTGAGTGAAAATACAAGGAGTTCCAAGGATTAGCTCCAGAACACTTGTCTGATGACAGTCATGCGGCCAACAAGATGGATGCATGCTGGTCAATATGCAAAAAAAGCTCAGGCCGCATAGCACTCTCAGGCCACATAGCACTCTCAGTCGCATGAAGACTTCGTCTTCTCTAAACAGCAGGTTCGGCCAGGGCGAAAGCGCCAAAAACTAAAATTTTATTTTGTCCAAAAAATCCTCATTTTAAGTCAAATCGAGTGAACTAAAAGCCAAAACGCTTAAAATTGAAAGTTCTATTATGTAGCAAAAACTTATTTCCAAATATACATGTTTAATATATCAAATAGAACCCATAAAACCATAAGTTAGAAATGTAGATCTACTCAAAACCACCCATCAAAACAGAAAACTCCAAGTTCTAAAAGTTCTTAGAAACATATAATGAACCAATAATATGGAGGGTTTCTCTATTTCTCATGCTAAGTGTACTTGCATATGGATAGGGGAGAGAAAACACAAGAGAGAGAGAATGAAGTAATAAAGAGAGAGAGAAAAAAGGTTGGATTATATATGGTAGGGTTGAGGGTTAGACAAATGGTTCTCATGACTTAAACCAACCCACAAAATGAACCATAAACCAGGTTAAACCCAAGAATCGGTCTAGTCTCTATGTATATGCAACCATGCTAAATTAAAAATATGTTCCAAATACGTATACCGGGAACGAAAAGTGATAGCTACCTTTGAACAACTCTGATGTCGCACATTTAGCCACCATATATTTCTCAGAGTATGGTCTCAGTTTACAACTGCACACACAAGTGACCACCATTTACACAGTAAACCAGATTCTCCCTTGTCAAGACACCTACTTCATAATACCAGCAAGGAGGAGGGGTGACAAACTCAACATCTTCGAGAGGGCAGAAGGTCATCGAGACTTCCTCACAGATGAACCTGAACCCAACAGCGGTAGAATTTAGCTCTACCGCTACAGTTCACAAACCAAGTGTACCATCCAGAAGATGGGATATGACCTGAAATACGATAAAGACTTAAATTACGATAGAGGGCAACGTTTGCCTTTATGTCACTTTGAACCCATAGGCAATCCTGAGACGTACTACTAACGAACCAGCCATGGTTTAGGGTTTGTAACACCGTCGACAAATTCTGAGAGCTCAAAAGCAGAGGGCGAGATTCATTCTTACTCCTCAGAGTCTTCCTCCTGGGACTCTGATATAAGCATCGGAGAAGTGCTCAAGCAAACAAATATTATCTATCAACATGATATCAATAAATTAATTTGAAGATGACGATCAAACACTCGAGTTGTTCAAGGTCAAACATTAGGCTCAACAGTTGGAATCTCAATGGGAGTTATGTTTGGAGCTGTAAGAAACTCCCCCTGAAGACGAAGTAGTAAAGGTCGACTTGGTTGACAGTCCTCTTCCAAACCATCTTTATCAGCAAGAGTCTGTCCGACGAAGATCGTGAATCCCTTGTACAACTCATAAGGGAATACATCGATGTTTTCATATGGAACTATTAAGATATACCGAGATTGGACCCCCAAATCACGATGCATAAGCTCAATTTCCTGCCAGATGCTAAGCCAATGAAGCAGTAGCAATGACGGTTCCGTCAAGAGGACATGGATGCCATTGAAGTCGAGGTGAATAAGTTGATAGCAAGCGACTTTATTTGCGAGGAGCAACATCCCGACTGGGTAGCCAAATATCGTTCATGTTATAAAAATGAACGGCAAGATCCGAGTCTGTATAGACTTTCATGATTTAAATGCGGCATGTCGAAAGGATGAATTTTTGATCCCAATTATAGATATAATGATCGACAATACTTATTGCTTCGAACGAATGTACTTCATGGATGGGTTCTCAGGATACAACCAAATCAAGATATTTTTTGATAATGAGAAGCATACGTCATTCCAAATACCACTAGGGGTGTACTGTTACACGGTAATGCCCTTCGGCCTAAAGAAAGCAGGTGCCATATACCAGTGAGCTATGAGTACCATTTTTATGAACATTTTCACAAGACAGTGGAATTTTATATTAATGAAATCACTGTCAAGATCCGATTTTCGGATGATCATCTCAATGACATGAAGATGGTATTCGATCTGATGTGGGCGCACCAGCTCAAGATGAATCCATCCATGTCCTTTCTGGAAGTCTCCGGTGGCAAGTTCTTAGACTTTATTATAACTTTGAAGTATATTCACATAGACTCTGAGAAGACAAAAGCTATCTTTGATATGCACCTGCCAAAGAATCGCAGAGAGCTTCATAACCTTCAAGGAAGTTTGGCATACATCAGAAGGTTTATATCAAACCGCTCCGAGCGATGTCAACCGTTCACCCAGCTCATGAAGAAAGGGGTATCATTCGCCTGGACAAAAGAATGTCAGTGAGCATTCAATGATATCAAGAATTACCCCATGAACCCCGCAGTGTTGGTGGCCCCAATCGTAGGAAAATCCTTCTTGGTCTACTTCCATGCAATGAACCATCCTCTTGGCGCTTTGTTAGCTCAGAAGAGTGACGCAGGCCAAGAACAGGCTATCTACTACCTCAGTAAGATAATGGTCGATACCGAGCACATGTATAATCTAATTAAGAAGGAATTCCTCGTCCTAATCTTCGCTATCTAGAAGACAATCCATGTCATCTCTCGGGTTAACCTCCTCACGGTGCTTATGACCAAGCCAGGGGGCGCTCAATTCTTGCTTTGCCACATGGGCAATGTTGCTATTACCAAATGACATGGTGTTTATCCCTCAAAAGACAGTTAAGGGCCAAGCATTGGCCAACTTTCTGGCAGCTCATCCGGTGCCAGAAACATTGAAGCTTTACGACGATATTCCAGACGAAGTGTTAAAATCTTACACGACAATTAAAGAGTCCATTTGGCGAATATTCTTTAACGATGCTTCAAGAATGGGGCCCTAGGGCAATATTGTCATCAGAGTCGGGATTGTGTTTGTCTCTCCCAATAACATGGTCATCCATCACGCGTATTCTCTTATGGATTCGCATTCCAAAAATGTAGTAGAATATAATGCTCTTATTATCGGGCTCCAACAGGCTAAACAGTTGTGGGCAGACTACCTAGAAGCTTATGGTGATTCCAAGCTGATAGTCAACCAGGTTCGAGGTGAATATGAAGTCCAACATGAGGATTTAATGCCATACAATAAAGTAGTGGTTAGCACAATCACTACCTTTGTCGGGTTCTTCATAGAGCATGTACTGCGGCTACAAAATATTGAGGCAGACGCTCTTGTCGTTCTTGCAGCCTCCCTGGCAATTCTTGTCAAAGCCCAGCAATTAATCACAGTGGTTGGTCGAGAACTAGTTTATCCCAGGAATAACCTTTTTTACATATAGAAGCTATGTTGTGGAGACTAACATCGACATCAAATATTGGAGGTTTTCTTTTATAGACTATGCAGTCTACGGAATACTTCCAGATGACCCGAAAGAAGCTACAGAGAAGACGTTCCCTCTGGTTACGATGCAGCCACTAAGATATTATATCAACATTCATATGACGAAATCCTACTACATGCCAATCAGATGTATAAGCGAAGTAGGCACTCCGTGAAGCCCATGACGGTACTTGCGGTGCATACTATAGTGGTAGATGACATAAATTATGCAAAAAAATACAGTATGTGTCAAATCCATGCAAATTTTATCTACTAACCTTTGGAGTTCCAACACCCAACATCCAACCATGGTGTCCTGTCTGTTTGAAGCATGGGGCATGGACATTATCGAACCGATCAGCCCTCCGTCATCCAAAGGGCACCGATTCATCCTTGCGATAACTAACTACTTTTCAAAGGGGGAAGAAGTAGAACCGCTCATTGAGGGGAAGAAATCAAATGTGATTAGCTTATTCATGCTTCACGATATCTACTGCTTCGGCATACCTCAAAGGATCATCCACGACAATGGCCCTTAATTCGTAAGCCACGCTTTCTATCAGTTTTATGATAAAAATTAAATCCAAAATATAGCTTCAACAGTTTACAATCAGGGAGCAAACAGATTGGTAGAAGCGTTCAACACGACTATCATCAAGCTACTCAAGAAGTTCATTTTGTCCAACAAATATGACTGAAACGAGAAGCTTGGGGAATGTCTCTTGGCCTATAGCACAACGGTCTGAACCCCAACTGACAATGCGATATTCTCCTTAGTCTACGGGAGAGAAGTTGTGCTTCCTCTATAAGTCCAAATTCCCTCGCTCCGGATGTCCCTTGCCAACCAATTGACGGCTGAGGACAACTAACACCGGCAAAAAATATCTGTTGGCTCGACAGCGTATTAAGTTTTATCACGCAAACATTTTTAGAGCCTTCAATAAGAGGGTAAAGGAAAGAGCATTCCAAGTTGGTGACCACATCTTGACGATAAGAAGATCAATGGTCATGACATACAAAATGGTAGGTAAATTCCAAGCAAAATGGGAAGGCCCCTTCATGGTGGAATCAATATATTCCAATGGTGTGTACCTGCCCGCAAAACCAAATGCAGACTTGCTAATGATGTCGATCAAAGGCAAGTTCCTCAAAAAGTACTATATCTAAGCAAGGCATATTCCCACGCCCCCCCTCCCCCATCCCCAGCTAGTCAAATAGGAATGTACAGTATTTGCATTTCTATTCCTTCCCCAGCAGGTGCAAATGTACAATATTTACATTTATTCCCCACAGTGTATCACAAATCTATTATCTGTATTCAGGAGTCCTGAATACATAATGGATAATGGATCCCCTAAAGTTCCCCAGTGGAACCTCAGGTCCAACGAAACATTCTTGCAGAGACCACCTATCCCAGGCTATAGTGCATGTCCATACTAACTATGAGCTATAGTCTTGTCACTCTCCCCAATAGAGTAAATATGATAGCACAAGAAAATATTCATGTCCACACCACTTCTATCATGTTTTCTTTATTTTCGCAGAGCAAATCTTACCATGTTCACATAACCTTTGAGTAAGATATCTCTAGCATGAATCCTATGTTTTCTATGTCCACACTACCTCTGAACAAACATTCTTGCTAATCGACTCCCTACCTATCACATCCACAATACATCTGATAAGGTTTCACTTTAACTTATCATATGTACTTGATTATTAAGTACGCCCTAGGTAATAAGTCCACTAAAGAACCCCCAGTGGGACGTCCGTAATAGCTATGGTATTATGCTATGTCCATATTATCTCTAGTATAATAATCCAAATTTATAATACAAAGCATGACAAGTCCAAAAGAGAAGTACTGAAAAAAGGGAAAGGCTTTTTATTGATATTCAAGATCATGAATACATATAATAAAAATATATTACATTTAAGGTTTTCATTGATATTCAAGATTATAAGTACATATGATGAAAAAATTTATATTCAGTACTTTCTCTATTAAGGTGCCCCTCCGTGCTATTTCTGTTACCGACGTAAATAAACTTGGCAGTAGAAATCAATATATTCTTGATCATTCCTCCATCAGACTCATCAGTGCAAACCTCAGTATATGGAAAATAATCCATACTGACGGATAGCAAGGGAGGGAGGATCAGGCACTCTTCGACCATGCAGGAAGACTGAAGACAGGAACAATCAATCCAAATCCTGCAATCAGAACCGCAGGCGCTTGACAGGTGGCAAGCCGCATAAAGGGCATAAACGCATCTAGAATGCTGCATAAATAAGGTAAGATACACTCACAACGACGAACATTCCTCCACATCTCTTGGATCAATTCTTGACGAACTGCCTCATATGGTTGGCATTTTATTCGATTGATGGGTTTTATGATATCCTTTCATGATCCATCATAGGCAACACGAGTGGAGATAAATTTTGCACAAAGAAAGCACGCATCAGTCTTAGCGTAGATTATAAAAGTGTGCATTATGCTACAACTGCCACATGCGACACCAAAACTATAACTTGATGCAGGACGAAGTACCTCAAGATAACTAAGTCTACGCGCATGTTCTAGATGAGTTTTTATCCTTGTGGCAAGTCTATGTGAGAAATCTATGGGCATATTCTAGATGATACCTGTAGTGGCTCAAATCCCGATCCGACCGGGATGTGCACTACGTAATTGGACTTGTGGCTAGTCCGTCTGAGTCGTAGCTTAGATCTTCGGCATCTTCTTGCCATGGACGAAATGTGATGATCATTTTCAACTCATGGAAAGGCCTCTATTGAAACGAGTCCAATAGTTTTCGTGTTTGGTTGCTTGGTTTTCTTGATTGCCGCTTTGGGATTTTGATTTGGTATTGCTTTCGATTTGCTTGGTTTTCGCTGCTGGTTTTATCGTTTGGAGCTTTGATTCTTGGGGAGTTCGGCAAGGAAGGATAGGCAAGAATTCTAATTGGTGCTCGTGCTGTGCAGGTCCGCGTAACTGTCGTTTGATTGTCGCTAGGCGGGATTCGTGTTTCAGCTACCTTTTCCTTAACCAGTGAGTGGTTTGGACCCTTCTTTTCTACTTCTTCACGCCCACATCTCTAATGTTTTAAACGTTCACTCGATGATGCCCGGTTGGACGCCTAGGAAATCCTTGCCACAATGTATGCCAGCCACTAAGAAAGGAACATGGGATTTGTAGACTAATTTTACTATATGCTTGCACACCTTATAATTTGAGTTGTTTATAAAGGGAATTGGTTGTTGGTGGCGGCCTAGTGCCTCGGATGAAGTTTGGACCTATGGGATACCAAAAATCGGAACACCACATTGAGAAAATATTAACTGTTGCATGAGATATATATATTGCTGCTTTACTTCTTTGTTTATTTCGATGCATTGTATGATAATATGAATTGTTCATGCATTTGCATGGTCTGGGATAACTTGTGCACAAGGTTTGGCATTTCCTCGAAACGGCTTTCCGGGGCACTGGAACCGTATCGATCCGGAGGGAAATATTTGATTCGTGCTCGTCACGATGCATTACGGGACCTCCAGCAGGGCTTGCTACCCGGGCTGATAGGGCGCACCGCTAATGCTTGAAATATGTCCCTAAGGTGTCAATCACACCAATGACCGCATAGAATAGAACACATGCTAATTTATTGTCTTGTGTAGATGGTAAGTATACTTGTGTTTTGTTGCAAGGAAGGCGTGCATCGGTTGAGTAAGCAATTGATGCACTAGTTGGATTCAATGCTTTTTTTATTTCTATCAAAACATGCAACTGATATGAATTGAATTTACTTGCTTCTTTATAGAAGTCATCTTAATGCATGCTCGCCCCTAATAAGCTAGTGTCGATTTAGTCGAGTGGGTTCATCCCGCTCACCAGTACAAGTTGAGTACTGACCCACGTTGTGGGCAACTATTTCAGGCACTCAGACGGTGCAACGCTAGTGGATAGACGAGGAGGCGTTAGGAGCACCTATATTTTAAAGTATAGTTGGAGTCAGATCATTTTGGAGGCTTGGACTTTCAACCTATACAAGGGCGTAATGTATGAACGACGTGGACTATCTGATGGAGTGGCCCTGCCTTTTGAGTTATCTTTTTGTAATGCAAATCAAGCTGCCGAGAGGCGCATCAATGTAAACTCTACGTAAATTACTCTGATTTATCAATGAAAAAGCATATTTCTTCCTGCACTTGTGTTTAAAATATCTGGGAATGTGTTTTCTAAATTGTATTTCAAAATGGGTTCCTATAACTGCAAGTTCTTGCCTAGTACGAGCTTAACTCTAGGCTCGTACGGCATCACGCCCCAGTAAGGACGAATCGGTTCCGTGAAGGATCCAGCGAGGACGATTGACCCTTTCGAGATCGGGGCATGACATATTGGTATCAGAGCCTAGGATTTACTTCCATGGGATTTCAAAAGATTATAAACGAGTTTGATGCGCCTCTCAATTGAGTTGCGTTCGGCGTCCGCTGCATGAGATGAGTCGCCTATACAATGAGCCCATAGATACAAAATCTATCATTTTTGGAGTGTTAACAAACGACTCTCTTTTGTAGCCATAGCAAAGAAGAACACTGCAACTGCCAGCAGTGCTCAACCCATTCAGAATGATCCAGCAAGCTCTGGAGAATCCGCAGGAGAGGGTTCAACCGGTATGGCGGAATGGCTTATGCACCTCATAGAGGCGCAGCAACAACAAGCTGTTACCCAACAAGCTAACATACAAGCGCATTTTGCTTCTCAACAGAAGCAAATGGATACAATGATGCAACTAATTGCATCCCTGGTACCAAGCAATGGGGCAGCCACAGGGACGTCTGTCACGCCGCCGGCCGTGGCGGTAGAAGACGAGTCAGAAGAGACTCACCCTCCAGCAAGGAACTCCTGCCGTGCGGCAGAGTTCACTAAAATGCATCCGCCAACGTTCAACGGAAGAGCCGAACCGGACGTGGTGATGGGGTGGATTGCTAAGCTGGAAGGACTCTTCAACCTGGTTGGCATTAGGGGATCCAAGCGAGTGGCCTGTGCATCGGTTCAGCTGGAACTGCGTGCGCATGATTGGTGGGAGGCCACGAAGCAAGGGATTTATGATGCCAATCCCAACTGCAAAATTACCTGGGAAATATTCAAATCTGCCTTCATTGAACAATATATTCCCCGAGCCGTGCGTCAACAGAAGGAAGACGACTTCAGTAATCTGGTGCAAGGAAGTCTGTCTGTTGATGATTACGACTCAGTGTTCGCTAAACTAGCTAAGTTTGTAGGGCACTTCTTGCCTAATCAGCAGGCATGGTGCTATCAGTTTCAGAAGGGTTTGAATGACGATTTGCGTAGGGACGTCATCAACCAAAAATGTCAAACATACAGGGAATATTACGAAGCGGCTCTGAACAGCGAGCGGATCTTTGGGCGCCCTCTCCCAAAGGCCGAGGTGCAAACCTCCCGTACCAACAACAATAAATGTCCTCATGAAACGGGAGGGTCTGGAGCACACAAGCGTTCGCATATGTCACTACCACATTCCGAAAACAGGGGTATTTTTTTGACTTTTTACAATATTTAATATTAAGGTAGTTATAATTAATAAATTGCATGATAGTATATTTAATTTAAATAAATATGTGAGATGAGTAATTAAATATAATATTATATGCAGTGTTCATTTGTGTTGAGCTATTAGACTTGACCTAGAAGCCAGTAGACGAACACCTGTCAGAATTATGGAATTTTGAGGTTTATTTGTTTTTAGAATTTATTTATTGAAGATTTTAATTAATTACCGTATTTATTTAATTAGTGCGCATTGCCTTTGCGTTGATATTTGGAGCACTACCCTAGCTTTTGTCTTCCAACAAATTTCACAATCTTGCCCTAGACATGCCCGCCTTCCATTCTGCTATTTTTGCAACTCATAATTATGCTCTCTGTACATTATTTCTGGCCGCGCAAAAATCGTCGCGGACGTTTATTTAATAAATTCCTATTTTTATCGTTGTGCGTTCCAATCGAAAATTGGAGGCAATCTTGACCTATTTTTCGTGCGGCCCAAATTAGGGTAATATTATGTTCTGAGTCTTCTTCATTATTGGTATTGATGACCTGACCTGATTTTGGCCCCATGTACCCCTAATTAATTTTAGAACACAACTTGCATTTATTTCTATTTAAATTGAGGATACTATTTAAACCAATTCTGAAATTCCAATTTAATTCCAGTGCCCTGCTAATTGAGCCCATACCGATCATACAGCGCCCCTGACCCTTCAAAGCACCGGACACCGAATCGCCCGCCAAATTTTTGTCATTTCATGTGTCTGTGCAAATACCCAAATTTAAGGGGGCTAATTTGCAATTTTGCATTTTTGTGTCAACACCTCATTTGTTTAAACCAATGGAGAGGCCCAACATTGACTAGTCAACACCCTCACCCACATGAAGAAATTCTCCATGTCTAATCTGGACCACCCATTTAAATTGGGTGTATCCCCACCCTTGATTTCACCCTTATACTATTTAAAGTCCCATCAACACCCTTCCCTAGAAAAACCCTAATCCCAAAAAACAAGCCTCCAACGTAGCCTCCTTCCCCATCCAAAATTTCTCTTCTTCTTCTTTTTTTTCCTTCTTCTTCTTGGAAAAAAAAAAAAAAAACAGCAGCAATAAGGAGTCAAGCCGAAGCACAACGAGTGGCTGCAACAATTATCTTTTTCTTCTTGAAAAGCAGCAGCAATAAGGAGTCAAGCCGCAGCAGCAATAAGGAGTCAAGCCGAAGCACAACGAGTGGCTGCAGCAATCAGCCACCACGCCACTGGTTCGCCACCATTCAGCAAGTTCTATCAGCATGTGCCGGATGTTTAATTGTCCCCATAGCTGATAGCATGAGGATACATCAGATGCTTAGGAAGAGAGGGTCACTTAGACGTTACCTCAAGTGGAAGGTTCCCACAATGGGAGGCTTATTTTTGGTTCCAATGGGCATAACTGTCGCAAGAGGTATAACAGGAGCCAATTCCAACCCAGTTAAAGGAGCAGCTGTAGCGACTCTTGCATGTGCAGCAATTGGGTTGTCAGATGATGTCATTAAGATGAGCACCAATTACAGGTGCTGGCTTCCTGGATGGATTAAATTCCTCATGCAGGTAGGCGTGGGAGTATGGTTCTCATTTTGGCTCTACTCAACAAATACTCTAACACCATAAAACATGTATAGTTCTCAAAACCAATTTGATGAACAATTTTGATGGAAGTTGTTGGTTCCTCTCCCTCCACCACATGGTCTTGTCTATTCGGGAAGATTTTATCTAGCTCTGACAACATTTTGCTTTGTTGTCATTGGGAATGGATTAAATTGAGCTGAAGGACTTGATGGCTTGGCTGGAGGGGTCTCTGCATTGGCTTTTACAGGGATGTCCATTGCTGATCTTCCTATTTGTCCTGATCTTACTATTTTGGAACATCAATGTCTGGAGCTTGTATGGGCTTTCTTTTTCACAATAGATATCAGGCTTCCATTTTGATGGGGGACTCTGCCTACAAAGACACATTTGATTGTTTCATCAAAACCACTCTCAATTGGATGCTTGCCCTCTGTTTCCGAGTTGAAATCTGGTGACCTCAGTGATGATGCAAGTCATGCTGTTGGAAATTCTGGCCGCCACCACCACCGTGAGTTTTCCTTTCCCTCCTTCACTGCATGGTTGGTTTATAGGGTATGAATTTGTGTAATGTATATAAAGTGTGTAAGTATATATATATATATGTATAACTAATGAATAGGTATAAGTATGTATTTAAATTAATTATATATGTATATATTTTTGGTATAAATATGTGTACCTATATATATATATACATGTATAAACATATTTTTGGTATATAAAAATATATAGTATATATATAAAACTGTATTAATATATATGTACTTGTAAAACATAATTTGGCATATATAAATAAATGTAGCATAATATATATTTTTGGTATATATAAACAAATGTATCATAATATATATATTTGGGGATATGAAATGTATATATAAACACGTATTTGGTATATGTATTGATTGGTGTGGTATAATGTACATATTTAATAGGTGTACATTATTCAATATGATGAGTATAAATATATATATATTGTAAGTATTAATGATATTTAATAATATGTGTATTTATATACGTATCCCTACTAGATGACCCTAATTGACTAGTGTCCTGCCTGGCATAGCCCCTGAGTTAGTATTTTGTTTGTGTGTTAGTATAACATCTGATGCAAAGGTGATATTGTGATATGTTATAGGACTGTTGGTTCACCCAGGGGATACTCTGGAACAGGACATCAATAATTACCAGCTAAGGACCCAAGGCGAGTACATTCTCTGATTAGTTTCTAATTTATGATATCTCCTATGTTCACTGTATCTAGTGTAAATATCCATGTTCTTGACACATTGGTTACACGGATTGGTATACACGGATCTCGTCATGAGATGTTATTCCTTATTCATGGTGTAGCTTGTACAAGACTTGTTTTTCTTGATATCTTGTGCATGTACAGACACTAATTCCCGGGGAGATTTGCTACCTTCCTAGGGAATCCTGTGCCATAGCGTACCATGATTGGATCTACTATACCAGTCGGGGGTTTGGGAAGTATTTTAGTGTAGATATGTGATCATACCCAACTATCCATGCATCATAGCTCACCCCACATCTCACGTCGGGTGCGGCCTGACCATCTCCATGCCTCATAGCTGTTACGTGTGATTAGCCTGACCTCTCCCTGCATCATAGCTAACCAACGGTTAGCCTGACCTTCCATGAATCATAGCTAATCACATGTAACCAGCCTGATCAAGTTCCCAAGCCGATCACATGTTAAAGCTAGTACTCACACACTTGGACATAGAATTCTTGCTCATGGACATATTGTTTCTTTTCCTGCATTTACTTACAGCATTTCCAGTACTTCTCTCATTGTACATTTCTCGTACTTACACATGCATCTGGTATGTTTTCATCTAGAACTGCTACATAGTTTATGTCATTTATATAGAACTGCTATTTAGAGATGTACTTTGCTCCTTCCTGACTGGAAAATATTTTTCCAGACTGTGACATTAGTAGACTGGTTTCTGACACTTGGGAATTGGAAGTTAAGGATTGCAGGTATGTTATGTTATCATTAGACTTGTGCTGTATTCTTTTATTTCTTCATTTCCTATCGTGCTGTAGTTGTGATTGAGTATTTCTAGATTTATTTTAGTGTTATCCGTGTCTCCTTATGGAGTTGGATACTAGTGTGAGATTATCTAGATAGCACTTGACCTAGACAGCGTTCTACCGCCGATGCTGCGGCGTAGGCTGGACGTACCCACGCTCTCGTGCCCTTATACCGGGTGCGGGTCGTGACACGTTTTTAGTGGTGGCCCATGCAGGTCAGACTTCGCGAGTTGTGCGATGTCGTAGTAGTGCGACGTCTTCGTTGTACTACTGCGTACCTGCTATAGGATATAGGACATAGGATACTAGGATGAGAGAGGATACTCAATCACAAATTATTTGAGAGATTCCTGGGACGACCCCTTGAGAATCTTATTATAATTCCCAATTTAAATCTTTTTCCTTGTTTTCGTCCGTCCTCACTCGTTGATATTGAGTTTGATTCTTGTTGACGAGTTGTTAAATTTAAACTCTTGGTGTCGTTGTTGAGTTCGATTTTTATATCGAGATGAGATTTTACGGGCTAAAATTTACGGTATCATCTGATGACATATATTGATGAGGACAGTGAGAAAGGTAAAACGTCTACTTTGGTTATGGAACCTAGAGTTTATCGCAGCCATATTAGCTGTCGTGACGAGAACGTAGGAACCTGACTTGGATGTACATACTTTAGTTATGAGATTTAGAGTTTCTCGCAGCCATACCGGTTGGCGTGGCGAGGATTCTAGATGACATGATTATAGGGTTGCATACCTTAGTTACGGAACCTGTCGTTTATCGCATCTATGCTTACTGGCGTGGCGAGGATTCTGTGTGTCATGATTTCTGACAGACGTGTATGATTATCAGGTCGTATCTTAAATTGGTTCTTAAAGTATCATCTCAAGACTTATCTATTCATGTTATTCCAGGACTTTGTTCCATCGCTTCTTTTCTTTACTAGCAGTAAGGATACTTTCCGTCCTTGATCCAGTTCCTTTTTGAGCTTATTTTCTTTGAGGATTCCTTGTTAGTATGATAATTAGTGACTTGCAATTTTGGTTTTGTCTTGTATTGGTATTGACTGAGTGTTGCTTGTGAGTTGTAAGTGTTTCCTAGTTGGACATGTGAGCAGTAGGCTTTAATCTAGAGTTAGCCCTTAGCATAGTACCTTGTACCAATGGTTCCAGGATAAGTGTCATTAGAGACTGTGAGTAGAAGGAGAGAATAGAGTATCAGTGATAGTTCAAGAGTTAGTATCAGAGCCAACATACCCGTCCTGGATAATCATGATTATGCAATTGGATGATCTACGTGAACAATTAAGTATCCAGGAATTGTGTTAAGGATTTCTGGAGCATGATGTTCAATTTGATGATTGATATCGGAAGTGTTAAAGGTAAGGAAATATATACGCATAAAGAGTTAATGAGGTGTCATGGGTAGAGAAATATCGGAATTGGTATTGAAAATGGTGAGGCGTATCACAGATCAGTTTAACAGGCTGTAAAGGGTTAAAGGGAAATACCCATACATCAATCGAGATGAAGAACCATACACATGCCCATGAGAGTAAAGAAACATGAGTATTATAGAAGGTACAGGTAAACATGAGTTCTAATGAGCTTGATGAGATGATTCATTAATGAAGCTAGTAATATAATACCAAGAGTGCCGACGATTCTATATCAAGGATTATTGAAAATGGTGCTAGTAACAGTAAGCACTCGGTGTGATGATAATTAGATGATATACCAGTTGACATAAATTGAAATCATGAAAGAAAACACAGTTGATGATAACTTTGATCAGTGGAGGAAATAGTACAAGTGATTCAGGTAGTACAATGTTAGTACACAATTATAGACACTAGATGCATTGAGTGCACCTTGAGTATCAGAGACCGTGAGCACTGATATGTACATTGTGGAGTTATAAATTAAAAGGTGGAAATAAGATTTTATTTTTGAACAATTGAGGAGTTGAGATTTTGCCAAAAAAAAAAAAAAAAAAAAAAAAAAAAAATTTTGAGGATTTCAAATATGAATTCAATAAACATGGTTAAGGCTACAAAGATTTTAGAAGTGATTAAATTCTGTTTCGATGTTGAGTATCTGATTTTGAGGAGGTATATACAATTCATTTTTAAGTTGATCGAGAAGTTAAACCTTGACGATTATTTTGAGGATTAATTTTATGGTAGATGAGAGATATGAATATTAATATATGAGTAGATGATATACATGTGTAAGGACCTGATGACTTGAGCATAATTGAGATGGCACCGCAGACTGACTTGGGGTGTCCATCTAGAGTTGCATTAGAAAGGGTTTAGCACTTAGTATGGTGTTACACTTGGTGTGTACTGGAGTGATGAGAACAAATAGTATGGACAATTGTAGTAGGAACGAGAACTGACAGAGGGTATGGTACTAAAGAGATAGAGGTATCAACTAGGATGCATTATTGAACCATGGCAATATTAGAGGTCCTTGGTATCAGATTTGGTATTAATAAACAGGTGTGTGCAATACGGATATATTCATGAATTTTGTGGATTAATGATTAGTTGATATGGGTACCAGTGTACATGAATAGGAATTCGTTAGTGAAATTGCTAGAGCAAAGTGTATGTTAGAGATAGGAAATACTGCAGGTAATGTGTTAGCAGGTTCTTTCTTTTTCTCATGTTGTTTTTGTCTTCTGATTGATTGATTCCCTAGTACCGTGGGTTGTATTCGTGATTTTTCTTGTTAGGATATAGTTAGTAGTACACCCTGACAGAGAATGCAATACCATGATAAGACAGACCATAACCATGCATGTTTCTTCTAAGTTGTTTGTTGTAAGACTGTGGGCAAAATTTTTCTTAGACCATGATCGTTGGGGTTTTGACCATAGCAAGGATCTATGACAAGGTTATGACCGACAAAAAGGGATAAGATGATTAAATTATGGATGAGCATTAAATTAAATAAAGAATTTAGGGGTTGTCATAACGGAGTTGATGGATCATTGGTTTTACAAGGATCGAGGTATGATTGAAATTTGAGGATGAACGCTAATTTAAATAAAGGATTAAATTTAACATGGCAGAATTGATGATTGTTAATTTCAGGAAGGTTGATTGTGATATAATTTATCATTAAATTTGAGGAAAATTTGGAAAATTATCATTATATATAATTGATTGCAATATAGTAATTTAAAATTTTTATATTGCGGACGTTACGTTTGAAGGATCCATAAGTGTCGCATTATTAAGTATTTGAGGAAAAAGAAAACTGAAGAATCAGATCATTGATGGATTATTGTTGGAATTCAGGCTCTTTGGGACGAGAATCGATATATTAATTGAAATTCAATTTGAGGAACAGATATCAAATTTTGAGTATTTAAAATTCTTATTTAAATTCGTGGGCATTGTGAGGAGATGGAATCTGATTTTTATTTTTGAAAATTGCGAAACGACAAGGTGGATTATTTCAGGATTTTGTGGGTTGTTAAATTTCACTATTTATGGAAATAATAATGTGTGAGTAAACACTACTATGAGGACTTTAAATTTCGAGGACGAAATTCTTTTAAGGTGGGTAGACTTGTCACTACCACATTCCGAAAACAGGGGTATTTTTTTGACTTTTTACAATATTTAATATTAAGGTAGTTATAATTAATAAATTGCATGATAGTATATTTAATTTAAATAAATATGTGAGATGAGTAATTAAATATAATATTATATGCAGTGTTCATTTGTGTTGAGCTATTAGACTTGACCTAGAAGCCAGTAGACGAACACCTGTCAGAATTATGGAATTTTGAGGTTTATTTGTTTTTAGAATTTATTTATTGAAGATTTTAATTAATTACCGTATTTATTTAATTAGTGCGCATTGCCTTTGCGTTGATATTTGGAGCACTACCCTAGCTTTTGTCTTCCAACAAATTTCACAATCTTGCCCTAGACATGCCCGCCTTCCATTCTGCTATTTTTGCAACTCATAATTATGCTCTCTGTACATTATTTCTGGCCGCGCAAAAATCGTCGCGGACGTTTATTTAATAAATTCCTATTTTTATCGTTGTGCGTTCCAATCGAAAATTGGAGGCAATCTTGACCTATTTTTCGTGCGGCCCAAATTAGGGTAATATTATGTTCTGAGTCTTCTTCATTATTGGTATTGATGACCTGACCTGATTTTGGCCCCATGTACCCCTAATTAATTTTAGAACACAACTTGCATTTATTTCTATTTAAATTGAGGATACTATTTAAACCAATTCTGAAATTCCAATTTAATTCCAGTGCCCTGCTAATTGAGCCCATACCGATCATACAGCGCCCCTGACCCTTCAAAGCACCGGACACCGAATCGCCCGCCAAATTTTTGTCATTTCATGTGTCTGTGCAAATACCCAAATTTAAGGGGGCTAATTTGCAATTTTGCATTTTTGTGTCAACACCTCATTTGTTTAAACCAATGGAGAGGCCCAACATTGACTAGTCAACACCCTCACCCACATGAAGAAATTCTCCATGTCTAATCTGGACCACCCATTTAAATTGGGTGTATCCCCACCCTTGATTTCACCCTTATACTATTTAAAGTCCCATCAACACCCTTCCCTAGAAAAACCCTAATCCCAAAAAACAAGCCTCCAACGTAGCCTCCTTCCCCATCCAAAATTTCTCTTCTTCTTCTTTTTTTTCCTTCTTCTTCTTGGAAAAAAAAAAAAAAAACAGCAGCAATAAGGAGTCAAGCCGAAGCACAACGAGTGGCTGCAACAATTATCTTTTTCTTCTTGAAAAGCAGCAGCAATAAGGAGTCAAGCCGCAGCAGCAATAAGGAGTCAAGCCGAAGCACAACGAGTGGCTGCAGCAATCAGCCACCACGCCACTGGTTCGCCACCATTCAGCAAGTTCTATCAGCATGTGCCGGATGTTTAATTGTCCCCATAGCTGATAGCATGAGGATACATCAGATGCTTAGGAAGAGAGGGTCACTTAGACGTTACCTCAAGTGGAAGGTTCCCACAATGGGAGGCTTATTTTTGGTTCCAATGGGCATAACTGTCGCAAGAGGTATAACAGGAGCCAATTCCAACCCAGTTAAAGGAGCAGCTGTAGCGACTCTTGCATGTGCAGCAATTGGGTTGTCAGATGATGTCATTAAGATGAGCACCAATTACAGGTGCTGGCTTCCTGGATGGATTAAATTCCTCATGCAGGTAGGCGTGGGAGTATGGTTCTCATTTTGGCTCTACTCAACAAATACTCTAACACCATAAAACATGTATAGTTCTCAAAACCAATTTGATGAACAATTTTGATGGAAGTTGTTGGTTCCTCTCCCTCCACCACATGGTCTTGTCTATTCGGGAAGATTTTATCTAGCTCTGACAACATTTTGCTTTGTTGTCATTGGGAATGGATTAAATTGAGCTGAAGGACTTGATGGCTTGGCTGGAGGGGTCTCTGCATTGGCTTTTACAGGGATGTCCATTGCTGATCTTCCTATTTGTCCTGATCTTACTATTTTGGAACATCAATGTCTGGAGCTTGTATGGGCTTTCTTTTTCACAATAGATATCAGGCTTCCATTTTGATGGGGGACTCTGCCTACAAAGACACATTTGATTGTTTCATCAAAACCACTCTCAATTGGATGCTTGCCCTCTGTTTCCGAGTTGAAATCTGGTGACCTCAGTGATGATGCAAGTCATGCTGTTGGAAATTCTGGCCGCCACCACCACCGTGAGTTTTCCTTTCCCTCCTTCACTGCATGGTTGGTTTATAGGGTATGAATTTGTGTAATGTATATAAAGTGTGTAAGTATATATATATATGTATAACTAATGAATAGGTATAAGTATGTATTTAAATTAATTATATATGTATATATTTTTGGTATAAATATGTGTACCTATATATATATATACATGTATAAACATATTTTTGGTATGTAAAAATATATAGTATATATATAAAACTGTATTAATATATATGTACTTGTAAAACATAATTTGGCATATATAAATAAATGTAGCATAATATATATTTTTGGTATATATAAACAAATGTATCATAATATATATATTTGGGGATATGAAATGTATATATAAACACGTATTTGGTATATGTATTGATTGGTGTGGTATAATGTACATATTTAATAGGTGTACATTATTCAATATGATGAGTATAAATATATATATATTGTAAGTATTAATGATATTTAATAATATGTGTATTTATATACGTATCCCTACTAGATGACCCTAATTGACTAGTGTCCTGCCTGGCATAGCCCCTGAGTTAGTATTTTGTTTGTGTGTTAGTATAACATCTGATGCAAAGGTGATATTGTGATATGTTATAGGACTGTTGGTTCACCCAGGGGATACTCTGGAACAGGACATCAATAATTACCAGCTAAGGACCCAAGGCGAGTACATTCTCTGATTAGTTTCTAATTTATGATATCTCCTATGTTCACTGTATCTAGTGTAAATATCCATGTTCTTGACACATTGGTTACACGGATTGGTATACACGGATCTCGTCATGAGATGTTATTCCTTATTCATGGTGTAGCTTGTACAAGACTTGTTTTTCTTGATATCTTGTGCATGTACAGACACTAATTCCCGGGGAGATTTGCTACCTTCCTAGGGAATCCTGTGCCATAGCGTACCATGATTGGATCTACTATACCAGTCGGGGGTTTGGGGAGTATTTTAGTGTAGATATGTGATCATACCCAACTATCCATGCATCATAGCTCACCCCACATCTCACGTCGGGTGCGGCCTGACCATCTCCATGCCTCATAGCTGTTACGTGTGATTAGCCTGACCTCTCCCTGCATCATAGCTAACCAACGGTTAGCCTGACCTTCCATGAATCATAGCTAATCACATGTAACCAGCCTGATCAAGTTCCCAAGCCGATCACATGTTAAAGCTAGTACTCACACACTTGGACATAGAATTCTTGCTCATGGACATATTGTTTCTTTTCCTGCATTTACTTACAGCATTTCCAGTACTTCTCTCATTGTACATTTCTCGTACTTACACATGCATCTGGTATGTTTTCATCTAGAACTGCTACATAGTTTATGTCATTTATATAGAACTGCTATTTAGAGATGTACTTTGCTCCTTCCTGACTGGAAAATATTTTTCCAGACTGTGACATTAGTAGACTGGTTTCTGACACTTGGGAATTGGAAGTTAAGGATTGCAGGTATGTTATGTTATCATTAGACTTGTGCTGTATTCTTTTATTTCTTCATTTCCTATCGTGCTGTAGTTGTGATTGAGTATTTCTAGATTTATTTTAGTGTTATCCGTGTCTCCTTATGGAGTTGGATACTAGTGTGAGATTATCTAGATAGCACTTGACCTAGACAGCGTTCTACCGCCGATGCTGCGGCGTAGGCTGGACGTACCCACGCTCTCGTGCCCTTATACCGGGTGCGGGTCGTGACAGCATATGTCTGATAATAAGGGCCAATCCCAATCACTGAACTGCAGCCGGTGCGGCAAATCAGGGCATAAAGTGAATGAATGTCGAGTACAAGGATATTTTAAATTTGGTCGTCTGGGCCACAAACAGGTTAACTGCTGAGAGGGCAAGCCGAATCAGAGCAACGGGAATCAAAACAAGGAGCCTCCAGCAAGTAATGCCAATTATGTGCTAGTAAATCCACAACGCCAGGGTGCTCAAGGCTGAGTCTATGCACTGACTCGGGATGAGGCATCCGTCTCTGAAACGGTCGTGACAGGTACTTTACTTTTTAGAGATTTGCCCGCTAGAGTCTTATTCGATTCAGGTGCTACGCATAGTTTCATATCTGCTGATTTTACTGTTGAGCATAAATTAGCTTCTACTCCTTTAAATATGAACCTTTGCGTAAGTACCCCTTCGGGAGTCGATATGCCCGCCCATGCGATCTGTAGGGATGGTTATATTTGCATTGGAGGAAGGAAGCTTTCCTTAGATGTCATTGTACTAGACATCAAGGATTACGATATTATTCTCGGGATGGACTGGTTGGGTGCTTGCCATGCAACAATCGAGTGCGCAGAGAAGCGAGTCGTATTCCGTCTACCCGGTGAGACAGACTTCTACTATTCGTGCAGCGCTGCACCGAAGACGGCAATGGTGATATCAGCAATTTCAGCTAGGCGTATGTTGCATTCGGGCTGTGAAGGGTACTTAGCTTCTGTTCGAGACACCCGACGAGAATGTGCAGATGCAGCTCAGGCTGAAGTCATTGCAGATTTCCTCGACGTGTTCCCAGACGAGCTGCCTGGAATGCCTCCTGATCGTGAGATCGAATTCAGCATTGACACTTTTCCGGATTCGCGACCGATATCAAAGGTACCTTATCGCATGGCCCCAGCAGAGCTTAAGGAACTTAAAGTTCAGTTGCAAGATCTGTTGGACCGAGGATACATTCATCCAAGCGTTTCTCCGTAGGGCGCTCCGGTGCTGTTCGTGAAGAAGAAGGATGGATCCATGCGGCTGTGTATTGACTACTGAGAGCTGAATAAGGCGACCGTGTGGAATCAGTACCCATTGCCAAGAATAGATGACTTGTTTGATCAGCTGCAAGGTACAATAGTTTTTTCTAAAGTTGATCTCAGGTCAGGGTATCACCAGTTGAAAATCAAATCAGATGATATTCAAAAATTTGCTTTCAGAACCCGTTACGGACACTATGAATTCCTCGTGATGTCGTTCGGTTTGACGAACGCCCCTGCAGCTTTCATGGATCTGATGAACCGCGTGTTTCGACCGTTTGTGGATAAGTTTATAGTCGTGTTCATAGACGACATACTAATTTATTCCAAGAACGAGACGGAGCACAAGGAACACCTGAAGATCGTGCTGCAGACATTACGAGACCATCAGTTGTTCGCTAAGCTCAGCAAGTGTGAGTTCTGGTTGAACAGCGTGGCGTTCCTTGGTCATGTCATCTCGGCCGAAGGCGTCGCCGTAGACCCGAAGAAAATAGAGGCGGTGGTGGACTGGAAACAACCTACGTCAGCCAGCGAAGTTCGAAGCTTTCTGGGCCTAGCGGGATACTACCGTAGGTTCGTGAAGGATTTTTCTAAACTGGCCTCGCCGATGACTCGCCTTACTCAGAAAGGGATTGCATACGAATGGGGTGATGACTGCGAAGCCAGCTTTTGGGAACTTAAGCGGCGTCTTGTTTCAGCTTCGATTCTTGCACTTCTAGATAGGGTAGAAGAGTTTCAGATATACAGCGACGCTTCAGGACTCGGCTTAGGGTATGTGCTCATACAGAGGGACAAGGTAATATCGTATGCCTCCAGGCAACTGAAGTCGCACGAGAAAAACTACCCGACGCATGATCTGGAATTGGCGGTAATTGTGTTTGCATTGAAGTTATGGAGGCATTATCTTTATGGTGTTGCTTGCAAAATCTTTACGGATCACAAGAGCCTCAAGTACCTATTCACCCAGCGGGAATTGAACCTCCGGCAGCGGCGTTGGCTAGAACTTATTAAGGACTACGACCTAACGATCGCGTATACACCGGGCAAGGGAAACGTCGTTGCTGATGCTCTGAGTCAAAAGCACGTGGGCTCGTTATCTATAGAAAACCATTTACTTCGAGATCTTGAGGCGATGGGCATCGAGTTTCGAGTTCGGCATCAAGGAGTGCAGCTGGCACCACTCTATCTTGTACTGAATTTACGTGGTAGAATCAAATCAGCTCAGGAGGGCGACCAGTTCTTAGCGAAGGTATGCGAATTAATCTCGGCGGGGAAGACGTCTGAGTTTATGGCAGGCAAAGATGGGGCCTTATAGATGAAAGGAAGGCTATGTGTTCCTAGCGACCCAGAACTCCGAAGGAAAATTATAGCGGAAGCACACTACGCAAAATATTCTTTACATCCGGGGAGCACTAAGATGTACAAGGACTTGCGCGGGACCTTCTGGTGGCACGGTATGAAGCGGGATGTGGCGACCTTTGTGTCACAGTGCATGGCCTGTCAACAGGTTAAAGCTGAACATCAGAGGCCCGGCGGGGAGCTTCAGAACCTCGCTATTCCCGAGTGGAAATGGGACAACATCACTATAGATTTTATTGTGGGATTTCCGAAGACGCCACGGGGGCATGATGCGATTTGGGTCATAGTTGATCGTTTGACCAAATCAGCCCACTTTCTTCCCATAAAACTTACTTGGAGCGTCGATCGGTTAGCACAAATTTACATAGATAAGATTGTCCGATTACACGGAGTACCTGTCTCAATCGTCTTTGACCGTGACGGACGCTTCTTATCTCATTTCTGGACTAGTCTACAGGCTGCTTTGGGGACCAAGCTATAGTTCAGTACCGCATATCACCCGCAGACTGACGGACAGACAGAGAGGACAAATCAGATACTTGAAGATATGTTACGGCTGTGTGCTATTGATTTAAAGACTAGTTGGGACACGCATCTTCTATTGGCAGAGTTTGCATACAATAACAGCTACCAATCAAGCATCCAGATGGCACCGTACGAAGCACTATATGGGTGAAAGTGTCGATCTCCAATCTGTTGGGACGAAGTCGACGAGCGGCAGGTACTCGGGCCAGAGCTGGTAGAGCAGGCAGTTGAGAAAGTTCGCTTGATTTGGGAAAGACTCTGCACAGCACAGAGCCGACAGAAAAGTTATGCTGATGCACATAGAAGGCCTTTGGAGTTCATGGTCGGGGATCATGTCTTCTTGAAAGTGACGCCGATGCGTAGTGTGATACGTTTCGGCGTGAAGGGCAAACTGAGTCCCCGGTTTGTCGGCCCCTTTGAGATACTGGAACGAGTGGCAGCTGTGGCATACCTGATTGCACTCCCTCCCACCTTGGCTGAAGTGCATGACGTATTCCACGTTTCTTAACTCAGAAAGTATGTGCATGACCCTAGTCATGTGGTTAGCTTCGAACAATTAGAATTGCGCACAGATTTATCATACTCAGAGGAGCCGGCACAGATTATGGATCGTAAGGAAAAAGTACTTCGCAACCGTACGATGTCCTTGGTTCGCGTGCTGTGGCAGAACCATTCTGTTGGGGAATCAACTTGGGAAATAGAATCGGAGATGAAGGAGAAGTATCCTTCATTGTTCATTCAGTCGGAGGTAGGGCCTTGTTCTTAAGTTTCGGGTCGGCCTTGTTCTTAAGTTTCGGGTCGAAACTTTTTCTTAGTGGTATATTATGTAGTGCCTCAAATCCCGATCCGACCGGGATGTGCACTATGTAATTGGGCTTGTGGCTAGTCCGTCTGAGTCGTAGCTTAGATCTTCGGCATCTTCTTGCCACGGACGAAATGCGATGATCCTTTCCAACTCATGGAAAGGCCTCTATTGAAACGAGTCCAATAGTTTTCGTATTTGGTTGCTTGGTTTTTTTGATTGCCGCTTTGGGATTTTGATTTGGTGTTGCTTTCGATTTGTTTGGTTTTCGCTGCTGGTTTTATCGTTTGGAGCTTTGATTCTTGGGGAGTTCGGCAAGGAAGGATAGGCAAGAATTCTAATTGGTGCTCGTGCTATGCAGGTTCGCGTAACTGACGTTTGATCGTCGCTAGGCGGGATTCGTGTTTCAGCTACCTTTTCCTTAACCAGTGAGTGGTTTGGACCCTTATTTCCTACTTATTCACGCCCACATCTCTAATATTTCAAACGTTCACTCGATGATGCCCGGTTGGACGCCTAGGAAATCCTTGCCACAATGCATGCCAGCCACTAAGAAAGGAACATGGGATTTGTAGACTAATTTTACTATATGCTTGCACACCTTATAATTTGAGTTGTTTATAAAGGGAATTGGTTGTTGGTGGTGGCCTAGTGCCTCGGATGGAGTTTGGACCTATGGGATACCAAAAATCGGAACACCGCATTGAGAAAATATGAAATATTGCATGAGATAAATATATTGCTGCTTTACTTCTTTGTTTATTTCGATGCATTGTATGATAATATGAATTGTTCATGCATATGCATGGTCTGGGACAACTTGTGCATAAGGTTTGGCATTTCCTCGAAACGGCTTTTCGGGGCACTGGAACCGTATCGATCCGGAGGAAAATATTTGATTCGTGCTCGTCACGATGCATTGCGAGACCTCCAGCAGGGCTTGCTACCCGGGCTGATAGGGCGCGCCGCTAATGCTTGAAATATGTCCCTAAGGTGTCGATCATACCAATGACCGCATAGAATAGAATACATGCTAATTTATTGTCTTGTGTAGATGGTAAGTATACTTGTGTTTCGTTGCAAGGAAGGCGTGCATCGGTGAGTAAGCAATCGATGCACTGGTTGGATTCAATGCTATTTTTTATTCCTATCAAAACATGCAACTGATATGAATTGAATTTACTTGCTTCTTTATAGAAGTCATCTTAATGCATGCTCGCCCCTAATAAGCTAGTGTCGATTTAGTCGAGTGGGTTCATCCCGCTCACCAGTACAAGTTGAGTACTGACCCACGTTGTGGGCAACTATTTCAGGCACTCAGACGGTGCAACGCTAGTGGATAGACGAGGAGGCGTTAGGAGCACCTCTATTTTGAAGTATAGTTGGAGTCAGATCATTTTGGAGGCTTGGACTTTCAACCTATACAAGGACGTAATGTATGAACGACGTGGACTATCTGATGGAGCGTGCCCTGCCTTTTGAGTTATCTTTTTGTAATGCAAATCAAGCAGCCGAGAGGCGCATCAATATAAACTCTATGTAAATTACTCTGATTTATCAATAAAAAAGCATATTTCTTCCTGCACTTGTGTTTAAAATATCTGGGAATGTGTTTTCTAAATTGTGTTTCAAAATGGGTTCTTATAACTGCAAGTTCTTGCCTAGTACGAGCTTAACTCCAGGCTCGTACGGCATCACGCCCCAGCAAGGATGAATCAGTTCCGTGAAGGATCCAGCGAGGACGATTGACCCTTTCGGGATCGGGGCATGACAATACCTCATCTATGCGGCAGAGCTATGGGAAAAGTCTATGTACGTTATAGAAGAGTTCTCATCCATGCGACAAGATTGTGCATTTGTGTCTCTATATCCTTGGCATCATAGAAAAAAGGTTATGGCACCCCTATACCTCCAGTCAGAGCATTAGCATCTGGGGGCCACGGGTCTACTTTGCCCCAGTTAAACCCCTCAGCAAGAAGAATGGGAGCCTTCAAAAAAATTTACAAGGAATGAATAAGCATAAAAATGGGTCTCTCTCTCCTCCCTGAGTTGCCTATTTATAAGCCCAAGACCATGTAAGGAGATCGAGGCAATGAACCCTGTAGTTAAGAGGATAAACCTCAAAAAATTAGTCCATCGATGGCTAATAGGACATGATTCCTGGATTCTCGTGACTCGTTCTAATCATAAGTCAAACTGACGCCTAAAATCCCATGCCCATGAAACGATAGCAATTTCAACAGATCTTTTATGAAGATTTGACACCCTAGAAACTTGATCTATGCGACGTCCAGTCCGTACGGCAGATAGCCTATGCAGCAAAAATTTATAAGGCACCAAGCCCTTTCATCCATGCTTCTTGTTGAAAGTATTCCAAACATATTTAAGTTTGAAAACTTTAAAGGTGGTCCTGTAGAAGCATGGAAATATCAAAAACCATGCACTCGTACCGAAATCCGCCTAGCACACAAAAAGTTTAAGGCATTTATGCATCCTGAAGCTCATGCGGCACCGAATCAAGTTAACATCTATGCGACCTAGGCAACGGGCCTAAAAGTATGTGGTAGAGAGCCTAGGCGCATACAAGTTGGTCGTATGATGTCACTTCTGTTAGTCACCACATTAATGGCACTGACAACATTTATTACTCTGAGCGTCTCATATTTGATGCAAATGGCAGAAGCTAGTGCTTACGTCAATGCCATAATTACTCATGTCAGATACAGCTGTGCATCCTATCCCAACTAATGTCATGTGGAAACTCGACCATGACAATTGCACAATGGTTGCAACTACATGTTGTTGAGAATACCATGTGGCGGCTCCAAAATCATGTACACATAGACTAAAAGAAGTAACTTTTTTGCACATGCGTGCGCATGACATCTCAGTACAGATGCCATAAATAATAGGTACATGTGCTTCCCACACATACATAGAAGTACAATGAGACGTATACTAGCATCCCCAAGAGCCCAATTGCTGTCTTTTGTGCCAGTGATCTCAAGAACTTGCAACCCCCTTCATCGGTCGATAGTCAACGGAGTAAAGGAGTCAGCTGCAATACTCGATCTCCATAATCATACTTTTCCAAAATCAATTATACTTAGATTTTATGTTTAGGATTCTTTGTAGCTTTTTTTAGCTTGTTATACAAAAGAGAAATCAACCTCTTTTTGACTAATGGCAAATAGTTATGACTATGGTAGCACCAATTGTAAACCCCCTCGACCAGATTTTAGTAATTTAGGATTATTTGTAATATTTTAATTTATTTTGCTTACATATCCTATTTTCTTGTGCACCTGTCCATCATCGAATTATTTGGAGCTTTACCTTGACTGTTATACCCAAACGAAGTTCACCTACCTCTCATAGACATGCTAGTCTATTTTTCTGCACTTTGTGCAACTCCCAGATACTCCGTTTTGTGCCTCGTTTTAGACGCACAAATATCGTTACCAACGTACGTATTTAAATACCCAGATCTATACCCACCTTTGTACCAATAGAGATTTTAGGCCCAACATGCACCTGTTTTGCCCAAAAAAAAATACGTTAATTTTCTACACTGAGTATACTACATTTAGTATATTGACACCATGCTAAAATTATGGCCCTACCTGCCTCTAAATAATTAGAGAACATCGTGCGCAGTATTTATTAATTATTTAATACGATGGCCATATCACCCAAGAAAACCAGGCCCAGTCCCTGCCCAGACTCACCCCCACCCCCCCTCAGGACCCTCACACAGCTTTTTTCTTCAATTCTATGAATTTTAGTATTTTTAGGAATCGGGTGTTTTTTTAGACAATTTTGTAAATTATGCAAATTCCCAAAATAGGACCTTTAAGCAATTTATGAAATTACAGTGACTTTTCTGCAAAATTTCGTGTGAGGTTTCAGCCTCCTATTGGCCGGTGAACCTGCACCGTCCATTTGGAGGTGGGACCCACCCAAAAATATCCCAAAAATATTCCGAAAATATCTTTAGATATTTTACTTAAAATATCTATTTAATTTTCTATAAAAGAAAAAGAAAATAAAAAATAAAAACCCAAACCCAATCCCTAACCCGATCCCCCCCCCCTCAGTCGCCGGCTACCCCCTCCCCCCCCCCCGCCGGAGTAGCTTCCCCCACGCGGCGAGCCTCCCCCCCCAGGACGAGCCTTCCCCCCCCACTGGCCCCTCTCTCCTCAGCCTCCCTCTTCTCTGGCGGAGCACCCCGCTCCGGCCCGAACCCCCTGTGCACAGCCGACCCCCGACCCCCGCCCCTTCCCGATCTCCTCCTCCTTCTCTTCTCCTTCCCCGACTTCCTCTTCCCCTCTTCTCCTTCCCCATCGCCGGAGCCACTCGCCATCACCACCATCGACCCCCTCGACCTCCCCCCTGAGCCCGCCTCGCCGGCCTCGACTTCCTCCTCCCCCTCCCCAGCCCGCTCGACCTCCGCCTGACTCGGCCGAGCAGCCCCGCTGCTCTCGGCTGAGCCGAGCTCATCTCCTTCCCCAAGTTTACCTCCCTCTCCCCAAGCTAACCTCGTCGGAGTCCAGTCTCGTTGGAGACTCCTCGACCAGGGACCCCGATACAGCCCTCCGCCACCCGACCCCACCTCCAATGCCCCCCCAGCAACCACCCCGAGCCCCATCTCTGCTCGTCTCAGCCGTGCTCCAACCCAGCTCCTCCGTCGACGAGCCGACGACCCCGGAGCCCTAGCCGCAGCGGCTCCGGACCATCCCGCGACGACCCCGACTGGAGAAGTACTAGACACGGCGTAGTACCGGACACAACAGAGCCTGGACACAGCCCGGACACAGCCCGGACACAGCCGGACACTGTGTTGTGTCATGTCAAGACGACCCAGACACAGGAAAATTCATTCTGCGGAGCCCTGTTTAGGTAACCCGTTCTATCTCCTCGTAGTTTTGTTTTTAATTTTGTCAGTTGTGACACGTAGGTTATGTAACCCTCTAGATGTTCGTTCAATCCGCTCGGTGCATTGCGTCCTGTGGCGATTGTGACACGCGATCCAAAAATAGGAAAAACAACACCCTGTTTCACCCGGAACTGAGTACGTCCCGCTAAACGTGATGACTTGGTCGCACGCGGTCTTCACCAAAATGTGCGCACCGTTGAAATGGACGTGGGGGATTTCTCAGAAGTTGATTTGGATGTGCGTGCACACCGGAATCAACGCGTATCCGCCGACAACGTCCCGTATTCGCCTGTTCTGGAACATGCTGTAACTTTGTGTACCCACGTCGGATCGAAATGAAACTTACGCCATCGGACTCATAGCAATACGCTGGTCCTGTCATCCAAGTTTGGTTCGATTCCGAGAACGTTGACAAAATCCCGTATCGTGGGCCCCACAGGCTCCACTTGATGGGCGATTTTGTGATCGGCACATCAGAATCCAGTTATGGATATTCCGTTGGGTTCGTATCGACGTTCTGGACTTGTTGACACTAAGTTTGGCAAATTTGGAGGCCTTTGACCCTGACACATTTTTTCGGTGCAAAGCGGCCCACAAGTGGACCCCGCTTTGACCAGAAACTGTCATTTTTGCCCATGTGTCCAAATTGGACCTAAGGACAGGCGTTTCTAGCTATTTGATATTTTCTGAGACTGTTAGTGATGTTTATTTCAGCATCCGGAGACATTTATTCTGAGGCCATAGTTTCTGACTTTTGGCATTTGACATCTGAACGTTATATTTTGCAGCTCTCTTGCCAGGCAAGTATACCTTGCATTGTTGTACTGTTTAAATTCAGTTATTTTTAGTTACATGTTTATCTATTTTAAATATAAATGTGCGCATCCGAGAAAACTCGGGTGCAGTCAACGAAGGCGTTGACGTTAGGACTTGTGTCTGACCTAGTGTCTAGTAGACCCACCTGAAAGTTATGAAGTTATTGATATAACTTCTCAGGCCTTGACACGTATCATTACACGTCACAGAGTGAGTTCTTGTAGGGACGCATGCCTCATGCGCGACTGGCCATCAGTGTGAGCAACACGTGTAACCGTATATAGCTTAGTTATTTATTTTATTGAGACTTGCATCATAGTAGGAGGTGTCCCCATCATTTTTATGACTTGTACATCTATATTGGGTGGGGAAGATACTAGTAGACGTATGGGACACCCCCTCCTTAAGTCTTTTATCCTTCGTACCATGCTCCTCATGGTCGATTGCAGAGCTACCCGTGTGTCCGGGGGCATATGACACATATACTGGCCGGTCATAACGATTGGTGAATTACGTCAGCATATGTCAAGCCTACACATTCCCATGCGTACTATAAGGTCTTTAAATTATATTCACTTAGATGGTTAGCACACCCCATTTATTTATTCAGTATTTACATACATGGCATGTTGTTTTTCTGTATCTTGTTATGTCCCTCTAAGGACCTGGTCCCTTTCCAGGCGTAGATGTTCATGAGTATTCGCAGGAGCGCAGATCCGGACATGTTATGTATATTCCGAGGAGGTCTTCTCTTCGAGCCTCGTGACTGTCAGATGCTGTTCTTATATGGTGTGTATCTGGTTTATTTTATATTCTATTTCGGCAGTGGATTTGTTTTCATCCGACTGTCATTCTTTAGATACTTATTATTGAGATCTAGTTACATGGTTATTGGTTATTCATATTTGATTTCTGCGGATGAGATTTAGATATTACCCTGTGACTTGTAATTAGTTTTACCACTTATGAATTATTGTTCATTATACAGCGTACGCTCGTATATATGGTTTCCATATATTGGAGTTGCCATATATACAGGCGGCTGGCATGCTTACGTGTCATAGTCCTATGTATTTTGGGACTGGGGCGTGACATATTTTTAGTGGTGGCCCATGCAGGTCAGAGCATATTGTCTCGGTTATGTTACTGTGCCGAGCAAGCCTGCACCTAGGATTAGAGCATAGGATCTCATCCATAATTGACTATGACTTATTTTTCTTCCAGTCTATCCTACTTAAAAAATTGCATCCTGCTTGATTCATGTGCTTCCCTGATAATTCCTTGAGTATAGCCCCTGCTAGAATATAGAAATCCCTGTTGATAGGATGATACTTAGTGTAAAATTCCTACTTAGAATACAACTTGGGCTTTGACACAACATTAAGTATAGGATACTAAATAAACCCTAGCCTTCCATATTACCTAATAAACCCTAGCATCACCTACCTATAGATTAACTTACTCTTATCCCTTGACGTACTTTTGTATGACTTGAGAGTAGTAAAAATACTACTAGGATTAGTTAGAGAATTGACCACAGTGTTGACCCTAATCTTGAGGAACACAAAGAAATCCAAGGTTGAATACTAGGACTGAAATCCTTATCCAATATTGGATAACCAGAGTTTTACGCCAGAGACCCTTTACCCTTGTTGGCGTAAAACCCTTTTAACCGTTGTTGGCATAAGAACCAAACAACTGCCTAGTTGGCGTAAAAGCCAAATGACTCTCTTGTTGGCGTAAAAAGCCAAATTATGCAGGAGATTGTCTCCTTTATGCCGCAGTTATGACAACTGCTACCCACGATCCCTTATTCTTCCTTCTCCTGCGTCATGCAAGCCACGTAGGTAACTGCCCTGCGTAAACTTGATGATTCATACATATAGATCACCAGCGTAGAGTAACCTGATTATTCATAATATAATGATAGGATGTGAACGTATTTATTACAGCCTTAGCTTTCTCCAGCCATGACCAAATCTTGTGCATTAAAGGCAGAGATACGCCTCGAGCCCTGTGCAAAAAGAAATAGCTTTTGACAGGACATCTGATTTTGTCTCACCTCAAGCGTAAATGACTTGTATCCAATAAAGTCACTAAACGACAACCTAGGAATCCGTGCAAAATCATCATCACAAACCATCCACTCGATCGTTGTGCAAGTACTTTTGTCAGATGTCAGGATTCACAAATTTGACTGACAAACTCATGAGTTTCTCGTACAACTTTACGCTGCAACGAATGCAAGACTTTACGCGCAGATATTTACGCAGATTTCTATGCACAGACTTATTACGCTGACAGCTCTGAAGCTCTACCTTACGCTTCTCTGTTTTACGCGGATAGCTCTGAAGCTATGCGTTACGCCAAATTATTTTATCTCTGCTTACGCAGACAACCTCGAACCCCTACTTTACGTGGACTTTCTTGAAATCTCTGTTGTAGGCAGACAACCTATAGTGTATTTTAAGATTGTAGAACTTAGAAGGCCATACCTCTTTTGGGTCAACAAGCAACTTAGACAAGGAATTAGAATAATAACTGTAGAAATTGTAGAGTCTTATCTTTTTGTGAATTTGAATTGTTTTGAAATTTCTCATATCATAATCTAGCGTACTTATATTTACTATACTACCTTGACTTATACTGCTATTATAGCCTAGTTTTGCAAGCTTATTCTTTATCAAGCTTGTTCATGAATTATGCATTATTGGAGTTCTACACTAATACATTTCAGAATCAGTGTATTACGGTCTGATCAACCATAGTGTACTTGGTTTGCCCTTCGCATAACTACTTTACTTGGATTGAGATACATAGTAACTAGTATATAGATGTACTTGTCTTCTAGATAGGTCTGAGCATATCGTATCAGCTACCTAGTTATGCTGATACGAATATGTGAATAGGGATTACTAAAAATAGCATTTCAATCCACAACTGCTTTGACAATTTTTATTGAATTCTTTAGACGCCTTGATCCCCACACTTCTAATCTATTAGCTCCCCCTTGAACTCTTGATTATTGTTTTCCGTCTTTCCTTATTTCGGAAAGGCAAAATCTCGTGCTTAGTATAAATACGATAAGTGTATTATTTCAGTAGCCAGTTCTGTTTGTTTATTGGGAAATTACCAAACCCTATTATTAGATTTGATTTCAGTATATAAACGGTGCTACCTTTAAAATAACCCTTCGCTACCTACCTACTCTCCTGATACGTGCATCCCTATGACAGCATGAAATTTTAATTTTTGCCTCGTAACTCGGGTCAAGTTCAGAACTCAAGTATTACGATAAAGAATGTATCATTTCGCTGTCAGAGGTCTAATTGGATTTCACCAGAATGAACAATTGATTGACTCCTGAATGGATAGCAGCACCTATGACTAGGTTGACTTGTAAGGATTAAGAATTTCTATGGACCGACTCACCAAGTCAGCACGTTTCTTACCTTTAGAGTTGTCCAGTCTGCAGAAGCTTTAGCTAACCTATATATAAAATAAATTATAAGATTGCACGGCATACCAGTCAGCATTTTTATCAGACAAGGATTCGCGTGATCAGAATTGGTGGTCAACACCGTAGAGACAGTTATTAAACACAAGGACACTTGCAAGTAGTGCAAGATAGACAGAAGCAGTAGGCAGACCGTCATCGTCGTCCCTTGGAATTCAAAGAGGATGATCATGTCATCTTGAGGATATCACCTACTAGAGGCACCATTCGATTTGGTGAACGCAGCAAGTTGAGTCCAAGGTATGTTGGACCATTGACGTGCTAGAAAGAGTAGGAATAGTGGCATATCAACTTGCGCTACCACCTTCACTTGAGGGAGTACTTGAAGTATTCCACGTGTCGCAACTCAGGCGATATGTGACAGATAGCAGTCATGTTCTCAACCATTCGGAGATCACCATTAGGCCGAGCTTGTCGTATCAAGAGCAACCCGGGGGAATCCTTGATCATTGAGAAAAGATATTGAGAAATCAGTCTATTCCCTTGGTTCGCGTGGCATGGAAGCATGGCGTGCCAGAAGAATCTACTTGGAAGCGTGTGGACGACATGCATAAACGTTTTTCGAACCTATTCATAAACCAAGATATAATTTACTTTGTTAAATTATATCTTATGCCGTCTTTGACTTCTACCGTGGCTTAGTTTTAATTTCGAGGACAAAATTTTTATAAGTTGGATAGATTGTAAACCCCCTCGACCAGATTTCAGTAATTTAGGATTATTTGCAATATTTTAATTTATTTTGCTTACATATCCTATTTTCTTGTGCACCTGTCCATCACCGAATTATTTGGAGCTTTACCTGGACTGTTATCCCCGAACGAAGTTCACCTACCTCTCATAGACATGCTAGTCTATTTTCCTGCACTTTGTGCAACTCCTAGATACTCCGTTTTGTGCCTCGTTTTAGACGCACAAATATCGTTACCAACGTACGTATTTAAATACCCAGATCTGTACCCACCTTTGTACCAATAGAGATTTGAGGCCCAACATGTACCTGTTTTGCCCAAACAAAAATACGTTAATTTTTTACACTGAGTATACTACATTTAGTATATTGACACCGTGCTAAAATTATGGTCCTACCTGCCTCTAAATAATTAGAGAACGTCATGCGTAGTATTTATTAATTATTTAATACGATGGCCGTATCACCCAAGAAAACCAGGCCCAGTCCCTTCCCAGACTCACCCCCACCCCCCCCCTCAGGACCCTCACACAGCTTTTTCCTTCAATTCTGTGAATTTTAGTATTTTTAGGAATCGGGTGTTTTTCCCAGAAAATTTTATAAATTGTGCAAATTCCCAAAATAGGACCTTTACGCAATTTATAAAATTACAGTGACTTTTCTGCAAAATTCTGTGTGAGGTGTCAGCCTCCTATTGGCCGGTGAACCTGCACCGTCCATTTGGAGGCGGGACCCACCCAAAAATATCCCAAAAATATCTTTAGATATTTTACTTAAAATATCTATTTAATTTTCTATAAAAGAAAAAGAAAATAAAAAATAAAATCCCAATCCCTAACCCGATCCCCACCTCAGCCGACGGCTACCCCCCCCTCCGCCGGAGTAGCTTGCCCCCCGCGGCGAGCCTCCCCCCCCCCTCACTGGCCCCTCTCTCCTCAGCCTCCCTCTTCTCAAACGGAGCACCCCGCTCCGGCCCGACCCCCCTGTGCACAGCCGACCCCCGACCCCCGCCCCTTCCCGATCTCCTCCTCCTCCTCTTCTCCTTCCCCGACTTCCTCTTCCCCTCTTCTCCTTCCCCATCGCCGGAGCCACTCGCCATCACCACCATCGATCCCCTCGACCTTCTCCCTGAGCCCGCCTCGCCGGCCTCGACTTCCTCCTCCCCCTCCCCAACCCGCTCGTCCTCCGCCTAACTCGGCCGAGCAGCCCCGCTGCTCTCGGCTGAGCCGAGCTCATCTCCTTCCCCAAGTTCACCTCCTTCTCCCCAAGCCAACCTCGCCGGAGTCCAGTCTCGCCGGAGACTCCTCGACCAGGGACCCTGATGCCCTCCGCCACCCGACCCCGCCTCTAACCCCCCACAGCAGCCACCCCGAGCCCCATCTTCGCTCGTCTCAGCCGTGCTCCAACCCAACTCCTCCGTCGACGAGACGACGACCCCGGAGCCCTAGCCGCAGCGGCTCCGGACCACCCCGCGATGACCCCGACTGGAGCAGTACCGGACACGGCGCATTACCGGACACAACAGAGCCTGGACACAGCCCGGACACAGTCGGACACTATGTCGTGTCATGTCAAGACGACCCGGACACAGGAAAATTCATTCTGCGGAGCCCTGTTCAGGTAACCCGTTCTATCTCCTCGTAGTTCCATTTTTAATTCCGTCAGTTGTGACACGTAGGTTATGTAACTCTCTAGATGTCCGTGCAACCTGCTCGGTGCATCGCTTCCTGTGGCGATCGCGACACGCGATACAAAAACAGGAAAAAAATACCCTTTTCATCCGGAACTGAGTATGCCCCGCCAAACGGGATGACTTGGTCGCACGCGGTCTTCACCGAAACGTGCGCGTCGTTGATACGGACGTGCGAGATTTCACAGAAGTTGATTTGGATGTGTGTGCACACCAGAATCAACGCGTATCCACCGACAACGTCCCGTATCTAGCAGTTCTGGAATACGCTGTAACTTTGTGTACACATGTCAGATCAAAACAAAACTTGCGCCATCGGACTCATAGCAATACGCTGGTCCTGTGATCCAAGTTTGGTTCGATTCCGAGAACGTTGACAAAATCCCGTATCGTGGGCCCTACAGGCTCCACTTGACGGGCGATTTTGTGATCGGCACATCGAAATCCAGTTCTGGATATTCCGTTGGGTTCGTATCGACGTTCTGGACTTGTTAACACTAAGTTTGGCGAATTTGGAGACCTTTGACCCTGACACGTTTTTTCGGTGCAAAGCGGCCCACAGGTGGACCCCGCTTTAACTAGAAACTGTCATTTTTGCCCCTGTGTCCAAATTGAACTTAAGGACCGGCGTTTCTAGATATTTGATATTTTTTGAGACTGTTAGTGATGTTTATTTCAGCATCCAGAGACATTTATTCTGAGGCCATAGTTTCTGACTTTTTGCATTTGACATCTGAACGTTATATTTTGCAGCTCTCTTACCAGGCAAGTATACCTTGCCTTGTTGTACTGTTTAAATTAAGTTATTGTTAGTTACATGTTTATCTACTTTAAATATAAATGTGCGCGTCCGAGAAAACTCGGGTGTAGTCAACGAAGGCGTTGACGTTAGGACTTGTGTCTGACCTACTGTCTAGTAGACCCACCTAAAAGTTGTGAAGTTATTGATATAACTTCCCAGGCCTTGACATGTATCATTACACGTCACAGAGTGAGTTCATGTAGGGACGCGTGTCTCATGCGCGACTGGCCATCAGTGTGAGCAACACGTGTAACGGTATGTAGATTAGTTATTTATTTTATTGAGACTTGCATCATAGTAGGAGGTGTCCACGTCGTTTTTATGACTTGTACATCTATATTGGGCGGGGAAGATACTAGTAGACGTATGGGACACCCCCTCCTTGAGTCTTATATCCTTCGTACCATGCTCCTCATGGTCGATTGCAGAGCTACCCGTGTGTCCAGGGGCATATGACACATATACTAGCCGGTCATGACGATTGGTGAATTACGTCAGCATATGTCAAGCCTACACATTCTCATGCGTACTATCAGGTCTTTAAATTGTATTCACTTAGATGGTTAGCACACCACATTCTCATGTCCCTCTGAGGACCTGGTCCCTTTCCAAGCGTAGATGTTCATGAGTATTCGCAAGAGCGCATATCCGGACATGTTATGTATATTCCGAGGAGGTCTTCTCTTCGAGCCTCGTGACTGTCAGATGCTGTTCTTATATGGTGTGTATTTGGTTCATTTTATATTCTATTTCGACAGTGAATTTGTTTCCATCCGACTGTCATTCTTTAGATACTTATTATTGAGATCTAGTTACATGGTTATTGGTTATTCATATTTGATTTCTGTGGATGAGATTTAGATATTACCATGTGACTTGTAATTAGTTTTACCACTTATGAATTATTGTTCATTATACAGCGTACGCTCGTATATATGGTTTCCATTTATTGGAGTTGCCATATATACAGGCGGCTGGCATGCTTACGTGTCCTAGTCCTACGTATTTTGGGACTGGGGCGTGACACCAATATAGGTTGCCTTTATTGGTCATAGCTACACCTAAGCTTATCAAAGAGAAAGGTGGTAGTTAAACTCAAGAAGCTCGAGTATGCAAATAGTGACTAATATAACATTTGTAATAGAGAAGGAGAACCCCTAATTAGAAAATTCTAAGGTTAGTAAAATATTACGAATTGGAAATATTAAAGTAGTTATACGCAATTAATAGTGATTAGTACCTTAGTGGATTGAGACTAGAGAACTTTATATCAATTTTAAAGATTTTAGATCAGTAGTGGAAGATATGTTCAAGGCTAATTATAAGGTTTTTGTTAGAGGAATTTATACGTAAACTAGACTTGGAGGCTACAAAAGTTGAGAAAATAATAAATAATTTTTTTTTACGGTTGTGAAAAATGTTTGGAGAATGATAAGTTAAACTTTAAAAATTTCATTAATTAATCATTTAATTTCAAATTGGGTATGAACGGGGATAGTTATTTTTTAAATTGAGAAAGAGTTGAGATAAGAAATTATAGAGGAACTTAAAAAATGATTCATTTAAGATAGGTCATATGATCCAACATTTATTAAGGATTAATGGTGTGGCAATATATTAATGATAAGAAGAACAAATATATATGTTCTAATCTTTTACATGATAATTGTTAGAAGAAATAGGTTTTTGGTTATATAGGATTAGTAGTAAAGGTTAGAAGACATGGTGGCTTGTTAAATGACTATGTAATGAAGGATAAGTAGTTTGGAGGATAAGAAACACAATATGAGGACTCATAAATTAGATAGAAGAGTACTTATAATAGCATTAAATTAGTAAATTCTTATGATATTAATTTAAGGATTTAAGGAGAAACTATTATAATAAGTCGATTATGAACCTCCCTCTCATCTTAAGATGTACTGTTAGGTCAACCTTCCCAAGTCTTGCATTAAAATAGATATGTAACCCAAAATAATTGAATAGGAAAAGGAAAAATCTAAATTGTAATGTATGTTTGTGGTATTGGGGTGGCCAATGGTATAATTTCTTGGGAGTTTATAGGAAGTTAAAAGAGTGGTTTCCTTAGAGCTATACGATTTAAATTTCTTGATTAGTTTTACGAAATGTCCATAGTAATCTTGGAGTTTTTTTGCTAATGTTTGAATGATAGTTGATTGGAAGATTTATTTTTGTAATTGAAAGTCTTATAACCACTGTGATATGTGTCACTCCCCATTCCTAATATATGTATTTGGAGCATAATTATTTTCTTGCTAGCGTAGTTATTTGTTGTAGAGAGACTAGACCCATTATTTGGTTCACTTGGCTCTTGGTTTATTTGTTTGGTTTGGTTTTATCATGAGTTGAACCCATGGTGCAAATCTCAAACCTTCCATATTTAACCCAACTTCTCTTTCTCTTCTCTCATTTTTTTCTCTTCCATTCTCTTTCTTATGTTTTCCTCTCCCCCTCCATTGGCAAGTATATCTTACAAGAAATGAATAAACCCTTTATATTTTTGTTCTATTATGTTCCTTATATGATTTCCCATGCATTTAGAACTTAGTATTTTTTTAATTTGGTGGATGGATTAGTGTAGATCTAAGTTTTAAGTTTTATGATTTTCTTTGTCTTCTTGAGTGTTATTGGGTTTTGATCTCTTAAAATTAAATGTTTTCAAAAACTTGTTAATCTATGTTGATGAGCATTTGATTTTGATTACTTTAGAACATTACTTTGCTGGATATGGACATCATTTAAGGTTTCTATGGAAGAAATAAAATCTCATTTTTGGGCTTTTGGCCATGGTCGAAAAGCTGTTGTTTGGTGGAGACAACGAAGTGCTATGTGGCATGAAGTGATATGCGGCCTGGACTTCTCATCTCGAGTCAGCATGCGGCCTTCCCTGTTGGACGCATGACTGAATTTGCACATGCGCCCTTGGCTAAAGGCATGAACTTGAACGAATAAAATTTTACTAAGTCCAAAAATATTTTATGCGGCCAAGTGTGTATGCGGCCAAGAGGAGTATGCGGCTACGTTGTCTATTCGGCCAGGAGCTATGCATCCCTCTCCTTCTGGACTCATAACTTCTAACTGACTTGGCATGAATTTTTATAATTTGTCTCTTCTTCTGACACACTTTTATCACATGTCACATAAGTCACTTTTCTGACTTGGCTTGAATTGCATTTATTGTTTGTCACATCACATATTTTCTAAATAGTGGACTTAGCTCTATTTATGCGGCCTTAACTCTATGCGGCCTTGACCTTATACGACACCTTACTATGTGCCTATTATTTCTTACACACTTTGGACACTTGCATGGTTTAATGTAGATATTGATTGAACGATTATGATACAATGTGTTAACTTAGAAATGACTTATATGGCCCAGGTGTGACAATGAGCTAAATGAATAAGCACTTGGCATGAGCCTGTAGATATGGCCCTATATATACTTACTTGCTGATTAGGCTACTTTTCCTGGATCACCTTATTATACATTGGACAGAATAAGGGACGTAGTTCAACTCGAGGGAGGGTCTGCAATCCCGATACTTGTTTTGTTTAAGAATTGTGGATCTGATCTCGAGGGGGGGTCTTCGTACTACTCTTATTTTATCTATCGATATAATAAAGTGACTAATTAATGTGACCATTATTTGACTGTCCTATCCTGAATACATTGCTACTTGATAACCTTATCACAACCTTGATACTAGAACTCATTCCTGTCCTGACTATTATATTTGTGCTGATAGACTTGATCGCACCAAGAGTGACACTTGATATATAGTGAGACGCCGTGCCACATATACTAGCTACGTGATATATGTACATATTTCTTTATATGGATCTGGTAGTTGGACAGTGACTTTAGTCGTGGCTAGATGTTATTGATTGTTGTATCACACTTGGGTGAATCCAGATTTAAGTTTAAGAGACAATATGGATTCGTATCAAGAGTGCATGTACTTAAAATACGATATTTAGGAAGGAATATTCATGTGACTACGGCATGAGATTCTAAATCACCTAGGGTTAACTAGGCAACTTAATTGGTAGATTATTGGGAGGGAACGGTATCTTGAGATCGTGTATGTTGAACCACCCTAAGTTAGCTAGGAGTAAAGGCTGGCCAACACGGATACTGTATATCTTTCGCACTAGTGGAGTGCAGTATCTGACTTATTTATAAGCCGAGCTAGTATCTTTCCTATAGAAAGCTGGAAGTGCTACTGATCATTAATTAGCTCAGAGCCCTTGCAAGGAATTGGTGCATCATATAATCTTGCTTGCATATCATTGGTTTAGCCAGCCCTGCTCGATTATGGAATGATCTGAGGATACTTATATATTGCATTACTGGGATAACTCAGAGATTATATATCAAGCCGTAACACATGTTTGGGCATTAAATATGTTTTAGTTAGAGAAGTGGACCATTGTAGCATGAGAGTTCAACTCATGTCCATGTTTGGTTGTTGAGTTGTGTTGTTGTGTTACAATGGGACACGAATCGAAGCTAGTTGTTATCACTATGTTATTTTACTTAATATGGTATACCTACTTTGTATTGTGCCTTCTGTTGAGTGGAATTAGGGACACAGACTGTCGTGGCATGATAGTTTAACTCATATCCTTGTTTGGTTGTTGGGTTGCACTATTGTGTTATGATAGCATGTGGACTAAAACTATGACGCAGAGTTATTCTAGCTTGACCATAAACAAGGACGTATTCTATCTTGTTGTGATATGGCACATCCTGTCCTTGTTTGGTGAAGTGGTATCATGTCATGTCATGGATGGAACATGTGCCATTATTTGTTGGTTTAAGTATCTCATGCTATAGAACTGGTTTTGTTTCTTTATCTCGTGTTATCTTTGTGGTACTGGCTATTTGGGGTCTGACCCCAATGATTTTGCATGGCCAAGTTTAGAGACATAACCTGAGGATCAAGTGTATCTCACCCTCGCTGATGGCCTGAACCAGAAGGATGGCTGCTGAGGGTCACGAGTGGGTTTCCTTCATTCACTGCTCATCTTTTATAAACTATAACCATTTGGACAACTAGCCAACCAGTAACTGTTAGCCAAATAATTTGGATAATAGTTCCCTACATGACTGTAATATATTCAGACTGCAGCTAACTCATTGTCATGTATATTTTTGATTGTGTATCTAGCATATCACTTGTATTGCTAGATCTCTAGAATATTTTGATGCGACATTGAAGACGCCTTACTGCTATTCTAAAATATTCTATGTTATTACAATATTGTTTGAATTATTGAGATATAGAAGTCCTTGACCCTAGAAGACTTGATTGTAGTATGCACCCCCTTGTCTCTAGATAACCTTAACATATTGCGGGTTGCTTTGGTATTACGCAAGGTATGGTTGGCTGAGTCATTTCCCCGCTCTCCAGTATCCTGGATCTGGGGTATGACAAGGTTTTAGTGTTGGCCCATGCAGGTCAATTTTCAGACTTGTGGGGTGGCCTAGATATAGGAAATCGTAATCAAATATGTTCCTCCTTGGAAATAGAACCAGAGCGAGCGATAAGGTTTCAGTATGGATTTTATCTGAAAATTCAGCAACTGGTAGAGGGCCATAACTACCAGACCTTCGACAAAGTATTGATCGTATCAAGGCGACATGAGCTGACAATATAGAGGTTAGCTTCGAGGACAGGAGGCCAAAAGAGGTCTCATATGTGGAGTGGAGGAGGAGGACCAGCACAATGGATGTCAGCACCATATCATGGCATTTTCATTTATGACATAGCGTCGAGGAGGCCAGTGGCATCGGCAGCAACAGCACCAGCTCGGCCATATTAGCCAAGACAACAAAAATAATGATTGAGAGCCCCAGTCGATGTATCTCTTATTATAAGGGAGGCCATACCAAAGATGTGTGTATGGAAGCACAAGGGTTGTGCCTACGATATGGTAGTCCAACCATCGGATCGCCAATTGTCCGATGATGCAAAGGATTGAAGGGCCAGCGCAACGATTAGCCTTACCAGCACCAGGGGCAGGTCAGTATAGGGGACCAGCACTGGCAGTCGGGCCTTTGGCTCAGGGTCTATTGCCGACACAAACTCAGATATACGACCAATAGAGGAATCAGCAGTATGGGCAGCAGAGGCCACAACTGCATATTCAAGGAAGACAACAACAAGGAGCACAACGAGGCCAAGGGCAAGCTTCTACCTTATCTCTGGAGGAGGCTTTGGCATCAGGTAACATGGTGGCAGGTAATATTCTTGTTACATATTTTCCTGCCATAGCATTATTTGATTCGAAATCTTTCCATTCATTTGTATATGTACGATTTACGATACGTATTAGATTGGAGTCCAAGGCATTGCCAGAGAGGCTGAATATACTCACTGGTAATGGTCTTGTAGGATTTGATAGAGTATGTCTAGCGTGTCCAATCATAGTATACAGGAATTTATTGGTAATTTTAATGTTATTCTAGGCATGGACTAGTTGAGAGACAGTCATGCGATGATAGATTATCGTAGGGGTAGAGTATTATTTAATATCCCAAGCAAGAAAGATTTTTTTCAATGAAATAGTGAGGGACCAATAAGAAGATGGCATAGCAGCAGTAGCGGGAGTTGGAGATCAGCTCCCCAAAATAGTTGAGAAATTTCTTGATGTATTTTTGAAGATCTTCCAAGATTACCCCCTGTAAGTGAAGTAGAGTTCTGCATAGAATTGAGGCCAGGATCAGATCCAATTTCCAACAGAGTCTATTAGATGTCACCGATGGAACTCAACCAACTATATCAACATGTAAAAGAACTGAAGGCAAAAAAGTTTATTCGGGCTAGTGGATCATAATGGGGAGCACCAGCACTTATAGTAAAGAAGAAAGATGGGGCGACACGGTTGTATCGACTACAAGTAGTTGAATGTAGTAACAGTAAAAAACAAGTATCCATTGCCTAGGATTGATGACTTGTTTGACCAATTGAGCCAAGTAAAGGTATTTTTCAAGATAGACCTTCGATCCAAATATTATCATGTAAGGGTCCGGGAGCAAGATATACCGGAGACAGCATTTAGATCTCGATATGGACATTACGTATTTTTAGTTATTCCATTAGGATTGAGTAATGTGTAAACACCCAGAATTTTTTAAAATTTAAAATTAAATTTTTGGAAATTTTCTGTAATTTTTAACTAATTAAAATAAATGTTTTCTGGTATTAAATATTTTTTATGGTATTATTAAATAATAAAATATTATAAAAATAATATTTTTTAGTATAAAATAAAATATTATACATACTGTAACTTTTTTGAAATTTATTGGACCCCAGAACTAATTTTTCAGACCTAAAAATAATGTTTTAATTAAACCCTTAATAAACTGGTTTAAACTAAATGAACCGAACAGAACCAACCGGTTTATTAATAAACCCAACCCAAACCAACCCTAACGGGTCGGATTTGAACCGACCCGTACTCGCAACCCGACCCGACCCGACCCACACTCGCAACCCGACCCGACCCGACCCGCTAGCTAATATCTACAGTAAAACCCAAATTTCGTAACCCCCGCTGCCGCCCCGACTTCTCTCTGCCGTTGAACGGCCGCCTCCCAGTCGCCCTCCATAACTGCTGCTACTGCCGCTCTGCCTCCCCGCCGCGTCGCCTCCCCCAACGGGCAACCGGCCTCCTATATAAACCCCTACCACAGCCACCCCCTTCATCCACCACCGCCACCCGAACGACCAGCAGCCGTTGTCGACTCTCCAGCCGCCGCCTCCACTTCCCCGAGCCTCTCCGGCCACCCGACCTCCACCACCACCCGCCTCAGGCACACAGCAACCCCGGCCACCCCGCTGTCCCCAAACCCTTCACCACCACCATCACAGTCACCCGACTCCGGCGAAGACCCCGACTCGCCACCGAGCTCCCCTGGGCCGTGCCCTCAGACGACAACCCGCCGTCGACTGTCGTGTCCAGCCGCAGCCACCACCGGCGAGAACAGCCACAGTAGCGAGTTCCGCCGTGTCACTCCGTGCACGACGTATAATCGATACCTACCCCTGTTTAGGTAAGAATTTCTCTTTCCTTGCCGTCTTATTTTTCAAACTGTCTGCTGTGAAGCGTTCCCTGCGTGACCCCCTCGAAACCCGTCTAATTTGTTCGGGATATCGCGTCCTTTGTCGGTCGTAAACTGCGACACAAAATCAGAAAAAATGATCCTTATTTCTAAAAATTCAAAAACTAGCCCGAACCCCCGGTTTACGACCGTTTTACGTGCAAACTGTTAACTAATTCTAAAAATCACCTAAATAGTAATTTAGACCATATTACCAAGTTTTAAAACCCTATTTTAGTTTAATTTATTGAGCTGTAATTTGCATGTTATTCGAGGGTAAAAATGACCAAAAACTTGGATATTTTAAACCCTAATTTTTTTTGGAACTGGCTATGCCCCACTAAACGAGGCAACTTGGTCGTGTGCGAACTTCACCAAAAGAAAGGTGTGCACCTTCAATACGGACGTATGAGATTTCGCAGAAGTTGATTTGGATGTGCGTGCACACCAGAATCAACGCGTATTCGTCAACGACACCCCGTATCAACCTTGTTCTGAAACTCATTGTAACTTTGTGTACGCTCATCATTTCGAACAAAACTTGCGCCATCGGACTCGTAGTGATATGATGGTCCTTTGACCCAAGTTTGGTTCGATTTTGAGAACGTTGACCCGTATTTTAGGCCCCATGGCTCTACTTGACGGGCGATTTTGTGATCGGCTCATCGAAATCCAGTTTTGGATATTCCTTTGGGTTCGTATCATCGTTCTAGACTTGTAGACACTAAGTTTGATGAATTTGGAGAACTTTATCTCTGGCACATTTTTCGGTGCGAAGTAGGCCACATGTGGACCCTACTTTGACTAGAAACGGTCAATTTTGCCCCTATGTCCAAATTGGACTTATGAACAGGCAATTCTAACTATTTGATATCTTCTGAACCTGATGGTAATAATTATTTCATCAACCGGAGGAGTACCTGAATATCCCGTTGATATCGGAGCGACTATTGGTATTCAAACCCCAAGCAAGTGTACCTTGCTAATCTTGTAGTATTTGCTACATAATGTTCTCTTGATTTAATTATATGATATAAATGTTCAACCTAGGACCATGTGACATTGCTTAGCATCCGAATAATATTCGGGTATCAATGCCGTACGCGGAGTTGTGTAACGTCACCTAGAGATTGATATCGCAATCCTATATATCTTCGTGCTTATCAAGTACGTCATACCATAGGACACTTGACACTGTTCAAGAGACAGAATCTTCCTAAAATATTTATGGTAATTCTGTATAGGATACAGGATTCGTGACAAAGACTTTATATATATGCATAGCTATCATTATGACTCACTACATCAGTTAGAGGTTATGATCTTGCGTGTCATGGACATGAGACGTATGATTACATTGGGTGGGGAGATTATTACCATATTAAAGGCTGATTATATTATATATATGTAGTTTTCTAGAGGTGCCTTAGACTCTGACATAGAGCTTTGACACAAGTTCTAGCCCTTCGAGATAAATGCTGCTATGGGTTTCTCCGACACAGAGCCTATGGTAGTTTCAGCCTGAGTATGATTAATGCTCTCATTTGCATATCACTTAGTTGGTTACTTAGTTTTTCTATTGATACATTTTATTTATATACTGCATTTATTTGGCTTGAGTTATTCTTGTACCTTGATATATTCTCTGAGGACCTGGAATCCGGATTATATCCCCAGGTTTAGCAGAGGAGATCTATCCCGAGGTATACGGGACAGGAGCAGACATTAGAGCAGTACCAGCACTAGAGGACGAGGTGATTGCCAAGGATTTCTCCTGAGTATTTGGTTATTATACTTAGTTATTTCTATTTTTGGAGTCTTATTTCCTATCTATTGAACTGCTGTATCAAACTCATTATCCGGTTGTTCCCCGAGATTTTTATTGAGATTTGTTGGATATATTTGATCTTGATTATTCTGACATTTATTTGTGATTATCTGCTGTGGATGAGATTAGTATCATAGACATTTATAGTTGTTTTACAGCTTAAGTATACCCTGATGGGTCCATTAAATTGGGTTTGCCCATCGGTGTGTGCTGCTGGCCATTGCCACATGTCAAGTCCCTCGGTATTTTGGGACTGGAGCATAACATAATATGCCAGCAATATTCATGGATTTGATGAATCATATCTTCATGCTATACCTAGATCAATTTATGGTGGTATTCATAGACGATATTTTTGTCTAATCCAACAGTGACGAAGACTATGAAGAACATCTTCAGAGAGTGTTGCAAGTTTTACGGGAGCATCAGTTGTATGCCAAGCTCAGTAAGTGTGAATTCTGGTTAGGTCATGTGTCATTCATGGGGCACATCATATCAGGAGAAGAAGTATCAGTGGACCCCAAGAAGGCTGAAGCAGTAGAGAATTGGCCAGTCCCGAAGACAGTAGCAGATGTGCGAAGTTTCTTGGGGTTAATGGGATATTATCGGAGGTTCATAGCAGTCTTTGTACGTATTTCATCACTAATGACTCGTCTAACCCGCAAGGAGGCAAAGTTTGTTTGGATGGTAGAGTGCCAAGCAGCATTCAAGAAGTTAAAAGAGAAACTGATATCAGCAACGATCCTTACACTTCCAGTAGGATCAGGAGGGTTCATAGTTATTGCGACGCATCTGGAAAAGGACTCGGGTATGTGTTAATGCTGTACGGAAAAGTGATAGCATATGCGTCTCGACAGCTTCGAGATCATGAGGAAAAGTATCCAACACATGATTTGGAGTTAGCAGCAGTAGTATTTGTACTCAAGCTTTGGAGATACTACCTATTGATGATCAGGTAGAGATTTTCACAGATCATAAGAGTTTAAATCATATATTCACCCAGAAGGACCTGAACATGAGGTAGAGGAGGTGGCTAGAATTTTTTTTTGATTATAATATAGCGCTTCAGTATCATCTAAGAAAGAAAAATATAGTGGCAGATGCTATAAGTAGGAGAGGCAGCGCATTTGTCTTGACAACCGAGAAGCACAGATTAGAAGATCTTCGAAAGATGGTCATCGAGGTATTGTTACCTCAAGGAGCGGGAATACTAGCCAGTCTTCATATACAGTCAACCTTGGCCGAAAGGATCAAGGCGGCTCAAGAAAAAGATTCTCAGATTCAGAAGCTTAGGACATAATGTGAGTCAGGTCTTAGTAAGGAATTAAGGATTCACGAGGATGGAACACTTAGATTTGAAAATCGTCTTTGTGTGCTACGTAGAGATATCAGATAGGAAGTAATGACCGAGGCACACAGTTCTCAATATTTTATTCATCCAGGAGGCACAAAGATGTACCATGATATCAAGCAATATTCTGGTGGAACGGAATGAAAAGATAGATAGCTCAGTTCGTTTCACGATGCCTCATATGTCAGCAGGTGAAGGAAGAACAACAGAGACCAAAAAGATTATTGCAACCCCAACCTACTCCAGAATAAAAGTGGAAACACATTACGATGGACTTTGTGACCATCTTACCTAGATCCCAAAATGGACGTGATGCAGTTTGGGTAATTATAGATCGACTCACAAAGGTGGCACATTTTCTTCTCTTTCGAGTAGGGCAGTCAACAAAGCAGTTAGCAGAGATGTATATACGACATATGGTGAGGCAGCACAAAGTTCCAACAAGTATAGTGTCAGACCGTGAAACTGCTTTACGTCTTATTTTTGGAGAAGCTTACACGAGCGCTTGGGTACTAAGTTGAGAGTCAGTACCGCGTACAATCCTCAGACGGACGGCCAGTCAGAAAGGACAGTACAAACATTGGAAGATATGGTGCAGGATTGTAATTTAGACCTTGGTGGGTCTTGGAAAGATCACCTTCACCTAGTAGAATTCTCGTACAATAACAATTATCAGGCCATCGTATAAATGGATCCATTCAAGGCATTGCATGAAAGGAAGTACATGTCACCTTTAGCATGGGATGACATTGGTGAACGGAAGATGTTGGGGCCTGAGATGATTACACATACCATTGAAGTGGTTAAGCATATTAGAGAGCGGCTTCGAGTTGCACAAGATCGTCATCGTTATTGGGCAGATCAACATTGTAGGCCGCTAGAGTTTTCTGTTGACAACCATATATTTTTGCAAATTTTTCCTACCCGTGGAGTCATTAGGTTCAGGGTTCATGGAAATCTTAGTCCACGGTACGTTGTTCCGTTCGATATTCTTAAGAGGGTAGGGGATGTTACTTATCGTCTTGCCCTTCCACCTTCGCTACGTGAGGTGCACGATATCTTTCATGTGTCTCAGTTGCATAGGTATATCCCGGATCGAAGTCATATCCTCGATCACTCCGAGTGAGTCGTTGGTACCGACTTGACTTATAAGGAATGGCTCGTATCCATTTTGCATCAGAGAGAGAAGGTACTCAAGAACCGAACAATCTATTTTGTTCGTGTTGCTTGAGGGCATCACTCCTTGGGAGGGTCCTCGTGGGAGCGCGAGTATGATATTCTATCTCGGTACCCGCACCTATTTGGCTCATAATGTATATTTTCTTCGTAACCTTTGCATCTTTCATTTCTTGATCGGCAAGCACTCATAAAGGATGATGTTGCATCGCTATAGGTATTATTGTTATACTTGCTTGTTTGTATGTGTAGATTGCTTATAGATAGTTGTTGCTTGATGTGAAATTTCTAGCTAGCCTATAGATTGAATTACGAGAACAAAATTTTTTTAAGGTGGGTAGAGATGTCACTCCCCATTTCCAATATATATATTTGGGGCATAATTATTTTCTTGTTAGCATAGTTATATGTTGTAGAGAGATTAGACTCATTCTTTGGTTCACTTGGCTCTTGGTATATTTGTTTGGTTTTGTTTTGTTATGAGTTGAACCCATGGTCCAAACTTTAAACCCTCCATATATAACCCAATTTCTCTCTCTCTCTCCTCTCATTTTTTTTCTTCCATTATCTTTCTTAGGTTTTTCTCTCCCCCTCCATAGGCAAGTACATCTTACAAGAAATAAATAAATTATTTATATTTTTTTCCATTATGTTCCTTATATGATTTTCTATGCATTTAGAACTTTGAATTTTTTGATTTGGTGGAAGGATTAGTGTAGATCTAAGTTTTAAGTTTTAGGGTTTTTTTGTGTTCTTGGGTTTTGATCTCTTAAAACTAAATGTTTTCAAAAATTTGTTACTCTATGTTGATGAGCATTTGATTTTGAGTAACTTAGAACTTTACTTTACTGAATTTGGATATCATTTAAGGTTTCTATGGAAGAAACAAAATCTTATTTTCGAGCTTTTGGCCATGGCCGAAAAGCTGTTGTTTGGTGGAGATGACGAAGTGTTATATAGCACGATGTGCTATGCGACCTGGACTTCTCATCTCGAGTCAGCATGCGGCCCACCCTGTTGGATGCATGACTAAATTTGTACATGAGCCTTGGCCAAATGCATGAACTTGAACGAATAAAATTTTACTAAGTCCAAAAAAAAATTATGCGACCAAGTGTGTATATGGCCAAGAGGAGTATGTGGCCTCGTTGTCTATGCGGCCAGAAGTTATGCATCCCTCTTCTTCTAGAAGCATAACTTCTGACTAACTTGGCACAACTTTTCATAATTTGTCTCTTCTTCTGACACACTTTTATCACATGTCACATAAGTCACTTTTCTGACTTACCTTGACTTGCATTTATTGTTTTTCATATCAGACGTATCTCGAATAGTGGACTTGGCTCTGTCTATGCGGCCTTAACTCTATGCAGCCTTGACCCTATGCAGCCTTGACCTTATGTGACACCTTCCTATGTACCTTTGCTCCTATGCGCCAATTGTTTCTTACACACTTTGGACACTTGCTTGGTTTAATGTGGATATTGAATGAACGATTGTGATGCTATGTGTTAACTTAGAAATGACTTGTATAACCCAGATGTGACCATGAGCTAAATGACTAAGAACCTGGCATGAGCCTGTAGATATGGCCCTACATGTACTTACTTGTTGATTAGGCTACTTTTCCTAGATCACCTTATTATACGTTGGACAATATAAGGAGCGTAGCTCAACTCGAAGGAAGGTCTGCAATCCCGGTCCTTGTTTGGTTTAAGGATTATGGATCTGACCTCAAGGGGGTCCTCGCACTACTCTTATTTTATCTATTGATATAATAAAGTGATTAATTAATATGACCATTATTTGACTGCTATCTTGAATACATTGCTACTTGATAACTTGATCACAACCTTGATACTAGAACTCGTTTCTACCTTGAATATTGTATATGTGTTGATACACTTGATCGCACCATGAGTACTACTTGATATTTAGTGAGCCATCATGCCACAAACACTTGCTACGTGATATAAGTACTTATTTTCTTATACGGATCTGGTACTTAGACAGTGACTTTAGCCGTGGCTAGATAGTATTGATTGTTATATCACACTTGGTGAATCCAAATTTAACTTTAAGAGACAATATGGATTCGTATCAAGAGTGCCCGTACTTAAAGTACGATATTTTGGAAGGAATGTTCATATGACCACGGCATGAGATTCTAAATCACCTAGGGTTAACTAGAAACTTAATTTGTAGAGCATTAGGATAGAACGGTATCTCGAGATCGTGCATGTCGAACCACCCTAAGTAAGCTCAGAGTAAAGGCTGGTCACCATGGATATTGTATATCATCAGCACTAGTGGAGTGCAGTATCTGACTTATTTATAAGCCAAGCCAATGTCTTTCCTATAGAAAGCCTGGAACTGCTACTGATCATTAATTAGCTCAGGGCCTTTGCAAGGGACTGGTGCATCATATAATCTTGCTTGTATAACATTGGTTCAGCCAACCCTGCTCGATTATGGCACGATATGAGGATACTTATATATTGCATTTCTAGGATTACTCAGATATCATATATTAAGCCGTAAAATATATTTGGGCGTTAAATCTATTTTAGTTAGAGAAGTCGACCGTTGCAGCATGAAAGTTTAACTCATGTCCTTGTTTGGTTGTTGAGTTGCGTTGTTGTGTTACAATGGGACACGGATCAAACTACTTGTTATCACTATATTATTTTACTTAATATGGTATAAATGCTTGTGTATTGTGCCTTATATTGAGTGAAATTAGGGACATAGACTGTCGTAGCATGATAGTTTAACTCATGTCCTTATTTGGTTGTTGGGTTGGGCTATTGTGTTACGATAGCCTGTGGACTGAAACTATGATACAGAGTTATTCTAGCTTGACCAAAAATAAGAAACATATTCTATCTTGATGTGATGTGGCATATCCTGTCCTTGTTTGCTGAAGGGTTATCATATCATGTTATGGATGGGACATGGGCCATTGATTGTTGATTTAAGCATCTCATGCTATAGAACTGGTTTTGTTTCTTCGTCTCATGCTTCCTTTGTGGTACTTGCTATTTGGGGTCTGACCCTACTGGTTTTGCATAGCCAGGTTTAGATCCGACACCTTAGGATCAAGTGTATCTCACCCTCACTGATGGCACGCACCAGAAGGATGGCTACTGAGGGTCACGAGTGGGTTTCCTTTATTCACTGCTCGTCTTTTGTAAACTATAATCTTTTGGGCATTTAGCCAACCGGCAATTGCTAGCCGGATAATCTAGATACTAGTTCCCTACATGACTGTAATATATTCAGACTGTAGCTGACTCGTTGTCACATATACTTTTGATTGTGTATCTGACATATCACTTGTATTGCTAGATCTCTAGAATATTCTGATGCGACATTGGGGATGCCTTACTCCTTATTCTAAAATATTCTATGTTATTGCTATATTGTTTGAATGATTGAGATATAAATTTCCTTGACCCTAGAAGACTTGATTATAGTATGCACCCTCTTGTCTCTAGACAACCTTAACACATTGTGGGTTGCTTTGGTATTCCGCAAGGTATAGTTGGCTGAGTCATTCCCCTGCTCTCCAGTATTTTGGATTTGGGACGCGACAATATGGTAAAGAAATGATAATTGTTGTAACCGCGTACTTGATGATAAAGGGGTTTGGTAACTACATTATTAAGATTATGTATTTTAATGATTTGATACCTTAGTAGTAGGGAGTCATATCTATGTTTTCGAGGGTTAACAAGAGGGTCAATATTAAGGGTTGTATTTTTCTAATGAAAGAAGTTTTGAACATGAAGGAAAAAATCCATCAATTTATGATAAAAGAGAATGATATTGACCATAAAATAGCGTAAGGAGAGAGTGATTGCTGAAAGCACTTAAAATAAGATTGTATCTTATTAATTATGGTTCTAGAATTTAATTTTAGTATTATTTATATATTTCGAGGGGCAAGATATGGTTTTAGAATATAGTTCGGTACATGATTAATAATAAAACTATTTGGAGGAAGAAATCATATTGGGTACAAAGTTGAGGAACCTTCAATGAACGTAGGCCATAAGCTTGAGAGATATATCCGCTAATATCAAGGAAACAAAAATATAACAAGTTATATGCTTGAGATTAAGAAAGTTTGAATTCCAAATCTAGGTTTTAAAGGATTAAACCTTAATAGACTAATGAGTGAGCCATGTACCTATATACGGTGATACCCATGTGGATTTGAGGATATGCCACTAGTACAATTATGGGGTAGATGAGTTAGAGAATTATGTTGCATATTATTAAGGGTTGATAATTTGATACCCCAAGGAATATAGTAAGGATATGTTTTATAATGTGAATAGGAGGATGATACATTGACAATAGCATCTATAGCTAACTTGCTTTACAGTTTGACCGCTTGGATAATTTTTAATTTCGATGACGAAATTCTCGTAAGTTGGGTAGAGTGTAATCCTCCCATATTTAAATTTTTGATAAATATAATTATTAGCAATTTTTAATTAAAATAGATGTATATATATTTTTAGGAAATGATATTAGGGATTTAGAGAGTTAAAAATATATATACGTTAAATGTAACACTATACTAGATATGGCTCTTACATATTCATATATAGCTTTAGAAAACTATTTTTAGTATTTTGGAATTTTCTTGAATTTTCTGGAACTTTTGGATAACTAAAACATAAAAAACCATATTTTTAGTAACATTTAGAATTTACTATAGAGCTATAAAAAATAATTTTGTGTCAAACATTTATTTTACGCTTAGAAAGCCTAAACATATTTTCTAAATTTTATTGGTAATTTTCTAGATAATTTTAGGATTTATTTATAGATAAATAGTTCTAAATTAAATTAATAAATAATTTTGCAATTAAAAACTGTATTACCTAGTTAGCAGCTCGGTCAACAGCCCAGTCATAATTGGGCCCAACTGTCAACCGCTTATACTATTAAAAAAATCCTAATTCTATATTCTGTCAAAAAATTTGAGGGAAGAGAAAGAAGAGTCTTTAGGTTAGTTTCTTCGGTTCTTTAAACTTCGCGGAGCCAATGCGACCAACTCCGATGTCGGATTCAAGTGCCTTTTTTGTTGGAAACGTACTGAGGTAACTTCTTTGAATCTAGAATTTATTTTTTATAATTCGGAATCTTTAATTCTGTAAACTTATTTAAGTGTTAGTTATCTGATATATAAAAATCTAATTTGCTATTTTTTAGATTTTGGGAGATCCCAATCTCATTTTTATGATCCGTTAATATTTCAAAAAGCTGACATAGAGACCTATAACATACCGTATTTTCAAAATTTAATAGATTAGTTTGATATTTTGTTTGACTTATACAAGTTCTAGATGACTAGTAAACCATCATAATTGTAATCTCTAAACCAAAATTTTAATATCTCGTAACCGATTCAAGATTCGTGAGAACCGTCAACTCCAACATTCTTGTAGTGATGAATCCTACATGTTTATATACTCATTTTTTAGGTTTATGTTGGTTGACTTTTTGGTCAACTTAACATCTCAATTTGCGTGCCACGAATCTCAAAATTTTAAGCATAATTTATTTTTGGCTAATTAGATTTTAGATCCTGGATTTTATACTAGCTTAGAGTTTGTCACGACCCATACCCGATGTAGGGATGCAAGTCGGAAACAACGTCCAGCCTACGCCACATAATCGATGGTAGAACGCTGTCTGGTAATCTATCTAGCAATATAATGAACCACCAATAATCAATATACTCAATAACAGATCTAAGATAGAACGAGTACGAATATGATAAAGAATAGAATAGTCACATACAACTCATGAGTCTGAAATCAAACATCAATGAGTCTGAAAGAATACTAACAAATAGCTAGAAATAAATCCAGTACAAAAGAATACTAAGAAGATACAAGTCTCGGGTCATCTTAGTCGGGACAAGTCCCTCCTGAGCCTGGGTCTCTGACTCTAAGCCCACAATATCCTGAGGTCCATAATGTGTAGGGTGCCACTCCTCAATGTCATCTGGAAAAAATATATCCAGTCAGGAAAGGAGCAGAGTACAACTCTAATAGCAGTTCTAATCAATGATAAAGACTGTGCAACAGTAAATAGATGTGAATATACAAATAAATAATAGATACAATGAAAGATATATAATAAGAAAATACTGGAAAAAATACAATAATGAACAATATGATAATGAACAAGAATACTAATGACTAAGTGTGTGAGTACTAGCTTTAACATATGATCGGCTTGGGAACATGATACAAGATTTATGGCTTGAAAAATCATACGTGCGGTGTATGATTAACACTATTGAAGAGCAAGACTTGATACAAGGATGGTATGATCACATATCTACACTAAAATACTTCCCACCCTCAACTGGTATAATAGATCCAACCATGGTGCGCTATGGCACGAGATTCCCCAAGAAGATAGCTAGTCTTCCCGAGAATCAGTGTCTGTACATGTACAAGATAATTAATGAAACAAGACTTGCACAAGATACACCATATACCAAAGAATAACATCTCATGACGAGATCCAGATATAGCAATCCGTGTAACCATCGTGTCAAGAAAATAAGGATATCTATACTAGATATAATGAACATAGAGGATATCATAAATGAGAAACTATAAGAGAATGTACTCGCCCAAAGTCCGATGAATATTCTCATAAATGTCTGATACGGTGCCTCGAAGACTCAGATATGGAATATAACATCAATACAATGTTTCGAAAAGAAAATAAGTTAAACTAGTCAACTTCTAGGTCAACAAGTCATTTCTAAGTCAAAAGTCAAACTAGGTCACCTCTAAGTCAAACTATGGTCAACTATGGTCAAACTATGGTCAATTATGTCAAACTACTTATTTTTAGGTTACATTAGTCTATCTCAAGGATGTTGGGTTCAAACACTAGAGTCTAGATCATAAAAGCTATATCTTAGGATACTAGGAAACCGTATCTCAGGATACGTAAAACAATAGGTAAAGCATCACATATACATATCAAACAAATATTAATATATATAAAATCCTAATTACAAATATTAAATAGATACCTTGGTTTCGAACCAACTTGGTATCATAACACTAAACTATAATCTTGATACCCAAACCCAATACCTTGGGCATCCCCAAATACCTTGATACTTACCTTGGTATTTCAAGGTAATATTCATTACCTTGTTTATACTAACTACCCATAAATAATATATGCTAACAACTAATAATTATAAATATAGTATACTACAACACAATTAGCAATTAGGAATATATATACGTATATATTAATACCATATATATACATATATGTACCTATAATATAAACCATAAAAATATATATATAAATAACAGCAAAAACGTCACTAAAAAGTTGTTGCCGCCGTCGCAATTGCTGCTGCCGCTGTGGCAGAAACTGTTGCTACTGCAACAGTTTCCTGCTGCTGTCGATGTTGCTGAGTTGCTGTTGTCGTTGTTGCTGTGCTGCTGTTGTTATTGTTGCTGCGGCTGTTGTCGCTAAATTCGCTTTTGTTGCTGCTACTGTGTGCTAATGCTGCTGTTGTTGTTTGGTGACACTGATCTGTCTCCACAGCTGCTGACGCCTCTCCCATCTCTTATATATATAACACAATATATATATATATATATATATAACACATAGTATATAATTACTACTATATATAACTTACAACTATATAAAATATATGTAAACATACACACACCTCCACAAACATATACATGTACATAATAACTATTATGACATAACATACATATATATAGTAACATATATACGTACATGCATAGATAATCATACACAATATAAATACATATAACATATAAGTATATATATACAACATATAAGTATATATATATATATATATATATATATATATATATATATATATATATATATATATATATACTACAATATTAAATAGCTCTTACATATGTAGAAGAATAGCTACATAAAAATATATACACATATATATAATAGATACATAGATCTATGACATAATAATACATAAATATATATACACAACAATATATATATATATATATATATATATATATATATATATATATATATATATATATATATATATATATATATATATACATCACCATGACTAAGAATAATGGGAAAGATAGATCTAGAAATAAAATGCACAACACATGGAGCGTATCACACCCGTATCCCACTAGATCTTGCGACACGAGTCCACCACACATCCAAATGTACCCCGAAGGACACGATCAAGTCTAATATATTATTTATGAATAATACGAAGAGTCAAACACAAATCTACTTGTCCGTGTCAAAATGTGACATGCACAAAGTCCCGTGTCGGAGGAAAAATCTCCAAATCAACATGTATCACCAAATTGTTGGGATACGACCTACACGTAACCAATTTTGGACACGACACTAGCGCCAAACATACAAGCACATGCCAAATTGATCTATAGGACTAATTGACACACACAACAAATGTCAATCTCGAAATTCTCCCAAAATTGATACAAAAAGTACTATAACTTTCTCAATAGGCCTTATATGAACACAAAACCAAATCCTATGGGTAGCCTATGCATATGGGTTGATTTATCATGGTTAAATCTCATATTTAGAACCTAAATTATGGAAAAAAAACTGAATTATACCTATTGGGAGATGGGTTCCTAATGCAACCTCCAAATTTGATGAAATTGGCCTCCAACTTGTAGATCCTTGCTCCTCTTTGTAGATCCTTACTTTCTACTTCTAGATCCTTGCTCCACTAGTCTCCAATTGTGGTTTGGGTAGGAATTCGGATAAAATTTGGTAGGAAATGATATGGGAATGAAGGAATTTGGTTGAGGGAAATTCTAGATCTAGTTTTCAAATGAAAAAAGGAGAGAGAAACATTCCCCCCCCCCCTTTAATAGGCCGGCCCCCCTTACCCCTTCCTCAAGTCACTATGTAATGTTCATTATACCCCTTGGGGCCTCTCATGAAGAAATAATTAAGGAAAAAAACTTCTAGTCTAATGTTTAATTAAATTAATCATCCTCCTAATCAATGGGCTTCCTAATTGGGCTAAAATCTAACAATTAATATATGTTGGTCCATGAATCTAAACTAAACTAGTTAGGTCCACTAACACAAGTCCAAAATAAATAAATAACATCTAACAACAATTAATTAATACAACAAATAATTATTTATCATGCACAATATTTAATTAATTATAAAATTACTGAAATACCCTTTCCTAGAAAATATGGTAGTGACAAGTCTACCCTCCTTAAAATAATTTTGTTCTCAAAATTTAAAAACGAAAACTACCCCCAGAAAATAACAGAACAAAAGAACATAACATAACAAAAGAACAGAACTAATTATGAAAGAACATACCTCATGGCACAAAAAAAATATGGATAACGCTCTCGAATTTCATCCTCTCTCTCCCAGGTTGACTCCCCCGGAGAGAGATGCCTCCATGCGACACGTACCAAAGGAATAGTCTGGTTCCTCAGCACCTTCTATCTTCGATCCAGAATCTCAACTGGCTGCTTTGGATAGCTGAGAGTAGGGCCCACCTCTATCTCCGAGTGATCCAATACATGACTAGGATCTGCCACGTACCGTCTCAACTGTGACATGTAAAACACGTTGTGCACTCCCTCCAATGCAAGTGGCAAGTCTAGTCTATAAGCAAATGCACCGACCCTATGTAGAATAGTGAAAGTTCTGATGAATCGCGGACTAAGCTTCCCATCTCCACCGAAGCGAATCATGCCTCGTGTCGAAAAAATCGTCAGAAACACCAAACTACCCACCTAGAATAAAATACAACCTTAAGAACTTAACCTATAACAAACAACCAATAACAAGCACAAAACAAAAATCTAAACTATACCTAGAACTCCAAAGGTCTCCGGTGGCTATCGGCCCAATGCCGTTGTCTGCCCTGCGCCACACGAAATCTGTCTCTGATCAACTGAACCTTCTTCGTTGCATCTACAACCATCTCTGGCCTAAGCAAAACTCTCTCTCCAAGTTTGTCCCATGACAAGGGAGTACGATACCTCAAATGGTGACATCTCTATACTAGCGTGGTAGATGTTGTTATAAGCAAACTCTACCAAATGGAGATGGTCCTCCCAAGAACCCCCAAAATCTAGTAAAGAAGTGCACAATATTTCCTCGAGAGTCTGAATAGTCCTCTCTGAATGCCCATATGTCTGGGGATGATATGCAGTACTGAACTTGAGCTGAGTGCCCAAACTCGTCTACAATCTCCTCCAGAAATGAGAAGTAAAACGACTATCCTGATCTGAGACTATGCTGACGGGAACTCCATGTATCCTGATGATCTGCCTCACATACATCTCTGCCAGCTTCTCCGTAGACAAACCTATCTTGAAAGGCAAAAAGTGGGCCAACTTGGTTAACCTATCAACGATGACCCAAATCGCGTCTTTCCCTCCTGGAGATCGTGAAAGTCTGGACACAAAATCTATAGTAATGTGCTCCCACTTCTACTCTGAAATGGGTAATGGCTGAAGTAAACCTCCTGGCCTCTGCCACTCGGCTTTTACTTACTGGCACACTAAGCATCTGGATACAAACTGTGCCACTTCCCTCTTCATGCCATACCACCAAACACTCTCTCGCATATCCCGATACATCTTGTTGGCACCTGGATGTATGGAATACTGAGAGCGATGTGCTTCCTACAATACCTCCTCACGCAGCTCCCCAGTAGGCACACACAATCTAACTCCATGCCGTAAAGATCCATCCTCGGCAATACTGAACTCATCCTCCAATCTTGCTCTCACCTGAGCTCTGATGCTCCTCAGAGATACATCCTCATATTGTGTTGCCTTGATCTTGTGCATCAATTCTGAATGTATCTGCAATCCCCATATCTGCATGGCACAACTAGGAACTATCACCTCAATGCCCAAGCTCTCTAAGTCCTCCAATAAATATCGATCCTGCGTCAAGAATATAGCTACCGGATACCTACTCAAAGTATCGGCAACTATATTTGCTTTCCCAGGATGATACTGTAAAGATATATCAAAATTCTTTATCAGTTCCAACCACCGATACTACCTCAGGTTTAACTCCTTCTGCGTGAAAACATACTTCAAGTTCTTATGGTCTGTGAAGATTTCCGCATGCTCTCCGTACAAATTATGTTTCCACAACTTCAGGATGAAGATGACTACTACCAACTCTAAATCATGGGCAGAATAGTTCTTCTCATGAGGATGCAATTACCTGGATGCATAAGCAATCACTTTTCCATTCTGCTGAAGAACACAACCCAAACATTTCCCCGATGCATCACTATAAATAGTGAAACCTCCAGACCCTGATGGCAGCGTCAAAATAGGAGCAGACATCAACCACATCTTTAATTCCTCAAAAAAAACCTGGCAATCCTCCGTCCAAATAAATTCTACATCCTTCCTGGTGAGTCTGGTCATCGGCTCGACAATCCTTAAAAAATCTTGCACAAACTTCCTGTAGTAGCCTGCCAATCCCAAGAAACTCCTGATCTCTTCTACCGAATTCGGGGTCTTCCAAGATTCTACTGCTGCGATCTTCTTCGGATCGACTGAAATACCATCACCAGTCATAACATGCCCCAAGAACTCCACCTTGTCCAGGAAGAACTCACACTTTGACAGCTTCCCATACAGCTTCTTCTTCCTCAGCACCTCTAACACAATCCGCAAATGCTCTTCGTGCTCCTCCGGTGTCTTCGAGTATAAGAGTATATCGTCGATGAACACCACCACAAACTTGTCATGGTACTGATAGAACACCTTGTTCATCAAGTTCATAAATACCGCCGGTGCATTATTCAAACCAAATGGTATCACCATAAACTCGTACTGACCATACCGAGTTCTAATAGCAGTCTTCGCTATGTCCTCCAGCTTCACTTTCATCTGGTGGTAGCCTAATCTCAAATATATCTTAGAAAATACCTTGGCACCACTCAACTGATCGAACAGATCATCAATCCGTGGTAAAGGATACTTATTCTTGATAATAAGATTATTCAATGCCCTGTAATCAATGCACATGCGCACCGATCCATCCTTCTTCGGTACAAACAATAACGGGGCTCCCCATGGTGAAGAACTCGATCTGATAAACCCCTTATCCTGTAATTTGTCTATCTGCTTCTTTTCCTCGACCAGATCGTCGTTGTTTACTCTATAGACATGTTACAAAATTGGTTTTGCACCTAGCACCAAGTCTATAGAGAATTCAACATCTCAATTTGGCGGCAATCCTGGCAATTCCTCAGAAAACATATCCAAGAACTCTGCTATCAACGGATGCGGCAACTCCTTGTCTTTCACCATAGCTCCACAAATAATGCCTTCTTCCTTCTCGGTAGCTCCTCTACCAAACTGGAACTCTGACACTCCTGGCGGACCAACCAAACCTCTACCTCCTCTACAATCTATACTAGCATGGTGCCTACTCAACCAATCCATCCCGAGTACAATATCGTAGCTCAGAAGTGGCATTACAAGTAGACATGCACTCAACTCCCGGCCTCCTAGAGTAACTCTCCGATCCTTGCAAATATCATTAACCAGGATAATGCCTCCCCCGGTCATGATCTTGCAAGTCATAAGCAAAGACTCAGCTACCAAATAATGCTTCAGAGCAAAAGAAATAGATATAAAACTATGGAAAGCACCACTATCAAACAAAGCTAAAGCTGAAATGGAATTAAGAAGAATAGAACATGCGAAGACATCTCCGGTGGACTCGTCCTCCTCGACGGTCATAGTAGATGCTCGTCCCTGACGTGCACCTCCCTGCTGCTGATGCTGGACATAACGCTGCTGCTGTGTCGAAAGCGGTCCCCTCGGCTGTACTGCAGGTCATCTCGCCTGTGCCCTTGGAGCTAAAGCTGCTCCCTGAACTACACGACGAGGATTGGAAGGACACTCCATCAGCTGATACCCTTCAGTACCATAATACAAACAAACTCTCAACCTCCTTCTGCAAACTTCCCAGATATGACCGGGTTTCTTGCAGTAGTGGGAAGAGTATACTACTTTCTTTGGAGGAAGTATCGGACAGTAGAGTGGGAGAGTATACCACTTTCTTTGGTGTTACAATAGATAATGAGACTGATACAAGTGTATAAGTAAGATGGGGAGTTGGTGACTGTATCAGTGAGAAGGCATGAGACCATTTAGTAGTGTCCTTGTATTAACTTGTGTGTGGGTGATTATCATTTTGAGTGTTAGTTAAGTGAGTTCATGGTATATGTCAGTGAACCTTGCATTAGAATGTGTATCAGTGAACATGTAGGGCTATTACAGGCAGTGCCTGACTAAAGGCCAAGCAATGAGGGAGGAGTGGTAATGCACTCTTGTGCAATGTCAAATATTAGGGGAGTTAAAAACCTGATGTGTGAGTTCATATGCACAGGTGCAATGTACGTAAAGCCTGTGTGAGAAATTGCGGTACTAGGACTAGTTGAAGTACTAGTTGGGGAACTAAAGAATTAAGTAGTAGTTTAGGTAGTAATATTTCACAAAGGGTAGTAATAATTCAAACAGGTGCAATATATGAAAAACCTGATGTGTGAGTTCATATGCACAGGTGTAATATCTAGAGTCTTGTGTTAGTTAAGGTAGTAATATTTCACAAAGGGTGTAAAATTTGACAACAAAAATGGCTTAAGTCTTCGTAGTAATATGATTTATAGGACACAGACTGTCACAGAGGTCATTGTGTATAAAGTTAGAGCAGTTCTTACCTTCCTCCAAATAATCACACTGTATTTAACGATGAGTATATATGCTAGGACTAGGAGTATCAGTACATGTACTGTATTTAACGATGAGTATATACTTGAACGATGTCTATTCATTTTTACAGAAGTATCTAGAAATGGATATAAATTACTATCTGCATCATCGTTCGTGGATGTACAATCATCATCCTGATGATATGTGCAGTGTGTGGGATGAATTCATTTAGGGTGTACAGCAGTTCCTACAGTTCGCCAAGGCGTTCCCTCAGTACATGGACGGTACCAAAATTATGTCTCCGTGTGTGAGATGTCGTAACTTAAAATATTATCCAGAAGTGGAAGTCACATATCATTTATACTCGAAGGGTTGCACGCCGAATTACTATCAGTGGACCACGCATGGAGAACTTGTGTTTTTAACATTGGAGTCGGAGCCTTATGTGGAGCTGTATATAGATGTCCACGACCACGCTGCTTACGACGACGGGTGGGTGGACATGGTTTTTGATGCGGCGGGACCTAGTTTCGATCCGGACAATTATGATACAGCTGAGGAGGCACCGAATACCGATGCTGCGAAGTTCATGGAGTTGCTGGAGAATACAAGGACTCTATTATATCCTGGTTGTGAAGATCATTCATCGTTGGAGGTTGTTACAAGATTGTTGAGCATCAAGTCCAATTTTAACATGTCGCAAGAATGCTATAACTGACTGATGGATTTGATTATAGAGATCTTACCAGAGGATGCAAAGTTGCTTAAAAACTTCTACCGATCTAAGAGGATGGTAAGATCGCTCTGGATGGGATACGAGAAAATTGATGCATGTCATAATGGGTGAATATTGTACTACAAAGACGACAAGGATGAAGATGCGTCCAGATTTTGTGGTGCTGATCGCTACAAGGCTACTGGAAAAGGAAAGTCTGTCGGTACAAAGAAGCCTACCAATTTGATGCACTACATGCCTTTGATGCCACGGTTGTAGTGGTTGTTTATGGTAAAGGAGACTGCAGAAAACATGAGTTGGCACAGGCGGAAATAGATCGAAGGAGTATTGGATCATCCATCCAATGGAGAAGCATAGAAGCACCTTGATCGAGAGTATCCAAATTTTGTTTCGGATCCGCATAATGTCAGATTGGGGCTCTCCTCCAATAGTTTTATCCCATTCGGACTTTCGGGCTCCCAGTATTTGTGTTGGCCTGTGATCGTCACTCCATACAATCTACCGCCTTGGATGTGCATGAAGACTCCGTATATTTTCCTAACCGTTATTATCCCGGGTCCAAATAATTCGAAGAGGAACATCGATGTATATTTACAGCCTTTGATAGATGAGTTGAATCAGCTATGGGAAGTAGGTGCCAACACGTACGATGTTTCCAGAAATTAGAATTTTCATATGAGGATAACACTTATATGGACCATCAACGACTTTACGGCCTATAGAATATTATCGGGATGGAGCACTCATGGCCATCTCTCATATTCTTCGATTATCATCGACAATTTCAGCCAAAGGATCATCCGTACTGGAGGAAAAGGAATGCTTTTCGTGCGGACATTATGGAGAAGGCCAATCCACCGCTAAGGTGGCTCGGATACACAATATGAAAAGAGGTAAAAGATTTACCAAGTGCTATCGAAGAGCCTGCTAAAGGGTACAAGTGTGACAAATTTGGTCGCACCCATAACTAGACGAAAAGGAGTATATTCTAGTATCTGCCATATTGGAGCACTAATCTGATCAGACATAACCTTGATGTCATGCATATTGAGAAGAATGTGTTTGATAACATAATTAATACTGTAATTAAAGTCAAGGGGAAGATGAAAGACAATCCGAAGGCTTGGTTGGACTTAGAAGAAATATGTAGACGTCCTGCGTTGTATTTAATAGAGGAGGGAAATGGAAAGTTAAAGCAGCCAAAGTCAGTTTTCTTATTGGAGAAGGAGGATAAAGGGAGACTTTATAGAAGGATTCAGGGTCAAAAATTTCCAGACGGGTATGTGTCAAACTTGAAAAGATGCGTCGACCACAAGGAGAATAAACTGGCGGGTATGAAGAGCCACGATTGTCACGTATTCATGGAGAGGTTAATTCCGATTGTATTTCAAGAATTCTTACCACAGGTTATTTGGGATCCATTGACAGAGCTCAGCATATTCTTCAGAGATCTTTGTTCTACTAAGTTGTTCGTCGATCGTCTAGAAAAGCAAGAGAAGGACATTTTGGTAATATTATGCAAGCTTGAAAAGGTGTTTTCTCCTGGATTTTTTGACTCTATGGAGCATTTACCAATTCATCTTTTCTATGAGGCACGTGTTGGTGGTCTTGTCGGTTATCGGTGGATGTACCCCGTCGAGCGACATCTGAATCACCTAAATAGAAAGATAAAAAATAAGGCACGGGTTGAGGGTTCTATTTGTGAAGCTTATGCTTTCGAGGAGATTACAAACTTTTGCTCGACGTATTTTAAACCTCATGTTGCTACTAATAGAATAAGAACTCCGAGAAACGAAGACGAATATCATGAATCTAATGATGCAATACTCAAAGTTTTCAATACGTCCAGAAAGCCTTCGGAGCAAATGAAGAAGAGATATTTGAATGACAATGAGCTAAGGGCTGCTCAGTTGTATATATTACTCAATTGCGACGAGGATGAAGTGGAGAAGCTAGAGGGTTAAGTAATTAATACATCCACGTTTATGTCATCTCAATGTAATAGTATAAGCTACTATTATGCTACTAATCAGCGGTTATTTCATTATTTTTAGCACATATAATGATGAGTTGAGGTCGGTTAGAACCTACATAATATACGAAGAAGTAGAACAAGAAATGAGATGCCATTTTCCTTCTTGGTTGAGCGTATATGCAAGGAGCTTGGTAATTACTTTTTCTGTTTGCACTTGCACAATAAATAACTTACTATAGCTACTTTGGTATTTAGGTTGATCGTCTAATAACACCCGAGACTAAATCTATTAGAACTCTAGCCAAGGGACCAATTATTGTCGTCAAAATATGGCCAAGTTTCTGTGTGAATGGGTTTAGGTTCAAGTCAACCAATGCTCCGATCAGAGACATCTTTCTGGATCTTGATTCCACGAAAAAGCAGTTGTTTGTACTATCCATTTTGACTTGTGACACCATTAGTTATTTATCGTACAATTCTATGAATGTTGTAAGATATGCATAACATTTTGACTGTAGAATGTACTATATATTTGTGTATTTCTTTATTCATCATATGTTGTTATCCGGTATGACAGGACGACGCAGAGGGTTCGGCAGGTCCCGAGGTAGACGGAGTGCTCCTCTAGTACTGCCTATTGTTGGTTCTGGATCCTCGTCGCCTAGTGCTCCAGTATATCGACCAGTCACATCTCCGACTGCGACGACGTTACGTGGCATCACTCCTGGGACGAGTAGTTCCAGGCCTGATAGTACTCCCTCGTCTAGCGTTCCTCCTACTGACGGAACCATGGAGACAGATGAGCATATGGAGGAGGTCGAGCCGACGTCGTCCCAGCATCAGCTAGATCCTCCATGCGCACCACCGGAGGAGACGAGGACCGAGATTTGGGCCGACGGTACAAAGTAAGTCAATTAGATGGTTTAGCATCATATATATCGTGTATTTATTTATTCATCATATATTGACTTTTTCGATAAAAATAATTATCTCTGTATAGATATCGTCCCTCGTCGGTACAGAGACGTCTGGGCCTCTTTCTGAGGAACAACTATGGTGGCCCTTGGATCAACTACTCTGAAGCTCCAGAGGAGAGGAAGGCATTCTGGTTTACGCACTTCAAGGTAAAAGTATATTATATCAATCCTCTAATTTATGCATATTATATAACTTACTAAAAACTTATTATAGCAAATATATTTTTATCCTCCGCACAGGGTCGAGTTGATCGAGCAGATGTTTTTTGTCGTTGCTCCAAGCTTATCCGTGATGCTCTGGATGATCAGAAGGCTCATGATCGCGTTAAAAAACCGATCCAAGGTTGGATCACGCTTGAGAAGTGGACTGCGATGAGGGATAGATTCAACGATCCGAGGTACAAGAAAAGGTTTGAGAGGGACAAGGCGGCTAGGCAGAAGGCAGCAAAGTGGTGTAGTGGCTCGATTCCGATGACGAAATATTTTCGTTGTTTGGTATGTTTTTATTTCAGATATATTATTTTAATGCAAGTATGATAAAGTGGTAGTAGAAAAAAATGTTTAATTTTAGTACTAAATAATATATTTTTAACAGGTATAGAGGGGTGAGGATGCAAACATGGTGACCGTCTTCCTGGCCACCAATCGAAAGGGCGCGAATCTCATTGTTGAAAGGGCCTCGCAGACCTATATAAGTATTACTTTACTTTGTGTTAATTTTAATATAACTTAGGCAATTATCGAGTATCCAAACTTTTCTAGGCCGAGTATCTTAGGCTGCGTGAGCGGGCGACTGCTAGTGCATCTACAGCGGGAGAGGTTGGTACTTTCTCGCAGCCCTCTCCAGCTCCATCGGCGGACGAGCTATGGGTAACCGCCGCTAGTGGTCTACAGAGAGGTACATACTACGTTACGGGATCCTATGGCGCCTTGGTTGCGACGTAGTCATTTAGGGCCTCCCTGGCAAGTGCGCATTCCCCATAGCCCTCGCAGTCGTTGGCTCCAGGAGACCGTTGACCGTCAGATTGCGTCTCTCCATAATGAGTTACTGCGAAGGATGGAGGAGCAGCCCCTGTCCCAGCCGCAGGTGGACGATGCGACGCTCATCGCACGATTTGATATGCTCGAGCGCAGCATCATGGAGCTTCGGGATATGACAGTTGATCTTAGAGCATCGACAGAGCACAGGGTGACGGAGCTGCAGGCATCACAGCTGTCCATGGATGAGAGACTGACGATGATGCAGGATTCAATGGTACATAGTTGGAGCAGATATGCCCTCCTGGTGTGCCTTCATTGACAAAGACTCCACCGACGTCACTGCCTTCTCCATCGACAATGGTGTCGATTTTACGGGAGCAGTATGATCTGTTCTTATCCATGATGCGCGCCGGTGGTCATCCTCCTGTAGATCCGTAGTAGTCCTAGTTATGACCGTTTATTCATTGTTTGTGTTTCAGACCTATGATATTTGGTCATTTATGAATATTCTTTATTTTTGAGGCATTCAGATATTATTTTTTGTATTCTTTAGGATAAGATTTTCAAACTCAGTTGTGTGGATATTTGTTGTATTTTTTACGACGAGATATTGTCCTTACTCGGATTATAATCTCAATATTTTATTTTTTTAATTTTACTATATTATTCATATTAAATGTATGTTAATTTACCGGTGTTGAGTGTTCAACCGAAGGGGGTCGGCAAACCCAACAAATTCAACGGAGGGTTGCTCCGGATCTATTTGTACAAATTGTGAATTCATAAACTGCAGGAAGAATGGTTTGAAAATAATTCAATTTTATTTTTATTTATTTTTTCACTGTATCTTTAGTGACGTTCTTAGCGACATTTTACGACATTTAGCGACGTTTACTCACGTTGCTAATTACGTCGCTGATTACGTCGCTATATATGTCGCTATCTCCGTCGCTAAACACGTCGCTGACCATCACAAATTGCTCACATGACAGTATTTCCAGGTCAAAATAACGTCGCTAAATTCGTCGCACAACGTCGCTATACACGTCGTTAAACACGTCACTACTCGTTGCAAATTGCTGACATGGCTGTATTGTCAGGTCAATATAACGTCGCTAAATGAGTCGCACAACGTTGCTAAAAAGAAAAAAATTAGCGACATATAGCGACACAAAATACGTCGCTAATTTAGCAACGTTGCATCGCTAACATCGCTAATATAGCGACGCATTTGCGTCGCTAAAAAATGTCGTTATAGCGACGTTTTACGACATTTTTTGGGTTAGCGGCTAGTTTAAAGGTGACTTCATCAAAACGTCGCTACATACGTCACTAAAATTATTTAGTGACATTTTTTGGCCATTTAGCGACCTTTGTAGACGTCGCTAATTTGACTTATTCTAGTAGTTTGTATCTTAGTTCCCACATATTTTGATATTGTTGCGTGACAATGGGTACTAGCAATACATGTGCAGGATACCATATCAATACTAGATACATGGAAACACTAAATACAAGATACTAAAACAAATACCTATATAAATACGAATATCGAAAACAGAAAGAGACAAATGGAGTTGTTGGTGGCAAGATGTTGGTTGGAGTCGAGCATAGAAATATGGGTAGGATACTGTCATGCCCCAGTCCCAAAATACACGGGATCAGGTCACGTGGCATTGGCCAGCTGACACGACTCCGAAGGATATCCCAATTTAATGGATCCTACCGAAGCGTGCTACGTTGTCCTAAAATACTAACAAGTCTAATACGCTAATATATAGTAGGCAATGTCTAATCTCATCCACAGAATACAATATCATAAAGACTGAAATAAATGCTGGTAATTAAAATACAAGAGTCTGAATATCCATAATACATCTGAAATAGTCTGAATGCGGACAAACCCACTGAAATACAGAAATGAAAATAAAGTGCAGAAAGAGGTAAGATAACTAGACTAGAGTATCAACTAGCTAGATATGAAAACTCTAGTCCAATGCAGCTGCATACTCAAATCACGGTAACTCTCCTGGAAATGCCTCGAAGTCCTCAATCAGGAATCCTGTCTCTACTCCTGCTCCGTAGATGGTAGGGTACAAGTGCTCGTCCGGATCTGGAAGAGAACCAGGTCCTCAGAGGGACGTAACAAGTATACAAAAATGCATGCCATAAAGTAAATACTGTGTAAACTCAAGGGTAATCTAACCAGCTAAGTGAAATATACTTTGAAGACAACCCTGGTACGTATGGGTAGGTGAAAGGTATAAAGTATAGCGTTGAGCCAGAGGCTAAGTACCTGGCATTAGCTGTAAACTGAACGCCAGGAGTATATATGCTGACTACATCACCGATCATGATAGCGCGCAGCTAGTAACCTCTGCCGGATGTATCAACACGCATATATGCCCATAACCGGGAACCTGAGCCCATAATCGGGTAACACATGGCCCATAACCGGGTAACACTGAGGCTCACGGCCCCGCAGTTTACTCTGAAACTACGGCGGCCAAATGTCTGTCCCATACGCCTACTAATTTTCTTTCCCGCCCAATGTCAATGTACAAGTCGTGAATGCGACGTGGACACCTCATACTATGATGCAAGTCGCTACAGAAATAAAACAACTAAGCTAAATGCCGTCACACGTGCTGCTCATGCTAATGGCCAGTCGATCATGAAGCACGCGTCCCTACATGAACTCACTCTGTGACGTGTTTAGATACGTGTCAAGGCCTGGGAAGTCATATTAATAACTCCTCAACTTTAGGTGGGTCCACTAGACACTAAGTCAGACACAAGTCCTACCGTCAACGTCTTCGTTGACTGCACCCGAGTCTTCTCGGACGCGCACAGTTTAATATTAAAATAATAAGATGTGCAACTAGATAAATTTCTGAATTTAACAGTAACAACAAGGCAAGGTATACTTGCCTAGAACTCTGGCGTGCACAAGCAATGTTCCGGAACCAGCAGTCAAGGTAGCACAGTCTCGGATGCCTACGAACAGATAACAATAATTATGATTCACTAAATTTTACACCATGCTTAATTATCTATGTTAACCTAGTACAAGTATACATATCTAACACATATACACATATATACTATAGATAATTTAATAACCTATATACTTATATATTCAACTACATTTAGACATATGTATATATATACATAATGCATTAATAAAATATAATATATATATATTGTTCATTATGTGTAAGGAATTTAATAACATATATGTAGATACTACTATAGTACACAGATATAGTATTTAAATATTTTATATCAAAACAACCATACATATATAATTACATATATTCATTAGTTAATATATACTATAATATATTAATACATAGAATAAATACTTGTATAAAAATAATACATGTTTGAATTTATACATTAAATAACATGTATACATATATACCTAACATAATTACATCATACATATATATACAAAATACAGTTATACATATATACTTACATATATGAAGTAATACACACATACACACACACACACACACACACACACACATATATATATATATATATATATATATATATATATATATATATAATATATATGTGTACGAATATATATATATATATATATATATATATATATATATATATATATATATATATATCATTATGTATTATATACCAATATATTTACTATATATATATATATATACACACAATATATATTTGAATATACACTATATACGTATACAATTATATATATATAAATACATATACTATTATAAGTAAATACATATATATACATCACTATGTATTATATACCAATATATTTACCATATATATATATATATATATATATATATATATATATATATATATATATATATATATATATATATATATATATATACATATATACACAATATATATTTCATTATACACTATATACATATACAATTATATATAGATACATATACATATACAATTATATATAGATACATATTCATATACAATTATACTTATATACTATATATTATATAATACATTTTTACATACAGGAAATAATACACACACATATATATATATATATATATATATATATATATATATATATATATATATATATATATATATATATATATACATACATACGTATATATATTTTAATATACAATTACATATACTTTAATATACGTATACCTACGCATATACCTACATACATATTCATATATATTTATTAATACGAATATATATATATATATATATATATATATATATATATATATATATATATATATATATATATACATATATATTAGGCAATACATTATACATACATATATAATTATATATACGTACCTAAATACATATATATATACATAAAATTATATTAAACTAATGCACATATGTACATAAATACAGATATACATATATACATACCTAAATGCTATATAATACATATATGTACATATAAAAATTATACGTATATATATATATATACTTATACGTTTATACAAATATATATACATTTATACGGGGGGGGGTATACGTACTGTGTCGTGTCTGGGGGGTGTCCGCCGTGTGGTCGTCGCCGGCGAGGGTGGCCGGGCGGAGCTCCGGCAGCTCGCGGGAAGAAGTGGTTAGCAGCAGCAGTCAGCAGCTAGGTTTCGCTGCGGGGGCTTGGTTGGCCGGCTGCGGCGTCGACAGGGGGCGAGCCACGGCAGAGAAGGAGGGGGCTGGCCGGGGGTGGCGTCGGTGAAGTGGGGTGGTTGACTGAGCAGCGGCGATGAGTCGGGGGACGTTCGGGGGGGGGGGGGGTCGGCTCGGCTGTGTGGTGCTAGCTCGTGGATGAGGATGGTAGTGATTGCAGTGGCTGTAGGCGGAGCGGGAGCCGGTGGGGATGGCTGGAGGAGGGGGAGTGGGTGCTGGTCGGAGGGGGAACCGTCGCGGTGGTGGTCGGACGCGGTGGTGGCCGGAAGGAGGCTGCGGGAATGGTCGGGTCGGGGAAGAGGGTATCGGGGGGGTGAAGAAAGGCTGTTGTGGCAGTGGTTCAGGCGGAGGCGGCGGTCGTGGTGGCCGTGGTTGTGGATCAGTTGGTAGGGGCAGGGATGGCGGTGACACTGGTGGCGGTCGTTGCCGGAGATGACGGAGGCGGCGGGCTGCGGAAGGGGTCAGGGTGATGAGGGCTGAGTGAGGGTGGTTGTGTGTAGCTTTAGGAATTAGGGTTTTTGGTTGTGGTTTTGGATTTTTGTGTGTAATAAATGTGATGTAACTTGATGTATATGTAGGAGAGAGAGAGGGGGGGCTGCCTATGGATTAGGGCCGGCTGTGTGTAGTTTTTGGGGAGTTGGGGAGGCTTCATCATGATGAGGGGAGGGCTAGGAATTAAGCATTTCAAATGAAGGGTCATGATGTGCCCTCCAAAAAGTGATACAAGTACATAAAAAATGGAGGGAAAAATATATGGTGACCGGTCAAGGAATGTAGGCTCTTTCTCCATGTGGTTGGGCCAATGAGGGAGGGCACCTCATTGCAATTTTGCACAAAGGCCCCTGAACAAATTGGAATTTGTACAAATTCTAGAATTGGGGATTTGATGTAACAAAACACCATATTTGGTATTTTATATTAGGCTAGGATGGTGTATGGTGTTTTGTATGAGGCTTGTGGATGTGTGTGTGGGTTTGGGTTAGAGTTGGGTCTAATTTAAATAAGGCTAGGTCACTACATTAATTAATTTATAATTAATGCACCGGGTGTCTCTAAATTAATTTAATAAATACCGGGGGTCTAAATTTGGGTGGCACAAGCGTCATTGGTGTGGTAGGCTCAGAGTATAATAATGTCATGATCGGGGTTGGTCAAAACGAGTTGAGGTCGGGTCTCAATTTCGATTGGAACGGACAACGAACGTAAATATGCAATTTATTTAATTTACATACGGACGTTTCTAACGACTTTTGTGCGACTAAAATCAGGCACAAAAATAAGTATCCGGGGGTTGCACAAAGGTCATTATGGTAGGTTGGTATGTCTAGGCCAAGTGTATGGAATTTGTTTCAGGGTAACAGCTAGGGTAGTGTCCTAAATATCGGGACAACGGTAAGGCGTCCTAAGTAATAAAAGCATTGCACAAATATTTAATACTATGTATAATAAATTCTAATTAGGACCAAAATAACCCTAATCATGCTATCTTGTTAATTATAATAATTTTTTTGTCGAGGGGGTTTACAATCTACCCAACTTATAAGAATTTTATTCTTGAAATTAAAATAACACATAATAATCTATAAATCATCAAGTAATGCTACAGACATACCTAGGGCTGGTGGGGCTGGTGTTTGTACTATCTGTCGAGCTCTATCGCTATACTGGGAACACTCCTGAGCTTGATGTTGGGTTGATCCGCACCTCAAGCACAGTCCTAGTCTTCTTCTGCAATCTTTCTGGACATGTCCCTTCTTTCTGCAAAAGTGACACGTTGGTAGCTTCCTCTGTTGATATGGCACAATCTTCTGTTGTGTCTGTGCTCTTGGATGGCAAATTGGTCCTCCTGCTCAAAGCTGAGCTCTTGCTGGTACAGTCATGCTGGAATGCCTTGATCCTCTGCTAATAGCCTCCTGGATCCTCGCCTCTGATAGGACTTCCTCTATGAGATCCTCGCCTGAGTAGTAGTGTACCTCTGCAGCTCGAAGGTAAGGCCGTGATGGAATCTCCTAGCCTTCTCCAGGTCGTTGGGTATCAGGGCTGCACCAAATCGGCTGAGTCGGCTGAACTCCGCGTCGTAGACATCCACGGTCAAGTTTCCTTGCTCCAGGTGTAGGAACTGGGAGTACATGGCGTTCCTAACCATAGCGGAGAAATACTTCGCATTGAAGTACTCCAGAAATTCCTTCCAAGTCTGCGTCCTGCCGACGCTGCGCTCCATAGAATCCCACCAGTGATGGGCGTTGCCTATGAGTTGGGCCCTAACTGCGGTCATCCAGAGGTTGGGGTGTAGTTGCTAACCCTCCAATAGCATCTCAGTGTTGGAGACCCAGTCTGAGATCTCTTCTGCAGTCTCCTTGCCTGAGAAGGTTCTCGGTTCCATCTGGTAGAAGCCTTGTACAGTGCCCACTGGCTGGACAGGTGCAGGTGCTGGTGCTGCTTCTTGGGCAGGTGCCCTCTCGATTACCGCCATCAGGCCCTGTCTCAGGGTCTCCGTCTGATGCCACTGGGCCTGCATCATTGTCTGAAAGAACTGGAACATCTGTGGTTGTTCCTCCGCTGGTGACATCTGGGGTGGAAACGGTGGAGGTGGTGGTAGTGGTACCTCCGGCTGCCAAATTGGTGTCTCCTCGGATGTTGGCCTCTCAAAATGCGGCATCGGAGTGGCCCTCGAGGTCTGTCCCTCGAAGTGCTGTATCGGGATCGTCTGCGATGTTTGGCCCTCTGGCTGCTGCGTCCCGTCATTGGGAGAGGTCTGATGCCAGTGTATCATCGGGGCCTGGGGGATCACCTGTGCCTGTGGCTGAGGCTGCTCTCTGGGTGGTCCCTAGGACGTCTCCTCCCTCGGTGCAGGGGCTGATGGTACTATGGCACTAAGTGTCTCGCGTCTGCTGCGTAGGTTCATCTCGCTGTAAGAGATAGAATTTCATTAAAAGAGAACGGAATAACAAGCGGGATGCAGATATTTAATTTAATCAAATATGAAGGAGGTTCAAAGGCGGAAAGTGGATGAGATCTATTAATTTCTATCCTATTGTAGGCTCGCTGGGCATGTTACCATACCACAAGCGATTATCATGAGCTGCATGGGCCACCACTAAAACCATGTCACGCCCCAATCCCAAAATATACGGGACCAGGTCACGTGGCATTGGCCAGCTGACACGACTCCGAAGGATATCCCAATTTAATGGATCCTACCGAAGCGTGCTACACTGTCCTAAAATACTAACAAGTCTAATACGCTAATATATAGCAGGCAATGTCTAATCTCATCCACAGAATACAACATCATAAAGACTGAAATAAATGCTGGTAATTAAAATACAAGAGTCTGAATATCCATAATACATCTGAAATAGTCTGAATGCGGACAAACCCACTGAAATACAGAAATGAAAATAAAGTGCAGAAAGAGGTAAGATAACTAGACTAGAGTATCAACTAGCTAGATATGAAAACTCTAGTCCAATGCAGTTGCGTACTCAAATTACGGGAACTCTCCTGGAAATGCCTCGAAGTCCTCAATCAGGAATTATGTCTCTACTCCTGCTCCGTAGATGGTAGGGTACAAGTGCTCGTCCGGATCTGGAAGAGAACCAGGTCCTCAGAGGGACGTAACAAGTATACAGAAATGCATGCCATAAATTAAATACTGTGTAAACTCAAGGGTAATCTAACCAGCTAAGTGAAATGCACTTTGAAGACAACCCTGGTACGTATGGGTAGGTGAAAGGTATAAAGCATAGCGTCGAGCCAGAGGCTAAGTACCTGGCATTAGCTGTAAACTGAACGCCAGGAGTATATATGCTGACTATATCACCGATCATGATAGCGCGCAGCTAGTAACCTCTACCGGATGTATCAACACGCATATATGCCCATAACCGGGAACCTGAGCCCATAATCGGGTAACACATGGCCCATAACCGGGTAACACTGAGGCTCACGGCCCCGCAGTTTACTCTGAAACTACGGCGGCCAAATGTCTGTCCCATACGCCTACTAATTGTCTTCTCCGTCCAATGTCAATGTACAAGTCGCGAATGCGACGTGGATACCTCATATTATGATGCAAGTCGCTACAGAAATAAAACAACTAAGCTAAATGTCGTCACACGTGCTACTCATGCTGATGGCCAGTCGATCATGAAGCACGCGTCCCTACATGAACTCACTCTGTGACGTGTTTAGATACGTGTCAAGGCCTGGGAAGTCATATTGATAACTCATCAACTTTAGGTGGGTCCACTAGACACTAAGTCAGACACAAGTCCTAACGTCAACGTCTTCGTTGACTGCACCCGAGTCTTCTCGGACGCGCACAGTTTAATATTAAAATAATAAGATGTGCAACTAGATAAACTTCTGAATTTAACAGTAACAACAAGGCAAGGTAAACTTGCCTGAAACTCTGGCGTGCACAAGCAATGTTCCGGAACCAGCAGTCAAGGTAGCACCGTCTCGGATGCCTACGAACAGATAACAATAATTATGATTCACTAAATTTTACACCATGCTTAATTATCTATGTTAACCTAGTACAAGTATACATATCTAACACATATACACATATATACTATAGATAATTTAATAACCTATATACTTATATATTCAACTGCATTTAGACATATGTATATATATATATATACATAATGCATTAATAATATATAACATATATATATTGTTCATTATGTATAAGGAATTTAATAACATATATGTACATACTACTATAGTACACAGATATAGTATTTAAATATTTTATATCAATACCACCATACATATATAATTACATATATTCATTAGTTAATATATACTATAATATATTAATACATAGAATAAATACTTGTATAAAAATAATACATGTTTGAATTTATATATTAAATAACATGTATACATATATACCTAACATAATTACATCATACCTATATATATACATATATATACAAAATACAGTTATACATATATACTTACATATATGAATTAATACATATATATATATATATATATATATATATATATATATATATATATATATATATATATATATATATATATACGAGTATACATTTATTCATACACATATATATAATATATATACAATTATAAGTAAATACATATATATATATATATATATATATATATATATATATATATATATATATATATATATATATATATATATATATATATATATATATATATATATATATATATCATTATGTATTATATACCAATATATTTACTATATATATATACACATATATACACAATATATATTTGAATATTCATTATATACATATACAATTATATATATATAAATACATATACTATTATAAGTAAATACATATATATACATATATACATCACTATGTATTATATACCAATATATTTACCATATATATATATATATATATATATATATATATATATATATATATATATATATATATATATATATATATATATATATATATATATATATATATATATATATATATACATATATACACAATATATATTTAATTATGCACTATATACATATACAATAATATATAGATACATATACATATAAAATTATATATAGATACATATACATATACAATTATACATATATACTATATATTATATAATACATTTTTACATATAGGAAATAATACACACACATATATATATATATATATATATATATATATATACATATATACGTATATATATATATTTTATATATATAATTACATATACTTTAATATACGTATATATGTATACATACGCATATACCTACATACATATACATATACATATATATTTATTAATACGAATATATATATATATATATATATATATATATATATATATATATATATATATATATATATACATATATATTAGGCAATACATTATATATACGTACCTAAATACATATATATATATACATAAAATTATATTAAACTAATGCACATATGTACATAAATACAGATATACATATATACATACCTAAATACTATATAATACATATATGTACATATAAAAATTATACGTATATATATATATATATATATATATATATATATATATATATATATATATATATATATATATATATATATACGTTTATACAAATATATACAAATATATATACATTTATACCGGGGGGGTATACGTACTGTGTCGTGTTTGGGGGGTGTCCGCCGTGTGGTCGTCGCCGGCGAGGGTGGCCGGGCGGAGCTCTGGCAGCTCGCGGGAAGAAGTGGTCAGCAGCAGCAGTCAGCAGCTAGGTGTCGCTGCGGGGGCTGGGTTGGCCGGCTACGGCATCGACAGGGGGCGAGCCGCGGCGGAGAAGGAGGGCGCTGGCCGGGGGTGCCGTCGGTGAAGTGGGGTGGTTGACTGAGCAGCGGCGGCGAGTCAGGGGACGTTCGGGGGGGGGGGGGGTCAGCTCGGCTGTGTGGTGCTAGCTCGTGGATGAGGATGGTTGTGATTGCGGTGGCTGTAGGCGGAGCAGGAGCCGGTGGCGATGGCTAGAGGAGGGGGAGTGGGTGCTAGTCGGAGGGGGAATCGTCGCGGTGGCGGCCGGACGCGGTGGTGGCCGGGAGGAGGCTGCGGGAATGGTCGGGTCGGGGAAGATGGAGTCGGGGGGGGTGAAGAAAGGCTGCTGTGGCGGTGGTTTAGGCGGAGGTGGCGGTCGTGGTGGCCGTGGCGGTGGCTCAGTTGGTAGGGGCGGGGATGGCGGTGACACTGGTGGCGGTCGTTGCCGGAGATGGCGGAGGCGGCGGGCTGAGGAAGGGGTCGGGGTGATGAGGGTTGAGTGAGGGTGGTGGTGTGTTGCTTTAGGAATTAGGGTTTTTGGTTGTGGTTTTGGGTTTTTGTGTGTAATAAATGTGATATAACTTGATGTATATGTAGGAGAGAGAGAGGGGGGGGCTGCCTAGGGATTAGGGCCGGCTGTGTGTTGTTTTTGGGGAGTTGGGGAGGCTTCATCATGATTAGGGGAGGGCTAGGAATTAAGCATTTCAAATGAAGGGTCATGATGTGCCCTCCAAAAAGTGATGCAAGTACATAAAAAATGGGGAGAAAAATACATGGTGACCGGTCAAGGAATGTAGGCTCTTTCTCCATGTGGTTGGGCCAATGAGGGGGGGGGGGGCACCTCATTGCAATTTTGCCCAAAGGCCCCTGAACAAATTAGAATTTGCACAAATTCTGGAATTGAGGATTTGATGTAACAAAACACCATGTTTGGTATATTGTATTGGGCTAGGATGGTGTATGATATTTTGTATGAGGTTTGTGGGTGTGTGTGTGGGTTTGGGTTGGAGTTAGGTCTAATTTAAATGAGGCTAGGTCACTACATTAATTAATTTATAATTAACGCACCGGGTGTCTCTAAATTAATTTAATAAATATCGGGGGTCTAAATTTGGGTGGCACAAGCGTCATTGGTGTGGTAGGCTCAGAGTATAATAATGTCATCATTGGGGTTGGTCAAAACGGGTTGAGGTCGGGTCTCAATTTCGATTGGAACGGACAACGAACGTAAATACGCAATTTATTTAATTTACGTACGGACGTTTGTAACGACTTTTGTGCGACTAAAATCAGGCACAAAAATCAGTATCCGGGGGTTGCACAAAGGTCATTATGGTAGGTTGGTATGTCTAGGCCAAGTGTATGGAATTTGTTTCAGGGTAACAGGTAGGGTAGTGTCCTAAATATCGGGACAACGGTAAGGCGTCCTAAGTAATAAAAGCATTGCACAAATATTTAATACTATGTATAATAAATTCTAATTAGGACCAAAATAACCCTAATCATGCTATCTTGTTAATTAAAATAAATTTTTGGTCGAGGGGGTTTACAGATACTCTCCCGCGGATAGCGACCGGGGTGCATGAGAGTTGTAGAGGTGACAAAATGTGGAGAGACTCATGTGAGCTGGTAAATGGTGAGGGAATTCGTTTTTAAAAATTTAACTACAATTTTTTGGTTAACAATTAAGAAATCAAGAAACCATTAATTAGTTAGTTAAATATATAAAGAATTGATTATTAGTAATAGATAATTTAAATAACACAACTCAATGAGTAATTTTAAAAAAAAATTAGTGAAATAGTTAATAGTAATAATAATAATAATAAGATTATAACAAGGCAATTTAATAATTAAAATTTTAAGAAAATGAATTGCTAATAGGTAGAAATTGAAATTTTGAAAATTTAGTGGGTTTACAATAAATACAGGTAAAACACAAAATCGATGGTCGAGAGCTCGATCTACGAGGATTGCAATATACTATTAGTATATGCGAATTCACGTATTGCGAGAAAACACTCTTTATCAAATATATCGAAATCACTTATTACGAGTAAATATGTAATACGGAAAAAAATACAAATACATATTTCTAGAAAATATTGATACTGGAAGATGGTTACCCTTGAAAAAAATATTTTTTTAGTAGTATAATTCCATAGAATATCTTCGAAACCGTTGAAGTTGGTAGAAGACTTGGATAACAATGATATTGTTTATAGATATATAATGAATTATATTTTCAAAGAAAAATAGCAGTCACAACTATTGGAGCAAGTATTTTAGAAGTGCAATGCGGACGAAAACAATGCAATCTCAAGTTACCTCTGGCAATACTAAGTACGAAGATCATCCAACGATATGGGGAAAAAAATATAGAAACATTGCCAATAGCAATTGTCATTAGTCTTAAAATGTTAAATTTCCGGTAAGTCGGCATGCATCACATTCCTGTGCCCAAAGCAAAGTTTGAAACAGAGCAGGTGCACTTAATTTGCAAAGATTGAAAACTAGTGATACTTATCTTCATATGAGATTCTCCTATAGGAAATTTTCTTACTATCTCTAGAAGGTTCATTGTTCCTTCTTCTATTGCTTTGGTATTTGAAACAGTTTTGAGGAACCTGATATAGCTAAAAATATTTGAAAGAAACTTAAGCAACTTGAGTTTGGTTGATAAAAAAGATGTTGAGAGCTTTTAACTAGGCAACATCCTCTCAGTACGAGTAAAAAGACTTCCTGTAGATAGTGATCAGTAGCAGAAATCACAGAACTATAAAAGGCTACAAAACACAAACTCCGATAGTGCTCAATTATGCTCCCATTCACAACAAGTTGGTACGGAATGTAGTTAAAGAAAAGTTGAAAAAGCTCCAGCTGATGGGATAGTCTTCTCAGGTCACAAAACCCCCAAAAAAAAGTTGACCAAGCATTATAACTAATTTGGCAAAGAAAATTAGCTTACAAGTTAAGGAAAATGCTAAGTTTACTACCGAATGCTTACAACCTACCTACAACCCTCTTTTTCTTACTATGTAGACCACATTGGACTCCAACTCTCCTCCAATAAATGGCTGCCACGTGACACTCCTGTCACGTAATGACTATATGGCAGACACCGGATTCCATATATCCCTCCTTACCCAATGGACGGCCGCCACGTGGCAGTTGTAAGAAAAATGTAAGCATTTGGTTGTAGGCATAGCATTATTGGCAAGTTAACCCACCCTCCCACCACACAACACACACAAAACAAATCACCAGCACCACATTATAGCGGACCGGATCAGCTGTCCGGATAACACTATCATGTACCTGTCTCTCCCCTATTTGTATCTGTTTTGAATTTTCTTTTTTTTTATTTGGTCGATGGGACCCACATGTAATACAGGAGGGACAGGGACCAGACAGTGTTATCCGGACAGCTAATACGATTTGGTATGTCCCGATACGATAACGATACTGACTGATACCGACCGATAACGATACTAGATGTCTCTTTTCCAGTTAATTTGGCAAAGAAAATTGAATAAAGTCAACAAGTGTGTAAAAGCATAGTAAAATAGTAAAAGCATGCAAAAAATTGACACTTATTTATTGCAGATAAACTAAACGGTAAAGATGGCTACTATTTCATTTAATTCCAAAATTACTAACAAACAACATAAAAAATATTTAAAATTATGTCTAAGTATATAATAAAAAAATTTTAATTTTAATAATGTATTAATAATAATTATTATTTTTGATATAAAATAAAAATAAAAATCCATACTCGGAACTGATACATGAATCAACACATCATTAAATCTTTTAAGCAATGAGCGATAGTCAAGCCAATAATGAATGTCGAAACTGCGATCCAAATACTAACAGAAAGGCCGAATAATAATTTGAGAAATTTTGAGTTGTACTTCACTTTATTGGTCATATTTCAAGGTACACCCAAGTGCTTTACCATAATATAAGTCATCTCCCACATTTAACGGATTTCGGCCAACATTGGCGGTCAACTGAGTTGACCCAATTTTTTTGGACGAAATTGCTCCCGTCTTCTTCCCAAGCTGCCGACAGTCCCCCGCCTCCCCCGCCGTGCTCGCCCCCCCCTCCTCCGCCTCCTCTCAGTCCTCTGCCATCACCATTACCACCACCTTCTTCACCACCACCACCACTATCACCAACACCACCACCAACTTCACCAACACCTGCTCCCCCGCTCCCCCATGGTGTCGCCCCCTCCCCCGTGCCTCCGATCCCGCTCACCCAGCTCCCCTTCCCGCGCGACCCCACCAACCTCCCCAGCGCACCCCCTGCAGCGACCCCCCGCCCTCTGAGCCTTCGCGCTCCCGCGGCCGCCCCTGCAACAACCCCCCGCCCCCGGCGCTCCCGCGGCCACACCCCACGCTCCCCGCAGCAACGATGCTCCCCTGCGCTCCCTAGCGGCCGTCGTGCTCCCCCGCGGCCGCCGCACTCCCCCGCGACGCGTGGCCCCGCTCGGCCTCCGCTTCCCCCTCCGTCAGCGTATGCCCCCACCGCCCTGCTCCCCCTCAGCAACAGCCCCCTTAGCAACCCCCCCCCCTCTTCTCCCCTCCCAGCAGCAACAGTCGTCCCCCGCGCTCTCCCGCAGCCGTCGGCGATGCTGCTGTCGCTACCGCTGGTCGACTTAGAGGAGGGACATTTTCGTCACAAATTATGGATCAAAGTTGCTGACCGTTAATAATGGATACTTTCCGTCAAAACTGAAAAAATTTGTACAATATGACAAATACTAAAATGTACCTTAAAGTATGATAAATAAAATGAAATACAATTCAAATTTTCTCTAATAATTTCCATACCGACATTGGAAACCTTGACACACATCACTACCACACACACTGCACCACCAAACTATTGAGACGTACCATCATATGGAATCAACTTGACTATCATTGCTTAAAAGAAACACAATCACCAGTAAAGATTCACAAGTCTCACTTGGCCTTGATTGATCTGAAGATGTTCCACTCATAAAAGACAAGGAGGTGAAGACAGCCTCTTTTGAGTGGCACCCATCTTGCCCTATACAAAAGCTACACACTAATGCCTATCATTTCGGCATCTGATCTTGGAAGTTTTTATGGTTTCTTATCAAGATGGGATCGAGGAAATCGAAAGAAAGATTCATTAAGAACGATGAGCTATAGCTGAAATTGACAAGCATAAGATTAGCCACATTATGACAGGCAATCTTTGAGTAGTAGTTATAGCTGATAATTGCTACAACAGGAAAGCTGAAGAGCAAATAATGTCTGCGCAAAAGAAATGGACCGTTCTTATTAGGCAGGAGACTTGATCCTTTCCATAATTGCTTGTCCCTGGCTCACTGATATATGACCACGCAGCACCTAGTCTGCTGTTGATGTTGACTTTGTGTTGTGGTTAACCCTCTTGAATACAGCCGTAATTTTGTGATTTTTACTTGCAGACAGAGCATGTTGAGCAATGATCTATAAATGAACTTCATTACTAAACATAATATTAACCACATAATGACAAACAAGAGGACTTTTCTTGATAATGTATGCACTTTTCTTCGTTATAACCTTCAGTGATTAGCACCCTACAAGGCAATGAGCGAGGCATGGCTGATTGTGTGAGCAATTAACATGAAGATACAAAAATAAAGAAGAATGGCGGACAAAAACAGGTCCATTATCATTTTTTACTTGGAGCACAGATGGGTTGGATTGGAGCAAAGTCCTAATCCTACCTAGTCAATGAGTTCTAAATATGGAAACGTATGTCAATCCTACATAGGATTGAATTTTCATATATGGACACATGACATGTTGTATAAAGGGACATAAGTTTCATTTTAAATAGATAAATTGTGCTCAACGAAAGCTGTTGAATAAGTTCAACACAAAAGTTTGAGGGAGAGATTTATTTTATTTATCTTCGTGGAAGAGAGTTCTTGGGATCAAGAAGAGAAGTGTTGTGAGAGCTATTATAATTTATTTTTTTCTTCATAGTGGAACTAAATTACCCTCGTCCGTGGAAGTATGTATCTTGGCCGAACCACGTAAATTTTTTTCTTTACGGTTATAAATTTTTTTTTTGTATGGTGTTTTCTGATTTCTTGGAAAATAAATTGAGAAGTTCAATAGAAAGAATATTTTTGGCTTTTGGAAAAGCCAGATAATGACGTTCTCATATCTCAAAAGTTTCACAAGTCATTACAAGGAAGGTCAAGAAAGATTGCTGACCTGACCGATGATGACTGAGACGACATGGATCTCAAAACATGTGTCGCTATTCACCTGTATTTGGAAAGGGATGTCGTTTTCTCTTTGAAGGATGGAACCACTAACGATGGGCTCTAACTGAAGTTGGAATTAGTCTATATGACGAAGGCGCTTACCAACCGACCTTATATCTTAAAGTCTCTCTATAGAGTAGTGACGGAGGAAGGTACACCAATTCGAGATCATATCTCAAAATTCTATTTAATTATTTTTGACATGAAGGATGTTGACATACATGTTGATGATGATCATTTGGCGCTAATCCTATTATTTTCTTTGTCCGATTCTTATGCGAATCTTATTCAAATTGAGATTACTATAAGGACTCAATTTTCATATATGAGACTATGATTGCCTAATTGTCTAATGTGGTGCGAAGGTTAGCTTCTAATAGTAGAAATAATAGAGATCATACCCAAGATTTTATGGCAAGAGGGAAGATAAATGATAGAGCATCTATTGAGAAGGTCAAGATCCAAGTCCAAGACATCTATTGAGAAGGTGAGTGCTTCAACTGCAATGAGAAAGGATATTGTATAAATACGTGTACTAACCGAAAAGACAAGAACAAGAAAAAAGAGAATAAGGTAGAGAGAAGGTGATGAAGTGAACTGCGCTTCAGAAGATGACAATGATATGGTCTATTTTTTGATGGCACATGAAAACATGAGTGGCCGTTGGATTCTCGATTATGGATGCTCCTATCATATGTGTCCAAAGAGGGAGTAGTTTTCTTTCTTGTAGGCGATAGATGGTGGTTCTGTCTTGATGGACAACAACAATGTTTGTCGAGCTGTTGGAATTGGGTGTATCAAGGTGAAGATGCATGATGCAATTGAACGAACTTTTATCGATGTCAGACATATTCCCGACCTCAAATAAAATCTTATTTCTCTTTATGCTCTTGACTCAAATACTTACAAGCTGTTGCTGATGGTAGAATCTTATGGGTTCTTTGTGGTTCTTTGGTGGTGATGAATGGTCATCGATAGGATAACTTTATATATTATTTGTAAGCACTGGGATTAAGACTTTATTAATCAGTACATCTTATGTGTCTTATAACATGCATTTTTGGCATATACGGCATGCACATATGAGTGAGAACGATCTATCCTTACTGAGAAATCATGGGTTACTGAAGAACTTGAAGAAGCCAAGTATGGATTTCTACAAGCATTGTGTTTATGGAAAGCTGCACAAGGTGATCTACAGTACAAGCAAGCATAAGACTTGATCTATCTCGATTATGTGCATACAGATATATGAGGACCTAGCAAGATTTTTCCAAGAAGGGAGAAAAGTATATGTTAGTTTTATTAATGATTATACTCAGTATATTTGGTTGTATTTCATCAAAACCAAGGATTAAGGGTTTGAGAAGTTCAAGCAGTATAAAGTGATATTGGAGAACAAAACAGGAAGAAATGTAAAGACATTAAAATTTGACAATGGTAGTGAATATACCTATGGACCTTTGAATGATTTACGTACTCATGAAGACATCATAAGACATTAGACTGTTAGGAACACGCCGCAGCAGAATGGATTACCAGAGATGATTAACTGAATCTTTCTTGAGAAAGCACTATGTATGCTATCCAATACCAATTTAGGCAAGGAATGGTGGGCGAATTCAATCACCAACTCCGACTATAGACTATAAGACTTCATATTAATATATGACCAAAAAACCAGTAGATTATAGCACTTTATACGTATTTGGATATAAAGCTTACTATCATGTCACTGAGGGGAAGTTGATTTTGAGATCCAAAAAAGCCATTTTCTTGAGATATACACAAGAGTTGAAGGGATATCGTCTGTACTACATGGAGGATAAGAAGTTAATGATCAGCGGGGATGTCACCTTTCTTCAGTTCTTGCTTCAAGCAAGAAGAGTGAGTCTGATTTAGATGTTAGTGAATCTAAAAAATCTCATACTATTGAGATTGAGCAGTTTGAGAATGCATCATTTGATATGGAGGTTTCGGAAGATGTTCATCACACCACATAAGAACAACAATCAAAGGAAAATCAGCACCAACAAGATTCATTGGCTACCACTAGGACAAGGAGACCGATCAAGCCATTGTACATGTATGAATTTGATGAACCGGTCAAGCAATATGGACAGTTGAATGTGCTGGCATATGCACTATCAATCGAGGATCATGAGGCTATCAACTTCAGACAGATTGTCAAAGTTACTAGCATCTAGAGATGGATAGTAGTTATGCATGAAGAGATTGAGTCTCTCAACAAGAACAGTATATAAATTTTGGTTCCATTGCCCATGGACAAGCGAGCCATAGGCTACAAGTGGGTATACAAGAAGAAGGAAGCTTCTCTAGAGCCAAGTGGCAATCGGTTCAAGACAAGATTAGTGGAAAAAGGCTATGCACAGAAGGAAGGGAGAGGACTACAATGAGATCTTTTCTCCGGTGGTCAAGCACAGTTTTATTCGTGTATTGTTGAGCTTGGTAGCTCATCGTGATCTCAAGTTGGAGCAAATTGATGTTAAGATGGCATTATTTCATGTAAATCTTGACAAAGAGATTTATTTGCATTAACCAGAGGGCTTCAAGGTGTTTGGCATGGAGAATCGTATGCGTTTATTGAAAATATTGTTATATGGGTTGAAGCAGTCATATCGACAAGGGTACAAGTGGTTCGACACCATCATAGCATAATATGATTTCACCTGAAGTAAGTATGATTTTTGCGTTTATTTTCATAAACTTCATGGTGGAGGATACATCTATCTGTTACTTTATATGGATATATGCTTATTGCTTCAAAAAGCATAGTAGAGATTGATAAATTGAAGTCTCAACTTAACTCTGAGTTTGAGATAAAGGACTTGTGTGGAGCTAAAACGATTTTGGAGATAAAAATTAAAAGGGAGAGGGAGAAACAAAGACTGTCTTTGTCTTAGAAGTCCAATATTAATAAGATCATTTCTTGTTTTGGTATAAAAATGCATAGTATATTTCTACTCCATTATATGATCATTTTAGGCTCTCAGCCTTGTTATCCCCTACTACAGATAAGGAGAAGGAGCATAGGACTCAAGTTTCTTACGCAAGTTCAATGGACAGCTTGGTGTATACTATATTGTGCACTCGACCAGACATTGCACATGTCATAAGTATGATTAATCACTTTATGGTTAATCCGGGGAAGAAGCATTGGGTGGCTGTAAATATTTAGGTACTTGAAGAGAACTATTGACGTAGGATTACTCTTTGGTGGAGACTTTAGTCAGGAAAGTGGATATGTGTATTCAAGCTATGCTCGTGATCTGGACATACGCAGGTCAACTACTGTAAGGACCCGTTCTGCTCAAGCGGAGAGACGATTCAAACGGCACAAGTGCGACGATCCGACCCGCTTTGCTCTGCGAGAAGACTCGCTTAAGACAAAGGATCCAGACTTGGCCATTCAGGAGTTCAGACTTAGACTTTCAAAGGCGCGCTCGGAGTATCGCTCGACCGAGGCGAATCATCGCTGAGGTAGGTGGCTACTAAGAACTTGTATTTTCTTTGCCTGCACACTTAAAAATATATATAGACGATACATGCTAGTCACTAGGCGAATCATCACTTGCATGCCAATAAAGAATACAACGCACCTAGCTAAGAGAATAATGATATCTTGTATTTCTTGTGTTAAAATATGGAAATTAAATTTGGCTTATGGTTGGACCCTCGCATGCTACCTTAGCTTCGTGCTAGTAGACTCCGCTAATGCTTCGAGTAGATCATTATACTCTTCGTGGTACACAGCTTCACTTGTTAACACTGCTCGCCTTATAGACTATGTCGTCCAATATGTCCCTTTACAGTTTTACTCCTCGCACCACCCCTTAGACCCATGCTAACGTAAAGGCTTATGTTCTAAAGTAGGCTATGCCTCATGTTTCCTTATGTTTATGCTTCAACACAGTTTTAATGCTTGCTTGCTTTACATATTCGCTATGCTTGTTATAATTTTATACCACAACCAAGTAATACTATCCATGTCTTGCATTTATCTATTTCACCGGAAGACTATCTAATAGTCATTCCATGCAAGTATGAACCAGAAAGTATTCGGGATCGTTAGGTTGCTAAGGTATTTCCTGAACTAGGGGAATGCATCAAGTCAAGTTGAACTCTGAACGAGAATCATGTCAAGTAAAGCAAGAATCATAGCTCGTAAAGCAATACTCGTTCAGAACAAGAATCAAGAATTATCATGTCATGTTGTAAATCTGGAAGACCCAAGATAGACTTGCATGTCGCGGACAACTTGATGCACAAAAGAGATTTTTCAATCTTGTTCCACAGACGGTCTTCCGGGCACCAGGACCGATCCGATCTGGATGGAACTTATACAGCCTTTTTTATGTGCGAGTAGGATGGCATGTTCGCCTCACGCTGTGTCATTCTCACTCTAAGGTTGATAGTCTCACGTGCTGGATGGGATGGCGTATAGTGCCTCATCTATCTTTTGTTGTACACCATCCTCGTTCAATACTATAACTTGTCCTTCATGGCTATGCCAGCGACTCATGTTCATATAGATAAGGCATCCTCACTTAGAGGCAATCCGTGTGCAAGTCATTGCATCGCATATGGAAATCTGGAACATATGAACGAATATGAGTATTGGACATATGTGCACACTTGTACATATTTTGAACACCTGAGACATCTTGTAAAACAAACCTAAGCAATCTTCTGTAATACTTCTATATAATACGTATAACTCGTGCACCAGAATTAGAACCCGCTCGTGACACTCGTGTTTTATTATGCGATTCCTTCGATTTCATTATATATATTCGTGCTTGGTTTAACTTGGTTTTATATTTTTAGACAGGAAGGACGGATGGTAAGTTAGAAAGTTGGTAAGTTTCGTCGTATTTCTCTTATATCGCACGACGCACTGCCACACGAGTTAGGCTTTTCATTATGCCATGAAACTGATCATAAGGCAAGACTACAAAGACAACTAAATAGATGGTGCATGAAACCTATATAACGTGTTTGGATTTGTCAAGCGGGCGAGAAGCCTCCCCACCAGTGCATTCATGTACTAATAGCCCACCAGATTGCTTGCACGGTACGGGAGAACCTCGTTCGGTGCAGAAACCCCTTCGTACGAGCTAAGACATAGAGTTCGCTCTGGAGCCTTGGAGCATTGCGTCCGGAGCTGAAGCACAAATAAAGGACATAATGTTAGAACATCGCCTAAGTATCATTCCAAGTTGTAAGCTACCTTCCACGCCTTTATCATTTTGAGAGAGAGATTGCTTGAGCGACTTATAATCTCAGCCTAGCACCGCTTGTAACACTGATTCAATATCAATAAAGTACTTATTTTACTTCTATACTTGTGTTATTCAATGCTTACGCTATGACAACTCTGTGAACTTGTTACCAATCGCCTGTTCGATTTCTTATTCTGCTGTATTTGGACTATCTGTGCGACTCTGTGGCATAGATATTTTACCACTTGTTCGGATCATGGCCTTGCACAGGCTTAGCTTGTTCTCGTGCGGCACCACGTCTAGATGAGAATGATCGTCCTATGGGAGCGCAGGCGAGGTAATTCATGCCTAGCAGGGACAACCAATTCTGTTGGAGATCGGGACGTGACATATTGGTATCAGAGCACGACTTTACGTCTTTGGAATTCATATCGATTATCTCAGTTTTTGAAAGCTCATTCATGGGTTATGTACATACTCTCTCTCTCTCAATGTTCCAACATAATATTTCATATAATGAGTCTAAATAATTTTAAAAAGTGCATGTGAATGGTATGATTGCTTGAACTGGATAGTTATGATTAGACCCTTGTGCCAACCTGTGTTAGACCTTATGGGAATAGACTCATGCTTAAAATTTGTAAGTTATGTGCAAACCCGAATACCTATACATGATTACCAAGCTGGTTAGTGTACGAGATAGAATATCGTTCAAACGGTTAGCTATGCACACAGCTTTTCGACTAAGTTGTGTTAAGTATCGCGCGCCAAGACCCTATTTGGTGCAAGCTAGTTTGTGAGCGAGATTTGAATATCGTTCAGATAAGGATAAGTCAGACTTAAAATGGCAACCGATAGTATGTTACCAGATTATCGTTAAGACGAATATAGAGGATCATGCTTGAATTTTAAGAAATAGCTCGGAAGATATTTTATGTCGGTATATGCAAATCAATTATAGTTTACTTTGATGACTATCAATAGAGGTATGTACAAGACTAAGATTTATCGAGGCGATGATAAGGGATTGCGCTATAGTTCTAAGGAACGAATTATTGGATATGCGATTGAACGATGCAAACGCGATTAGAATTTAATTGGATGACTCAATTCCTGAGTGGTGTATCCGATAACTTAGGAACAAATAAGCGATTTGAAGATTCATAAAGTATAGCTTGAATCCTAAGTGGTGTATTGATCGTCATAGAAATGTTCGAGCGAATTAAGAATTTCGAGATAGCAAGGAGTTTAGCAACAGGGATATAAGGCTTATATCGATAAGGGATTCAAGGTAATGGAATCAATATCTTGGTCAAGAAAAAACTTGATGGATCGTACATGCAATTTTGAATTAAATCAAACAGATTAAAACTTGGGAATGGATATTATAGTTTCAAATTAATAGACTTGATATGGTATCGATAGTTGGAAGATAGCACGGATTGATACAAGTAAAGAAATTGTTTTGTTTCAAGATTGAAATAGGAGATAACGGGATTGAACTTGAGTTGGGCGAACAATTTTGAATCGAGTTCGAAAGATAACACTCAACATTAAGCCTAGAAGAGAGCAATTATCCTGCGAGATTGTTGGCATGGTGATTTTACGTCCAGCGAGGATGATCGAACTTGCGAAAGACCATAGCGTGACAATTGAAGGATCATCTTGACTTATGGTTCGATACAATAAGATGAGTTTGAGAATGCAAGTGAATCGAAAGTATTTCGTTGATGAGTTAGTCTAGATCATGGAGTAAGACACGCTCGATGGTTTCTTGAATAGATATGTGAATCATGTTGGATGACTTAGAGTTATGATTGAGGTCAAAGATTTAGAATTAAATTATGGCTTGGTGGTCTAGACTTATAATTGATAGGCGAGTTCTATCAAACATGTTTGAGAAGATAGACTATGCAAATTGCTAGGCTTAACATATAATATTTATATATAATAGATTTAATTGAAAGGACCCGGACACTGTGTTAAACGGACGTATTAATGTGTGTAGAATAATCTGTGCTCGATGTTTAGAAATCTGAATGAAACGAGCTTGGGTAGAATATCCCGTGCAAATGAAGAATAGTTTTGCCTTAAGAATTGCGGCGATCATCGTGCGACAAATTTGTACGATGAATCGTATGCTTTGTAGCGCCCCGCTCCGCGTCGACGCTATGTACAAGTGAGATCGCCTTGCTTGCTCGAACGGAAGTCTTCTCGGAGAGTTCCCGACCGATTAATCAAAAGTGAGTGGACAGAACTGCATTCTCTGATTCTTGCACGATTTAATAATGAATCTGAGTTTTTGAATGCTTGTTTGCTTAAGAAGAATATTTTCATAAGAAGAATGATAGAACCGACTCAGCATGCTAATAAGAGAACTCACATAGCTTGTCGCTGAAACGAATATGATGCCTAACTAAGAGAATATGTATGCTTGTCTGAAATGAGATAGAACCATTGCTATGCTAAGAAAATAGAACTGCATATTTTACTTGATGTGATAATAGACCCGTGCCATGCTAGTCTCAACTGAAAAACCGTTCATATGCTTGCTTATCATCGTGTTTATATGGCTTGTCTTGAATGCTTAAGCTTAAAGGAATGAGTATGCTTGTCTTGTGTGTGCAGAGTCTAATAGTCCGCCCTGACGTCCGGTCCTTCAGGATCTTGGGGGGTGTGCTATTAGATTGTTATATGCTTGTGAATGTGAATGTGGCCTTGTCAGGTTGTGTTGCTATTATGAAAGAGATGTGCTAGTGAAATGTGGGTGCTTGCGGTGGATGGAGGACAAACGAAATATGGGAGACCAATAACGCGCCCTGAGCTCGGGGCGTAGATATTGGAAGGGAGGATGGAGATTCGATGGGGGTAAGACTAATAGTGCGCCCTGATGTTCCGGTCCTACGGGATCTAGGGGGCGTGGCTATTAGATGGGAGGCGGTGCTTCTGTTGAGAAGAGTTAAGTTTGCACTAGAGAAGTTCATGGAGATAGCTGCATTCAGGTAGTTAGGGCACATGCTAGATTTACCTTCTTGTATACCTAACTGTTTGATGCAGAGACGGACATGAAACTAAAGAACGGTAAACATATATGTTTATGCAAATTATTGCTAACTTGTATGTCTGCTGCAGGGATAACCGTTCAGCCATGGGGTTAGAAATATGAGTTTATGCATAAGCCTGCTTATTCATTTTGTTTGCACCTTAGAGAATACCCGTTAGGGCTTCATGCATTGCATCGGTCGGACAATGACTATTAGTGCAGAGCTGAACCTTGGTTACGGCTGCTATAATGGCAGTAATGTGCAACCATGAGTCACAGCTGCTAATAGGATCAGAATGTGAGTTATTGGTTAGCTGGATTACCGCTACCAATCCTGAGTTTCTCGGGGACCGACCTGTGATTGATAGTTTAACTTGTGTGCTTGATTGATGGTCCCTAAATGCTGTATGTCCCTGGAATCATTGGATATAGTTCACCGAACACGCTGCGCACACCCGAACAGGATTCCTCGTGTTTGAATTGGTTGCCTCGATTGATTGGTTGTTTGAATTCTATTTTCAAAGATGTTTTCAAATACACAGAAATATAACTCTGCTAGCGAACTGCATGAAATGAACCTAAGTAAAACTAGCAAGATCACTAGTAATGCAATGTTTTGCCACATGATTACTTAGTGTGGGTTTCAGGGGGTGTAGCTTCTATTCAGTTGTTTTATCTCTCCAGTACTTGTATAAAGTGCTGACCCACCAACAGTTTGCTTGTTCTTAGGTGTCTGTTCGTCCGAGGAAACGATAGCCGTGCCTCATCCCAAGGAGCCAGAAATCTGGAGTCGATGCCTGGAGCCGCATCAAGTTGTGCCTGCTTTGAGTTGCTTTCGTATAGAGGGACATAATGTATGGAACGGTATTATTGTAATCGAGAGAAAAGTGCTTGAGCGATTTGTAACCTCGGCCATGCGCCGCTTGTAATACTTTTCATTATCAATAAAAGAGCCTATTTTCATATGCCATAGAGTTCTTTACTTTTTTGCAATGTTATGTGCCGCTGCTTCAGTGTTGAATAGCTTACTTGCCCTTGTATCAAAACTTTGGCCTTGTGCAAGCGCACTTTAGGCTTGCACGGCATCACGTCCCGATGAGAACGATTGTCCCGCAGGAGAGCTGCGACGTGGTAATTCACGTTCAGCGGAGACTATCGGGCTTGCGGGAGATTGGGGCGTGACATAATGGTATCAGAGCGACTCGATTCTTTGCCTATTCCGTTGCCTCCAACTCTGAGATGTGCCTGATGTGAGATGCAATGAACGTTCCATACAGTAAGTCCGTAAATATTCTCAAAGTTGCCGGCAAAAGTTTTCTGGATTTGTTTTTATTTGCTTGATATATGATTTGTGATTTTTGGATTGCTGAGTTTTGATTTGGGATGGCGAGGGATGAGGACTATCGCTGCTTTGTGTTTTTGTGAGTTTCTCCTTGAGTTTCAAGGATGAAACACTTTATTGGTGGGTAAGTATGTAGCGCCCCGCTCCGCATCGATGCTATGTACAAGTGAGATCGCCTTGCTTGCTCGAACGGAAGTCTTCTCGGAGAGTTCCCGACCGATTAATCAAAAGTGAGTGGACATAACTGCATTCTCTGATTCTTGCATGATTTAATAATGAATCTGAGTTTTTGAATGCTTGTTTGCTTAAGAAGAATGTTTTCATAAGAAGAATAATAGAACCGACTCAGCATGCTAATAAGAGAACTCACATAGCTTGTCGCTGAAACGAATATGATGCCTAACTAAGAGAATATGTATGCTTGTCTGAAATGAGATAGAACCATTGCTATGATAAGAAGATAGAACTACATGTTTTACTTGATGTGATAATAGACCCGTGCCATGCTAGTCTCAATTGAAAGATTGTTCATATGCTTACTTGTCATCGTATTTATATGGCTTGTCTTGAATGCTTAAGCTTAAAGGAATGAGTATGCTTGTCTTGTGTGTGTAGAGTCTAATAGTCCGTCCTAACGCCCGGTCCTTCGGGATCTTGGGGGGTGTGCTATTAGATTGTTATATGCTTGTGAATGTGAATGTGGCCTTGTCACGTTGTCTTGCTATTGTGAAATAGATGTGCTAGTGAAATGTAGGTGCTTGTGGTGGATGGAGGACAAACGAAATATGGGAGACCAATAACGCGCCCTGAGCTCAGGGCATGGATATTGGAAGGGAGGATGGAGATTCGATGGGGTAAGACTAATAGTGCGCCCTGATATTACTATCCTACGGGATCTAGGGGGGCGTGGCTATTAGATGGGAGGCGGTGCTTCTATTGAGAAGAGTTGAGTCTGCACTAGAGAAGTTCATGGAGATAGCTGCATTCAGGTAGTTAGGGCGCATGCTAGGTTTACCTTCTTGCATACCTAACTGTTTGATGCAGAGACGGGCAGGAAACTAAAGAACGGTAAATATATATGTTTATGCAAATTGTTGCTAACTTGTATGTCTGCTGCAGGGATAACCGTTCGGCCATGGGGTAAGAAATATGAGTTCATGCATAAGCCTGCTTATTTATTTTATCTGTATCTTAGAGAATACACGTTAGGGCTTCTTGCATTGCATTGGTCGGACAATGACTATTAGTGCAGAGCTGAACCTTGGTTACGGCTGCTATAATGGTAGTAATGTGCAACCATGAGTCACAGTTGCTAATAGGATCAGAATGTGAGTCATTGGTTAGCTGGATTACCGCTACCGATCCTGATTTTCTCGGGGACCGACCTCTGATTGATAGTTTAACTTGTGTGCTTGATTGATGGTCCCTAAATGCTGCATGTCCCTAGAATCATTGGATATAGTTCACCGAATACGCTGCACACACCCGAACATGATTCCTCGTGTTTGAATTGGTTGCCTCGATTGATTGGTTGTTTGAATTCTGTTTTCAAAGATGTTTTCAAATACACAGAAATATGACTCTGCTAGCGAACTGCATGAAATAAACCTAAGTAAAACTAGCAAGATCACTAGTAATGCAATGTTTTGCCACATGATTACTTAGTGTGGGTTTCAGGGGGTGTAGCTTCTGTTCAGTTGTTTTATCTCACCAGTACTTGTATAAAGTGCTGACCCACCAACAGTTTGCTTGTTCTCAGGTGTCTATTCGTCTGAGGAAGCAATAGCCGGGCCTCATCCCAAGGAGCCAGAAATCTGGAGTCGATGCTTGGAGCCGCATCAAGTTGTGCCTGCTTTGAGTTGCTTTCGTATAGAGGGACATAATGTATGGAACAGTTTTATTGTAATCGAGAGAAAAGTGCTTGAGCGATTTGTAACCTCGGCCATGCGCCACTTGTAACACTTTTCATTATCAATAAAAGAGCCTATTTTTATATGCTATAGAGTTCTTTACTTTTCTGCAATGTTATGTGCCGCTGCTTCATTATTGAATAGCTTACTTGCCCTTGTATCAAAGCTTTGGCCTTTTGCAAATGCACTTTAGGCTTGTACGACATCATATCCCGATGAGAATGATTGTCCCGCAGGAGAGCTGCGACGTGATGATTCACGTTCAGCGGGTACTATCGGGCTTGCGGGAGATTGGGGCGTAACATGCTTGAACTTGTACCTATGACCTTGTGAACTGACCTAGTAATTAGGCAGACGATCCTATGCCGAGTGAACAAACTTGTGTGACCGACCTTAGCATATTGCTTGAGAAAGCCATAGAACTGGGCAACAAGACTTAGAGTTAGACTTGGAACGGTAAGTGTGTGCTATGTTTACCACGAACGTAATGGACGATAGGACATGGACGCTAGTCAGTAGATCAGCTAGATCGTGCTTGACGGTAGTGCAATACTTGGTTTAAGTAGGATTAGAAATGACTTGAATTGTAATTAACCCCAATGGAGGTATCATCATGATTCGTAAGACGAGAACCCTTAAGATTTTTATGAGTAGCTTGTTCGACTTTGCTACCTCTAAGTTTGGTTGAATGCATATGTTTGAGGAATGTCTTAAACTTGTGCACGATCCAAGACTCAGTGATATGTTAAACTCGAGTACAAATACTTTGCTATCGCTAAGTTGGTTGAAATGCATATGTTTGAGGGACGCCTTGACTATGTGCATGATCCAGACTCGCGATATGCTGATATCGAATGCTAGTGTAAGTGAATGTGTTAGATACGCTTGGACGAGTATAACAATTTGGATAAGTTTGTCTCAACCCTAGATCGTCATTCAAGATGGATTATCATGTACCCCACATTTAGAGATATGTGTTTCGCGCTAAAGCGCACCAAAGACTGAGTCATAGCTTAGATTGAATGATAGAGTCATTCAATAAGACAGACCCAGTACACACTAGACACGGAATAGGAAGCGAGTAGAAATTTGTGTTTGAATGAGCCTAGTGATACAGAGTGATATACTTATGATATATTTGATAGTGTGCGATAAAATGGTTTGCGCTCAGGAAGTCCGAGGATGAGACTTGTTCTAGATGGTGTATAATGTAACAACCCATTCCGCTTAAGCGGAGAGCCGATTCAAATGGCACAAGTGAGATGATCCGACCAACTTTGCTCTGTGAGAAGACTCGCTTGAGGCAAAGGATCCAGACTTGGCCCTTCAGGAGTTTAGACTTAGATTTTCAAAGGCGCACTCGGAGCATCACTCGACCGAGACGAATCATCGATAAGGTGGGTGGCTACAATGAACTTGTCTTTGCTTATCCTGTACACATAAAAATATATATGAACGATACATGCTAGTCACTAGACAAATAACCCCTTGTATGCTAATAATGAATACAATGCACCTAGCTGAGGGAATAATCCTATCTTGTATTGCTTATGTTAGAACATAAAAATAAAACATGGCTTATGGTTGGACCCTCGCATGCTACTTTAGCTTCGTGCTAGTAGACTCTGCTAATGCTTCGAGTAGATCATTATACTCTTCGTCGTACACAGCTTCACTTGTTTATACTGCAAGCCTTGTAGACTATGTCGTTCGATATATCCCGTTACGGTTTTACTCCTCGCACTACCCCTTAGACCCATGCTAATGAAAAGGCTTATGTTCTAAAGTAGGCTATGTCGCATGTTTCCTTATACTTATGCTTCAACACTATTTCAATGCTTGCCTGCTTTACATATTCGCTATGCTTGTTGTAATTTTATGCCATAACCAAGTAATACTATACATGCCTTGCATTCATATAGTTCACCGAAAGACTATCTAATAGTCATTATGTGCAAGTATGAACCTGAAAGTATTCGGGACTGTTAGGTCGCCAAGGTATTTCCTGAACTAGGGGAACGCATCAAGTTAAGTTGAACTATGAACGAGAATTATGTCAAGTAAAGCAAGAATCATAGCTCGTGGAGCAATACTCATTCAGAACAAGAATTAAGAATTAAGAATTATCATATCATGTTATAAATATAGAAGACCCAAGATAGAGTTGCATGTCGCGGACAACTTGGTGCACAAGGAAGATTTTTAAATCTCGTTCTACGGATGGTATCCGAGGCACCGGGACCGATCCGATCCAGATGGAACTCACGCAACCTTTTTTATGTGCGAGCATGATGGCGTGTTTGCCTCATGCTGCGCCATTCTCGCTATTAGGCTGATAGTCTCACATGCTGGACATGATGGCGTGTAGCACCTTATGTATCTTTCAAGACTATAACTCATCCTTTGTGGCTATGCCAGTGACTCATGTGCATATAGATACTTCATCCTCGCTTAGCGACAATTCACGTACGAGTTATTGCATCGTATTTGGAAATATGGAACACCTAAACGGATATGAGTATTGGACATCTGTGCACACTTGTACATATTTTGAACACCTGAGACATCTTGTATAACACACTTGAGCAATCTTCCGCAATACTTTTGTACAATCTGTATAATTCATGCACCTGAATTAGAACCCGCTCGTGACACTCATGTTTGCTTATATGATTCCTTGAATTTTATTTTATATATTCGTGCTTGGTTTAACTTTGTTTTATATTTTTAAATAGGGAAGAACGGATGGTAAGTTGGTAAGTTTTGCCGTATTTCTCTTATATCGTACGTCGCACTGCCACACGAGTTAAGCTTTTCATTATGCCATGAAACTGATCCTAAGACAAGACTAGAAAAGCAACTTAATAGATAGTATACGGAACCTATATAACATGTTTCGATTTGTCGAGTGGACGAAAAGCCTCTCCACCAGGGCATTCATGTACTGATAACCCACCATATTGCTTGCAGGGTGCGAAAGAACCTCGTTCGGTACGGAAACCCCTTCATGCGAGCTAAGGCATGGAGTTCGCTTTGGAGCCTTGGAGCGTTGCGTCCGGAGCTGAAGCACATATACAGAACATAATGTTGGAACATCTCCTATCGCTTGTAACACTGATTAATATATATATAGTGCTTATTTTACTTCCATACTTGTGTTATTCAATGCTTATGCTATGACAACTTTGTGAACTTGTTACCAATCGCCTGTTCGGTTTCTTATTCTGCTGTATTCGGACTATCTGTGCGAGTTTACGGCTTAAATATTTTATCGCCTGTTCGGATCATGGCCTTGTACGGGCTTAGCTTGTGCTCGTGCGGCATCACGTCCAGATGGGAACGATCGTCCTGCAGGAGCGTACGTACGATAATTCGCGCCTAGCAGGGACGGCCAATTCTACGGGAGATCGGGGCATGATAATTACTGGATACATATTCGATCTACGTGGTGTACCAGTCAGTTAGAGGTTTATATTGTAGGCTATATTTTCTTTATAGACTATGGAAGCAGAGTATATTGCAGTGACATAGGCAGTGATAGAGGGCATATGGCTTCGCAATTTTATTAATGACTTAGGGGTAAAACATGATATAGTTCATGTGCATCGTGAGAGAATTTATGCTATCCAGTTGGTAAAGAATCCAGTCCATCATGCAAGGACCAAGGATATTGATATTCGCTACCACTTCATATGAGATGTTGTAGAAGATGTGACATTGCACTTGAAGAGATATATACCAAGGACAACTCTGCTGATATGTTGACTAAGGTTATTCCTGGAGCTACGTTTCAACATTGTATGGACTTGCTAAAAATCCTTCTTGTTGCTTGAGAGCCCTTGGGGGTGGAATTGGCGAGTGGCTGACTTAGTAAAGTTATGCGGTATAGAAGTGTGTCGTGTCAATTTTGTTACAAAATCTTGTCGAGGTGCAGATATGAAGGAAAATGGCTGACAAAACAAGTAAATGGCCATTTTTTATTTGGAGCAAAAATGGGATTGGAATTAAGAAAATCCTAGTCCTACCTACTCAATGAGTTCTAAACATGGAAATGTATGCCAATCCTACAAAGGATTGGATTTCCATATATGGGCCTAAGTTTCATTTTATGGATTAAATTATGCTTAATAAAAGTTATTGAATAAGTTCACACAAGAGTTTAAGAGAGTTTTTTCTTTACCTTTATGGTAAAGACTTCTTGAGATCAAGGGGAGAAGTGTTGTGAGAGGTATTATAATTTTTTTTCTTCTTCATATTGGAACTCAATTACCCTTGTCCATAATGTAGGCATCTTGGTTCAACCATGTATATTCTTATCTTTGCGGTTATAAACTTTCTATGTGGTGTTCTTTGAGATTTCGTGGATTTAGTTTCATTGTGACCCAACAAAAAACATATAATATTCACTTAAGAAAATATTTTTTTCTGAAGTTCAGAGGTGTTAGAAATAATTCAAACAGTCTTTACTGTTTAATATTTTAAATAACTTTGTAGGCAGCTGCTTAATATTACGTGTTTGAACTATTCTTTAGATATTGATAAAGTAGTATAGTAGAGTCTATAAAAGGTTGTTGATGTAGTGATAATTTAAATACAATTTTCAGAGTAATAAAATTTTCATCTTAAGAGACACTTCCTCTATTAAAGATTATTTTTATACGCCATTTCCTTCACTACATAGCAACATCTATAGTGGTAACTATTATAGCATTTTCTAACATTTGGTATTAGAGCCCAGTTCGTTGTTGAAGTTGGGAGACGAGGTTCACCGTAGGAAGCTTGCTTTGCTGCAGAAGTTGTTCTAGTAAGTTATTCTGCTGGAGAAAAGGTATATATCTTCTTGAATACATGTTTTTTGTTTAAAGTTTTGTAAGAAGCTAAAAGCAAGATGAATATTAGAAATGGGTTCAATATATATCAAATTTTGATTCCTATGTTTAGTGGAGATAACTATGAGTTTTTGGAGTATTAAGATAAAAATTCTTTTTATTTTATAAGATCTTTGGGAACTTATTGAGAATGGTTATGGAGAGACAGATAAGGCGACAAAAATTAAGGATGTTCGGAAGAAAGATGCAAAGGCACTACTAATATTGTAATAAGCAGTGAAGGACTATCTTTTCGAGGATTGCTAATGTTGTGAAGTTAAATGACGCGTGAAGAATTTTGAAACAACAACATGAAGGTGATGACAAGGTAAAATCTTTCAAGCTTCAAATTCTTAGAATTTTTTTGAGAACCTATGTATAAAGGATAACGACACAATTACACCAAAGCTTATACTATTTTTAATGTTGAGTTTTAAGGACTTATTTAGTCCCACATCGGATAGGAAATAAGGAAGAGGCTAGCCTCCTCCTATATATATGTACTCCCTCTTGAATAATAAATCATTCATTATTCCATTCTATATGGTATCAGAGCCAAAACTCTGAATCCTTTCTCTACATAAAAAAATCTTCTTTCTCCCTTCTCTCTCTCTCTCTCACCCTCCCCAAACCATACCCCACCCCCCCGCCCCCCTCTGCCCGAGTAGAAGCCCACCTGCTGCCGACCTTGTCCTCGTCGTACGCCAACGTAGGCGAGTTTTTTGTTGGATCGTGGATAATTAGAGAGAAACTTTTGTGTGATCCTCTGATTTCAATATCAACATGGGTTCTAAGATTATAGAGCATAATTCCTGGAAAGTTTTGAACAAATCATTATTTTTTTCCTTTTGTTCAGTGAGTCCTACCTATCGTGTACCTCTCATGCCACATGAACTTGGGGGTGTACATATAGATAGAGACAGCCGTAATCGAGTGTAGGCGTACGACACATGTTTGAGTTGCATTTAACCTCGTCCCTATGTTGGGTTTGTAATAAGTACAACTGTGGAGATGGGAACACCTGTGACTAGTCAGGAGCTGAAGGAGATAATGGAGGGAGTGATCAAGGTATTTTAGGCCAAATTAGAGGAGACCTTATCGAGTAGGGCAGTCGTACCCACACCATAACCATCATAGGTGATAAAGAAGATAGAGTTGATGTACAATGACATCAAATTTGAGGGAACGAAAAACTACCTAAGTTGGTCTAGGAGGGCGCTACTGAACCTTCGGACCAAGGGACTTAAAAATATATGAAGGGAGAGTGAATTGAGCCAAAGGATAAGACAAGTGATGAGTGGAGCACATTGAGTCATATTAATTCTTTAGTGGTTTCTTGGCTGCTAACTTCTGTGTCTCCATCCATAGCTGGGATGGTGGAGTCTATCTGCAGCACATTTGCTGTCTGGACGACATTGGCTTGGATGTACTCTGGAGCTGGGAGTGTCTTGATGATGATGGAACTTAAGGAGAAGATTGATGCTACTACACAGGAAGAGAAGATAGTACTCCAGTATGCAGCAGAGCTACGTCGCTTGTGGACGGACTTAGACCACTATGATCCGCTATCATTACAGAACCCTACAAATGTTCTCCTTGGGAAGGAGTACCTTGAGCATAGGCGTATGGCTTATTTTCTCAAGGGACTAAAATCGTAGTTTGAGGCCAAGAGGGTAGCAATGTGTCATCTGTCATCTCTCCCATCCCTGGATGAGGCTATTGCAGCGATGGAGCAATAGGAGTTCAGACATAAGGTGATAAAAGGCGATAACTCATCTGTTATCCACTCGACATTGGTGGTTCATAGTACTTCCATCAGCGATGACAGGGAGTGCTACAATTATGGAAAGCAAGGGCACCTCAGCTACAACGGCCCTCAACCCCACAAGTATGGTCGAGGCCGAGGAGGCAGATGATAGAGAGGTGGACGTGCAGGTTAATGAGGCATGGGACATACAGGTCGAGAAGATGCTCACCTAGCTGTGGCAGAGGAGTTCCGGACCACTATTGAGATAATTAAAGATGAGATGACAGAGCTAGAGGAACTACGTCAGTTCAAGCTTCATATTGAGAAGGGCAAGGGACAAACCACTCAGGATTTGGATGATACTACCTAGCTTAGTAACTTTACGGGTTACACTCATATGGGTAAAGGTATCCCAGTTGAGGCATTTCCATCCACTAAATCTTATACTGGTTGGATCATAGACTCAGGTGCATCTAGGCATATTATAGGTACATCTAGTGAGTTTGTATTATATTATCAAAGCAAGCATATGCATCCCAAGGCAGTTAAGACTGCTGATGGGATATCCTAACCCATCAGGGGTACTGGCTGGGTCTATTGTACTTTATTTATTACCCTGTCATTTGTATTGCATGTTCCTTCATTTTTGGTCAACATTATTTATGTTAGCTCTCTCATTGATTAATTGAATTGTATTATTCTTTTTGATCGGGATATGTGTTCTTTCCAGGAGAAGGACATGGGGAAGAGGCTTGGGACTGGCATCAAGCATGATAGCCTTTGGTATCTAAACAGGGAGGCTATAATGCTTGCTGCTACTACTAGTGGAGGGCCAGAGGTCAAAGCAATGCTTTAATACTGCAGATTGGGGCATTTATTTTTTGATAGTTTGAATAAGTTAGAACTTGAGATAATGAATAAAGTGGACAAAAAATGTTATTTTTTAATGCTTGTGAACTTGGAAAGCATACACGTTCTACTTATAAAATGGTTGGTCTTCAATATTTTTGAGTCATTTGTACTTGTTCATTCTAATGTTTGGGGACCGTATTCTACTACTTCTATCAGTGGATTCATATGGTTTTTTTACTTTCATTGATTTTTACTCACGTATGACCTGGATCTACATGATGAAGAAGAAATATGTGGTGTACAAATATTTTGAAGACTTCTCGGCGTATGTGAAGGCCTAGTTTAGAGTACATATGAAGATTCTTCGAACAGATAATGAGACCGAGTACACCAACAAGGATTTTTTTACTTTAATCTATAGTTAGGGAATTCTTCATCAAATCACTTGCCCAGATAATCATGCTCATAATGGGGTAGCTGAACGCAAGAAGGGGCATCTACTGGAAGTGTCACATTCATTGATGCTGATGATGAATGTGCCTAAGTTCTTGTGGAGTGAGGCTGTTATGATAGCAGCTTATCGAATCAACATGATACCGTCAAGATTATTTGGGATAAAGACACCATGTGAGATGCTCTTGGGATCTAATATTTTTATTGTTCCTTCCAGAGTGTTTAGATGCACATATTTCGTGAGAGATCACAAATCAATAGTGAGCAAGCTGGATCCACAAGCAGTTAAATATATCTTTGTTTGATACTCATCAAGTCAAAAAGGATACAAGTGTTGGTGTCCCACTGAAAGAAGACTGTTTGTTAGTATGGATGTGACCTTCAAGGAGTTTGAACAATTATATGGGAAGAAGACGGAGTTGAGTTCCTTGTTCGAGGATGCTCTACTGATGCTAGTTGAGAGGGCGATAATGAGAGTGGCATCATGGTTGGTATGATTCTATGTCCTTTTGAGTCACCGAGGAGTGATGGTGTCTCAGGGGGAAGCCGACAGTCAGGGGGAGATGAGAGTATATAGGGAGCAGGAGCATCATGAGCACCAGAAGCAGCATGAGCCACTTCATGTGCCTATGCCAGTACCCACAGATGCTGATGTCTCAAGTCCCTCTTCTCTAGGTCCTTCTTTAGCCTTTCTACCTGAGTCACCTGGTAACAATTCATTCCCTGATACTTTTAATACTCATGTCTTTCTTCGTAGAAATTCTAGAGTCAATTTTGGAAACCACCAGCTAAGTTTGGCAGTTGAGATACTAACATTGCATATTACGTTTCATATGCATCCATTCCACTTGCATATAAGTTCATCCTTGCATCATTGCATCCAGTGCTTGTACCTAACAACTGGCAGGTAGCTAAGCAAGATCCTAGGGGGTTGAGTGCCATGTAGTAGGAACTTCAAGTCTTGAAGGAGAACGACACATGGGAGCTGGTACCACTGCAAGCTGGGAAGCATATTGTTGGATGTAAATGGGTTTATACTATTAAGCAGACTACAGAGGAAAAGATTAATAGGTACAAGGGCAGATTGGTTGCTAAAGGCTATAACCAGACATATGGTATCGACTATGATGAGACCTTTGATCCAATAGCCAAGATGAGCACTATGTGAGTATTGGTGTCAAGTGTTGCCAACTTCAATTGGCAACAACATCAGCTAGATGTCAAAAACATCTTTTTGCATGGGGATCTCCAGGAGGAGCTGTACGTGGAGATTCCACCAAGCTTTTCTACTTCACAAACAACTAGGAAGGTATACAAATTGAAAAAGTCTTTGTATGGGCTAAATCAGTCTTCCAGAGCATGGTTTGATAGATTCAGACTTCTAGTTTTTGGTATAGGGTATAAGCAGTGCAATGGAGATTATACTATGTTTTATAGACACTCAAAGACTCTTATCATTGTTCATGTAGTCTATGTTGATAATATTGTAATTACTGGAGACGATACTAAGGAGATCCTACAGCTGAAAAAAAGACTTGGAGAGAAATTTTGTCACGACCCGCACCTGGTGTAGAGATGCAAGTCGGGAACAACACCCAGCCTACGCCGCAGCATCGGCGGTAGAACGTTGTTTGGGTAAACTATCTATCTATAATCAAGAGATAACAATGCCACCGTCAATATAAATATACTCAATCACAGATCTAAGATGGAGAATAGAACGAATATAATAAAAGAATAAAATACTCATAATACAACTCATGAGTCAAATAATAACATCAATGAGTCAGAGAAATACTAAAAAATAAGCTGGAGACAAATCCAGTACAAAGAGTCTATCTATGAAATAATGATTCCTGGGACTTTTGTCTCAGTCAGGATGAGTCCCTCCTGAGCTAGGGTCTCTGGTTCTAAGCTCAGAATATCCTGAGGCCCATAATGAGTAGGGTACCACTCCTCGGTGTCACCTGGAAAAAATATATCCAGTTAGAAAATGAGTAGAGTACATCCTAACAGCAGTTCTAATCAATGATATAAACTATGTAATAGTAAAATAGATGTGAATATACAAGATGCAACAATAGATACAAGAGATATAAAATAAGGAAATACTGGATATAAAGACAAGAATGAACAATATGGCAATGAACAAGAATACTAATGACTAAGTGAGTGAGTAGTAGCTTTAACATACGATCGGCTTGGGGACTTGCACAAGGAACTTGTATAAGGATAAGGGCCTGGCTAGTCATACGTGCATTGTATGACCAACACTCACAAGGAATAAGATATGCACAAGGAGGGTATGATCACATATCTACACTAAAATACTCCTCACCCCCGACTGGTATAATCGATCCAACCATGGTACGCTATGGCAGGAGATTCTCTAGGAAGGTAGCAAGTCTCCTCGAGAATCAGTGTCTGTACATGTACATGAAAAATAAGGAACAAGGCTTGCACAAGATACACCATATATACCAAGGAATAACATCTCATGATGAGATCCGGATATACCAATCCGTGTAACAATCTTGTCTAGAAATCAAGAATATCTATACTAGATACGAGAGACATAAAGGATATCATAAATGATAAAATATCAGAGAATGTACTCGCCTGAAATTTGGTGAACGATATCACAGATGTTTGGTACGGTGCCTCGAAGACCTAGATAGGGAATATAACATCAAAATAAGGTTTCGAAATAAAAATAAATTAAACTAGTCAACATCTAGGTCAAAGAGTCATTTCTAAGTCAAAACAGTTAAACTAGGTTAACTCTAAGTCAAACTGGTCAAACTAGCTATTTCTAGGTTGTATGAGTCTATTTCTTGGATATTGGGTTCATACACTAAGAATCTAGGCCATACAAGCTAAACTAGGATACTAGAAAGATACCGTATCGCAAGATACGCAAACAAGTAGATATAAAATAATCATAATATACATATACACTCAATATTAAATATATAATCCTAATTACAAATGATAAGTGGATACCTTGGCTTTGAACCAACTCGGTATCGCCTTACTAAACACCCATCTCGATACTCAACTCAAATACCTTGAATATCCTCATAGGATGACACTTACCTTGGTATCTCAAGGTAATGTCACTCTATCATATAGTTAACTACCCCACTAACTATATACTAAATATATATATATCAATCTACTATAAACTATTAGTATATACTAATACCAACTACTAGTATATACTACTATGTATATCAATACCAACTACCAAACTAATCACTAACTACTAATACATATATACATGTATATACATACCTACACATAGATAACTTAGAGATACATATGTATATATATATAGATCTAACTTATCAATTAACCACAAGTACATACATATAGATAACTTAATTAACTAGATAACTAGCTAAATTATATGTATACATATCTATCCATAACTACCAAATATCAAATAACTACCTAACTATTTAAACTAACTACTAACCAACTGATAAATCATTACCTCAGTGACTGATATTGATAGCTTCCGGCCTCTCCCTCTTGCTGTGCTAGCAGTGCTCGAGGCTGCACTGCAGTGCCTGCTAGCTGCTGTGCAGAGTTGTTCTCGAGCTTTTCTCCTTCTTGCTGAAACCTTACTATTACTTCTATGCTTGCACTGGTTGCTGCCCACTGCTGATATCGGCAGCATTGCTGTAGTGTGGAACTGTCACTGCTCCTGTTGATATGTTGCTAGAATGCAGTTTCTCAGTGCATTATGAAACTGCAATGGCTGCAATGATGCAACTGACCCACTGCCCGACTCCCTGCATGCTGCTGCTAAATGCAGTGCCACTGCATTAGCTAGCTCCCTGGCCAGAGCATCTCACTCCCTGCCACTCACTAACCCATACAACCAATGAACACAACATGCCTCCATAAACACTACACACAAACATACATACATACACCTATATATGTATCAATCTATATATATATATATATATATATATATATATATATATATATATATATATATATACACACTCTCATATATATATATATATATATATATATATACACACACACACACACACACAATCACATTTATACATATAGATAGATATAAATACACACACACACACACACACACATTTATACATATATGATTGTGTGTGCGTGTGTGTCTATATATATATATATATATATATATATATATATATATATATATATATATATAACCATACATATAGATATATAGATATATAGACTCATATACATATAGGTATCTCAAATATACAGTCAACACATGGTCACCTAGATGTATATATACATACCTATATAATATACTATAGATACATACACTTATACATATATCTAATACTAATATTTATACATAAGTCACATTGGATTAAAGAGCAATAGGACAAACACGTGGAGTGCATCGCACACGTATCACACTAGATCTATGATACACTTGCGATACGAGTCCAACACATAATCAAACATACCCCGAAGGACACGAGCAAGTCTAAAATAGTATATATGAACAATACGAAGAGCCAATTACATATCTACGTGTCCGTGTCAAAATATGACATGCACAAAGCCCCGTATGGGAGGAAAACCCCCAAAACAACACGTATCACCAAATTATTGGGATACGACTTACATGTATCAAATTATGGACATGACACTAGCCACACACAATCAAATACATATCAATTTAGTCTAATTGACCAATTGACAAGCACAACATGTGTCAATCTCAAAATTTCTTTAAAATTGAAACAAACTACACTATAACTTTCTCCGTAGGCGTCATATGAACCTAATTCTAATTCCTACGGGTAGCCTCATCATATGGGATGGTTCCTAATAATTAAAACACAAATTTAGAGTCTACACAAGGAGGGAAAACTGAATTGTACCTATTGGGAGATGGATTTTTAATGAATTCTCCAAAATTGATGAAATTAGCCTCCAACTTGTAGATCATTGCTCCTCCTTGTAGATCCTTGCTTTCTCCTTCTAGATCCTTGCTTTACTAGCCTCAAATGGTGATTTAGGAAGAAATTAGAAAAAAATTTGGTAGGTAATTAATGTGGGGATAAAAAAATTTGGTTGAGAAAAATTCTAGATCTAGATTTGAAATAAAAAGAGGAGAAAAAAAGTTCTCCCTCTTTTTTAATAGGCCAGCCACTTGACCCCTCCCCAAGTTTCTATATAAAGTCAAAAATACCCCTTGGGGCCTCTCATGAAAAAATAATTAAGGAGAGAAGGTTCTAGTCTAATGGGTTTAATTTAATTAATCATCTTCCTAATGAATGGGCTTCTAATTGGGCTCAATTCTAACTAATTGTAAATATTGGTCCATGGATCTAATCTAGACTAGTTAGGTCCACTAACGTAAGTCCAAAATAATAAACTAATATCTAAGCAATAATTAAATAACATAATAAATAATTATAAAATATGCAGAATATTTAATTAATTATGAAATGACCAAAATATCATTTCCTAAAAAATGTAGTAATGACAAATTTGAAGTCAAGGATCTGGGACAGTTGAAGTACTTTCTCAAAATTGAAATTGCAAGGTCAAGAAAGGGTATAGTGCTTTCTTAGCGAAAGTATGCTCTGGACCTTCTTTCAGAGATCGGAATGCTGGGTTGCAGGGTTGCTTCTATTTCTATCGAGTAGAATCACAAGTTGTGTGCCGAGGGTGGTGATCTGGTGAGTAAGAAACAATATCAAAGGCTAGTTGGTCGGCTTATATATCTATGCCATAAGAGACCTGATATTACTCAGGCCGTGAGTGTGGCGAGTAGATATATGCATGATCCCAGAGAGCAGCATATGGAGGCAGTTCGCAAAATTCTCAGGTATATTAAACAAAGTCGAGGAAATGGGTTATGCTTCAGAAGATCTGGACATATGAGAGTTGAAGGCTACTGTGATGCCGATTGGGCGGATTGTATGGACGATCGAAGGTCCACTACAGGTTACTAAATTTTTGTTAGAGACAATCTTGTATCTTGGCGTAGCAAGAAGCAAGATGTAGTGGCTATGTCTAAAGCTGGGGCCGAGTACAAGACTATAAAAGTTAGCCTATGCGAGATGATATGGGTAAATATCAGGTTGTAAGATATGCGTTTGTTTAGAGGAGACTCTCTGCAACTTTTGTGTGACAATAAATCAGCAATTGATATTGCAAATAATCCAGTTCAACATGATCGCACCAAACATATGGAGATTGATCGGTTCTTCATCAAGGATAAGCTGAATAAAGGAGTTTTGACTTTGAGCTATGTGAAATTATGGGAGTAGTTAGCTGATTGTTTAACTAAAGGTTTAGGTCCTAGATAGTTTGATATCTTTTGTAACAAGAAGGGGATGATTGATATCTATCGCCTATCTTGAAGAAAAGTGTTGATTTATAAGGACTTATTTAGTCCCACATCGGATCGTAAATAAGGAGGAGGCTAGCCTCCTCCTATATATATATATACTCCCTCTTCAATAATAAATCATCCATTATTCCATTCTACAGTTAATCAATTAAGAACTCTTGGAGAAGAACTTAATGATAACAAGGTAGTGGAAAAGGTTTAGAGAACTCTTTTCCTAAATTTTATCATGTGGTAGATGTAATAGAGGAATCAAAATATTTATCTACTTATTCATTTAGTGCACTAATAAGTTCTCTTCTAGCTCTTAAACAAAGATTAAATAGGATATCAGAAAAGAGCATTGAATGTGTATTCCAAACAAGAGTAGAAACTCAATCAAGCCTACAGGAAAACATCGAGAAAGAGGTAGATATGAAGGAATAAGTGGATATCATGGTCGAGCAAGAGGCAAGGGCTAAGGCAGAGGAAGATGGAATCATAATGATCAAGGAGACTCAAATAATTTGAAAGGTAAAGGAGACTCGAATAATTAAAAAGGTAACCAAAACTCAAATATTCAATATCATTATTGTAACAAGTGTCATATTGAGCGTTATTATTGGGACAAAGAGAAGCATCGAACCAATGCAGCTTAATAAATAGATGACGAAGCTAATCTTTTTTTGACTTGTCTTAATGCTAAAGAAAAGGCAAATGATATATGGTTGTTGGATAGTGGTTGAAATAATCACATGACATGTTTGAAAAAGGTCTTTAAAAACATTGACGAATCATTAAAACTACAAGTGCAACTTGGAGACAGAAAGCAGGTTCAGGTAGAAGGAAAATATGTCATTACAGTGAGAACTAAATCATGTATTGAAAAGAAAATCCATGATGTTCTTTATATTCATGGCTTAGCTCACAATCTACTAAGTATTGGACAACTAGTTCAAAAAGGCTATTCAATTAGTTTTTTGAATGACACATGTAAAATTCGAGAATCTAAATATGGTAGGATTATTATAGTAAAGATGACACCTAATAAGATGTTTCCACTCAAGTTCTCTTATCTTGATGATCATGCTTTTTTTGTCAATATTGAAAATGATTCTTGGTTGTGGTATTTGCGTTATGGAAACTCATATTTTAACAGTTTAAAGTTATTAAATTAGAAAGATATGGTAGATGCTTTAACTTGCATTGAGAATGTTGATGGTTTATGTGAAGGATGCATCTATGGGAAGCAACATAGAGCATCATTTCCAGTTAAGTCAGGATGGGGAGCAAGAATGCCACTTTAGTTAATCAATGCAGATATTTGTGGTCCAATGAGAACTCGTTAGGCGATTGTAAGTATTTTCTTTTGTTCATTGATGAATTTAATGAAATGAGTTTGGTTTATTTTCTAAAGTACAAATCAGAGGCATTTTATAAGTTCTATATATTCAAATCTTATGTTGAGAAGGAAAGTTGTTCATTTATAAAAACTTTGAGCGGATCATGGGGGAGAATTTGTATGCAAAGTGTTAAAATATTTTTGTCAAGCTAATGGCATACAAGGACATTTGACAACAAGCTATACACCAAAGCAAAATAGTTCGGGGAATAAAAAATTGGACCAATATTGAGATGGCCAGATGTAAGCCCTCTGATTTTTATATAGGATTATTTTGGTAATTTTTAATTATTTTATTATTAGTTTATTTAATTAAATAGGTTAAAGGATTTATTACTAGAATTATTTTATATATGTTAGAGATACTTTACCATGACTTGGACATTTTGATCAATGCAAAACCATTTTCCTTCCAACAGAATTCATACTAATGATCTTGAGTGGACCTGCTACGCTTGTGAAATTGGTGTTACATTTGTTTGATCTCTCCTATTCTCCAAAAATATTAACAAACATCCTGAACCATCGTTGCCGTAAAATTACCGTTATTTGACTTGTTGAACCCAACCGAGCCCAAACACCCTACTTGGACTCTCAAATCAATTCCTATGAGATATGTACACTACCCCACACTTATCCTCTGCTCAATCATATATATATATATATATATATATATATATATATATATATATATATATATATATATATATATATATATATATATATTTTTCACACCCAAAGTCTCGCACATGCACGATAAATCGCTAGAACAACAAATGTCCTAATTGAGTGATCGATAGTGGACCTTCTTGTGCACATGCACTCAAACCCATCCAAGACCCCAACACCTTGACCCAAGTGAATCCAAAGTCTCACTAAGGGCTAAACCAAATCCCATAAAACTGAACCATAGGTTAAAAGCCCATTAAAACCCAAACATGGGCCCAATAACCAACTATCTATATAAGCCCTCAACTATTTCCACCTAAACCTAACTTCTAATCCCCTGGGTGGACGACCCCTCTACAACCCTCCCTTCTTCTACACTACCACCTTCTCTTCTTCCCCTCTCTCTGCACTTCCTTTCCTTCATTCCCACGGCCCCTACACAGCCCCAAAGTCGGTTTGGCCGACAACAAGTAGTTGAACCCCTTTTTTTGGCCAAAATAGTGCTGCTGGTTGCAGCTGCTCTATACGCTAGAAAATAGCACCAAAAACCTTTAAAATAGAATAATAACCTCCTACTTGAAGCACTCTAGCACCTCGTCAAGTTTCGTGAAGTTTGTAGTTCGTTTGGCGCACCGAAAGGCCCGTGTCGCAACAAAAGCCTCCGCCATAATCACAATCGCGTAAGTCCTACAACTTCTAATTTCTATTTATTTTTCCATGAACAAAATATTGTATGAACCCATGTGTATTTTAGATGAAAAATGATGTAACCCCCATGCATGAGAAATCCATAGTGTTATGTGCAAAACTACCCTAAGTTGATACAAACCCGTGACATGGCAATGGTGCACTAATTGTGAACCTAGTTTGGTGAAATTTGATATATTTTAATTAAATACATAAATTACAGAAATAAAATAATTATTCCAGAATATTAATTAACTTATTTTCATATTAAAAATGGATTTTTATGCAAGTATGCAATTTTGCATGCACAAACTAGTTGTTAAGTTGCTAGAATACCTAGTCGATCGCAACGGAACTTTTTGCATGCAATGATGATGTTTTGATAATTCTCAATTAATTATGAATAATTTCAGAATTTATTATATATTTATTTTAGTATAATATTATGTTTAGAAGCGTGTTAGATAGGTTGCATGCATGTTTGATGAGTAGGATGGCGTTGTTGAGAGTTTGCGACATTGATACGTGCCTACGTACGTATAGAACTACGTGTATCTCAACCCATGTAAATGCCTATATGTACGCATGGTAGGTCGATGTTTGAGACCCTCACGGCGTATTAGAAAGTAGCGTGACATGTGTAACTTGGCACGTTGTACCATGCCATGCCGATGTTGGATTGTTTGCAAGAACATCTAAGCATTGGTTGATGTTGTGCGACTATCTTTCATTATGTTATTGAGTAGATTAGTTTGTGTTGGTATTGATTAGAATGTATTCTATAGGACAACTTGGATCCGCTACAAATATGGTTGAGGACATTGGTTAGGCAACACCGCAGCAGCAGTCAACAAGCAAGTGTACCTTGCCAACGTTCACAGATCCTTGTGCTTTATGCTTTGTATATATAGCTGTTTCTTGTTGTATTTCATTTATTTCCTTGCTTATATTATATTGTGACCATCGGACAGTAATCGATACTTAGCATCCGAGTTATATTCGGGTGCCGACATCCATCAACGATGTCCTGTATCGATTAGTTGCATTGTCAATGTAATACCATGCTCGTGCTACTTCTTGCACGATCTACCTTAGGATACTTTACACGACTTGCATTGACATAATCCATACTTGAGACATTCAGGGATTCTGAATTCTGTGCTAGGATAGGATTCGTGACATGATATTGATGACAAGATTATATTACACAGTTGACTCGGTACTTAGTTAGTGATTGATCTTGCATGTTTTAGACATGAGACATCATAGACATGAGATGCGAGGTTATATTGGGTGGGGAGAGCGTACTAGGAGCGTTGGGCTACCACTATTCACTACGTTACAGCAAACTCTTACGAGAGTTCCGGATTTTTATTAGTTACTGCAGGTTCCCTGACGAAGTCTAGAGATTTATATTAATTTACACGTCGATGGTCTAGCATACGAGTATTTTTCTCATGTGCATTCACATAAACGGTTACTATAGTTATGCCCCTGAGCATACTTGAGCTATTTACTATTTACCTCGGCATGTTTATTATGTACCTTGCTATGTCCCTTGAGGACCAGGATCCGAATTTTATCCCCAGGTTATTATTGTGCTGGTTTGGTGGAGTATTTTGGTGGATGATTGTTTCTCCATGATTCAGGTATATGTGTTTGTTACGTTCATCATATTCTTTCGTATTTATATTTATTTCTCGATACTTATTTTTGCTAATATGGCCTAGTTTTGCAAACTTTATTCTTTTCTATGAGCTTGTTCAAGACAATTGTGATAGAGTCTGGTCCACTTTATTATATATTGTCTATTCTTGTAAACTTGTGAAATCCGGTATATTATTGCCTGACCAGCTTTAGTGCACTTGTCTATACAAGAGTTCATCTTCAATGGATTGAGATATAGAATTGATATGATGATATAGAGATACAAATGACCTCTAGGTAACTTATACGTATTCGAACCGAACAAGAGTCTGGTTGATATGTAGCTGACATGTTTACGTATTCCAAATCCTACGTATTTTGGGACTGGGATGTGACACCAGAAGTATATTAAAAGCGAAGCATCTTTCAAATGAGTTCTGGGCAGAAGTAGTGCACACTTCAATCTTCTGCCTAAATATATCTCCTACTAAAGTAGTACATAATCGGACTCCTTTGGACGCATGGTGTGGTAAAAAATCCAATGTATCGTTCACTTGCATATGCTCATGTCAATTCTGAGAAATGACATAAGCTTGATGAGAAAAGTGTCAAAAGCATTTTTATTGGATATAATGATGAAACTAAAGGATATTAATTGTATAATCCAATATCTAAGAAGTTTATAATAAGTAGAGATGTTGTATTTGAGGAAAATAATTTTTGGAACTGGTTTGAAAATGACCAGGTTGATGTAGAATATGAAGAGGTAGAGACAACTCACTCCACACAAGAAATATTGCACCTCCAATACAAAGCACTACAAGCTATCCTCCAACTCCATAATCGGAAAGTCCACCAAGAAAGGTAAGATCCTTAAGAGTAGTATATGAATTTTGCAGTTTTGCTTTAACACTTGCAGAACCTACTTCATACTAAGAGACAACTCAAACAGTAGAATGAAATCATTCTATGGAAGAGGAATTGCAGCCATTGAATGAAATCACACATGGTAGGTGGTGGATTTGCCACAAGATAAAAAGTCAATTGGGTTGAATTGGACCTTCAAAACAAAGCTAAATGATGATGGCAGCATACACAAGTGCAAGACGAGGCTTGTTGCTAAAGGGTATTCTCAACAACCAGGTATAGATTTCTATGAAACATTTTTACCTGTTGCTAGATTAGAAACCATGATTGAAGAATTCAATGGGCAAATAATGCATGCATTTGAAATGATCGACTTAGGTCTTTTACATTACTTCGTGGATTTGGAAATTAACCTAACCTAAGATGGTATATTCTTATAACAAGAAAATTATACATATGATCTTCTAAAAATGTTTCAAATGGAGAATTGCAAGGTTTCTACACCTATGAATTCCTGCAAGAAGTTATGTCTTGCAGATGGAAAAGAAGATGTTGATCACAATTATTTTAGAAGCATCGTTGGAGGACTTTTGTTCTTGACTCATACTCGTCCTGACATTATGTTCTCTGTCAGTTTGGTATCGAGGTTTATGCATAGGCCTACAAAACAACATCTTGGTGTTGCCAAACGAATTTTCGATATATTCATGGAACCGTAGGTTATGGTATTAGGTATTCTCATATTAGTAACTTTAATTTAAATTTATACTACGATAGTGATTGGGAAGGTTCAATGGACGACATAAAAAATACCAAGAGATTTTTGTTCATTCTTGGATCTATAACTATTTATTGGATGTCAAAGAAACAGGCAACAATAAAATTATCATCATCAGAAGCAGAGTATATTGCAACATCTTCTATTGTTTGTCAAGCAGTTTGGATGCGAAGGATTCTAGAAGATTTGGGTTTTCCTGAAGCTGGGGCATCAAAAATTTACTGTGACAACAAATCGACTATTGCAATGTCTAAAAATTATGTCCATCAAGGAAGAACCAAGCATATAGAGACTCGACATCGCTTCATTCGCGAGATGTTGCACAAAGGAGTAGTTGAGTTGAAGCAATGCAACACCGATGACCAAGTAGACACTTTTACAAAGGCTCTGGCGGAGGACAAGTTTAAGAAATTCAGAAGTGCAATGCGAGTAGTAAGATAAGTGTGAATTAAGGGGACATGTTAGAAACAATTCAAACAGTCTTTTTTGTTTCGTGTTTTGAATCAGTATGTAGGCAGTTGCTTAATATTAGGTGTTTGAACTATTCTTTAGATGTTGAAAAAGTAGTGTAGTAGAGCCTATAAATGGCAGCTGATTCAGTGATTGTTTAAATACAGTTTTCAGAGTAATAAAACTTTTTTCAAAAGAGCCTCTTCCTCTGTTAAAGATTGCTTTTGTGTGCCATTTCCTTCACTACATAGCTGCAGCTATAGTGGTGACTCTTATACATTTTTCAAGGGGTTCCGCACCACATACTAGCATATTTCCACTTAAGTTTCATTCATTTTGCTCTAAGTAGGCCCTATGCTTAAGGCAGTTGGTTTAGGTGGTTTACATGGCCGTTCCTCCTATGATCTGTGATTAACCTTAATGCTGCAAACCCCATTCTTTCATACGTTTTATGTCTTCCTTCTTATCCATTCCTCTTTTATTAACTACATAATTAAGTAATATTGCATTGAAAAAAGTATAAATGTGCAGGAAACAACAATTATATAAAGTTTGTTTAGAAAATCTGATCCTCTTGATTGAATTTTGAGGAAACCGTTGAAGATATATTGATTAGACACAATCCTGCATGCTTCATAAACCATATTCTTATTTGAATGTACATGATTTCAACAGTGGATCCAGTATGCATTTTGAAAAAAGAAAGTTTGTGTCACCTCATGAAATATATTGCTCGGTACTAGAGGAATCCTGGTATAGTGAGGAGTAACTAAATACAGCACCCCTTTACATAAAGGCACTCCTCATGCTGTACAAAGGGACAAAAGAAAGGGTTTCCTTCAGAAAAACAAAGGGTACACGGTCCCTTCATGAAGTTTCCCTTCATGTAAACATGATCTATTAATTGTTTCATATGATTCCATCCCTAATCATGTAAAATAGCTACTTTTAGCCAACCCTAGTTACTTGTTTGTATGATACCATCAAAGGACTACAAGTAATACCATCCCCAATCGTGTCAGGTGCCCTAAATTGGGGTAATCATGGCTACCAAAGATGGGGTAACACGCGTTGCGATATCGAAAACTTGTTTGGCATCAAAACACGCTGCTCATTTTTTTTTTTTTTTTGCATTCAAACACAGAAAAAAAATAACTTTTCTTTCCGAAGGTCTAAATTCTGCGAAACAAACATGGTCCAAGAGGGTTTATGTTGTCCCCTCGACTCACTGACAGGACTAGAGTAAGGCCTGAGTAGGCCAGTGTCGCCCCTAACTTTTGTTATCTTCGAAATATTCTAATAGTTTTCAATAACTTAACAGTGTATTGGTCCCGCCTAAACTTGGGGAAAATATATCAATATGTTAACCTTGACAGCTCATCATTCAATCTTATTTTCGTCCCTTGTAGGTGATGAGATAATTAAAAATCCCAAGTATTATAGAAACTCATGTTTTGATGATCAATGTTAAGAGACTAGTTATCTATCAAGAGAAATAAAAAATATATATATTGCTCTACTATCTATCTATATATGTGGACACACATGATTTCTAGTGAAGGGAATGAGGTAGCTTCCTTTTAGCATTGTGAAAGGAAAGAAGAAAATAGATATATAATATTTGAAAAATGGATCTCTACTACCATGGTGGCAAAAAGTTGCTCATAAGGGAGTTCGATGCAGAAAGGGACTCAGAAATGGTGGAGAAGCTTGAGAGGGACCTTGAGATAGGGTCTAGGAGGGGGTTCTCCATCCTCGCCAACTTGATGGGGGATCCATTGTGTAGGGTTAGGCTTTATGCTGATCATGTTATGTTGGTAGGTGGGGTTGCTTCCATAAAATAGGCTCATCATCTGTTTCTTTGTCAGTACTAGCTAGCTAGCTAGCTCCTATATCATATGTGAAACACTATCTACTGTTCATCTTTGAGGCTTTTTTTTCTTTCATGATTTATTTTTCCTACTGATTTGTGCCTCTTTCAAGACAGTTATAGCTAGTGCATATAACTAACTAGAGGCTTGCTTGTTTTTGTTTTTATTTTTGTTTTTTAAGTTGATGAAAAGCAAGATACATGTGTTGGTAGTTAGTTAGGATGATGAGTTTAGATGCTAATGGTTTGCTAGGCCTGCAGGTAGCCGAGTTGGTCGGAGAGAAGGGACTTGTCGGCGTTGTCCGCGGCTGCATAAAATGTGTGGGGACTGGCCTAGGAGCAGGTCATGTGAGGATGGGGTGCATCCTTGGCCTTAGGGTGTCTCCAAAGCATAGGTTAGTTTGCCTCTCTCTCTCTCTCTCTCTCTCTCTCTCATGTTGTCTGTGTGAAAATAAAAGAAAGGCATGAGTGCACCCATGCATGAGAGGAAGGAAAATGCATCATGGTTAAACTCACTAATTAATAACTGAAATTAGTTTGAATTCTAAACAATCCACAACCTCATCACAACTCTAGAGTTTTAGTATGTTGTAAAGATTTTAACATGGTATCCGAGTAACCCTTCTTGAAATTTCATTTGGCATGTAGTTTGTAAAAAAATAATATTGTTAACTTACGGGGACTTAATGTGGAGGAAAAGCTCTCGCTTTCTCAAGTAGTATGTGATGCACACTAACCAATGAACAAACGTAAAATGTGAAGATAAACATAAATTTGATGGAAAGGAAATTGAAGTTGAATTATTTTATTTTGTTCAACTTATCATGTCAAAGATACACGCACGGACTTATAAACTACTCTAACACGTCACTTAACTTTGTAACTCATGTTCGTTGGGTTATGTAACTCATGTTTCTTGAATTTGTAACTCATGAACATTAAGTACATAGAACCATGCATGAAAGGTACTACCTAAATTTACATTATCACAAAATACAACTTTAATTTTAACAACAAAATGAAGAAGATTATCCAATAACTTTATAAAACAATCCACAAAGTAAGAACAAAATATAATCTTAAGAAAAAAATGAATAGAAGAAACCACTATGCTAGTTAGCATGTATCTAAGAACACTTATATAATGCTTACTTCCTTGAAATAAGAATTTACTTCTTCACTTAATAAATATGACACATTGGAAGGAAGGCATTTTGCGAATCCCACCCTTATGGACTTTGAGTTACATAGATTTAATATACTCGTAGTGAAAGAGAATAAGTTACATAGATTTAATATACTCATGGTTATCTTACATTGAAGGGAAAGATTTTTGTAGAATTACTTCTACTAGTTTTAAACCAAAGTTACTTATGAATTTTCCGAATAACTAAAGATTTAACCTTGAATCCTTAACACAACAATCTAGCATTATGGTGTAGTCGTCATAATTAAACATTTAACCATATATTAGTTCTTACCACAATAATCCTGAGTTTTTTTGTAGTTTTGATATAGTGGCAGGATCTTTGACATGGTAGCAATTGGCATTATGCAATAGCATCAACAAAGTAAAGGTTGTTGAAACAATCTTCTTTCTTATGGACAAATATGTAACTTTAACTGGATAATTACTCCTATCAGCTATGATTTCTTAGTAATTTTTATTTCAACTTTGATACATAGATCATTGAATATATCTTTGAAGTATTCCAAAATCTAAACCTAAATAAAAATGATCTGTTGACCACACATAGTTCATATCTGAATCAACTTCATGGGGTCCTTATGAGCCCTATTAGTTAGTTTATGTAGCATTTACACACATCATAATATTCCATCGACAATATTACTTATGAAACTTTTACATGGACTCAATCAGAAGAACTGTTTCATATATAAATGGTTCATACTAGCAACCAGTAGGTAAGCATTCAATTAGCAAAATTTAACACACTCATCATTCAACTTGATTTACAGCTTGTTCTTGGATTTGTTAAATTTCCTGAAATTTTCAAGTTAAGCACTTACTGTGAATAATTTGTTGATGTAGGCGGATTGGAATTGGATCAACACTAGTGAGATCAGTTGAAGATTGGGCTGCAACACATAGAGCACAATATGTCTTCCTAGCGGCAGAGGAGGACAACCTCGCGTCAGTAAATCTTTTTGTTCATAAATGTGACTACACAAGGTTGAGCTCCTTATCCATAATCGTTCAGCCCATCAATGCCAGCACAAAGAAGAGTCCATTTCACGATGTCAAGATAGAGAAGCTAACCATCGGGCAAGCGGTTTCGTTATACAAAGATCGGCTCGGAGGCAATAAGCTGTTTCCCCTCAACATCGAGTCGATCCTCAATGAGCAACTTAGTTTAGGCACATGGGTGTCATACTTCAAGGAAGAGCATTGGGGTGGATTGCATGGCAAAGAGAAGGATGATTATGATGAGTTCATTACCAAGACCCCAAGCTCATGGGCCATTTTGAGTATATGGAAGACATATGAGTCTTATAATCTCCAAATAAAAGGGACACCTCTAGTTAGGTGTTTCCAACTCACCCTTAGCCACATAGGGTCCAAGTTCCTCCCTTGCTTGAAGGTATTCCCATCTTTTGATCTTCTTTGCAATGCTCAATTCGGTTTCTTATTCCTCTATGGCCTCCATGGGGAAGGGGAGAGGATAGGGGACCTCATGAGGTCCCTATGGAACTTTGCTTGCAATCTCGGCGGAACTCTAAGCGAATGCAAGGCGATAGTTACGGAGTTGGGTGCTAATGATCCGATAAAGAACCATATTCCTTTGGTATCCTCGACGTCACGCATTGCTGATGCTTGGTTCATGAAGCGGATCGGGACCAGCAACGATACCAATGACGAGAACAATCTGGACACAGTGCAACCATCAGTACATGTCTTTGTTGATCCAAGAGATTTTTAGGTTTGCAATCCCATGAATTGTCTTTTTCTAGGTAATATGAACGTTTAATTTGAAATACTCTAGAGAAGGGTCTTTCATGGTTTTGGCATATTTTACGTGCTCCTTAGCTCTTTTCTTTTTTGTAATATGCTCTAAGCTATTAGTCTTCAACTTTGATATCTTGTTCCCAGAATCTGTTGTAATATTTTAGTTTATCTTCTTCTTTTTCATATTGTCACAGAGGGGGGGCGGGGGGGGGGGGGGTGAAGGGATGGGATGACATTGGCAACACACCATATTGATAGATTAAAATGAATGCAAACTCCAAAACAAATGTAACTAGCTAGTAGCTTATTGCAGCTACAAGTAATCAAAGGACATTGCCGATATATATGTCAATCACTTACAAGATCGATAAAAGGCCATTAAAAGCAGACATTCCAAGAAACACTTCATTCTTGGAATATATGATCTTATCCATAATCACTGAACCCTTATGATCACATCTTTGCTTGATGTGGACATTCCCAAGTAATTGAACCCTTAAAATAGTTATATTTGATAAATCATAGCTGTGGGGCATCTTCATTAACAAGTAAAACTTTGAAAGTAGCCTACTTGACAGAAAGGGCGGACACTCTCAGCTCGGACTGGCACTAGCTTCTCTAGAGCGAACTCGGACTTGAATTTAGTATTAGAAACGCGGTGTGACCCGAACCGGATTTGGCCCCGGAGGTGCGATATTGGACTGGGCCCATATGCCTTAAAAAAAAGTTTTCATGTAAGGCCTGAACGAATCCCAATTATCTACACCTCATGATCCCACCTCCTAGATGTGAGACTAAATTACCAACTCCACTGTCACCTACTTTTTAGCGCTCATCCAAAAAACGTAATACAATCCAAAAATCTCCACCTTAGCTCGTTTCCGCTAGCCGAATAACCTTAGCAACCCTCATCTAGCTTTGTTCGTTCCCGCCAACCGAGCACCCAGAAAATCCAACATATTGTCATCTCGATCCGTTCGACCACAGAACCAAATCTCACATGTTCATCAACACCACCATTGTGTGCCAACTACAACATCTTGCTCCACCTTGGACTCGTCAGATCCACCTATAAAGTCAATTCGTGTAGTTGATGCTCCTACTCCACCTTGAGAAGAGTTCGTGTAATCCGTGAATGTTCAGCACCATCTGTCTCGAACCAATTAGAGCCGCTCAAACCAGCCCCGTAGCATTGGGCTTTGATACTACTCGTTGGGAACGCGGTGTGATCTGAACCAGAGTTGGCCCATGAGGTACGATATTGGACTGGACCCATATGCCTTAAAAGAAAATTCTCATGTAAGGCTGAACCAATCACAATTATCTACACCTCATGATCCCACATCCTTTCCGATGTGGGACTAAATTACAAACTCCATTGGCACCCCCTTTTGAGTGCTCATCCAAAAAATGAGATACAATCCAACACTTAGATTTGCGCCGGACATCGGTAAAAGACTTTTAGGACAAGTATAAAAGACTGCTACTTCCCAACACTTCTTGTTCATCAATATAAGATCAAGCCAAATCGGGCACTACGGTGAGACGTGAAAATACCCGCAGTGAGGAGCCGGTAGGGAGAACAGAGCGTCACTTTTCAAAAAAAATGAGTGAGACGATCGATAGGGAGTAATTGAAGTGAGGCGATTGTACAAAAAGGTTTGTCACTTCCATGATGTTGAAAGGCTTTCCAAAGATTGATCATCTTGACGAAGAATTGGGCACATCCACTGTTGATTAATGGGAGGAGACTTACAGTAAAGTTAACTCACATTACATAAGATAGAAAGGTCTATGTTCATTAATATTTACAGTTTGTCCCGCGGGAACGGGTGGAGGGGGTATTTTTAAAGTTAAATGCAATTGTCACTACTAAACAAAACAGTATAGTGAAGCATGCGAACGTTGCTAATCACAAACTTTACGTTGCTAAATTATATTAGCTTCGTATTTTTGCAACGTTTTGACTTTGTCGCATTTTTTAGTCGCAGACCAATGAATGTTAGTACAGCAACAGTGACATAACCAACGACCTCTACTATGGTAGCTAATTTGCGATGTTTACTGATACAAGAAACATAATATCGCCAAATTGGCGATGCAAAAATAGTTGTTATTTGTTGCCAAAACAGTGACACAATAGCAACGTTACTTTACCTTGTCAGCAATGTTCTTGCTGACATGGCAAAGTGTGCCATGTTAGAAACATTTGCAACAAATTTGCGACGATCAACAACTACCTATTTCTTGCATTAGCGACATGTTATGTCGCTAATGCCCCGGGTTATATCTAGTAGTGACGAATCAACGACGTCTTGAAACATTTAGCGACATTTTGATATACTTTAGCAACCTTTTTATGTGTCGCTAACGTGGCTACATGCCTAAACAATTTTAAATAATGCTACAATATTTTATATATCACATAATATACACAAATATGATTTAAGAAATATATTAGATACATAAATATATTACTGAATGTGTGAATCATAGACAAGAATATAAGAAATAAAAACAAATCTGATATAATACATAAACAAAAATATTGTATGATACATAAACTATATGATATTGTATCTCTCTTATACAATGACTGTCTGATACAATAATATATGATACAAGAGACCTAACTAGGATCGATAAACTCATGAAATATCTGTCCAAACTAGGACTACTAGTAAGGAGACAGAGCACTCCTATGAAGTTGCACGAGGATCTGGTCAATGGCAAACTATGTAACTTACATTGGTTGTGGAGGCGGAGTCATCGATGGAGACTGTGTCGACGCTGACGGTGATGGAGGGTGTATTTGCTCGAACGCTAATAATTCACTACCAAAATAAGACAAATTAGCGATGCACAATAACGTTGCTAACAAACAATAGAAGTACAAAAAATTTCTAGACAGAAGATCTAAGTACAATATTTTTTGATCTAGAAAATATGACGATGGGGATCGAGTACTGCAGTGACTCCTTTACTCCGTTGACGGTCCGACGAAGGAATAAAGATGCTCTCTTCTCTTTTCTCTCTCTTGAGCTTGTGTACACGTACGATGCTCGCCCCTTTCTTGTGGGTGAGCTACCCTGCTACTTATAGCCGTCATGCTGACGGGCTATATGTGACTCATATGCCTCTGTTTGGTGGCCGCATAGGGCTCCTTCAACAGATTACGGTCGCAATGGTAGCTGCATACCATGGACTTGTAGCCATGTGGCCTCGGTTGGGATATGTTGTTGATAATATCTCGGGTTTGTGTGACTTGGTCAGCCAGACACGTAGTCAACACTGACTGTGTGAAGATCTCTTCAATTGTAACAGAAATATTTTATAAGTTGAGGGCTGCATAGCGTGTTAGCCGCATATGTGCTTTCGTTTAGGCTTGGTCTAATGGACACTTTGGTCGCATGATGACGAGGCCGCATAGACTCGGGAACGCATACGAGTGACCACTAGCAATGTTCATCTGACAGGATCATTAATACGTTGATGTGACATTTCTGTCTTTTTATGTGTCGCCGTCTTCACGAGTCTTGAATAGTTTACGAATAATAAATGTCGTGTCAGACATGTCATAATTATTGTGGCAAGGATCCTATGCAACCACCAACTTCTTGGGTGTTCGGGCCGCATGGATGTTTTACAGGCAGGATAAGCCCCTAGGCTGCATGGATGTTTTACAGGCTGGACAAGCCCCTCGGTCGCATGTGCCTTATATGGCTCCTCTACGTCCTACATTCTTTCAGGGTGCATGGGCTTTTTACGTCCTGTATGGCTTCCAGATTTGTTATTCTTCTACAAGATCCCCTTCAAAGTTTTCAAAATAACAAGTTTGAAATACTTTGAACAAAAAGCATAGTCGAGCACTTTCGATCGCATGGTTGTGATGCCGCATAGGCGCGTTGCCACATAGACGGTTCTGCCAGGATGTCCATATTTAATGAAGAGATTTTGCTAGATCTCCGAGGGAATTTCTTGGAATTCTGCGTCAACAACAGTTTCCAAGAAGATAAATATGGATCATGCAAATCGAGGCATCAGGTTATCCTCATAACTGCCTGGTTCATCGTCTCGATCTTCTCACGTACCATAGGAGCCTATAAATAGGCGGGCTAGGAAGGAGAGGAAACTTTGTCTCTCGGTTTCCCCATCTTTTGTGAAAGAAGAAGCCGAGGGCTACTATCCATCTCGTCGAGGAGTTTGTCAAGAGCAACGTCGATCCGTGGTCTCCTGATGTTGGTGTTCTTTTTTGAGGTAGGGGTGTCGTGATAGCAGAGACATAGAGACACAAGTACACGCCTCGCTATGCGGATGAGAAATCATCTAGAACACACACCGACACCCCCATAAAGTCCTGTCGCATGGATGAACAATTATCTGCAACATGCGCGCAAAGCCTATCTATGGCTTGGCCGCATGGATAAAAACTTATCAACATGCACGCAAAGCCTATCTATGGCTTGTCCGCATGGATGTGAACTTATCTGAATATGCGCACAGAGCCTATCTGCAGCTTGGCCGCATGGATGCGCGCAGAGCCTATCTGTAGCTTGGCCACATGGATGAGACCCCCTCTTGCTCTTGCGTGCGGACTTAAATATCCTCGAGATGTTCCTTCTTGCGTGTGGCTGCAATCTGGAAGCGACATGCGACCACTGTACACTTTTACAATCTTTGTTGAGACTGATATGTGTTTTCTTTATGCAGGTTTTACCATCCTGCGTGGTGCCCATAATAGAGCATGAAAGGATATCATAGAACCCGACATTCGAAGAGAATGCCAGCCTTATGCTGCAGTTTGCCATGAACTGATCAAGGAGACGAGGATGAACATCCTGTGTCAAGCACGGAGATGTCCCTCTTTATGCAGTATGGTGGTTGCGTTTCTCCCCTTTATACAACTTGCTACCGGCCGGGATCCTGCGGTGTCTATGACAGGATTTGGATTGATTGTCATTCCTGTCTTCAATCTTCCCGCTTATCCTAAGAATGCTTGATCTTGCCTCTCATTTTTTATCCATCAGTATGCATATACCGAGGTTTGCACTATGGAGGGATGACCAGGAGTGCATTGAGTTTTGTTGTTGGCTCCACTTGTGTCTGTAGCAAAAACAGCACGGAGGGGCGCCTCAAATGGAAAAGGTTCGTATCATCAAGACTTCATGAAAACACTTAAAAATAGTTTTCTATTATATGTACTCATGACCTTTAATAATAATAAAAAATTCTTAAAAATGGATTTTCATCATATGTACTCATGATCTTGAATATCAATCAATAAAGTCTTTCATTTTCCTACATTTCTTTTTGTATTTGTCGTATTATATACTGTGGACTTTGGGTATTATACTAGAGGTAATATGGACATAATACAATACCGTAGTTGTCAAGGACATCCCACTAGGGGATCTTTGGTGGACCTATTACTTCTTGCGAATTTGGGTTCAAGTAATAGGTTCGAAACAAGCCCTACCAGAGGTGATATGGATGTGGTATATTTTATGGACTTAGTACCGCTACTGTACTTAGAGTTAAGTACTGGTGATAAGTTTGGATGACGACCGATATCATAGGTAATATGGACGTGATAATCGATAGTCAAGTAGAAAGGTTTGCTCAGAGGTAAGAAGGACATAGCAAACTCTACTAGGCAAGATATGACGATCGATATCATAGGTAATATGAAATTATAGATCTAGATTTGGAATGAAAAATAAAGAGAGAGAGTCTCTCTCCATTCCTATGGTGGTCGGCCTCTACCCCCTCCTCTAAGCTACTATGAAATATCCATAATTAAGGAGGGAAGGTTCTAGTCTAATTGGTTTAACTAATTAATTCATCCTCCAAATGATTGGGCTTACTATTGGGCTCAAATCTAACTAGAATTAAATGTCCGTCCATGGATCTAATCTAAACTAGTTAGGTCCACTAACACAAGTCCAAAATAAAATCTAACATTTAACAATAAATAAATAATACAATAAATAATATTTACAACATGCATAATATTTAATATTATATTTCTAAAAATAAATAACCATGCCAAATTACTAAACTATCCCTAGTTGAAAAAATGAGGGTGACAATCCTACCCACCTTAGAAAAATTTTGTCCTCGAAATTAAGGAAGAAACTAACTACCAAAAGCATCAATACAAGCAAGAAAGAATTATATCCCACGGCTCAAACATATAAGGATATCGCTCGTGCATCTCGACCTCTCACTCCCATGTACTCTCTTCTCGTGAGTGATGCCTCCATGTAGCGCGCACCAAAGGAATCGTCTGGTTCTGCAGCACCTTCTCCCTGCGGTCCAAAATCTCTACGGGCTGCTCTGGGTAGCTGAGTGTCGGACCAACCTCGATCTCCGAGTGATCTAGTACATGACTAGGATCTGCTACGTATCATCTCAGCTGTGACACATGGAACACGTTGTGTACTCTCTCTCATGCAGGTGGTAAGTCTAGTCTGTAGAAAACTGTACCGACCCTCTCAAGAACACCGAAAGGTCCGATATACCGTGGACTAAGATTTCTGCCTCCACCAAAACGAATTGTGCCTCGTGTCAGAGAAATCCTTAAGAAAACTAGATTGCCAACCTAGCATGAAACACAGCCTTAGCACTCTTACAAAACAACAATCACAAGCAATGCAAAACAAAATCTATACCTCAAACTCCAAAGGTCTCCGGTTGCTATCAGCCCAATGCCGTTGTTTATCCTGCGCCACTCGAAGTCTATCACTGATAAGCTTTACCTTCTCAGCAGCATCCACGACCATCTCTGGTCCCAATAAGGCTCTCTCACTAACATCATCCCATGATAACGAAGTACAGCATCTCCGTCCATACAACGCCTCAAATGGTGATATCTCGATACTGGTCTGGTAGCTGTTGTTGTAAGAAAACCCTACCAAGTGAAGATGATCCTTCCAAGAGCCTCCAAAATCCAAACACACAAGTGCGTAGTATATCCTTGAGAGTCTTAATAGTCCTTTCCGACAGCTCGTTTGTCTGAGGGAGATATACGGTACTGAACTTGAGCTGAGTGCCCAAGCAAGCCTGTAAACTCCTCTAGAAGTGGGACGTAAAGCGACTATCCCGATCGAAGACTATGCTCACCGAAACTCCTTGCAATCTAACTATCTGACGCACATACAACTCTGAGCTTCTCTGTAGACGTACCCACTTTGAATGGCAGAAAGTGGGCTGATTTGGTCAACCTATCTACGATGACCTAAATCACATCTTTGCCTCCTGAAGAACACGGAAGCCATGAAACAAAGTCCATCGTCACATGCTCCCGCTTCCACTCTGGAATCGGTAAAGGTTGAAGCAATCCACCTAGCCTTTGTCTCTCTGCCTTTAGCTGCTGGCATACCAAGAATCAGGATACAAAGCTAGCTACCTCCCGCTTTATACCATACCACCAAATATGCTCTCTCATGTCCCTATACATCTTGTTGGCACCTAGATGCATAGAGTACTGAGATCAATGAGCCTCCTAAAGAATCTTCTCGTACAATACTTCACTCGGCACACATAATCTGGTACCCTACCGCAATGATTCATCATCTGCAATGCTGAAGTCCTCTACCAATATTATCCGGACCTATGCTCTGATGCTCCTCAGAGACTCATCCTCGAACTGTGCGGCTCTGATCTGGTCCATCAACTCTGACTGTACCTAAAGTCCCGACATCTGTGTTGCAACTCCAGGAACTAATACCTCAATACCCAGGCTATCAAGATCGGCTAATAAATGTCTGTCTCTTGTCAAATATATAGCCACTAGATACCTTCTGAAGGCATCAGCGACTACGTTGGCCGTCCCTAGATGATACTACAAAGTAATATCGAAGTCCTTCATCAACTCCAACCATCGTCGCTGCCTCATGTTGAGCTCTTTTTGTGTAAACATATACTTCAAGCTCTTATGATCTGTAAAGATCTCTACCCGCTCTCCATACAAGTAGTGCTTTTATAGTTTAAGAGCAAAAATAACTACTGCCAACTCCAAGTCATGGGTAGGGTAATTCTTCTCATACGGGCGTAATTGCCTGGAAGCATAGGCAATCACCTTCTCGTTCTGCTGTAACATACAACCCAAACCCTTACCCGATGCATCACTATATATAAAAAATCTTCCTGCCCCTGATGGCAATGTCAATATTGGAGTTGTAGTTAACCTCTTCTTTAGATCCTCAAAAGCAGACTGATAATCCTCAGTCCAGACGAACTCTATGTCCTTCCTGGTTAGTCTAGTCATTGGCTCCGCAATCCTGGAAAAATCTTGAAAAATCTCCAATAATAGCCTGCCAATCCAAGAAAACTTCTGATCTCCGCTACTGAACTCGGAGTAGACTATGACTCAACTGCTGAAATCTTCTTCAGGTCTACTGAGATCCCGTCTCCTGTAATCATATGCTCGAGGAATTCAACCTTATCAAGGAAGAACTCACACTTTGAAAGCTTTCCATATAGCTTCTCCTTCCTGAGGGTCTCCGGAACTATCCTCAGGTGCTTCTCATGCTCCTCTGGGGACTTCGAATAAATTAATATATCATCAATGAATACTACCACAAACTGATCCAAGTATTAATGAAACACCTTATTCATCAGGTTCATGAATATCGCCGGGACATTAGTAAACCCAAACGGTATCACCAAGAACTCAAACTGTCTATACCGAGTCCTGAAAGTTGTCTTTGAAATATCTTTTTTCTTCACTTTCACCTGGTGGTACCCCAAACTCAAGTCTATCTTTGAGATACCTTTGCTCCGCTCAACTGATCAAATAAATTATCAATCCGTGGCAACGGATATTTTTTCTTGATAGTGACGTTGTTGAGTGTCCTATAGTCGATACACATGCATACCGATCCATCCTTCTTTTGTACAAATAATATCGGAGTGCCCTACGGTGATGAATTGGAGCGGATTAAACCCTTGTCCTACAACTCATCCACCGGCTTCTTCAACTCCGCCAGTTCGCTGTTGTTCACTCTATAGATATGCTGTGATATTGTCTATGCGCTTGGCACCAAGTCTATAGAGAACTCCGAATCTCTGTTCGGTGGTATCACGCCCCAGTCCCAAAATACCGAGGGACTAGCCACGTGGCAATGGCAAGAAACACAACTCTAATGGACAAATCCAATTTAATGGACCTGTTAGAGTGCAGTTAAGCTGTAATAAATATAAATGTAGTCTACACCATCTATCAAAGAATAATTCTAATCTCATCCACAGAAAGAAACATAATAAATATGAAAGACTAATCAAGATAATAGATAAAAGAATTAGTCCATATGTAGTATCTTAGGGAATAACCCGATAAAATAAGTTAATACATAAGTCCATGAGTCAAGATATGAAATAACTGGAAACATAAATAACTGAGTATGTAACAGAATACTCAGAAGAAATCCTTTGGCACAACCTCGTTCTCTTGTGCCAGTACTGCTCCAGCGTCAGCTCCTATCCCGTAAACCTTGGGGTAATCCTCCTCTGCTATACCTGGAAACATAATCCGGATCCAAGTCCTCAGGGGACATAACAAAGTACAAGAACAACTCAAGCCAAATAAAATACAGTAAATAAAAGTAGATTCTCGGGATAAGCTATATAACCAGCTATGTATAATATAAGTTGAGAGCATCACTAGTACTCAGGCTGAAACCACTACAAGCTCTGTGTCGGGGAGCCGGTAGCAGTAATATCAAGTAATGGGCCAAGCTCTGGAATAGAGACTAAAGTACCGTAATAATAAAATATATATGTATGTAATCAGCCTGTAGCCTGTGCATCTCTCCCCACCCAATATAATCTCACGTCTCATATCCACGGCGTCTCATGTCCATAATACGCAAGATCATGACCTCTAACTAGTACAACAAGTCATAATAATATCTATGTATATACAAGTCTTACGTTACGAATCTTGTAAGATTATACAGAATCACCATGAATAACTCAAGAAAGATTTAGTCACATGATTAGGGTCAAGTGCCCTATAGTATGACGTACTCGATAAAGCAAGCACGTAAAAATATATAGGATTATGGTATCAACTCTCTAAGTGACATTACACGACTCCGCATACGGCGTCGACACCCGAATATTATTTAGATATTAAGCAATGTCTCACGGTCCTAAGTTGAACAGGTACATGACAGAAGTATATAGAAATAACTCAAACAATAATGCCACATGATCTACAACAAGTTGGCAAGGTACACTTGCCTGGGTTCTAAGCTCCGCTAGTTGCTCCGATATAAGTAAAATCTCCAAGTATGCCTCCGGATGCTGAAACAAACATTACCATCGCTCTCAGAATATATGAAATAGCTAGAATTGAGTATCTATAAGTCTAATTTGGACACAGGGGCAGAATTGACAATTTTGGGTCAAAGCGGGATCGACATATGGCCCACTTCGTACCGAAAATGTGCCAGAGATAATGTTCTCCAAATTTGTCTAACTTAGTGTCTATGAGTCCAGAACAATAATACAAATCCAACTGAACATCCAGAACTGGATTTCGATGAGCCGATCACGAAATCGCCCGTTAAATGAAACCGTGGAGCCCACAAAATGGTATTTCGTCAACGTTCTCAGAATCAAACCAAACTTGGATCACAGGACCAGTGTAATGCTACGAATCCGTTGGCGCAAGCTTTGTTGCGAAACGACAAGCACACACAAAATTATGATGTGTCAGAATAGGCTGATACGGGATTTTTTGACGGATATGCGTTGATTTTGGTGTGCACGCACATCCATATCAACTTCCGCAAAATCCCACACGTCCGGGTTGATGATACGCGCCTTTCGGTACAATTCGCACACGATAAAGTTGCCTCGTTTAGCGGAACGTACCCCGTTTCGGCAAATTTTGGGTTTAGAAAACCAAGTTTTTTGTCAAATTCAACAACGAATAAATCATAACATACAACGAATTAAAATAAACTAATTGAAGAGATTGAATCTTTGATATGTTGTCTAAATTCCTGTTTAAGTAGAATTTAAAAATATTAACTAGGTTGGAAGAAAATCAGACTTAAATATGGGTGGTTGGAACAGTTTCAGAACTACAAATTGGGTCAATTTTTTTCTGTTTTGCGTCACAAATTACGACCGAAACAGGACATGATATACTAAACTAGTTAACTATGCAGGGAGATAGAAGGGCTAGAAGATGGGTTGATATTAGTTAACTATGTGTTGATATTAGTGGTTGGGTCGATATTAGTTAACTATGCAGGGAGATATAAGGGCTAGAAGATGGGTAGCTCACTGTATTGTTTGTTCAGGATTTTGGGCGGCTGCGGGGTGGCTTCTTGCGGCGTGCGGCAGCGACTGTCCGACGGTCGTCGACGGCTGAGATTGGTCGGAGTGGTAGAGGAGATGATGGTGGTGGTGGTCATCTAGGATAGAGTTTATATAGGGTGGCAGGGAGGGAGTTACAGGGAGCGGAAGTGAGGGAGTCAAGGAGGTTCCGGGAGAGGAAACGAATGAGTGTGCTTATGTTACCGTAGATGGAGGGTTAGTGGGTTGCGGGTTAGTGGGTTACGGGTTAGTGGGTACGGGTTAGGATCCGAATCCAGGTTGGTTTGGTTTTGGTTGATTTGGGTTGGGTTGGTTCGGTTTGGGTTGGTTTAATATAAATCAATGCAATTAGCTATCAAAAAAATAGTTTTAGACCCCTATAAATTCCAGAAAAATTACACAATATTCGAGTAGCACCACCAGATCTTCAACAGGGTAGAAATTCTTATATTTCGTATGTACATGTTCCTGCGGCTCGGATGAGTATAGTAGTTTATATCGCAACGACTATAAATAGTTCCTTGTTCCCATTAATAATTATACACCCTGAAATATATTTTTACACTATTTTAATAATTAATTTAATACACAGAAATATAAATCCATGAAGAACATTTATTATAATTAGTTAAAAATTATAGAAAAATCTCCCAAAATCTCAAGAATTCATAATTCAAATAATTAAAATTCTAAAATTAAATTCTAAAAAATCAGGGTGTTTACAATCTTCCCACCTTAAAAAAATTGCTTCTTCATAATTAAGAAATTAAAACGTAACAGTCAGGAAAGGTTTGCTCCAGAAGAGATAAAGCAGTTGCAAGACATGTTTGTTGAAGCACGACACAAAGGATAAGGAACCATAAACAAGAAAAAAATTGAGAAAAAGGGTGAGGATTTTGTTCAAGCAGAACACGTAGGGAAGAAATAACTTTTTCCTTGGCAATGAGAGATGAGTAACTCAAGATTAAAGGATCCTGGTTAGAACGAAGATCAACTACAATTTATAAAAACTTGGGTACCACTGACATATTACTAATCTAGACTAAAAAGTTCAAGATAACATAATACTAGGTATAGGAAATAGAACTAACTGGCACATGCTAAAGTATTACTAGGAATATTCGCTACTATAGCTAGCTATGATAAAACTAAATCTTACTCATATTCGCTACTCCTCGAGTCTGTGCTTCCTCTAATATCATCGTAAAAGTCTGTCCACGTCCCTGTAGTGGTGTCCTCTGCTGTTGCTGGACCTGCTAAAAGAGTGCTTCCTGTGGTGCCAAAGGTGACCTCGACTGATATCCACCCGGCGCTGGTAAAACTTGTCAGTTAACCATCAGTGCTTGTCGGTGAACCATCGGTGTTTCTCCTCGATGCTCCGTGCAATTTTTGGCTAAATATTGGCTGGATCCGTAAAAAAAACACAATCCCAATCTTCGTCGGCATTCTTTGGCGAGATGGCCTACCTTGCCACAATAATGAAAAGTAGGGAGACCTGGCGCTGGTGCTAGTAGGGATGGTCGATGAATCATCAGTGCTCTCTCTCGACGCTCAGGACAATCCCTTACTGAATGTTGACTGGATCCGCAAGCTAAACATAATCCCAATTTGAGTTTGCACTCCCTCTCAATATGGCCTACCTTGCCACAGTAGTGACAAGTAGGAAGGACTAGTTCTAGTGGTGTAAATGCTCTCTATGGTGGATTCATCTGTGGTCGCTTTGTAGCTCCTTCCTACTATGCTTGGTCTGATGCTAGTGCATGCGGCCGCTTCTGGCTAGACTCTCTCCTGATAAGGCACTGCATGCGTTATACTGTAGGAAGGACGTCCGTATAAGAAGTACTTGCAATAGAGCTGATTAATCTTTGTAGCTCAAAGCTAAGTCCGTAAAAAATAAAATTTGCCTGGCATTGCTAGGCCTCTTGATGAACCTGCTGTTGTGCTTGCATTATTGCGTAAAATATTTGGAACATCTGTTGTCCGTCTATAGGATGTCCTGGTAGGAAAATGGGCATTGGTGGAGTAAACTACGATGGAGGTGGAATATCGTCTCGCCGGAACCTCATGGCGTACTGATTGATTGATTGCTTTGTTGAGTGGATGGATCTCTACCCAATGGTGTCACTCCATCATCATAAGTGACCACAGCACCTTATGGTATACCCGCAGAAGTCTCGTCGCTGGCTCGTGGATCCATTACTCTGCATACAAAGTAAACTATGAAAGGCGCACAGAGGAATCAAGGCAGGATGCAAGTCAAGAAATTATTTTGAAGTCGATATAAAGGTCAAGAACAGATCAACAAGTGGATGAGATCCTATAATTCATCATATCCTAATTGCAGGCTTGCTTGGTTCCTTAGTTGAAACCGAAGCAATATAGTTGTAGTCCTGTATGGGCCACCACAAAAACCAAATCATACACCAGTCCCAAAATACTAAGGGACTAGCCATATGGCAATGGCCAGCAGCACAACTCAATGGGCAAACCCAATTTAATGGACCTGTTAGAGTGCACTTAAGCTATAATAATTATAAATGTAGTCTACACCATCTATCATAGAATAAGTCTAATCTCATCCCTAGAAAGAAACATAACTAATTATGAAAGACTAATCAAGATAATGGATAAAGAAATTAGTCCATATGTAGTGTCTCAGGGAACAACCTGATAAAATAAGTCAATACATAAGTCCATGAATCAAGATATGAAATAACTGGAAACATAAATAACTGAGTATGTAACAGAATACTCAGTAGAAATCCTCTGGCACAACCTCGTCCTCTGGTGCCAATACTGCTCCAATGTAAGCTCATATCCCGTAAACCTTGGGGTAATCCTCCTCTGCTATACCTGGGGACATAATTCGGATCCAGGTCCTCAGGGGTCATAGCAAGGTACAAGAATAACTCAAACCAAATAAAATGCAGTAAATAAAAATAGACCTCAGGACAAGCTATGTAACCAGCTATGTGAAATACAAGTTGAAAGAATCACTAATACTCAGGCTGAAACCACTACAAGCTCTGTGTCGGGGAGCCGGTAGCAGTAATATTACGTAATGGGCCAAACTTTGGAACAGAGACTAAAGCACCGCAATAATAAAATATATATGTATGTAATCATCCTGTAGCCTGTGTGTCTCTCCCCAACCAATTTAATCTTATGTCTCATGTCCATGACATCTCATGTCCATAACACGCAAGATCATGACCTCTAACTAGTACAATGAGTCATAATAATATATATGTATATACAAGTCTTATGTCAATGTAAGCCTATACAGAATTACCATGAATAACTCAGAAAAGATTATGTCACATAAATAGTGTCAAGTGTCCTATGGTATGACGTACTTGGTAAAGCAAACACTTAAAAATGTATAGGATCATGGTATCAACTCTCTAAGTGACGTTACACGACTTCGCGTATGGCGTCGACACCCGAATCTTGTTCGGAAGTTAAGCAACGTCTCACAGAATCTCCAAGTATGCCTCCGGATGCTGAAACAAACATTACCACCGCTCTCAGAATATATGACATAGCTAGAATTGACTACCCATAAGTCCAATTTGGACATAGAGGCAAAATTGACAGTTTCGGGTCAAAACGGGGTCCACTTGTGGTCCACTTCGTACCAAAAAATGTGTAGAGATAAAGTTCTCAAAATTTATCAAACTTAGTGTTTACGAGTCCAGAACGATGATACGAACCCAACGAAACATCCATAACTGGATTTCGATGAGCCGATCACGAATTTGCCTGTCAAGTGGAACCGTAGGGCCCACAAAATGGTATTTCGTCAACGTTCTCAGAATCGAACCAAACTTGGGTCACAGAACCAGTGTAACGCTACGAATCAGATGGTACAAGTTTTGTTACGAAATGACAAGCCACACAAAATTATGATGAGTGTCAAAACAGGTCGATACGGAATTTTTCGACGGATACGCGTTAATTCCGGTGTGCACGCACATCCAAATCAACTTTCGCAAAATTCTATATATTTGCATTGACGATACGCGTCTTTCGGTAAAATTTACATACGATGAAGTTGCCTCGTTTAGCGGACGCACCCTATTTTGAGAAATTTTGGGTTTAAAAAACCAAGTTTTTGGTCAAATTCAACAGCGAATAAATCACAACATACAACGAATTAAAATAAACTAATTAAGGAGATTAAATCTCGGTTATATTGTCTAAATTACTGTTTAAGTAAAATTTAAAAATATTAACTAGGTTGGAAGAAAATGAGACATAATCATAGGTGGTTGGAACTGTTTCTGAACTACAAATTGGGTCTTTTTTTCTGTTTTCCATGGTGAATTACGACCGACACAGGACACAATACATCGAACTAGTTATATAGGGTTCAAGAGGTTCATATGGTCTTCACATAGGATTCGATGGTCGATATTTAGTTAACTATGCAGGGAGATACAAGGGCTAGAAGATGGGTACCTCGCTGTGTTGTTTGCTCAGGATTTTGAGCGGCTGCGCGGTGGCTTTTTGCGGCATGCGGTGGCGACTGTCCGGCGGTCGTCGATGGCTGAGGTTGGTCGGGGTGGTAGATGAGATAATAGTAGTAGTGGTAGTCTAGGCTAGAGTTTATATAGGGTGGCAGGGAGGGAGTTACAGGGAGCGAAAGTAAGGGGGTCGGGAGATTTCGGGGGAGGAAACAAATGGGTTTGCTTCTGTTACAGTAGATGGTGGATTAGTGGGTTACGGGTTAGTGGGTTACGGGTTAGGATCCGAATCCAGGTTGGTTTTGTTTAGGTTGGTTTGGGTTGGGTTGGTTCGGTTTGGGTTGGTTTAATATAAATCAATTCAATTAGCGATCTAAAAAATAGTTTTAGACCCCAATAAATTCAAAAAAAGTATACAATATTCTATTATTAATTATACAACCAGAAATATATTTTTTGCACTATCTTAATAATTAATTTAATACACAAAAATATAAATTCATGAAGAACATTTATTATAATTAGCTAAAAATTACAAAAAAATCTCCCAAAATCTTAAGAATTTAAAATTCCAATAATTAAAATTCTAAAATTAAATTCTAAAAAATCAGGGTGTTTACAGGTGGCAACCCCGACAACTCCTCCGAAAAGACGTCCATATACTCAGCATTCAATGAATATAGCGGCTCCTACTCTTCTACCAAAGCTCCACAGAAGTCTCCTTCGCTCTTCTCTGGTGCTACTCTGACGAACTCAAACTCTGGCTCTCCTGGTGTCTAGAATAAAACTCTGCCTCCTCGATAATCGAAACTAGCATAGTGCCTACTCAACCAATCCATCCTGAACACTATATCGTAGCTCAGAAGTGGTATTACGAATAGACATATGCTCAACTATCGGCCTCTCAAGGGAACTTTTTGGTCCTTGCAAACATCACTGACCAGGATAATGCTACCCCCGGTCGTGATCTTGCAAGTCCTCACCAACGGTTCAGTCTCAAGGTGATATTTCAGAGCAAAAGATACGGATACAAAACTATATGAAGCACCGAAATCAAATAAAGCATGAGATAGAAAAGAATCAAGATAGACAGAACCTTAGATAACATCACCGATGGCTCCTCCTCCTCGACGGTTAAGGAGAAAGCTCTCCCCTGTCGCTGGGTACCTCACAACTGCTGGTGGTGTTGAGCAAACTGCTGCTGTTGTGGTGCTAGAGGAGGTCCTTTATGCTGTCCCGCTGGTGGTCTCGCGGGTGCTCTCTGTGCCTGAGCTTCGCCTTAAGTTGGACGAACTGAAACTTTAGGACAAGCCCTCAACTGATGGTCTCCTGATCCGCATAATAAGCACTGGCCTATTCTTATCCTACATGCATCCCATCAATGTCCCTGCTTCTAACAAAATATACAAGGAATAGCTGGCCTCGGAATCTGGTGTATTTATTGTGCCGACGCTCTAGCTGGTCCATGATACTGCTGCCTCGGCTGCTGGAAATGCCTCTGTTGCTGTTGCTGAAAATGAGGCCATTTTATTGGACCCATGTTGGTATTAGATCCTCCCATGTCTCTCGGCCTCTTAGAGCCAAGCTCTAGATCATTCTCTGTCTGCTGTGCCTGTCTCAGAATCTCCTCGAAAGTAGCGGTGGGATCTCCATTCGTATTTGATTTTATCTCCCTTTTCAAGCCCTTCCTGAGCTTCCTGGCTCTTCCAATGGGGTTTTGTCCCTCCACAAAGTGGGCTAATCTACAATACTCTATCGTATACTCATCCACCGTCATACCGCCCTGAACGAGGTACTGGAACTGGCTCTCTAGATATGTCAGAGCCACATCTGGAAAAAAAACTTTTCCTTAAAGAGCTCTTTGAAAGCTTCCCAAGTAAGTTCTGGTGCTGAGATCCTGGGGTTCGTCCTGAACCAAGTCCATGCAATATCGAACATCATGCTCCCTACGGCCTCTATCTGCAACCTCTCTAGAGCATGGATACGGTATTCGAGTCAAATTACCAATTATATATTGGGTCACAAGAGTCAAGAAATATTCTATCAACAAACATGGCCGCATGGGTCTCTAGGTCGCATGGGAAAGTCAGGCCGCATGAAAATCCTGGACGCATATAGAGTCAGGCCGCATATGAAGTAAGGGCTGCATGGAAAGTCAGGCCGCCTGAACCACTTGGTCGCATGCCCAGGTATAAGTCTACTCCTTAGGACAAGGGTTGAAGTGACAATCTAATAAATAAAGTGTTAGTGATGTGACATAAAGTGCCTGATGTTACTGTTGTGACAAGCCATAAAGTGTGTCAGAAAGAAAAGACAAAACTAAGAAAATTAAGTACCAACGGTTCAGAGCCATGTGTCCAAGAAATAGGGTGCGCTTGCTCTCTAGGCCGCATGGGTGTCGGTGCCGCACGGGGTTCAATGCCGCATGGAGTCGTTACCGCATGGAGTTCTCTAGGACTTAGCGAAATTCTCATTCGTTCAGCGAGTGAAATAACAAAGCGTTCAAGGACACTTGTGTAAATCAGCAGACATGCGTCCAACAAGATGGACGCATGTTGTCGGTATACGATAAGAGTTTAGGCCACATAACCATCTCGGGCCGCATGGCACTCTCAGCCGTATATGCTTACTGGCCGCATGGGAACTTCGTCTTCTCCAACAGCAGGTTCAGCCATGGCGGAAAAGCTCTAAAAACTAAAATCTTATTTTGTCCATAAAATTCTTATTTTAAGTCCAAATCGGGTAAACCAATGGTCAAAATGCTCTAAATTGAAAGATCTATCATGTAGCAAAAACTGGTTTTCAAAGATACAACTTTAATAAATCAAATCCAAAAAAACTCATGAAATCCCTAAAATTTTAAGTTAGAAATATAGATGTACACCAATCCATCCATCAAAATAGACAACTCCAAGAACTAAAAGTTCTTAGAAACATATAATAAACATAATGGAACAATAATATGGTGGGATTTTTTTCTATTTTTTATACAAGGTGTACTTGCCTATAAAATGGGAAGAAAAAGCTAAAGAAAAAGGAAATAATAAAGAAGTGAGGAGAGAGAGAGAGAGAAATTATTGGTTTATATATGCAAGGGTTTGAGGGTAGAACCAAAGGTTCTCATGAGTTGAACCAACCCACAAAATAAACCATGAACCAAGTTAAAGCAAAGAATTTGTCTAGTCTCAATGCACATGCAACCTTGCTACAATATAAATACATTTCAAATACATATATCGGGAGTGGGGAGTGACATCTCTATCTACCTTCAAAAAAATTTGTCCTCGAAATTCAAATCTGAGCAATAGCTAGAGAAGTCAGGACAAGCACGATATAAATCTACTTGCAACTACACATGCAAGCAATATCATCATAACATAAATGTGATCACTTGATCACATGATCCGAGATATGAAGGCATAAGGTATAATATACCTTTCGAATTAAACATGTGCGGGTAACGAGACCGAATATCGTCCTCGTGATCCCACATCGATTTACCAAGCGTGTGATGTCCCCAAGAAACTCGGACAAGAGAAATAGTCTGATTCTTAAGCACCTTTTCCCTTCGATCCAGAATGGATAAGGGTTGCTCCTCGTAAGGTAAGTCAGTACCAACGACTAATTCAGAGTAATCGAGGATATGACTCAGATTCGGAACATAACTACATAATTCAGACATATGAAATACATCGTGTACCTTATGCAGCAAAGGCAGAAGGGCAAGATGATAAGCAACAACGCATACCCGCTCGATAATATCGAACGGACCTACGTATCGCTGACTAAGCTTTCCGTGAACCCCGAATCTAATAACTCCATGGTAGGCAAAATTCAAAAAAATACATGATCGCCGACAAAAAACTCTAAAGGTCTACGATGCTAATCTGCCCAATAACGATGCCTATCTTGTGCAACCCAAAGTCGCTCCAAAATCTGCTTGACAACCTTTACCGTCTACGTTATCAATTTAGGGACTAACATCTTTCGCTCACCAATGTCATCCCAAGCCAACGGGACCTATATTTCCTGCCGTATAGTGCTTCAAAAGGTGTCATCTGAATACTAGCCTGATAACTGTTGTTATACGAGAATTCCACCAAGTGAAGGTGATTCTCCTAAGATCCACCAAGGTTTAAGGTACAGGCTCGTATCATACCGTCCAAGGTCTGGGTGGTTCTCTCTGATTGTCCGTCTGTCTAGGGGTGGTAAGTTATGCTGAATGTTAACTTGGTGCCCAAGCTCTAGTATAAACTCTTCCAAAAATGAGAAGTGAACCGTGTGTCTCGATATGATACGATACTTACTGGGACACAGTGTTGTCTTACTATCTGTCACATATATATTTCAGCCAATTATTCTATAGACTGTCCTATTTGAAAAGGAATAAAGTGAGCTACTTTTGTGAGATGATCTGCTAGCACCCAAACTGCATCTTGACCAGTCGGTGATCTAGGTAAACTAGTCACAAAGCTCCTTCAGAAGACCTGACTCATATTCTTCTCGTAGCTTTTGAATCTTCGGGTCCTCTGCCCAAGATAGCTTGATTCTATCTACCAAAGTTGACTGAATCTATAGACTAGCCTAAACTCCTGTACTCTAAGGAAGTACTATCTCGATACCCATCTCTCTTAAGTCTTTTAGAATGTGCTTCTGAGTAGTCAACATAAATTCTCTACCTCTTCTGCTAAGTGCATCAGCTACTACATTAGCCTTACCAAGATGGTACTGATATTCCACGTCATAATCCTTCAATAACTCTAGCCACCTTCTCTTCTTCATGTTCAGGTCCTTCTGCATGAACACATACTTTAAAATCTTATAATCTATGAATATTTCTCCTCGATTGACATATAAGTAGTGCCTCTATAGCTTAAGTGCAAACACTACTACTAGTAGCTCCAAATCATGAGTTGGATAGTTCTTCTAATGATCCATGAGCTGCCGAGAAGCATATGCTATCACTCTTCCTTGTTGCATCAAAACACATCACAGTCCTTTTCCAGATGCATCATAGTATACTGTGCATCCTCCGGAGCCAGCTGGAAGAGTAAGGATTGGTACAGAGATTAACTTCTTCAACTCTTCAAAGGCTATCTGATATTTTGCTGACCACACAAATTTAACTTCCTTGCGCGTCAACCGAGTCAAAGGTGCCGAGATCTTAGCAAAATATGACATAAATCTTTTGTAGTATCCTGCCAAGCCTAGGAAACTACGCACTTCCACTACTGTGATCTTTGGAACTGGCCAGTTCTCTACTGCCTCTACTTTCTTAGGATCAACTGACACTCCTGCTCCTGAAATAATGTGTCCAAAAACGGATATGCGATCCACTAGAACTCATACTTACTAAGCTTTCCATATAACTGGTGCTCCCTCAAAGTTTCCAGAACTATCCTGAGATTTTCTTCATGCTCCCCCTCATTACGGGAATATACCAGGATGTCATCGATGAATACTACCAAAAATTGATTTAAGTAAGGCTTAAAAATATGGTTCATCAAGTCCCCGAATACCGTTGGAGCATTAGTCAGTCCGAATGGCATAAATAAGAATTTATAATGCCCATATCGTAACCTAAATGCTGTCTTTGGCATATCCTGCTCCCGGAATCATACATGATGATATCGTGATTATAAATCTATCTTGGAGATAACTCTTGCTCCACTTAATTAGTCAAACAAATTATCAATCCTTGGTAATGGGTACTTATTCTTCATGATTACTGCATTCAACCGTCTGTAATCCATACACATCCGTGTCGATCCATCATTCTTCTTCACCAGTACATGGTGATGCACTAGTACGAATAAATTTTTTCACCTTCAGTTCTTCCACATGTCTATATAACTGATCAAATTCTGATGGTGACATTGGATACACCTTCTGGGATACTGGTTCAGCTCCTGGCATAAACTCTATACAGAACTCTACTGCTCTAATTGGGATAATCCGGGAAGATCGTTGGAAAAGACATCCATTAACTCTTCAACTATCTTGGGCAGCGGGTTTGCTTTCTTTGCTACTGATGTGACTTCTCCCTTATGCGGGTCTCTTGCTATTCTGCTAAGGACAAATTCTTCTAGACCGGGAATGCTAAATAACACTCTACCCTCACGATAATCTATCGTTGCATGACTGTCTCTCAACTAGTCCATACCTAAGATAATGTCAAAGTTATCCATAGGAAACTCGATCAACTTTGTAGGTAATAAATATCCATATACTATGACTGGACATGCTAGGAATACCCTACTAACTTCTACGATCCCATTGCCAGTGAGTATATTCATCCTCGCTGGCAATACCTCAAACTTTAATCCAATACATATCGTATATTGTGCAGTTATAAATTAGTGCGAAGCTCTAGAATCAAATAAAGCTATGGCAGGAAAGGTTGTAATAAAAATGTTACCTGCCACTACGTCTTAAGACGCCATAGCTTCCTCTAAAGATAAGGTGAGTGCTGCCCTTGGCCTTGTTAGGATCCCTGATGTTGTCTTCCTTGCTGCCGTGGTTGCGGCCATTGCTAATTCTGTTGTTGCTGCCAATAAAGCTGGGCCTGCATCTGCAACGGACGCTGTGCCAAAGGCCGTGCTGCTACTGTTGGTCCTCCTTGTCGTACTACCCTTGGAGATAAAAATGCAGGAAACTGTTGTACTGGCCCTCCTGGTCTCTACATCAATAAATACGTAGCAATCTTGTTATCAGGGCTCCCATATCTCAAAAATAGTCTGTTAGCTGCCCGACAAATATCCCGGATATGACCTCCTTTGCCACAGTAGGTACAACCTGTCGGCGCTCCCCGTCGTTATTGTTGCTGCTGCTGCCTCGGCTGATGTTGCCGAGTTATTACTGTCACTGTTGAAACTGTCGTCCTCCGTGGCGCTGAATCATATATACAAATGCCAGGTGATGGTGCTAACCTTTGGGGTACTGGTCCTCCCTCATTATTCTGTCCATGAGGCCTTTTCTGAACTACACTTCTTAATGCCATCCTCTGAGAAGAAAGCTTGACCCTCTTGGATGCTATCAATACCGCCTCAAAGGTCTGGTAGTCATGTACCTCTATCATGTGCAAGATCTCCAAGTGAAGTTTCTGCTGTAACCTCATTTCTTTCTATAACTCTGTTGCTACCATGGTTGGAGCAAATCTGCTAAGTTGAAAAAACTCTGCCGCAAAGTCGTCTACTGTCCTTCCTGCTTGCTTGAGGTTAATGACCTTTGCTGCAACTCACACTAAGCCACAATCCTGAAGTACTTAACCCTGAATTGGGTCTTGAAATCTTTTCATAAAATATCATGCCACAGTCCTATCTCCATCGTGGTCCACCAATCCCTTGCAAGATCTTGGAGTTGTAGGCGAACCAAGTAAAAATGTTTCTCGACCGAAACCTTAGCCGCGGTCAGAATGGTTTCAATATCTTAGAGCCAATCATCTGTCGTGATTGTGTCCTCCGTGCCATCAAAGTATCTGGGGTTCAGTCTGCAAAATCTTATAAATGTCCCAAAATCTGCTCTCTCACCTCGTTCTAGGGCTGTCTATAACCCTTGATTTAACAGGACATTTTGTTCCTGCTGTTGGAGATATTGTTGCTGATGTTGTTGTTGTTTTTATTGCACCATCATCTGGTGTTGTTGGGCAGCCAAAAATCTACGGATAATCTCTAACAAGGACGGGGTATCCAATACTACCGGTACAACGGGAGGTACGGGGACACATGGAGCCTGCTGCTTTGTCCTATTCATCATAGGTATAACTCGGATCCTTGGTTTGGGTTCCACAGGAATTCGCTCCACTGGCAACTCTACCTCTCTTTTTGTTGTAGCATCGGGGGAAGGAGAAGCCCTAAAGAATAGCACAAGAAACATCAAGAATAGGACAAGAAGGAACAAGGAGATAATCAATCTGGAAGAATTCAAGCTGAGTATCGAAGAGGACAAATTCAAGATTTCAAGAAGGATCATGTTTGATTTAGACTCCTATGACCATGACACCCCCAAAAGTCTGAAGAACAGACCTGCATGGCCCACCACTAAAACCTTATCACGTCCCAGTACCAGAATACGGAGACGGACATGGCCAGCTACCCCGTACAAGGTACTATACGTCATACGACGATCACGGCTATATAAGACAAGGGGGTGCATGCTATAATCAAGTCTCCTATGGTCAAGAACTTCTATGTCTCAATCATTCAAACAAGAAACATAAAGCATAGAGCATATATGATATGCAATAAGGTATCCCAAACGCTTTCTTAAAATATTTTGGAGTCTAGCTACGCAAAATAAGAAGCTGAAAGAGTAACAAAAGTATATGAAAGTAATCAGCTGCAGTCTGATTTAATACAATCATGTAAGGGAAACTAACAGGTGCCGGTACCTAAACACCAAATGAAGTAAATGTGCAAGACAAGCCGAAAAAAAGAAAATTCACTCGCTATCCCCTATGACCATATTCCTGGTGTACGCCATGAGTAGGGGGGATTACGCTGGATCCTCAAGTGCTGGCTCAAAACCTGGCCATGCAAAACCAGTAGGGTTAGACCCTAAATAGCAAGTACCACAAATAAACAACAAAATAGAAAAACAAAAACCCAAAAATAATAATATAATATTACATAGGTTCAGTATCGTAACTTAGGTCCATGGCATATCCTAGCGCTAAGGCTCAACTCTCCAACAAAACAAAGATAAGGGTTGAACCCTCACACTATGATAGTCCATTTACCTAGGCTACTAGCTGAATAGATAAAATCACAACCATGTCCATTTCTTATATCGGTCAATTATTTGTACGGCTTGCTATTCTGTGGAGTCTGAGATTATCTCTGAATAATGCATAATAAGTATCCTCAGATCACGCCAATACCGAACATGAGCTAACCGAACCAATATAATAAAATAAGCACTTACATAATGCACCAGTTCTCCGTAGGGCCACTACGCTAAAAATACGGTATTAGCGGTTCCAGTATTCTTATATTAAAATAATGGCTCGGCATAATAATAAGTCAGATACTGCACTCCACTAAGGCAGATGATATACAGTATCTGTGGTGGCCAGCCCACAGCGTACTTAGAATGAATCTCTGTGGGAAGGTTCATTTGTAAGATCTTGGGATACCGTTTCCTCCAATGTTACTATCACTTTTAGTTACCTAATTAGCCCTATGTTATGCTTGAAATCTTAATGTGTCATGACACGCACCCGGTATAGGGGCACGAGTACGTGGGTACGTCCAGCCTACGCCGCAACATCGACGGTAGAACGCTGTCTACGTCACAATACTAGCTAATCAATCTCACATGAATATCTAACTCCATAAGGAGACACAGATATCACAATATAATCTGAAATTACTCAATCACAAAAACTAAAGAACGATGAGATATCGAAGAAAATAAATAAAATATAATACAAGTCTAAACAAAAAAAATAGTCTAACCTGCAAACAATAATATCCAAATCTTCAAGTGTGACGAAAACAAGTCCTCTATGTCGTTGTCTGGAAAAATATTTCCAGTCAGGATGGAGTGAAGTACAAGAACTAACAGAAATTCCATGTATATTGACAAAAACTATAATACAGTATAAAAAAATACAAGATGGATATAAATACTGGCAATAAGAAATACTAGAGATAATAAAATACTGGAAATAGAAGTACTGGAGCATATGTCATCATCAATGGTACACTAGCAATGAACAGAAATACAAGTACATGCTAGAACAATAAACTGGAATATAAGTGAATGCTAGAACAATAACTAGAATAGAAGGAAATACTAGAACTATGATATGGAAATACATGTATAGAATATCTAGCTAAGTGTGTGAAACATCAGCATATCATGTGATCGGCTTGGGACTGATCAGGCTTGCTATGTATGACTAGCTATGATTCATGTAAGGTCAGGTTAACCATCCGAATAGCTATGATGCGAGCAATAGTCAGGCTAATCATACATAACAGGCTATGAGACATGTAATGGTCAGGCTGTACCGACGTGACGTGTGGGTGAGTTATGATGCATGTAGAGTTGGGTATGATCACATAATCTACTAATATCTTTCCGTCCCCAGCTATCACAATGGATTCCAATCACGACTCCTCGTGACAAGTCTCAATGATGCTAACTCGTGTATACATAGTGTCAAAATCATGTACGCTATAAAACTAGAATCATAGAGATAATCAACATAATGAAAACTGTCAGAGAATATACTCGCCTGTGGTCCTCTGCTGGAAATACCAATGTCCTATTTCCGAAGTCTTGTCTGAATAATCCAACAGTCCTATAGACATTATATAATACAATAACATAGCATCAGTCGTTACACTAGCACACACACAATATAAATACTCTGAACTCAGAGACTACGCTAGGTATGATACTGGTCAACTAGTAGGGTCCAATGTGCGTCTAACTGTACGGGTATTACGTCTGCAAATATTGTGCATAATCAGACAGTCAATTACTAACACATGTCTAGCTAGTACGTCAGTGTACACAAGGCAAACAGATCACTAATACTCAGGGTAGGGCATCCATAATTAACACTTATGGTCACACATCATATGTATATTACAGTCATACCTAGTATTAGCATTAAATTTCTTATATATATTTATATATATATATATATATATATATATATATATATATCAAACTAATATTATATACACACACACACACACGCACACGCAACTGTTCACTAGGTTAACCGACACGGGTCTGCAATCACTTTAACTAAACTTACCATGAAGTAATACTAATGTCCTAATAGCATTCACACAAGCACATAAAATCACGAAGAGGGCAAGTCCGAACCTTGGCGGGCACGCACGGGGTTGATGATGACAACGATAACGACGATGATGATGATGTTGATAAGGATGATGATGGTGATGATGATAATGATGAAGATGATGATGATGATGATGATGATGGTGATGATAATGATGATGCCGAGGCTGCCGGAGGAGAGGAGAGGCAGAGGGGAGTCCGAAAAGAGTGGTCGGTAGAAGGAGTCGGGCCGGCTGGATGGAGGTGGTGACATGGGCCGATGATGGAGGTAGAGAGAGCAGGAAGGAGAGGTGGTGGTGCTGCAGAGGGGTCCGGCTGGTCGGTGGACAGTGGGAGAGGAGTCAAGGGGAAGAACTCAGGCGGGATGGCCAGTTTTGAGGCGTCGACAGGCTGATTCAGGCGAGTCTGAGGTCGAAGAAGATGACCGCGGGTGGCCGCGATGGGAACTCGGGGTGGTTTAGTCGACGGTTTGTGCTCAGCCGAGATGTTCACCAGAGGAAGGAGGGAAAAGGATGGTGCGGCAGAGAAAGCCGGGGGTGAGGCAGTTCAGGCGAGAGGAGTCGGGCTCGGCTGTTGTCGAGTTGGTCAGTGTGGGGACACAGGCGAGGTGCTGGGGATGAAAGAAGATGGTGGAGGTGGTGATAGTGGTGTTCAGGTGGTCATGGTGATAGTGGTGTTCAGGTGGTCGTGGAAGGGGCTGAGGGGAAGTCGTGGTAGTCGGCTGGGAACGGTGCAGTCGACGGAGGAGGCGCTCGGCGTGGCTGCTGTCGAGGATCCGACGGAGGAAGGTGAGGAGGAGAAGTCGGGATAGTCGGCTGGGAACGGTGCAGTTGTCGTCGAGGGGGTGGTTCAGCGGTCGGCGGAAGGATGGATGGCCACGGGCATTCAGTCGATGAGGGATGTCGTTCACGCGAAGGAGGGATGGGTTCAGGTGATCGGCTGATCAGTCGAGTTGGGGTCGGCTCCGGCGTGGGCTGCTCGTCAGGGAGAAGAAGAACTGGAAGTCGGGTAGGTCTAAGTTTGATGGGGATAAAAATAAAGAAAAGTTTCATATATATGTGTGTGTGTGTGTGTGTGTGTGTGTGTGTGTGTGTGGAAAATAGGGTTTTGAGGTTGACCTAGGGTGGGGGCGGTCAAAATCCTTGGAATGGGCTTAGCTTCTTCATGTAGAAATTTGGAGGGCTAGGATTAGGTTTGTTTCAAAATGGAGGGCTAAGGTTTGATGGGGGCTTGATATTGAGTGTTACATACTCCAAATTTATGGAGAAAAATCACATAAAGGAAAATAGGGTTTCTTCATGTGTTGGTCCAATGGGGTGTGGACACCTCAATGCACTTTTGCATAAAAGTGCCCAACAATTTGAAAATTGCACAAAGAGGGGTTTCTGGATTAATTTAATTAAAATTAATATAATTGGTGTTCTAAAATTAATTGAAAATATATGGGATTAAAATTAGATGGGGGCACAAGTATCATGGACATAGAAGACTCAGAATAGAATATTGTCATAATTTGGGTTGCACAAAATGGGTCAAGATTGTGTCTCCAATTTTGATTGGAACGCACAGGATACAAGGTTGAATTTATTTAGAATTTAAAATAAATGTCCGCAACGAATATTGTGCGACTAAAATGAAGCATAAGAGAGCATATTTATGAGTTACACAAAGATCAGAATGGAAGACGGACACGTCTAGGACAAGGGTGTAAAATTTGTTGGAAGGCAAAATCTAATATAGCGCTCCCAATATCGAAGCAACGGTAAGGTACAACAATTAAATAAAATCACGGTAATAAAATATAACCTCAATATTTAATTCTGAATAGTACTAATTAAATCCATAATCTTATATTTCGGTCAGGGGTTCATCTAGTGGGCTTCTAGGTCAAGTCTAATAACTCATGCATTAAAGAAAACTTTATATATAATATATATACACACATATCATGTAATTATTTAAAATAAATACACACAATACTTATAATAATTAAAATAACAAAAATACCCCTATTTTAGGATGTAGTAGTGACAAGTCTACCCTCCTTAAAAAAATTTGTCCACGAAAATTAAGATCCTCAATAGTTGTATATATTCATTTATTTATTTATTACCATCAAAATTTAAATTCATCAAACCATATAATCATGAAGTAAATCAATATTGTAATTTCACAAAAATTTTAAAATTTTATAATTATCATATTCCTGAAAATCTTCAAATTTAAAATCAAATTTCATTTTTATCACAATCTCCTCCAAAATTTTAAGTTAATAACTAAATACTCAAAAAATTTAATATCAAATCCTCTAATTGAAATCCAATCAATGCATATTTATAAAATCTAAAAATCTCATCCCCAAAAATTTGAATTCAAACATTAATCCATTAGTGATCTTATTCCTCGATTCTTTTTCCACACAATACTCAAACAATGTAATACTTATAAAATCTTCAAATACAATATTCAAAGATAAATCTATATCTTGCAGTCAAATAAATACAATGATAATCTTCTTAAATTTCTCAAAATTTAATAATAATTCAATCATATCGTAATCTTCATAAAATTAATAATTTAACAAAATCGTCAATTCTGGCATATTAAGTTCTCAACTCTTTATTAAATTAATATTTATCCTCGAAATTTAAGGCACCTTGTCTCTCTTTGTCAAGTCATATCATCTTCATAAATCTTTACTACGGTCAAACCCCCAACAATCAAGGTCTAAGAAACTCCTACCTACAGTCATACAACATGCAATCTAGAGAAAATATACATGGTTATGGTCACTTTTGTCATGGTATAGCAGTCTCTGTTAGGGTGTACTACTAACTACATTCTAACAAGAAAATCACTGATGCAAGCTACGGTACTAAGGAATTAATCAATCAATCAATCAAATAGTCGAAAAAGGAACAGAAGGAAAGAAAGAACAACAACCATAGGTTAAATGATGCATCCAAAGTTGATGTCCATATCCCTTTGGTACCATTGTTTCTGCTATAAGCACACCCACTGGTAACTCTCTAACCTACTGTAATTGTTTATACTAGTTGTTCTTATCACTCAAGTGCACACCAAGTGCAACACACCATACTAAGTACTACTCTCTCTAATACAACTCTAGATAGACACCTAAGTAAATTTTCAGTGCCATCTCAATCATGCTCAAGCCAACAGATCCTTACACATGCACATCATTTACTCATATATTAATACATATTTCTTGCCCACCATAAAATTTTATCCTCAAAATAAAATCCTCAAAATTTAACTTCTCGAACAATTTAAAATAAAATGTGTATACTTTCCTCAAGAGTCATATATTCAAATATTGAAATAAAATTTTAATCACTTCCAAAAATCTTTATAGCTTTGACTATGTTTATTGAATTGAATTTGAATCCTCAAAAATTTTAATAACATAAAATCTCAACTCCTCAAAAATTCTTAAAAATTGAAACTTATTTCCAATCTTCAAATTTAAATTTAAATCCACATCTATCTAAGTATACATATATATACTCACAGTCTCTAACACACAAGATACACACAGATACACTAATTATCTACAACCTCAACTATGTACTGAATATTGCACTGCCTGTATTACTTGCACTATTACTTCCAATAATTTTCTATACATATTAACTGATACACCAATCTACTATTATCATACGAGGTAATTACCGTTACTAGCACATTTCTCAACTAATCCTTGATATAGAAATATTAACACTCTTGGTATATTAACACTAGCTTCCTCATCACACAACATATGCCCTTAATGTTCTAGGATACTAGTTTAATCATTAGATTGCCTCATCACACTCTCTAGAACTCATGATCACTTGCACTTTTTATAATATACATGTTTTACTTCACTCTCAAAGGCAGGCTTATGGTTCTATATCTCGATGGTTGTATACGTATCTTCTCTTAAATCTTTTACAGGTCGATACACTAATCTGTGATACACTTCATACCTTTCATGACCAATCTTGATATTTCTCTACCCATGGCATCTCAAAAATACCGTTTATGCATATATATTTCTTTACTCTTGACACACCCAAGTATCAACTATCAAATTGAATATCATGCTCCATTAATTTTTAATAAAATTTCCTTGATACTTAATTGTTTACATGGATCACCCAACTACATGAATTCATGACTATCCAGGACGGGCATGCTGACTATGATACTTACTCTTAGAACCATCACTGATACTCTTTACTCCTCCTTCTACCTATAGTACCAATACTAACTATAATGGCACCTATTATAGAACTATTGCTATAAGTTACTATGCTACGGGTTAACTCTAGATCGATGCCTACTGCTCACATGTCCAACCAAAAAATACTTACAGACTCACAAGCCATATGCAGTCAACACTGATACAAGACACAGACCTAATTGCAATTCACCAATTATCACACTAACAAGGAACCCTAATAGAAAGAAGCTCAAGAAGGAACTGGACTGAGGACTAAATGTATCTCTACTAATAAGCAAAATGATGGAACAAAGTCTTAGAATAACAGAAGTGGATAAGTATTGAGATGATACTTTAAGAACAAATTTAAGATACAACCTGATAATCTCCGAAATTATGACACTCAGAATCCTCGCCACGCCTGTAAGCATAGCTGTAATAAACGATAGATTTCATAACTAAGGTATGCAACTCTATAATTATGTCATCTAGAATCCTCACCATGCCAACCGGTATGGCTGCGAGAAACTCTAAATTTTATAACTAAGATATGTTCATCCAAGGTCAGGTTCCTATGTTTCTGCCACGACAGCTAATGTGGCTGCGATAAACTCTAGGCTCCATAACCAAATTAGACGTTTTACCTTTCTCACTGTCCTTATCAACATATGTCATCAGATAATACCGTAAATACTAGTTCGTAAAGTTCATTCGATATGAAATAAAATTTAACTATGACACCAGGAATTAATTTTAACAACTGATCAAAAAAAAAAATCAATAACAACAAATGAGAGCGGACGGAACAAGGGGAAAAGATTTGAATTAGAAATTATAATAAAATTCTTAAGGGTCATCCCAGGAATCTCTTAAATAATTTATGGTTGAGTATCCTCTCTCATCCTAGTATCCTATGTACTATATTCTATCGCAGGCACACAGTTGTACAACTAAGAGATCGCACTACCATGATATCACACAACTTGCGAAGCCTGACCTACATGTGCCACTACTAAAAATGTGTCACGGCCCACACCCGGTATAGGGGCACGAGTACATGGGTACGTCCAGCCTACGCCGTAGCATCTGTGGTAGAACGCTGTCTAGATCACAATACTATCTAATCAATCTCACATGAATATCCAACTCCATAAGGAGACATATATCACAATTTAATCTGAAAATACTCAATCACAAAAACTAAAGCACGATGAGATATCGAAAAAAATAAACGAAATACAGCACAAGTCTAAACAACAAAAAATAGTCTAACCTACAAACAATAACATCCAAATCTCCAAGCGTGCCGGAAATAAGTCCTCTATGTCGCAGTCTGGAAAAATATTTTCAGTCAGGATGGAGTAAAGTACAAGCACTAACAATAGTTCCATGTATATTAACAAAAACTATAATACAGTGTAATGAAATACTAGATGGATATAAATACTGGCAATAAGAAATACTGGAGATAATAAAATACTAGAAATAGAAATACTGGAGCATAATTCATCATCAATGGTACACTAGCAATGAACAGAAATATTAGTGCATGCTAGAACAATAAACTAAAATATAAGTGAATGCTAGAAAAATACCTAAAATATAAGAAAATGCTAGAACTATGATCTGGAAATACATGTATAGAATATCTAGCTAAGTGTTTGAAATATCAATATATCATGTGATCGACTTGGGACTGATCAGGCTTGTTATTTATGACTAGCTATTATTCATGTAAGGTCAGGCTAACCATCCGGATAGCTATGATGCGAACAATAGTCAGGCTAATCATACATAACAGGCTATGAGGCATGTAATGGTCAAGCTGCACCGACGTGAGGTGTGGGTGATCTATGATGCATGTAGAGTTTGGTATGATCACATAATCTATTAATATCTCTCCGTCCCCAGCTAGCACGATGGATTCCAATCATGACTCCTCGTGACAAGTCTCGATGATGGTAACTCGTGTATACATAGTTTCAGAATCATGTACGCTATACAACTAGAATCATAGAGAAAATCAACATAATAAAAACTATCAGAGAATGTACTCGCCTGTGGTCCTCTGCTTGAAATACCAATATCCTATTTCTGAAGTCTTGTCTGAATAATCCAACAGTCCTATAGACATTATATAATACAATAACATAGCATCAGTCGTTACACTAGCACACACACAACATAAATATACTGAACTCAAAGACTACGCTATGTATCACACTGGTCAACTAGCAGGGTCAAATGTGCGTCTAACTGCACGGGTGTCACGTCTGCAAATGTTGTGCATAATCAGACAGTCAATTACTAACACATGTCTAGCCAGTACGTCAGTGTACACAAGACAGACAGATCACTAATACTCAGGGTCACATAGTCATGTTCAAATACAGGCCACCCATAATTAACACTTATGGTCACACAGCATATGTATATTACAGTCAAACCTAGTACTAGCATTAAATTTCTTACATATTTTATATATATCTATATATTCATATATATATCAAACTAATATTATATACACACACGCACACGCAACAGGTCGCTAGGTTAACCGACACGGGCTACAATCATATCAACTAAACTTACCATGAAGCAATACTAATATCCTAATAGCATTCACACAGGTACGTAAAATCACGAAGAGGGCAAGTCCGAACCGTGGCGGGCACGCACGGGGTTGACGATGACGACGATGACGACGATGATGGTGATGGTGATAATAATTATGATGGTGATGATGATGATGATGAAGATGATGATGATGATGATGATGTTGATGATAATGATGATGCCGAGGCTGCCGGAGGAGAGGCTCGGCGAAAGGGAGTCCAGGAAGAGTGGTCGGTGGAAGGAGTCAGGTCGGCGGGATGAAGGTGGTAACGTGGGCCGGTGATGGAGGTGGAGAGAGCAGGGAGGATAGGTGGTGGTATTGTAGAGGGGTCCGGCAGGTCGGTGGACTGTGGGAGAGGAGTCAAGGGGAAGAACTCAGGCGCGATGGCCGGAGTTGAGGCGTCGGCGGGCTGATTCAGGCGAGTCTGAGGTCGAAGAAGATGACCACGGGTGGCCACGGTGGGAACTCGGGGTAGTTTAGTCAGCGATTTGTGCTCAGCCGAGATATTTACCAGAGGAAGGAGGGAAGAGGATGGTGTTACGGAGAAGGTTGGGGGTGAGGCGGTTCAGGCGAGGGGAGTCTGGCTCGGCTGCTGTCGAGTTGGTCGGCGTGGGGACACAGGCGAGGTGCTGGGGATGAGAGGAGATGGTGGCGGTAGTGATAGTGGTGTTCAGGTGGTCGTGGCAGGGGCTGAGGGAAAGTCTGGGTAGTTGGCTGGGAACGGTGCAATCGACGGAGGAGGCGCTCAGCGAGGCTGCTATCGACGATCCAGCGGAGGAAGGTGAGGAGGAGAAGTCGGGATAGTCGGGTGGGAATGGTGCAACTGTCGTCGAGGGGGTGGTTCAGCGGTCGGTGAAAGGATGGATGGCCACGGGCGTTCAGTCGATGAGGGATGTCGTTCAGGCGAAGGAGGGATGGGTTCAGGTGATCGGCTGATCAGTTGGGTTGGGGTCAGCTCCGACGTGGGCTACTCGGCAGGGAGAAGATGAACAGGAAGTCGGCTAGGTCTAAGTTTGATGGGGATAAAAATAAAGAAAAGTTATATATATATATATGTATGTGTGTGGGGGGGGGGTGAAAATAGGGTTTTGAGGTTGACCTAGGGTGGGGGCCGGTCAACGTCCTTGGAATAGGCTTGGCTTCTTCATGTAGAAATTTGGAGGGCTAGGATTGGATTTGTTTCAAAATGGAGGGCTAAGGTTTGATGAGGGGTTGATGTTGAGGGTTACACACTCCAAAATTATAGAGAAAAATTATATGAAGGAAAATGGGGTTTCTTCATGTGTTGGTCCAATAGGGTTTAGACACCTCAATGCACTTTTGCATAAAAGTTTCCAACAATTTAAAAATTGCACAAAGTGGAGTTCTGGATTAATTTAATTAAAATTAATATAATTAGTGTTCTAAAATTAATTGTTCTAAAATTAATTAGAAATACATGGGATTAAAATTAGGTGGGATACAGGTGTCATGGACGTAGAAGACTCAGAATAGAATATTGTCATAATTTGGGTTACACAAAATGGGTCAAGGTTGTGTCTCCAATTTTGATTGGAACGCACAAGATACAAGGTTGAATTTATTTGGAATTTAAAATAAACGTCCGCGACGAATATTGTGCGACTAAAATAAAGCGCTAGAGAGCATATTTATGAGTTACACAAAGTCAGAATAGAAGACGGACACGTCTAGGACAATGGTGTGAAATTTGTTGGAAGGCAAAAGCTAGTGTAGCGCTCCCAATATCGAAGCAACAATAAGTTGCACCAATTAAATAAAATTACGGTAATAAAATATAACCTCACTATTAAATCCTGAATAATACTAATTAAATTCATAATCCTATATTTCGGTCAGGGGTTCATCTAGTGAGCTTCTAGGTCAAGTCTACTAAATCATGCATTAAAGAACACTATATATATATATATATATATATATATATATATATATATATATATATATATATATATATATATATATATACACATATCATGCAATTATTTAAAATAAATACACACAATACTTATAATAATTAAAATGACAAAAATACCCCTATTTTAGGATATGGTAGTGACACAAGGCGTGGTCACATAAGAATTTCCCTTAAGATGTAAGTACAAAGTATGGGAACGCTAGATACGAATCCATGAAAGTCAAATCTGGATTCACCCGAGCGTGTATACAATATTCAGACAATAAATAACCTAGCCACGCTTTGTTAGTTTGACTCGCTTATTTTGCCCGTGCTGGGTAAACAATGTACATATATATAATATCACACATTTAGGGATTTGGAGGCATTCTCGATATACAACCCAAATATAATCACTTAACATGTGACAGGATATGTCGCTCCTCGGCGCACATGAAATCTTGAATAATAATCAAACAATAGTGGTATTCGCACGGATACAGTGTTCGAGTCCAATTATCAATTATACATTGGGTCACAAGAGTCAAAAAATATTCAATCAACAAGCAGGGCCGCACGGGTCTCTAGGCCATATGGGAAAGTCAGGCCGCATGACAATCCTAGCCGCATATGGAGTCATGCCGCATATGAAGTCAGGGTCGCATGGAAAGTCAGGCCGCATGAACCACTTGGCCGCATGCCAGGGTTAAATCTACTCCTTGGGACAAGTGTTGAAGTGACAATCAAATAAATAAAGTATCCATGATGTGACATAAAGTGCCTGATATGAATGATGTGATAAGCCATAAAGTGTGTTAGGAAGAAAACACAAAACTAAAAAAATAAGTGCCAATGGTTCAGAGCCATGCGTCCAAGAAATAGGGGACGCTTTCTCTCCAGGCCACATGAGTGTCAGTGTCTCATGGGGTTCAATGTCGAATGGAGTCGATGTCCCATGGAGTTCTCTAGGACTTAACAAAATTCTTATTCGTTCAGCGTGTGAAAGCACAAAGCGTTCAAGGACACTTGTGTAAATCAGCAGACATGCGTCCAACAAGATGGATGCATGATGTCGGTATGCGGCAAGATTTTAGGCCGCATAACTCTCTCGGGATGCATGGCACTCTCAACTGCATATGCTCACTGGCCGCATGGGAACTTAGTCTTCTCCATCAGTAGGTTCAGCTATGGCAAAAAAGCTCCAAAAACTAAAATCTTGTTTTGTCCATTAAATATTTATTTTAAGTCCAAATTAGGTGAACCCAAAGTCAAAATGCTCTAAATTGAAAGCTCTATCGTATAGCAAAAACTGGTTTTCAAAGATACAAGTTTAATAGATCAAAATCAAAAAAAATTTATGAAACCCCTAAAACCCTAAGTTAGAAATATAGATTTATACTAATCCATCCGTCAAAATAGAAAACTCCAAAAACTAAAAGTTCTTAGTAACATATAATAAACATAATAGAATAATAATATGGAGGGTTTCACTATTTCTCATGGAAGGTTTACTTGCCTGCGAAATGGGAAGAGAAAGCTAAAGAAAGAGAAAGTAATGAAGAAGTGAGGAGAGAGAGAGAAAATATTGGTTTATATATGCTAGGGTATGAGGGTTGAACCAAATGTTCTCATGAGTTGAACCAACCCACAAAATAAACTATGAACCAAGTTAAACCAAGAATATATATAGTCCTCTTGCACATGCAACAATGCTACAATAAAAATATGTTCCAAATACGTATATCCGAAACAAGGAGTGACATATAGCAAACCACTTATGCGGCAAGCAATGGTAAAACATTGATGCGGCTAGAGTTCTGAAATATCAATGCGGTAGTGAGTAAAAAGTGACCGATGCGGCAAAGGTAGTGACCTTTGGAGCGTGCGACCAAATGAGCTTTAATGCCCTAGTCGCATTCCCTCTGACACAACATTTAATGCTCTACCAAAACCCATGCCATTCTCGGAGAAGTACGGCTATCAATTGCATGAAACGTCAGCAATAACATCAGCATAATCATTACTTTTGTCAGTCATAGTAGAGCGGTCCCACGTGGCACAAAACGACAAGAGTGGTGTGGCAGAGTATCATGCGGCCAAGCTCCATCAATATAGCAGTGTCTATGCGGTTAGGAAGCATGTGGCAGAGTTCTTGATGAGCGCATCCTCTAGTTCTTTCTGAGGCGCATTCACCCTAAATGACAACTGGCAGTGACCGTTAACGGAGCCTCTAATCGTGCACATGTGGTGCTACAAGCGTGTTCGTTCCTACATGACGTCATCCACAACCAAGAGGTGGTCTTAGGCGCATGACACGTGTCAAGCCGATCATTTCTTATGCCCACGTCTGACCAAATCCCGTTGACAATTATAGTGGAATCGTATGAGCGAAGTACAGTTTTGATGCGTCAAAAGCTGGAAATAGTATATTTTCAGATTTGATGCATGCATGGCCATTTAGTGCAAATGGCTATAATAACAGGGATATGTGCTTCCCATGGGATCGAAGGCCACATACTCAAGAAAAAAATTACTGTTCTTCTTGCCAGTGAGACAAGGATTAGAATTTTTTTTCCATCAGTCGATCATCAACAGAGTAAAGGAGTTAGCTGCAAAACTCAATCTGTATTGTCACACTTTTCTAGATTTTTCTTGTACTTAGGAATTCAGTATGATTTTTTTGTATTCTTTTTATTTTTTCAATAAAAATTTAGCATACTTTTTCTTGATGGAAACAATGCCATGCAGCTTACAAATTGAAAATGAATACAATGAATGATGATGTTCTAATACATTATGTCCTGTATAGGTTCTTCAGCTCCGAAATTAATGCTCCAAGGCGTCAGAATGAACTGCACGCCTTAGCGAGCATGAAGGAAACTCTGCACCGAACGTGATGCTCATGCACCCTGCAAGCAATCTAGTAGGGTATTAGTACATTGAATGCACTAGTGGGGAGAACTCTCACCCACTCAACAAAACCAATCATGTTCATTATGTTATGTGTACCAACTTATTATGTTGGCTTTCTAATCTTGCCTTAGGATCAGTTTCATGGCATATAACAAATATAAGGTACTCTTGTCACAGGCATAACATACGTGTCATGCAATAAATGACTAAGTTCGTCTTACCATTTCTTACCATCCGATCTTCCCTATCCAAGGATACAATAATGTTAACCAAGCATACTTGATCAAACAAAGAAAATACTTTAGAAACTTTGAGTGTCTTAAACATCTCTCTGCCACAGACATGATATACTCGAACTATATAGTGTACCATGCATCCATCTCCTTAATATATGGTGTGTCGTGCATTTATTACTTGACTCAATCCAATGACACACGCAGATTATCGCTAGCGAGCTGACTTAATCTATATGAAATGGTCGCTGGTACCAAAGCCATTTTGGACACTGAGTATTCGAGTCGCCTTCTTGAGTGAGTGTGATTCAATCCATCAGGTCTTCAATTAACTGATATTATGAGGCTCCCATGGTCGTTCGCACTCCCACGATAAGGCTCACAATAACTTGATTCCTTCTAGGCCGGCACGATCCTAGTGCCCTGACGATCGTCCGAGAAATCCTAAACCTTGTGCATAATATTTCTGTGACTATACAAGTCTCTTCTTTTCTTTCTTTACTTTACTCCTCTTTCTCAACTTTACTATGGGCTTCCCGAGCCATTTCTTTTTTGAACATATTGAGCTCCTAAAGCTATCTCCTCTTTTCTCAATCTTTCTTTCTTTATTTTTTTTGTTTCTTTATGCAGCTCCCCGGTTTGGGGACTGCCTTAGCCACCAAACGGTCCCGAAAACTTTCTATGTTTTTACTTCTGACTCGGAACTACTACTTAATAGTATTCCTATCTAAACTGGGTGTATCGTGCTCCGTGAAGTACTCCAAACCAGTGGCTTATTCTATGTGAAAACATTACAACAGTGTGAAAGTTAAGTACTATAAGGAACATGTAAAATAGTCTACCTGAAATTCAAAGCAGTTCTACTAGCACAAGTCTAAATGTGCATTGTGAGGATCTAACTCTAATTCTAATTCCTATTCGATGTTTTATGATAAAAGAGTGGAATTATTCCCTTAGCTATGTAGGTTCATCTCATTTATTAGCATGCATCAAGTGGTTCACCTAGAAAACTAGCATATATCGTTCATTTTATTAGGTGTAAAGGCTAAGAAAAGATAGGTTAATCATAGCCATACACCTTAATGAGGACTTGCCTGGGTCTAGCGAAACTCTGAGCGAACTGCTGAATAAGACAAGTCTGAACGTAGTTGCACCAATGATCCATCTTGCTGAGTTGAACGGAGCGGATCATTACAAGCAACACCATTCTGCTATGGCGTTCCAGGCATAGTGCATTGAGTACAAATGCTATGCTTTTTAAGGAGCTTAGCAAGAGAATCATGACGTTGTCTTAACTCATCATACTTTCCATAGAATTCACTACCACTATCTAATAATTTTTACTTTTCTTTCTAATTTTATCTCAACTTGAATAATGAATACCTCAAGGGCATTTAAAGATTAAGACTTTTTATTTAATAAATAGATTTAACCATAACGTGAAAAATCATATCTAAAAGCGATGAAATATTTTTCTCTACTAAATGATGGAACATGAAAAGGTTCACAAATGTTTTTCTGAATAATTTTAAGAAGCTTACAACTTCTTGTGGCACATTTCTTGGTGTGTTTGGTTTTTTCCACTTTAATGCAATCCACATAAACACCAAAATTAGTAAAATCTTGGTTCGGAAGAACCTCATTCTTTACCAATCTCTCTATTCTTTCTCTAGATATATGACCGAGACTTTTGTGCCATAAGAAAGAGGAAGCTTTCCCCATTCTTTACCAAAATTAGTAAAATTAAGCTTACAAGTTCCAACCTTCGGATGCAGGGTTAAAAGCGTTTAAGTAAAAGGGCCATCAAGCTTAATTTTATACAACCCATCAATTAAAATACCATAACCACCGAAGGATTTATTCTTAAACGAACTCAAACTTTTATTACAAATAAGTCAGAAATAGAAATTAAATTTCGAGAACAAGTCAGAATATAAAGAGTTAGAAACAAATCCAAATAATAGCCAGTATCTAAAATCAAATGAAAGGTTCCAATAGACTCAACTGGCACTTTCACCCAATTCCCCATATAGAAAGATTATGATTTTGATTTAGGCTTTAGGTTGTAAGGAATCCATGCATCGAATTAGAAACATAAACAATAATTGAGTCATCCCACCAAGTATTATAAGAAACTCCAGCTAAATTTGATTCAAAACATACATAAGCCAAAGGCTTACCTATTTTTACGAACTATGCCCTACGTTTTCGGTAATCATTCTGATAATGTCTATCCTTTCTAGAAAAATAACATTTTTCCTTTAGTCCAATTCACATATGAAGCTTTTACTACATAAATATTATGCAAAGATGTGCCCAATAATTACAGTTAATCAATTTTCTATTCTTAATGTTCATCATGCATGCTGACTTTTATTTATTAGCTGACTTTTATTTATTAGTTACAATCTATCACACTAAGAAAATAAGTGATATTAGCGATGTCTTTAGCTGCTCCGGATTAAAATGTCGCTAATATTATTGAAATTAGCGACATAATAAGAAGACGTCGTAATGTGTCACAGTTGGCGAGATTCCGCGACATCTAGCGACTAGCATTAGTATTATAGAAATGAACGTCATCGAGCACTCGCCGAACGTCGCTATGTTTTTATAGTTGGTGACGTTTAGCAATGTCGTTACATTTACATCTTACAATATTAAAAAATAGCAAAGTTTAGCGATGCTCTTTTGAGATGTCGCTAAATTGTTTCATATAGTGTTCGACTTTTCATTTTTCCCAACACAAAAACACTTTCGTTCCCAAAATCCCCCCCCCCCCCGGAATTTTCATCCCCCCCGACCCCTCCTCTCCTCCGGGGACCCCTCCCCCCCAAGCTCCCCTCTCCTCCACTTTCCTGTGCAACTCCATGCCCACCTCCCTCAATCGACCGCTAACTCAGGTGCTCCTTCTCCCTCCGGTCGTCACCCACTGGCTCCCCACCGCTTTCGATGCGCGCCCCCGTTCACAAGTGAACCTTACCCCTAATTCGTCTGACAATGACACGGACACACATTGATACTAACACGGACACATACACACCCTAATTTTTAGGTTTAACGAGTGTTATTTTTGACCCTGACACGGACACTGACATGGACACGAACACACCCTAGTTGGGAAGAAGGGCAGTTTGCAGGGCTAGAGATAGACATTATTATGTATGGAGAATTTGGGGAGTGAGAGGATTTGGAGAGGAAAGGTATTTTGAGTAGGAGAAGAGGAAGGTTAGGGATTAAGATTGGGATGGTTGTGGATTTGAGAGAAAGCAAGAGAGAGGAGGGTTTATGTCTGAAAGAAATCAAGAGGGAAAAATCTAAGCCCTAAGATAAGGAAATCATAAATGGTTTGATAATGTAGAAAGAAAGGTTGAATTATGGATATTGCTTGGTCATGTTAACCTTCGATCTTATAGATGGACAAATCGAGCTTCCTCTATGCCAAAAGAAAGTATAAAGGACTTGTGGCTATTAGAGGCAGCAATGTCATCATGAAGCAAAAAAAAAATATTACGATGATCGAAACAACAAAGAATAGAAAGAAAAAATAGCAATTTTTTTTCTTTTAGTTAAACTATACTGAATTATATTTAATTGTATAATTTCAACTTTGGCTCTTTCATATTAATTTATTCAATATTGGAACTTACCTATTTGATACTAGTAATCTCTAGACTTAGTACCTATCTAATTAGGAATCTAGTTCAAAAAACTGGGCTTACCTAAATGAGGAAAACCTAGGCTTACCTAAATTGATATGATAACATTTATTAAGATTGTTTAGCGATTTTTTAGGTGTAGATGACGAGATCCATAATAATCTACAAGATCCTCGCTTAGAAAACTTTTTTCAACCTCGCTCTATCAACGGCCCCACTTACGGTGGATACCCACTGTAGTCTAGATTAATAGTTGTGACTATGATCATATCTATGTTGGACACTCCAAAGTTAAGTGTCCATGTGAACCATCATCTGGAAATTTTTTTTTACTTCTGTGAACCTTTTGAGGCTTTTAAAGTTCTACCAGATTTCTAAATAATCTTAGAAAAGGTGTAAAACCCCCTTCCTAGAAAATCGTATATACCCCTTTTATTTAGTAATTATTAATTAAATTGTATTAATTAGGTCTAAATAGGAGAAATAGATTTTTAATAATTTTCATGTTAGGTGTTTGGGCACTTAGATGACTTATGGACTATCAGGAATTTTTTCGGAATTTATTCCATGTAGGAGACCCCTTGAGCAGTTGCTAGCCTAACGATGTACAATATCCTATTCTATAAATTTCTTATGAGTATATATATATATATATGTATATACAAATATATATATATATGTATATATATTTTATAAAGAAAGAAAGAAAAATAAAATAAAAATTTAATAATAATCTAATAATAATAATAATATAATAAAAATACCAAACTAATATATTCTTAGCAAATGCTAACTCTTCAGCAACTTGCTGAGAGAAGCCACCCACTTATGACCCCTTTAGCAATACAGCGCCCATATGAACCGCTTCTAAACAACTTAGCATCTTCAGCAACTTCCCTTCAATCCGACCCTTCACGCGACTTCCACCCGCGGATTCCAACCCGCTCTTTCCCTCTCTCACCTAATATATAATATATATATATATATATATATATATATATATATATATATATATAATTCTCTCTCAAAACTCTAACCTAAAACTCCAGACTTCCTCTTCCCATCTAGAGCCGTCACCGCAGCCAGAGAAGCCCCGTCAAGCCATTTAACCATCCCGTCGACGCCTACATCGCGCCCTGCAGAATCCCACTCGAGGCACCTTCGCTCAGGCGCAATTTTTCGTCTACTCGCTCGACCAAACGCTGTTCCGTTTTCATAGGTATGATCATCCCTTAACCCTCTCCAATATTCGTTTTATAGCCAACCTCGGAAAACGTGTGCCCCTAGGTGAAAAACAGCGTCCAAAGTGGACGGACAGACCCAATTCTGGAATCGCAGAATTCCATAATGACCACCCGTATTGCCGAGTTCGTATCTCCCACCACAGTGATCCAAATTCGGTGATTCTTTTTGATACCTGTAGAATTTCTGACCTAGTTTAATTTTTGTAAAATAACTCTATGCTATTAGTCGTTGTGGACATAGTTAAATTCGTCACAAAACTGCGCGCACCCACTTTTTCTGGTTTTTCAAAAGTTGGGAAACGGAGCACGCTCCGCCAAACAGGACCGCCCCGCCGTGTGCCAAGTATACCGAATGGTGAACGCAGCATAACCGGACAGGTGAAATTTCGTGGGGACTGATTCGGACGCGTGTACGCGCCGGAATCAGGCCGTATCCGCGGACACATTTCGTATCGTAACTTTTGTGGAACTCGCACGTAATTTGTGCACGCTTGTCAGATTGCGACGAAACTTACGCCGCTAGACTCGTGGTAACGCGCTGGTCCTGTGATCCAAATTTCACGCAATTCGGAGATGGTTGACCAAATCGCCAATTGGCGGGCCCCACAGTTGACTTTTTGGACATAATTTTGTTCGGCTCATCGGAATCCACATTTGGACATACCGTTGGGTTCGTATTTACATCTAGAATTGTTTGACCTATAGTTTGTCCCATTTAGAGACTGTTAACCTTGGCACGCTTTTTGGTGCAAAGTGGGCCACATGTGGACCCCACTTTTACCCGAAATTACCGTTTTGCCCCTGTGTCCAAATTGGACGAAAGGGATGTGCTTTTTAGCTATTTTGCTCATTCCGAAAATATTGGTGATGTTTATTTCAGTATCCGGAGATGTTTGTTCGGAGTCCTTAGTTCCAGGTTCAATATCCTTGACATTTGGGCGCGTACACTTTACAGATTTTTTGCCAGGCAAGTATACCTTGCCATTGTACTGTTTTTATATTCCATATGAGGCATGCATATTTATTTTCTATTTATTTAGTTTATTTATCTTAACTGCTATATATAAACTGCGCGTCCAAGGAAACTTGGGTGCAACGACGGTGTCGTCGTACTATGTTTTTATTTATGTATATGCATTAGACCTACTTTACGAGACTACCCCATTTTCATGAGACATTTATGTTTCATTGGCCATGACACTATTCATACACGAGTGTGAGTCACATGTAGGACACGGACTTGCGTACTCGGCTGGCCACTGGTACGTATAGGTCGTACGACGGATAGGGATAACTGCCAATAAAAACTTTGCATGCTAGTAGACCTGGCGGTTATTAGAGGTTTATCGTGTCATGGACATGACATGCTTAGAGCATTGGGTGGAGAGAACAACAAGTACCGCATTTGAGCTCCTTTGTACTTTTTCTATGACGTCCGGATTCTCTGCTGGAGATACGGGTGGTGATGACCCATATATATACATTGGCGGGCCTCCGCCGTTCAAAAGATGACGTGCCTTTGGGCCCCTGGATCTTCAAAAGAGAACCATGCCAAATCCCAGTTTTCAGCCAGATAGCTTACTTGTGGGGAAAGGTGTTCTTAACTGCATTCACATAGATGGTTAGGCGACCCCAATGGATATTTATTTTCAGTACTTTATTGGCATGTGCTTTTTGTATCTTGTTACGTCCCTCTGAGGACCTGGTCCCTTCCAGATATAGGTGAGCAGGAGTACCCGCAGGAGTATGGACCTGGACCTGATGCTACCTATCAGCCTGAGGAGATCTTATCTTCTGATTATATGTGATTCATTGCAGCTGTTTAGAGATTTTAGTTGCTATTCTTTTCAAGACATTTATTCTTATATTAGAGTTTATTTTCTTCTCTCTTTAGTAGTTTATTATAGTCGATTTGCAGTGGATTTGTCTCCACCCGACTATCACACTTGAGATTACTACTTGAGACTATTTCTTTGATATTCAGTTATTGATTTCCTTTATTCTATTATTTGTGCTGTGGATGAGATATAGAACTGCGTGTGACTTGTTGTGGCATATATTTACCACTGTGGATTGGATATTCATGTACAGCGTACGTGTGTATATGGTTTCCATATATTGGAGTTCGTATACATACGGCTGGCGTGTTACGTATTCCTAGTCCTACGTATTTTGGGACTGGGGCATGACATGTTTTTGTGGTGGCCCATGCAGGTCAGAATATATTGTCTCGGTTACGTAACTGTACCGAACAAGCCTGCGTATAGGAATAGAGTATAAGGATCTCATCCACGCTTGATTGAAATTCATCCTTCCTATTTAATACTTGCATCCTGCTTGATTCCTGTACTTTTTCTAATCGTTTCGTACATCAACTGCAGAGAGATGGATTTCCAGAATGGATGTACTGCCGCCGATGGCGACGCAACTTCGGGAGTCAATGGGCAGACTCAGGGAGGGACCCCAATGATTCCTAGGCTTCCGGGGCCAGATAGACAGACTCACACCCCAGTTCCATCTGATCTGCCCGCTTCACCTATTGAGAACCTTCCACCTGCCCCAGTACCGCAAGATGGCCAAGCGCAGATGTTCCAATTCTTTCAGATGATGATACAGAAAAAGAGGCAGCAGGCAGCCGGGCAGAGGCAGCAGGCAGTCGAGCAGAGACAAGAATTTTTGGCAGCACTGGAGAGCATGGCTGCACATGCTACTGTACCAGCCCAAACACTAGCTTCAGTACCTTGAGCTAAGGTTGGGTCAGTAAAGGATTTTGTCCAGATGGGTGCAAGGCAGTACAAGGGCACTGAGAGCCCGGAGGAGACCACCAGCTGGATCACTCACACGGAGAAGCTACTGGAGGCATCGCAGTTACCGACGGATCTATGGATGACGGGTGTACGGACGCTTCTAGATGGTAATGCCCATCACTGGTGGGAATCCATGGAGCGCCAGTTGGGTACTTACCAGACTTGGGAGCAGTTCTTGGAGTTCTTTGAGGGAAAGTACTTCCCGGACACTGTCAGGGATACCTTGTATGATCAGTTTCTTCACTTAGAGCAGGGGAACAGAACAGTGGACGAGTATGATGCCGAGTTTAGTCGACGCAGCAAATATGGCGCTGCTTTGATACCAAATGACTTGGCTAAGGCTAAGAGATTTCATCGAGGACTGACCCAGGAGCTTCAACATTATACAAGCTCGCAGTCCCGAGTCTCTTATGCTGAACTACTGACAGAGGCCAGAATTTAGGAAACCATTAGCAGAGAAAAAGGTGGTCAGCTGAGGACACAACAAGGATCAGCAAGGATACAGCAGGGACCAGCCAGGACACAATAGGGAGGACCTATCAGACGTCCTTTAGCACAACAGCATCAGCAACACCGAGCAACACCGTACCAGATTTTGGATAAACCCCAATGTAGTTATTATGGGAGGACCGGACATGTTGCGAGAGACTGTCGGACCCGCTTGGGTCTGTGTAGGAGATGTGGCTCTGGATAGCACATGGTGAAAGACTGCCACATACAGCAGACACTTCCACCACCAGTTCAGAGACTAGCGCTTCCAGCACCGAAGCCAGCCCAACAGATGACCGGACCGGGAGCACCCCGTCCCCCAGCAGCAAGAGGAGTTCAGAGAGGACCCCCGCTACCCACTCAGGAGGAGCAGTATATGAGGACCGGATACGGACAGCCACAGAGGAATGGGCGAGCTTTTGCATTGGAGGTAGATGACCTGGATCATGAGGTGGATGTCATAGCAGGTATTATCCTTGCTTTTACTTTTCCTGCTGTGACATTATTTGATACGGGAGCCACCCACTCATTCATATCATCTAGTTTTATTGCCAAACACAATATTGCTTCTACACCATTATCTAGTTGTGTTAGAATACTTACCGGAGGAGGAGTTGTACCAGTTAGTCGAGTTTGTAAAACGGGTCCTATAGTAATACGTGGCAGGGAGATGAATGCCCAACTTTTAGTCCTTCCTATGCCATCTTTTGATATTGTGCTTGGAATAGACTGGCTAAGCAAGTACCACGCCTTCTTCGATTGCTTTGGAGGAAGCATTCTTTTTAAGGTACCAGGCCAGCCTGAACTTGAGTTTGCTCGAGGATCCACAGAAATCCTTGATGGTATGCAACTTGCAATGGACGATGTTGTCTATCACCCTATTATTTCAGAATTTCTAGACGTCTTTCCAGAGGATCTGCCAGGACTACCCCCAGACAGAGACGTAGAGTTTTCAATTGAACTAACACCCGGAGCAGCACCTATAACATCGCATGTTTACAGACTGGCGAAGAAGGAGATGGACGAGCTGAAGGCACAGTTAAAAGAGCTAGAGGAGAAAGGTTTCATCCGACCGAGTGCATCACCCTGGGGAGCACCAGTGTTGTTTGTACCGAAGAAGGATGGGTCAGTGCGTATGTGCATTAACTACAGAGCCTTGAATGCAGTGACAGTGAAGAACAAATATCCACTGCCACGCATTGATGGCCTGTTTGATCAACTCAGTGGAGCTAAGGTATTCTCGAAGATAGATCTGAGATCGGGATATCACCAAGTGAAGGTACGGAAGCAGGACATTTCAAAGACCGCATTCAGAATAAGATATGGACACTACGAGTTTTTGGTCATGCCATTTGGATTGACCAATGCTCCAGCGATCTTCATGGACTTGATGAATCGAGTCTTCCACCAGTACTTGGACCAGTTCGTGGTCGTCTTCATAGATGATATACTTGTCTATTCGAAGAGCCACGAGGAGCACCTGCGGATTGTTCTAGAGACCTTGAGGAGAAAGCAGTTATATGCTAAACTCAGCAAATGTGAGTTCTTCTTGGACAGAGTTTCATTTCTTGGATATATTGTTACAGGAGATGGTATTTCTGTTGACCCAGAGAAGATCTCAGCAGTTGAGACATGGCCTGTTCCTAAATCAGCAGTAGAGGGGAGGAGTTTCCTTGGACTTGCAGGATATTACCGACGGTTCGTGGAAAACTTCTCAAGGATAGCGGCACCTATGACTCGTCTGACTTATAAGGATCAAGAATTTATATGGACTGACGAGTGTCAAGCAGCCTTTGAAGAGTTGAAGAAGCGACTGACTACAGCACCAGTATTGGCGATTCCGTCAGGATCAGGAGGTTACGTGATCTACAGTGACGCATCAGGAAAAGGCTTAGGATGCGTATTGATGCAGCATGGCAAGGTGATTGCATATGCATCTAGGCAGTTACGAGTACATGAGAAGAATTATCCGACTCATGACTTGGAACTTGCAGCCGTTGTATTTGCTCTAAAGCTATGGAGACATTACTTATATGGGGAACGAGTGGAGATCTATACAGACCACAAAAGCCTCAAGTACGTCTTCACGCAGAAGGAGTTAAATATGAGGCAACATCGATGGCTCGAGTTGATGAAAGATTTCGAGATAGAGCTACATTATCATCCAGGCAAGGCTAACGTGGTAGCAGACGCGTTAAGCCGGAAGCCAGCAGCTTACTTCTTGACAGCACAGAGGGAACTTTTGGAGGATTTGCAAGAGCTTGGCATTGAAGTGATAGTACCCGGAGCAGATGGGACACTAGCCAACTTACAAGTTCAATCATCATTGGTAGAGAGGATTAAGGCAGCTTTGCCTACAGATGCCAGATTCAGGAGACTAAAGGAAAGGACAGAGGCCGGAGAGCAGACCGGATTGTGCATTCATGAGGATGAAACATTACGATGTGGTGATCGTCTTTATGTTCCAAATGGAGAGATTCGACAGTAGCTGATGGCAGAGGCTCATAGTTCGATTTATTCTATTCATCCTGGAGGTACCAAAATGTATCGTGACTTACGACAACACTTTTAGTGGCATGGAATGAAGCGAGAGATAGCTCATTTTGTAGCTAAATGTCTGGTATGTCAACAAGTGAAGGCGGAGCACCAGAGGACAACAGGATTATTGCAACCACTTCCGATTCCAGAATGGAAGTGGGAGCACATCACTATGGACTTCGTCACTGATTTTCCCAAGAGTCCAAGTGGGAGAGATGCAGTATGGGTAATAGTGGACCGACTCACCAAGTCAGCCCATTTTATACCTTTTAGAGTGGGTCAGTCTACAGAAGCTTTAGCTGACTTATATATGAGGCAGATCGTGAGATTGCACGGCATACCAGTCAGTATTGTACCGGACAGAGATTCGCGCTTCACATCGTACTTTTGGAGGAGCATGCAAGAGAGTCTTGGTACTCGTCTGAAGTTCAGTACCTCTTACCACCCGCAGACAGATGGGCAATCGGAGCGTACTATTCAGACCTTGGAGGATATATTGAGGGCTTGCATGTTAGACTTCGGAGGATCATGGGAGGACCACCTACATCTTGTAGAATTTTCTTACAACAATAGCTATCAAGCGAGTATTCAGATGGCTCCGTTTGAAGCATTGTATGGAAGAAAATGTAGGTCTCCTGTGTGTTGGAGTGACGTGGGAGAACGTCAGATTTTGGGACCCGAGTTGGTGGTCAACACCGTAGAGACAGTTAAGAAGATTCAGGGACACTTGCGAGCAGCACAAGACAGGCAGAAGCAGTGGGCAGACCTTCATCGTCGTCCCTTGGAGTTCAAAGAGGGCGATCATGTCTTCTTGAGGATATCACCGACCAGAGGCACCATCCGATTCGGAGGGCACGGCAAATTGAGTCCAAGGTATATTGGACCATTTGACGTGCTCGAGAGAGTTATAGAGGTGGCATATCGACTTGCGCTACCACCTTCACTGGAGGGAGTACATGACGTATTCTATGTGTCGCAGCTCAGGCGATATGTGGCTGACAGCAGTCATATTCTCGACCATTCAGAGATCACCATTGGGCCGATCTTGTCTTACCAAGAGCAACCCATGGGAATCCTTGATCGTCGAGAGAAGGTATTGAGGAACCAGTCTATTCTTTTAGTTCGCGTAGCATGGAGGCATGGCACGCCAGGAGAATCAACTTGGGAGCGCGAGGACGACATGTGCAAGCATTTTCCGAACCTATTCGCAGACCAAGGTATGAATTTACATTGTTAATTTATATCTTATACCATTCTTGCATTCTATCGTGGCTTAATTTTAATTTCGAGGACGAAATTTTTATAAGTTGGGTAGAATGTAAAATCCCCTTCCTAGAAAATCGTATATACCCCTTTTATTTATTAATTATTAATTAAATTATAGTAATTAGGTCTAAATAGGAGAAATAAATTTTTAATAATTTTCATGTTAGGTGTTCGGGCACTTAGATGACTTATGGGACTATCAGGAATTTTTTCGGAATTTATTCCATGTAGGAGACCCCTTGAGCAGTTGCTAGCCTAACGATGTACAATACCTTATTCTATAAATTTCTTATGAGTATATATATATATGTATATACAAATATATATATATATATATGTATATATATTTTATAAAGAAAGAAAGAAAAAGAAAATAAAAATTTAATAATAATCTAATAATAATAATATAATAAAAATACCAAACTAATATATTCTTAGCAAATGCTAACTCTTCAGCAACTTGCTGAGAGAAGCCGCCCACTTATGACCCCTTTAGCAATTCAGCGCCCATATGACCCGCTTCTAAACAACTTAGCATCTTCAGCAATTTTTCTTCAATCCGACCCTTCACGCGACTTCCACCCGCGGATTCCAACCCGCTCCTTCCCCCTCTCTCCTAATATATAATATATATATATATATAAAATTCTCTCTCAAAACCCTAACCTAAAACTCCAGACTTCCTCTTCCCATCTAGAGCCGTCACAGCAGCCAGAGAAGCCCCGTCAAGCCATCTAACCATCCCGTCGACGCCTACATCGCGCCCTGCAGAATCCCACTCGAGGCACCTTCGCTCCGGCACGATTTCCTGTCGACTCTCTCGACCAAACGCTATTCCGTTTTTATAGGTATGATCATCCCTTAACCCTCTCCAATATTCGTTTTATAGCCAACCTCGGAAAATGTGTGCCCCTAGGTGAAAAATAGCGTCCAAAGTGGACGGACAGACCCAATTCTGGAATCGCAGAATTCCATAATGACCACCCGTATTGCCGAGTTCGTATCTCCCACCACAGAGATCCAAATTCGGTGATTCTTTTTGATACCTGTAGAATTCCTGACCTAGTTTAATTTCTGTAAAATAACCCTATGCTATTAGTCGCTGTGGACATAGTTAAATTCGTCACAAAACTGCGCGCACCCACTTTTTCCGGTTTTCCAAAAGTTGGGAAACGGAGCACGCCCCGCCAAACGGGACCACTCCGTCGTGTGCCAAGTGTACCGAATGGTGCACGCAGCATAACCGGACACGTGAAATTTTGTGGGGACTGATTCGGACGCGTGTACGCGCCGGAATCAGGCCGTATCTGCAGACACATTTTGCGTCACAACTTTTGTGGAACTCGCACGTAATTTGTGCACGCTTGTCAGATTGCAACGAAACTTACGCCGCTGGACTCGTGGTAACGCGCTGGTCCTGTGACCCAAATTTCACCCGATTCTGTGACGGTTGACCAAATCGCCAATTGGCGGGCCCCATAGTTGACTTTTTGGACATAATTTTGTTCGGCTCATCGGAATCCACATTTGGATATACCGTTGGGTTCGTATTGACATCTAGAATTGTTTGACCTATAGTTTGTCCCATTTAGAGACTGTTACCCTTGGCACGCTTTTCGGTGCAAAGTGGGCCACACGTGGACCCCACTTTTACCCAAAATTACCGTTTTGCCCCTATGTCCAAATTGGACGAAAGGGATATACTTTTTAGCTATTTTGCTCATTCTGGAAATGTTGGTGATGTTTATTTCAGCATCCGGAGATGTTTTGTTCGGAGTCCTTAGTTCCAGGTTTAGTGTCCTTGACATTTGGGCGCGTACACTTTACAGATTTCTTGCCAGGCAAGTATACATTGCCATTATACTATTTTTACATTCCATATGAGACATGCATGTTTATTTACTGTTTATTTAGTTCATTTATCTTAACTGCTATATATAAACTGCGCGTCCAAGGAAACTTGGGTGCAACGACGGTGTCGTCGTACTATGTTTTTATTTATGTATATGCATTAGACCTACTTTACGAGACTACCCCATTTTCATGAGGCATTTATGTTTCATTGGCCATGACACTATTCTTACACGAGTGTGAGTCACATGTAGGACACGGACTTGCGTACTCGGCTGGCCACTGGTACGTATAGGTCGTGCGACGGATAGGGATAACTGCCAATAGAAACTTTGTATGCTAGTAGACCTGGCGGTTATTAGAGGTTTATCGTGTCATGGACATGACATGCTTAGAGCATTGGGTGGGGAGAACAACAAGTACCGCATTTGAGCTCCTTTGTACTTTTTCTGTGACGCCCGGATTCTCCGCTGGAGATACGGGTGGTGATGACCCATATATATACATTGGCGGGCCTCCGCCGTTCAAAAGATGACGTGCCTTTGGGCCCCTGGATCTTCAAAAGAGAACCATGCCAAATCCCAGTTTTCAGCCAAATAGCTTACTTGTGGGGAAATGTGTTCTTAACTGCATTCACATAGATGATTAGGCGACCCCAATGGATATTTATTTTCAGTACTTTATTGGCATATGCTTTTTGTATCTTGTTACGTCCCTCTGAGGACCTGGTCCCTTCCAGATATAGGTGAGCAGGAGTACCCGCAGGAGTATGGACCTGGACCTGATGCTACCTATCAGCCTGAGAAGATCTTACCTTCTGATTATATGTGATTCATTGCAGCTGTTTAGAGATTTTAGTTGCTATTCTTTTCGAGACATTTATTCTTATATTAGAGTTTATTCTCTTCTCTCTTTAGTAGTTTATTATAGTCGATTTGCAGTAGATTTGTCTCCACCCGACTATCACACTTGAGATTACTACTTGAGACTACTTCTTTGATATTCAGTTATTGATTTCCTTTATTCTATTATTTGTGCTGTGGATGAGATATAGAACTGCGTGTGAGTTGTTGTGGCATATATTTACCACTGTGGATTGGATATTCATGTACAACGTACGTGTGTATATGGTTTCCATATATTGGAGTTCATATACATACGGCTGGCTTGTTACGTATTCCTAGTCCTACGTATTTTGGGACTGGGCGTGACAAAAGGCAAAGAACAAAAGGAGTAAAAATCCTAAAAACACAAAGAACGAAAAATCCTAGAAATGGAAATTTATAATACTTAGTCTTTTCTAGGATTTTTTTCGAAAGAACTCTAAAATCCTTAAAAGGCTTGCAGAAGTAATTTTTTTTTTCCAGAAAATGGCTCACAAAGGAACACGTGACGACACCCATTTCCATCTTTATTTATGTTCAAGATGGTCGAAGTTTATTTTCCATAACCTATGACAGCTTAACTATAACTCACTTACTCATACGAGGTTGAGTTTTCTTCTGGTACTTATGGTATCTTTACTACGATGTTCAAATGTTACGAGAAAAAGGTTCTTAATTATCTTTTATGTACACAAAATTTTCTTTGTGAATTTTTAACAATGAGAAGTTAGGAGTTTCCTTGGGTGATCTTTACCTGACTTCAAATCGATGTATTAGAATGAAGATGGTTGATGATTGATGAATCATCTTTTGCTTGTACCATGATCAGAAGTCGGGTAAAGTTTATCCAAGAAAATACTTAACCCTTATATTATTAAAAATTCAGAAAGAACATCTTCTGTATAAAAAAAGATAATAAAGAGCCTTTCTTTCGAAACATTTTAGCATCATAGTAAAGATACTAGAAATACCACAAGAAAACTCAACCACTTGTGAGTAAGTGAGTTGTAGTTAAGCTGTCATGGGTTAAGAAAACCAGACTTCGACCATCTTAAACATTCAATAACTAGTAATACATAATAACTTATATCTAATTATATCCCTAATATGTCTTTGTAATATATAGTATAACGATTATGAAAAATGGATAATCATGAATCACGATACGTATAATCATGTGTCATGAATATGATAGTCAATAATTATAATACGGATACTCATGAATCACGATATGGATACTCACGAATCACAGCTCGGATACTCATGCATCAATAGGAGATATTGGTTTGATAAAAATGCGTATCCATCTTTGCATCCATTTAAACAATATACTTGAACAATATGTATCCATCTTTGCAGAAGTATCTGAAAATGTATATAAATTACTACCTACGGTATCATAGTAGATATACAATTGTCATCTTGATGATATATGCGGTGTGCAAAATAAATTCATACATAGGGTATAGTAGTTCATGCAGTTCGCCAACGTGTTCCCTCAGTACATTGACGATACCAAAATTAATTGTCCATATGTGAGATACATAAACTTGAAATATCATCCAGAAGTGGAGGTGACATATTATTTGTAATTAAGTATTTTATGTCGAATTACTATCAGTAGACCTCACAGACCTCACACGGAGAACTTATGCCTTTAGCATTGGATTCAGAGCATTATATGGAGCCATATATGGATGTCCTCGACTATGCTGAATACGACGACGGATGGGTGAACATAGTTTTCAATATTACGGGGTCTAGTTTTAATCTGGACAATCATAATGCAGCTGATGAGGCCCTAAATACCGATTCTATGAAGTTTATGAAGTTATTGGAGAATGTAAGGACTTTATTATATCCTAGTTGTGAGGATCATTCATCGTCGGAGGTGGTTACAAGACTGTTGAACATCAAGTCCAATTTTAATATATCGTAAGAATGCTACAACCGACTAATGGAGTTGATTATAGAGATCTTGCCGACGGGTGCCAAGTTACCTACAAACTTATACTGATCTAAAAGAATGGTAAAATCACTCTGGATGGGATACGAAAAAATTGATACATGTCGCAATGGGTGCATGATGTAATACAAATACGATAAGGATGAAGAATATATAGATTTTGTGTATTTGATCGCTACAAGACAATTGGTATATGAAGGTCTGTCAGTGCAAAAAAATTGACCGATTTGATGCCTACTTGCCTTTGACGCCGCAGATGTAGAGGTTATTTATGGTGAAGGAGACTGCCGAAAATATGAGTTGGCACAGGCGAAAACAGATCGAAGGAGTATTGGATCAACCATCCGATAAAGAATCATGGAAGCAATTTGATCGAGAGTATCCAAATTTTGCTTTGGATCTATGTAATGTCAGATTGGGCCTCTCCTTTGACGGTTTTACCCTATTTGAACTTTTTGGCTCCAAAAATTTGTGTTGGCCTGTGATCGTCACTCCTTACAACCTACTATCTTAGAAGTGCATGAAGACTCCATAAATGTTCCTAACCGTTATTATCCAGGTTCAAACAATCCGAAGTGGAACATCGATGTGTACTTACAACCGTTGATAGATTATTTGAATCAGCTATGGGAAGTAGGCACCAACATGTATGATGTTTCCAGAAAGCAAAAATTTTAGATGAAGGCAGCACTTATGTGCACCATCAACGACTTTTTGGCCAATAAAATATTATCGAAATGGAGCACTCATGGTCATCTTTCATGTCCGTATTGCATGGAATGTACTAAGGCTTTCCATTTGAAGCACAGAGGAAAATCTTGCTTCTTCGATTGTCATCATTAACAATTCCTGCCGAAGGATCTTCCGTTCCAGAGGAACATGAATATTTTTCATGCTTGTGTTGTAGAGAAGGCCAATCCATTGCTAAGTTGGCTCGGAGACACGATATGGGAAGAGGTCAAAGATCTACCAAGTGCTATCAAAAATCCTACAGAAGGGTACAAGTGTGATAGATTTGGTCGTACTCATAACTGGATGAAGAAAAGTATATTCTGGGACCTACCATATTAAAGCACTAATCTGATCAGACGTAACCTAGATGTCGTGCATATCAAGAAGAATGTGTTTGACAACATAATTAATATTATGATGGATGTAAAGGTAAAGAAGAAAGACAATCCCAAGGCCATGTTAGACTTGGAGAAAAAATACAGACGCCCTGCGTTGCATTTGATAGAGGAAGGGAATGAGAAGTATAAGCAGCCTAATACAATTTTCTCATTGGACAAGGAGGATAAAAGAAGGCTTTCTAGGTGGATTCATGTTTTAAAAATTCTAGACGGGTACATGTCGAATATGAGAAGTTGCGTCGACCCTAATGAGAGAAAACTTACGGGTATGAAGAACCACGACTGTCACATCTTCATGGAGAGGATAAGTTCAATTGTATTTCAAAAATTCTTATCGTATGTCATTTGGGATCCATTGACAGAGCTCAGCATATTCTTCAGAGATCTTTGTTCTACTAAGTTGCTCATCGATCGTCTAAAAAGGCAAGAGAAGGACATAACGGTAACACTTTGCAAGCTTGAGAGGTTGTTCAGTCCTGGATTCTTCGGCTTCATGGAGCATTTGTCGACTCATCTTTTCAATGAGGAACGCGTTGGTGGGTATATTGGTTATTAGTGGATATACCCATTTAAGAGGCATTTAAATCACCTAAAGAGAAAGGTAAAAAATAAGGCACGGATCTAGGGTTCTATTTGTGAAGTCTATATTCGTGAGGAGATTACAAACTTGATAAATTTTAAGCCGCATATTGCTACTAATAGAATAAGAGCTCCGAAAAATGATGATGGATATCAGGATTCTAATGATGCAATACTAAAAATATTCAATGCTTTTGGTAAGCCTTCCAAAAAATGAAGAAGCGATATCTGAATGACGACGAGTTAATGGCTGCTCCATTGTATATATTACTCAACTATGACAAGTATGAAGTAGAGAAGCCAGAGGGGTAAGTAATTAATACCTCAATATTTACGTTATCTTAATATAATAGTATACGCTAATATCATTACACCAATCGGCCGATGCTTGTTACTTTTTAGCATATTTAATGATGAGGTGAGGTCGAGTAGACCATACATAATAGATGAAGAAGTATAACATGAAATAAGACGTTATTTTCCTTCTTGGTTGAACGCATATGTAAGAATCTCTGTAATTACTTTGTGTATGTATTTGTACAATAATTAACGGAACATTGAACCTAATATTGTTTCCTTCGTATTTAGGTCGGTCGTTCACATACAACACTTAAGAATTAATTTATTAGAACTCTAGACAATGGACCAATTTATGTTGTCAAAATCTGGCCAAGCTAGTGTGTGAATGGGTTTAGATTCAAGTCAACAAATATCCTGATAAAAGACAACTTTCGGTATCTCGATTCTATGAAAAATAGTTGTTTGTGTATCAAATCTTTGAACTATAATGACGTCAATCCAGGCAATAATTTCTTTGGCGTCTTACGAGAGATTATGGATCTGACATATAATTATGGCACAGATCCTGCTAAGATTATGTTATTCAAGTGTGATTGGTTTGATTCGATCCAAGATCAAGGTTAGAAAATTGACAAGAATGGTCTTGTGAATATAAACTACCGACTTTAATATCAAGGCTACGAACCATTTTTTCTATCAAGTCAGGCTCAGCTCGTGTATTTCGTAACTTATCCTAGACGAAGAACAAGAAGGTCGGCCTAGTGGGCAGTATACAAGACTAAAGCTAGAAATATATTTGGTGTTGACAAAATAGCTTATCAGGAGGACGAGCTATCTCATGTAACAAATATTGTAGATGTGGACTCAACAAAAGTTACTCATTACACGTCGAATCATGTAGAAGAGGTAAAAGTTTCATAAGAGGATGACAATGTAGATAAAAGTGAAGATGATAATAAAGAGGAAAAGGAGGACGAAGAAGACGAAGAAGATGAACTTTCAGAAGATGATTGAAAATAAAATAAAATTTATTTAGACGTGATATGTATTACATTTTGACTGTAGAATGTACCATACTTTTAGACTTGTGACATGTACTATCTATTTATTGTGCAATTATATTTAGACTTGTGGCCATGTAATAAAGTTTTTTTATTTTATTTTGTTCATGTTATATATATATATATATATATATATATATATTTGTGTGTGTGTATTTGTTTTATCATCATATATTGTTATCAGGTATGACAGGACAACGCGGGTCGTTCAGAGGTAGAGGCTTTAGACGATGGACTGCTGCGGTATAGGATACTAGTTCTGGACCCTTGTCTTCGAGTACTCTGGTGCTTTGACTCTCACATCTCTGACTGCGTCGAAGGTACATGACAGTAATCTTGGGACTAGCAATTCTAGGGAGCAGCCTACTCTGTCCAGTGTTCCTCCTGCTGACGGTACCATGGGGACGGAGGAGGACATGGACGAGGTTGAGTCGACTCCGTCTGCGTATCAGAGCGATCCTCCATGCGCGTCTCCGGACGAGATAAGGAAAGAAATTTAGGCCGATGGGCCTACAAAGTAAGTTAATTAGTTAATATTTTCTTATGCATGTCATATATTCACTTTTTCATGAATTTAATTATCGTGGTATAGATATCATCCCTCGACCAGTACAGAAAGAATATGGGTGATTTCTGAGGCAGAACTATGGTAGGCCTTGGATCAACTACTCGGATGCTTTGGATGAGAGGAGGGCGTTCTGGTTTGCGCACTTCAAGGTAAAAGTATATTTGATTTTAATATCAATCATCTAATTTATTTATATTATTTAACTTACAACTTTACTTCTTGTAGAGAACATATTTCTATCTACCACATCGGGGTGAGCAGATCGAACATCAGTTTCCTGTGGCCGCCAAACTCAAACGTGATGGGGTCAACGACTAGAAGAATCGGGATCGTGTGGGAAAACTATTTCAATATTGTATCACGCCTAAGCAGTGGATTGCGATGAGGACTAGATTCGACGATCCCAAGTACAAAAAAAAGTCAGAGTAGACAAAGACGGCTTGGACGAAGGCAGAAAAGTGGTATGGTGGCTTGATTCCCGTGACAGAACATTTTCGTCGTCTGGTATATATTTTATTGAATATATATTATTTTAATAAAAGTAGAATAAAATATAGTAAAAAATATTTAATTTTATCAATAAATAATATATATTTTTAACAAGTACAGAGGGGTGAGGAAGCTACTATGATGACTGTCTTCCTGGCCACCCATCGGAAGGGCAAAAAACTGATAGATTAGAGGGCCACGCAGATCTATGTAAATATTAGTTTACATTTTGTTAATTTTAATATAACTTAGAAAATAGTGAAATAAATATCCATGTAGTTAGTAATAAGTAGCTTAATTAGACATTAGCAATTATGACGAATATGTAGTTAGAAGTACGCTTATCGAGAGATACATATTTCCTAGGACGAGTATCTTAGGCTTCGTGAGCGGTCGACTACTACTGCACCTACCGAGGGATATGCTGGTACATTCTTGTAGCCCCCGTCCCCCAGCTCCGTCAGAGGACGAGCTCTGGATGACCGTCGTTGGTAGTCTTCAGAGGGGTACGTACTACGGTTCAGAATCCTACAGTGCCTTTGTTGAGACATAGTCATCCAGGGGCCCCTTTTCCAATGTGCATTCCTCACAGCCTTCTCAGGCGTCGGTATGAGCCAGGAGAGCGTTGACAGTCAGATTGCTAACCTGTGTGACGAGTTGCTGCGAAGGATTATGAAGTAGGCCCAGTCTCAGCCACAGAAGGATGATACAACGATCACCGGATATTTTGATATGCTCGAGCACAACATTATGGAGCTCAGCACTCTTAGCAAGATGACAGAGCGTAGCATGGCAACTCTGGCCGCATCTACGGAGCACAAACAGACGGTGATGGAGGGGTCGCATACGGCCATCAGTGACTCACTAGCGAGGCTACATGCGGCACAGGTTGTTATGTCAGAGTCGGTGGCGGCGAGCACTACGAGGATATAGGCAGTGCAGGATTCGTTAAGTCAGTCTATGGCGGAGAGCACTTCGAGGATGGTGTCAGTCATGGATTCATACAATGCTCGACTACTAGTATTAGAGCAGATACGTACTCCAGCCTGTCGGCATCAACACTGACTCAAACTCCATCGATTACACTGCCTCCTTCATCGACATTGGTGACGCTTTCATAGGAGTAGTATGACTTTCTCTTATTCCAGATGCGCGACGGTGCTCCTCCTCCTTATTAGCAGTAGTCCTTGTTTAGACATAATTTTAGTGTGTTTGTGTGTATTGCTCATTCATGGGTCTTTGACGTATTTATTTCATACTTTTTATGACATTATTTGGATGAGACATATGTGACATGTATTTTAAATTCATTTATCTATTTATTGGGATATTCTTGAGTGTTTGGTAAGATTCTTGATCTGTTTGTATATTTATCGGTATTGAGTGTTCCATCGAAGGGGTCAGCGAACCCAGAAAATTCAAAAGAGGGTTGCTCCGGGTCTATAAACTGTGATATTAAAACTATAGGCATAATTTTACATAAACTATTATACAAATTGCATACTATTTTTTTATTGAAGAATAGTGATGTTTAGTTACGAGTAGTGACGACCAACAACGCACCTAAACGTCGCTAATTGGTATTAGAACGTCGCTACTCTGTACCATGGATGTCATTATTTTGTCGCTAAACGTCACTAATATGCTGACTTGGCAATATTTGCCATGTCAACCTGACTTAATAATAATGTCGCTAATTACGTTGTAAAATGTCGCTAATTATATAAATTGTAGCGACATTTATGGAAAAATTTGTCGTTGTTATAGCGATGATGTAACGCTAGACGTTGCTAATTGTATAAATATTAGTAACGGGGTGTCGTCGCAAATATTTGTCGCTATAGCGACATTTGACGACGTTTTACTTGTTAGGGACTAGGTAAAAAGCGACTCTTCTGAAATGTCGCTAATTATTTTTGGCGACCTTTTTTGGCAATTTAGCGACATTTTTAGGTGTCGCTAATATGTCTTATTCTTATAGTATCCAGAACCATTAATCTAAACACATTGCAAGGCGATAAGGGAGTACATTTTATTAGGACGCGAAGGAGTAGAAAAGAAGGGCCAAAGCCACCCACCCAAACAAATTTGCCAATCGCTCCGATCGAGCCGATATGCATGATTTTTTCAAAACACGATTTGAGGTGATGTAGGATCTGCTTAACTGGTATATATAACCATACGAGTAAGCCATACTCCGCAATCATCCAATCCAAAGATTAGGCAAGTTTGCATCACCACCCAAATTCTGTGATTGCTCGCACAATCCAGAACCAACTAGCCAATACAATCCACGAGGCCAACACATTGCCTATGCCTGCAGCGGGACAATACTCCAATCACAAAGAACTCTGCATAATTTCTCAACATGAAATTAAGTCCAGCCAAACCTCTTCGTTTTAACAATCCATCATAATATATCATGCGGAGCGGGACATTACACTTGTCCCTCTTTCTCGAAACTTTGAACATCCCCTTTTGAGATTGAGATAATGAAGTCTCATCGTGTGACTTCAACATAGCCTTTTTAGACGACCTCATATTCATCTTGTGCTCCTTACAAAACCTCCATCTTGATAGTCCAATTGGCATAGTTGCTCTTGTTTAGGACAAAAATTTGGAAGGGCGCCATCTTCGAACTCGAACTCCTTGCAATACCACTTTGTTTGAATTATGGTAGGCTAACTAGCTAGGAGGAAATAATTTGGAGAGTGAAAAAATATAGAGAGAAGAATTTGGTAGAAGAAAAAATTGTAAGAAAGACTTTATAATAGCACTAAGCTTACACACTTATTAAAATATAGCTATGGATCATTCTAAACTCTTTTACAACTATAATATCAGGACATCTAGAAAATAGATATTTTAAAATGGTCAAGAACCTAGGTAAGGAACATCCTAAAAATTGGACCAAGTATAAAACAAAAGAGTCCAATTATAAAACAAAGTCCAATGATAGTGGATCAGGTAGTTTTGTGGACTAAAAAAATAATAGACACAAATCAAGTTTATTTTCCAACAACCTTGAATAAATGGTTGTGTTTATATCTTTATTTTTTCATTACAATCAAACCGACAAGTTTCTCTTTTTCTTTCTTGACTAATACATTGCACCATAGTCCCAGCTGGATATTGTCTTAATCTTAAGACGAGATAGTCAAATTTCGGACAGAAATATAGAAAAGATCATTGCTTCTCTAGCAATTGTAAATATAAAAAACAATATCCACCATTCTTGTCCATGGACTATGTATCTTTTTTGTGTGCATGCACGGACATGAGCCATGCATAGAGGTCTCTTTACATCTAGCTTCATGATCACGTTTTTCATTACAGTGGTTTGAAGCAAGATCAAGAACCTGGTCCAAGAAGGTCCCTCGATTGCGATATGAAGCCTTGAATAACATGGCAGAACAGTGGAAAAGAAAGTAATTACTGTAATTAAAAAAATTAGTTTCATGTACAAACTTGACGAAAGAAAAACAAAATTTTCTATGCTTAGGGATTTGCAAAATATGTATTCCCCCATTCAAAGTCATGCGTGTGAACTGCTGACCCCCTTCCTCCTTGTTTTGAATGAAGGAAGCGATCCTCGCACGTGAAACCTCCGAGTCTTATATCGTCTCCCTTTTTGTCGATTGTTTTATTCTTGTTACAAACTACAAGTGGTCAATAATTATATCAAATTCCTTCACGTTAGAAATTATTTAGCTGACTTGCAGTTGCAGGAAACAAACAAGCAGGTTCATAAACATATATACAGCTGAATCGAGTGAGAAAAATTTCAGTAGGAGGGAGTCAAATAATGAATTAATAAAGAGTCAAACATTGCATAAGTATAAAGTTCGGAAATAATACTCTATGTATAAGAGCCTGCTTAAATCAATCTTATGATCAATAGTTGCTTTTAATTTGTAGTTCTGTCATCTTCTCAAGATATTTTTAAAAAAATTAATTTTGTCGATTTATTGTGGACCGTGGACTTAGATGTTTGAATTGTAGCATGGTAGAGAATTGCTGTAATTATAGTTCTGCAAGGTATGTGTGTAAACAAATACAAATAATCTGGTCCAAATGCGACTAAAAGTATATATGATCAATATCTGTAAAATTATTATTTGGTTAAAGACGTATGTTAGGTTTACACTTATAGTTGTAACTTGATTTGAGATTGATTTGCCTGAATAATTGTTAAAAACTTAATTTTTGCCTAATTTTGTTCTGTCCTAATTTCATCCTGATTTTTTTATTTCAATCAATTACTCCTAATTTCGTCATAATTTTATCATGATTTTCAAACTCAAATTTGGATGACTTATTTGAATCATGTTTAAATTCAAAATTTTTGATTTACAGATAATTTTTTTAAACAAAATAAAGTACAACAACCATCTCATCATACTACTTCCCTAATTAACCCTCCAATCAAAACTTTAGAATCATGAGTAGATATCTCTCACCCACTGATCACATAGATATAACCAGATCTAATTTGTAAGCTGTCAATACATTATGTGGTGTAAATACATGTCGATTGCGATGTTTCTTTCAAATCTGCTCCAATTGTTTATCACCCCGCTGATCCTTAAGACCAAATCATGTACAGTGGATGTAAACATGCTCAAAGATTTTTCGACGTGTACCATTTGACGGAATCGAATTTGGTTGACCTAGCGCAACGAATTTGATCTGTATTCATAAAAAATTAATGATTAATTTGGTCGCATTGACATGGACTCAAATCTTCTCGCACGATCATATGAGTGAGAGAAGGCCTGCGACATTGGTTCATAGTGTCAAACTTTCCTTACGATGATGTTCTTGACGAATTTGTGAACGTCGTCCATAACACTATTAGGTGGGTCCTACGGTCCAAGGGGCTGGTAATTTTGCAATCCATTACTCGAAATCAACTTCTAAAGGCTCTAGTGAGTTTGTATTATTATTTTGGATTTATTTTGTTATTTAATTTGGCCCTTTGTAACTAAAATTAGTTTTTTGCCTCCTCAACCCAATATGACTTCGGAGATGATTTTCTATAAATGGATGTTATTGGACTTCTTAATGTTGCATATGGATTACTCTTGTCATAACGAACTTGTGGATATCTTCGAAGCATATTTTGGCCATCGTTGACCCATCTTGATTTTTATGTCATTCCTTGTCTGATATGATTGTGTTCAGCACATCGACTTTTCACCGACCTTCAACCATGAAAAAATACCTTGCCATATAGTAAGGTTTATGTTAGGTCCTTTTGTATGTTAGTTTCTATCATTATTGTACTTGTGACTTGGTTTGATTCTTGACCGTCTGAATTTGACTAGGTGTGATCGATTGTGAGGTCAGTCGGGACCGAAGTCAGAATTAGATCATGTTATAGCATAAATCAGTGTTATGAAGCTTGGTTTCATCCACTATTATTGACTTGATCTGAGGAAACGATATTATGTTAAATTCATGCTAGGCTATGTTTCCCCGTATCCGATCTACCATCGGAACGACTATGACGTTTATATGTATAGTATATCAGTTTAGTATATATATAGTCTCATTGTTATAGTTGGATTCATATTTTATTATGGTTTCTAGACTCACGGTTTATCATTGGAACATATGATTCTTAACTGGACGTATTATGAACTCAACCCGGACAATAGCATTGGGTGGGAAAGCCACTTAATTAATAGGCACCCGAGCTACTTGTATACTTACCTAATAATTTTCTAACCGCTTTCTCAAGAAGAACATTGTGTGCTTGATGATTACTGATAGCTCTCTCAAGATGAGCAATGCCTAATTATGTTATGATAATGACTCAATTTAGTGCATACCAGAGTACCCTTAGCCAGAGATGCATGCGAAAGTTAGCCTCAAATGCATATCACATAGATGAATGTTTATAGTTGTAGTTTAGGTTACCCCAATTCGGAAGTATCTATTCACTACAAAAAATAAGTCATATTAGCAACGTCCAGAGATGTTTGATATGAACCTCCTGATGTATGCCAATCTCCCTTGAAGACCGCAGAGCTCTCTGAGATTCTTCGGCAGGTGCAATTCAAGGATTACTTTGGTCTTCTCAGGGTCTATATGAATGCCCTTTGATGTTATGATAAAATCTAGGAACTTGCCACTAGAGACTCTTAGAAAAGACTTGGTAGGGTTTATTTTCAGCTGGTGCGCCCGCATTAGATCGAATATTGTCCTCAGATCTTGTAGGTGGTCATCTCGGAAGCAACTTTTGACAGCGATGTCATTGACATAATACTCAACTATTTTACGTAGATGTTCGCGAAAGATGGTGCTCATAACTCGCTGGCATGTATCACCTATATTCTTCAGACCAAAGGGCATAAATGTGTAGCAATATACCCCTATTGGTATTTTGAACGACGTATGATTCTCGTCGTCTAGGGACATCTTGATCTGATTATAGGCCAAAAATCCATCCATGAAGGACATATGCTCGAAGCCACAAGTGTTATCGATCATTATGTTGGTGATCGAAAGAGAAAACTTGTCCTTCGGGCATGCTGCATTTAGATCATGAAAGTCTATGTAGATTCAGATCTTTCTGTTCTTCTTGATGACGGTCATAATGTTAGCGACCCAATCCGGATGCTGTTCTTCTTTGATAAAGCCACTGGCAATTAGTTTTTTTACCTCAGCTTCGATGGCATTCATGATATCTGGACAGAATCGTCGTTATTGTTGCTTCAATGGCTTAGCGTTTGGCAGGATATTAAGTTTCTGGAGTATAATCTAGGGGTCCAATCCTGACATATCTTCATAGCTCCAACCAAAGCATCAATATACTCCCTTATGAGCTGCAGTAGAGATTCACGATCTTTACTGGACAGACTTTTACTGATGAAGATAGATTTAGGGGAGGATTCATCACCTAGGTCAACTTGTATGACCTTGTCCTCAATGGGAGATTTTTATTGCTCGAACTGTAGCTCCCACTGTGAGTCCAAGTGTTGGGCACATGGCTCAACCTTGAAGGGTTTAAATGGGTCTTCATCATCTTCTTCTGGGTGAGCGGATGCCATATTGACAGATAGCGGCTTTTTGAGCATGTTTCCTATGTTTGTATCGGAGTCCCAAGCAGCGGATTCTGAAGAGTGAGAATATACTTCGCCTTCCTCCTCTGAGTCTTCGGAAGTAGATGGTGGTATAACGTACCCTAGACCGTATTGAGTCTTGTGGAAGTAATCATCAGACTTGCCTGTAGAAGGAAGGAGACTAAGAGTCAGTTGTTGTCCTTTGCCATAATTCAGTCCTCGGTCGCTTTTAAGATTATAGCCTATCTTCTGGATAAGGTGCTTGGCTTGTGAGCTATAGCGGTATGTTTGCATCCTTCCGTCCTCAGGCTCTAGTTCTTGTTTCTCAGGGATGAAGGACCGATGACATTAAATTTTTCCAAAGATGATGGGTCTGTCACCCCTCCTCCTTTCTGGAACTATGAAGTGAGAATTTTGTCTAGGGAGGATTCGGTTCAATAAATAGGTGGTAGTCACCTGTGTATGCAGTTGCAGGCCTAGACCGTGCTCTAAGGAATATATTGTACTTAGACGTGTAACATCAAAGTAGTTCAAAGATAACCCTTTATTAATGAAGTAACGTATCTTTTACATAGGGATTATGTCGTCAAGAGAAGGGGCATCAGCATGAGCGACCATGTATTCCTCTAAGTTCGTCTTCCCCGAGCTCTGCCTCCAATGCGAGTGACAGCTTCAGAGATCTCCTGCATAAATTTTCCACCAATGGTTCTGAAGCAGTAACAGGTACATGATCTTATTTAGATAGTCGATTTAGCCTTTGTAGGAGAACGACCAGAGGTTTTGGTGACTTCTTATGGAGTTTTACCACCAAAGATTTTTGAGGGGTAAGAGCTCCCAGCGCTTTCTTGTAAACTTTTACCATGAGGGGAGGAGCCATGTTAGGAGCCCATCCTTTGAGATAGACCCTCAGAGGTTTGTCTAGTGTGGTACCCGCTTCTACTTCATTATCAATGTTGTTGCTACCCTCGTCTTAGTGTGCTTGCTTGTATACAGGATTGAGTCCGAGTAATATGCCTCAACCCCTTTGAATGTATCGACATTGGCGAACTCTATTCTGAAAATGCCATGATCGTTAACATACTTCAGGCATTTGTGAAGAGTATATGGAACAATTATGTACTCATGTATCCATAGACGTCCCAACAAGACGTTATAGGACACATCTACATTTATGACGTAGCATGTTACCTCTGTTCGCAAGTCGCCGATTTGATATTTCAGACAAACTTTTTCCAGAAGGTAGCTCCTTCCATCATTGAAATCGTAGATGGTGTATTGGTTGCTGCCAATCGGTGCATTTGTATTCCCAGGGTCTGAAGTAGACTGCGCGGGATGATACTGATGGAAGAACCAGGGTCAATGTGCTTCTGGTCTACTTTAATAGCCCCGATATACCCTATATAGTACAGAGAGTGATCGTACCTGTTTTTCTTCAGCCATATATCCTGTTGCAAGAATATGATATTGGGTATTGCCTCCATCATATTGTTGCAGTGGAGACATGCAGCGGGGTCCTCGGCCGATGACTTGACCTGGGCTAAGTAAGTGTCGACGTTCTGCAATGCCTTGATTAGAGCATCCATAGTATCTTTGGAGAGACAGAGGAGCTCAAAGAATGATTGTTTAGATGGAGTATTGGCGAGTTGCGCTAATATATCGAAGTTGTAGGGATTCTCCAGCCCCTATGCTGTATCTTTCCGGAAAGACTTGTCAAAACAAGCCTGCTTTTGTTTTTCTGTTGTTGGAGGCTGAGACAGACCATGATCCGATACGCCAGGTTCGGTGGTTGGTAGTATAACATTTTTGGGAGAATCATATTCGTGCTGGTAGGCTAGTCCAGACCTTGTCGCTCCTGCCGTAGCTTCTTTGGTAGAAGGAAAAATCGTGTGGCAAGATTTAGACTTCCTTCTTCTGGACTTAGCGACAGAGGGTACTACTTGTTGTATCACTTTCTGGATGAGATATGGATAAACCCACATGACCTTACCCCAAGGTATGCTAAGAGGTACCAGCCTGGATGCTTGGTTGCAAGATGGAGGAAGATTAATAACCTCTATTGTTGTCATACCCCGATCCCGAAGGTCCCGACAATGCCCCCGAAGGGCGTGAATTACCGCTCCCCGGCGCTCCCGCGAGGCGTAAGTCGTTTGCCATCGAGGCATGATGTCATACGAGCCTGGGGTTGCACTTACACAAGACAACATCATTAAAGTTGTGGATATCATCGAACCGATCGAGTATGCAGCGGAGGGACAGTGTTGCAAACGATAATCCATCTGAGTATACGAGACAAAGGTCAAGGCATGAGGTTCTCTGAATACAATGGCATCGTTCCTTACATTATGTCCTTCTATACAAAAGCAGCTCAAAATATCTCGATACGGCTCAGGCATCGACACCAGATTTTTGGGTCCTGGGGATGAGGCACGGCTATCGCTTCCTCGGACGATCCAACACCTATGAACAAGTAAACTGTTGGTAGGTCAACACTTTGGAGAAAGTACTAGTGAGTATAAAATCAACAAACAGAAGCAACATTCACTAAAACCAATACTAAGTAATTATGTTATAAAATATTATATTATAAGTGATCTTTCTAGTTTTACCTAGGTTTGTTACATGCAGTACAGGAACAAAGTCATATTACTTCTTTTAAAAATATCTTTAAAAATAGATTTCATGTTCGATGTACAAACAAGCAGGCAAGGCAAGCAGTTCATGCATAATATATAAGTTCATTTAATAACTCTGGTGCGCAGTGTATATCGTGAGCCATATTTATTTCTTTTAAAGACTCTAGCATACATTTAGTAGACTATCTTCTTATTATCTCTCTCTCTCTCTCTTATCAACAAATAATATCTTATCGTGTAAACGAGATAGAAGCATATACGTAAACAAGACTTCTCTATGAAAGAATTTAATACAAGAGAGCATGTTCGATAGCATGAATATCACTTATTCAGTAATTCTTACCCTTTTGCGAACGATTATCCTTACAGCAGACATACAAGTTAGCAACATATGCATATATAAATAAGGTTCTCTTTCCCTGTCCGTCTCTACATCAAACAGTTAGGTATGCAAGAAGGATAAATCATAGCATGTGACCTAACTATATGATGGTCCATGAGTCTACTTCCTCATAATTAGAAGCGGTCTTATCACAGTCCAATACTACACTAATATACTCGCTCATATACTAGCTACTTTGACATGTGAACCAGCTATCTAATATACATGAATACCCCCTGATTGCGAGAATTTCTTTGCCTCAGAGTATTCTCTTTTATCCCCCCTAGGACGAACGGTCCCTAGTACCCCGGTAACTGGTCGTGGAATTATCCTTCTGCATAAGTTATCTAAAGACAAATGCATGAATGCAACTCTCTCAGATAAACTCTATATGGATGCAGCAGTTCAATAAACACGCATATAGTCAATCTCTTCTCTTCTATTATCTTGTACGGACAGACCGCCATCTCTATCTCTATACGGAATGGCCGCCATCTCTCTAATACCGTTCAAGCATTTCAAAAACTTCTATGAAAATATGTAACAGTCTCTATTTAAGCAAACATGAAAGCAATTCTCTATCTCTTTTACCTATGCATGTAGTTCTACTCTTTCCTTAGCATACGATAAAAATATATGAATATTCTTTTACTCTTATTTATTTGTATGGTAGCGGTTCATTCGATAGCGGTGTCCGTGTAACTAAGCATGCAATATTATATTCTTTAACTTAGCATGACAATGGTTCTATCTTTTTTAGACAAGCATACAAGTTCTCTAGTTAATCATGCAGTTCTCGTTCTATCATTTTCATGCGATAGTTAACTTATTAAGCAAACAAGCATTGCAAAAACTCAGATTTATTATTAAGGCGTGCAAGAATCAGAGAATAAAGTTCTGCCCACTCACCTAGATCAGTCATCTTCTGGTTGAACAAGGAGCTCTTTAAGAAGGTTTCATTTTTGTGTCACCAAACCAATATCTCTTGTACATAGTGCCAACGGGGAGCGGGGCACTACATACTTACCCACCAAGAAAAAGTTTTATCCTCGAAACTTCAAGGAGAAACTTTTGTTATCCAGAGCAGCGATAGTCCTCATCCCTGACCATCCTCAATCAAAAACTCTAGCAAACCACAAGCACGAAAGCACAACTCTCAAGCAATAAATCAAATCCAAAAAAATTTTGCATGCATCTTTGAGAATATCTATGGACTTATGGTATGGAACACTCAACTCAACAAAGATATCAATATACAAGGAATCGTCATCTAAGAACATCAGCGAAATGGGCGTAAGGCTAGATGATCGAGTTGCTCTGATACCATTCTGTCATACCCCGATCCCGAAGGTCCCGACAACGCCTCCGTCGGACGCAAATCACCGCACCCCAATGCTCTCGCGGGGCATAAGTCATTTGCCATCGAGGCATGATGCCGTGCGAGCCTAGGGTTGCGCTCGCACATGGCAACATTATTAAAGTTGTGGCTATCATCGATCAAACTGATCGAGTACACAGTGGAGAGATAGTGTTGCAAACAATAATCTATCTGAGTTTACGGGGCAAAAGTCAAGGCACGAGGTTCTCTGAATATAATGACATAGTTCCATATATTATGTCCTGCTATGCAAAAGCAGCTCAAAATATCTCGATACGGCTCAAGGCATCTATACCAGATTTCTGGGTCCTGGGAATAAGGCAAGGCTATTGCTTCCTCGGACGATCCAACACCTACGAACAAGCAAACTGTTGCTGGGTCAGCACTTTGGAGAAAGTATTGGTGAGTATAAAATCAACAAACAGAAGCAACATTCACTAAAACCAACACTAAGTATTTATGTTATAAAATATTATATTACTAGCGATCTTTCTAGTTTTACCTAGGTTTGTTACATGAAGTACATTAACGGAGTCATATTACTTCTTTTGGAAACATCTTTGAACACAAATTTCATGATCGATGCACAAGCAAGCAGGCAAGGAAAGCAGTTCATACACGATATACAAATTCATTTAATAACTCTAGTGCGCAGCGTGCGTGAGCCATATTTATTTCGTTTAAAGACTCTAGCATGCATCTAGTGGACTATCTTCTTATCATCTCTCTCTCTCTCTCTCTCTCTCTCTTATCAACAAATAATATATTATCGTGTGAACGAGATTGAAGCATATACGCAAATAAGACTTCTTTATAAAACTATTTAATACAAGAGAGCATGTTCGATAGCATGAATATCACTTATTTAGTGATTCTTACCCTTTCGCGGAATGGTTATCCCTATAGCAGACATACAAGTTAGCAACATATGCATATTTAAACAAGGTCTCTTTTTCTGTCCGTCTCTGCATCAAACAGTTAGGTATGCAAGAAGGCTGAATCCAAGCATGTGACCTAACTATATGATGGCCCATGATTCAACTTTCTAAGGATTAGAAGAGGTGTTATTCTGGCCCAGCACTACACTAATATACTCGCTCATATACTAGCTGCTTTGACATGTGAACCAGCTATCTACTAAACATGAATACCCTCCTGATCGCGAGGACTTCTTTGCCTTAGGGTATTCTCTCTGATCCCCCCTAGGGCGAATGATCCCCAGTGACCTGGAAACCTGTCATGGGATTATCCTTGTAGACAAGTTGTATAAACACCAATGCATGAATGCAACTCTATCAGATAAATTCTATATGGATGTAGTAGTTCAATAAACAAACATATAGTCAATCTATTCTCCTCTATTCTATTGTGCGGATAGGCCGCCATCCCTATCTCTATGCGGACTGGCCGCCATCTCTCTGATACCGTTCAAGCATTTCAAAAACTTTTATAGAAACATATAATAGTCTCTATTTAAGCAAGCATATAAGCAGTTCTCTATCTCTTTTAACTAAGCATACAGTTTTACTCTTTCTTTAGTATACGATGGAAACATATGAACATTCTTTTACTCTTATTTATTAGCATGGAAATAGTTCGTTCAATAGCGGTGTCCGTGTAACTAAGCATACAACTTTTTATTCTTTAAACTAGCATGACAATGATTCTATTTCTTTTAGACAAGCATACAAGTTCTCTAGTTAAGCATGCAGTTCTCGTTCTATCATTCTCATGCGATCATTAACTTATTAAGCAAACAAGCATTGCAAAAACTCATATTCATTATTAAGGCGTACAAGAATCAGAGAATAAAGTTTTGCCCAATCACCTAGATCAGTCATCTTCTGGTTCGACAAGGAGCTCTTCAAGAATATTTCCTTTTTGCGTCAACAAACCGATATCTCTTGTATATAGTGCCAACGCGGAGTAGGGCACCATAATTTTGCCCTTGGGATAGGGACAATACCATCTTGGGCCTCCATTACTGGAAAGTCCCTGAACTGAAGAGATATCATGTTGGCAGCGACCATTTTGTCCTCAAAGTCTAATGTGAGAGCTTTGAACTCAAGCAGACGTTAGATGTATCGCTTCAATACATAGAAATCCCATGTTGGGTAGTTGATAAACCGATGTTAGTGGCAGTATCTGGGATTATCGACCTGGTCTGCCTCATCGGTGCATTTGATGTCGGGGTACCGGAGCTTGTTGCCCTTCATCAATACGTCAAAGATTACCATCACATCATCGTTGTAAAAAGAGTAATTTTCTTTTGGTTTGGGGGCCTCAACTAGCTTCAGATCCGATAAAGGGCATTTTTTAGACATGTTGACGGTAAGGGCATGGTTCCCTTTACCGTCACGAGCACGGTTGCCCTGGTTATTGTTGTTATTTTTGTTATTCAGATGCTTTCTCCTGTCTTCAACAACTGGGATATGTATTCCCAGCAGTCGAGCATCCTTTACATTCTTCTTGGCGGTGACGAGACTTATGATAAATGTCGTCCAGTCTTTGAACTCAGTGGCGCTTGTCCAAAGCCTTACTGCTGGGAGCAAATTCTTTCGGCATGTATATATCAATGTGGACTCCGAATTTCCTGGCGGTAGTCTGAGCACAACTTGCCTGAATTATTCTATGTATTCTTGCACAAGCTTTTTTTTCTTTCTGAGCGATGTCTACCTGGGAGGACATCGTCATGTCATTTCTTCCGTCATAGAATCGGGCCAGGAAGATGCGCTTAAGGTCTTTGAAGGAGGAGATGCAATTGTCTTGAAGACTGCAGAACTAATCGAAGGCTACCCCGGACAATATCCCAACGAAGAGCTTGGTAAGAAAGGAATCACTGTGAGGTAGATGCCCCTTTGTCATCTCAAAGTAACTCATAAATTGGTAGGGGTTATCCTCCTATCAAATGAAGTCATGGAGAAGGGCTTATACTTTGGCGGGTATGACATATCTTTCCACTCGAGAGGATATGGTTGTTGCACCCACATATTGCACATTGTGTGCTGATTGCCCATTGAGTCCAAGCGGGCTCGAAGTTCTCATATTTTCTGTATGGCCTCCCGGGCCTTATCTGTTGCAGGCGGAGCAGCTGATCCTAACATAGTATAATTGCCGTCAGAGGGTGGGGCAGTTGGGTTTGAGTCCCCGTTGGTCCTGGGGTCTTGGCTTGCTTGTGCAGGGGTCCTTGACAGTTGTGAGACCATGCTCACCATGATCTCTAGCATTGTTTGGGTCAAAGTTTGCATTGAGGCACTCATAGTGTGCATTATCACTTCTAGAGTTTTGAGGCATTGACGGTCTCTGGTGCCTTCAACGTCCTCCCCAACCATATATATACTGTCCTGACATGGGGGGGGGAGACATATAGGACGGTGGCCCTCTCACTTTTTGCCTTAGACTCTTGCATTGAGTAGTCCTCGGGGAAGCTTTGAAATGTCGTATTCTCCTTGAATTCAGAGGGAATACTACCCCCGATGATTTCCACGTTTGTTCCTTGAGAATTACTGTCTTCGTGGAACAACGGGTTGTTGTAGAGTTTTGGAGGACTGCCACCCCTAGCTTGTGGGGTCATCTTGGGTCTGGAGGAAGTACCACCCCCAGTTGTTGATAGTTTTTTCTTTGAGCGGTGCCCAAGAAAATACCTTTTGTCGGTACCGGTGCTTGCCTCTGGCCCCTCGACATACTGGTTGAGAGTAGAGGATTGGAGGTGCTAGAATTTTGGCCTCCCCTCGTGGAAGGAGATTTCCAAGCAGAATAATATGAGACGAAGAACAACTCCTCCTCTTCTAGTATTTGCACCTATTTTTTGGTGCACTACCGGACTGGTGCTCTTGGTTGCAGTCGTTAAAATATCGACTGCCTGTTTGTAGGTACTGTCGCTTTGGCACAACAACCGTTGATAATAATATGGGCATAATGGTTTTCAGGAGGGGACATCCCACAAGTCATAGTTGCCTCCCTTGGCTTACGCTTGTGATTGATCACGTTGTGCAAGTCAAGCGAGGGATGATTCACCTTTATACCCTCTTCATGAGCACGGCAGAGCCAAGCGCATGGGTGTGCAGGTGCTACATTTTCTTTCTGACCTGGGGTTCGCACAAGAACTTTTCCTAGGTCGTCAGTGGATAAATTTTGAGCCTGACCATGTCCTTGTGCCACTGCGGGCTGGACGCATGGGTTAATCTTGTATAACTTCCTATAAGGGACACGCATGATGGTTAGTGTACACGTTGGCGATCAGTCACCTGAGTAGTTGCTTGGGCTGGACGAGCCCGTACTACCCTAGACTTCCTTATCTCAGCACGCACTAGTGCATAGTACGAGAAGTCCAGGTTTGAATCTTTTTATTTCTCTGTCTGGCGCATGAAGTCAGTGCCGCATGAGATTCTGTCAAAGACAAAACTTTTATTGGTGTTGGTGACGCATGCAGCTATCCTTTTGTGCTTGGAGTTTGATGTCGCATGCTTTTTCTTGTGCGTACCTTGCTGTGGGTGTATGGATGGTGCATCAATACCCAAGCTTCAGGCATCATAGTATTTTCCTTTGTCAGAGCTCAAGTGCTGAGAGTTTTCTCCTCAGGCGCGGCTGATGCATGGACAGGGACTTCCTGGGTGGACGTATGATGTGCACCCTCAGCAACATAGAGGGAGACAGGGAGCACATGCTCCATAGTTGGGTGAGGCACAACAGCCTTTGCAACCCATGTCCTGCGAGTCTTCTTAGGCTTTCGTAGCCTTGGAGAAGGACTCGTGCTGCCTTAAGAAATTATTTTCTCGAAAGCTTGCTGGTTAAAGCGTACTACCAGCATCTTTTGGGTTGAACCCATAGTCACCACATCGAACTGCGTCACGACCTTCTCATTAGAGGTGAAGGAATACCCCAGCAGAGTCACCACCTTATTTGTCATTGAACTAAAGTCAAAACATACTTTGTGTGTTTAGCAAACAAAAAGTACAAAAAATCCCTATACAGAAAATCTAAGTACAATTATTTTTTATTCCGGGGAGTGTGATAATAGAGATCGAGTACTATAGTGACTCATTTACTCAGTTGATGGTTCGACGAGGGAATGATAATGCTTTTTTCTATTCTTTCTCTCTCTTGTGCTTGTTTGTAGGTATGTCTCTATGTCTGTGTGTGTGTGTGTGTGTGTGTGTGTGTGTGTGTGTGTGTGTATGTGTGGTTAAGCTACCCTACTATTTATAGCTGCCATGCTGATGGGCCTATGCGTTCATGGATGCTCGAGCTGCCACGTATCCATGCAGTTGTAATCGTGGACGCATGTCACGGTCGAGTTGCCACATGGAGTCTCCGTTGGGATCTACTATTACTAAAAATCTGGTTGGTTCTCATCTTTGGCGTGCCTGACTTGGTCATCTTGACACGAGGACAGCACTTAGTTGTAGAGAATCTTCTCAGTTTGCAATAGAAAGATTTTGCTCGAAGAGCACTGCCATGTTGAATGCATGGATTCTAGAACACATAAGGCCAGAGACGCATGGGACGCATGGAGTCTAGAATGTATGTAGCCAGAGACGCTTGGAACATGTGAGTCTGGAACGCATAATTCCAGAGATACATGGATTATAAGGAGTCTGGAATGCATAAGTGCAGAGACGCATGTAGAGTTTTGTCTTGTATATACATGGTGCTGCATGGCTGTATATGGACAAAAGTAATCATGATGGTGACGTGGGCACTGACACCAACTGCCAACATCAGAATCGAGGCGTTCAGAGCATCATTGCTATCAGAGTCATAAATGTTCTAACTTGACTGAGATGACCTTATGTCACGCCCCAGTCCCAAAAATACGTAGGACTAGGACACGTAAGCATGCTAGTCGCATGGATACGGCAACTCCAATATATGGAAACCAAACCCATACTACGCTGTAATATGAATATCAAATCCACAAGTGGTATAAAATGTATCACAAGTCACAGGGTATAATCTAAATCTCATCCACAGAAAATCGAATATAAATAAATAACCAGTATCTATGAAACTAGATCTCAATACCGAGTATCTAAAGATGATAGTTGGATGAAAATAAATCCACTACCAACTCGAATGGAAAAGTATAACACAATAAACATAATATAAGAATACCAGCTAACGTCCACGGGCTCGAAGAGAAGACATCCTCGAAACATATGTAACCATCCGAATCTGCGCTCCTGCGAGTACTCAAGAACAGATACACCTGGAGGGGCCAGGTCCTCAGAGGGACATAACAAGATACATAAAAGTATGCCAATAAAGTATTAAAATAAATATCCAATTGGTCGCCTAATCGTCTAAATGAATGCAGTTTGAGAACAAGTTTCTAACTAGTGGGCTATCTGGCCATAAATGGGATTGGCATGACTCTCTCGAACAATCAGGGGCCTCAAAGTATACCATCTTTTGAACGACAGAGGCCGCCAAGTAGTATAGGGGTCATCACCACCCGTATCTCCAACGGAGCTTCCGGGTTACAAAAGAAAAAGTACAAAGGAGCCCAAATACGGTACTTGTTGTTCTCCCCACCCCATGCTCTAAGCATGTCACATCCATGACACAATTTGGTTCATAGCCTATTTTAAGTACCCTAGTCCAATCCTGCAACCAAACAAGGACAAGGATTGGACCGCCGTACTATAATAGGCTATGTCCATGGACCTCTAATAACTGCTAAGTCTTCTAGCATACAAAGTTTCTATTAAAAGTTATCCCTAACGCACGGTCCACACGTATCGATGATCAGTCAATACGTATGTCTGTGATCTATATGAGACTCACAACTCATGTAAAAATGTGTCACAGTCAAATGAAACCTAATGATGCTACATGATAATGGGATAGTCGCATAAACAAGGCACTACCAGAAAAAGTCAAATTAGCGACGTCTAAAAACGTCGCTAAATAACAATAAATCGTCGCTAATTAGGTTTAGCGACGTAATTAGCGACGTTCTGAAGCAGTCGGAAAACACCAAGTCGCTAAAACAAAAAACGTCGCTAAACGTCGCTATACCGACGTTTTTTAGCGACTTTAATGTGTCGCTGAATTTAGCGACGTTTTGCGACGCCAAGTCACTAAAAAGCGACGTTCATTAAAGTCGCTAAACGTCGCTGATTAGCGACGTCAATCGCGACGTTACACCGACGTCTTTAATGACCTGGCTATACTTGCCATGTCAGCAATTGGCGACGCTTAGCGACGACTTTAGCGACGTCATTAGCGACGAACTTAGCGACGTTTTACAGAGTCGCTGATTAGCGACGTAAATTAACGTCGCTAAGCGTCGCTACACGTCGCTAATAACGTCGCTAATTTAAAAAAAAAAAAAAAAAATTCCAGAATCAAATATTGGTGATTCCCTGCAGTTTTACAGCATCTTCATCATACACACCAACATGATTCAATCTAGTTAACTATATAATCCAATTAAATTAAAAACCACAAGAAGTATCAATCCAATTAAATGTGGATAACTATATAATCCAATTAAATTAACTAAAAAATTCAAGACCACAAGAAGCATCATACATCATGTCTATTGTTGAAGTACCAATAATTCATAAATAATAATAAAAATAACTAGACTACTACGGATCTGCAGGAGGCTGACCAGCGGCGCGCTTCAAGGATAACAACTCCTCATACTCGTCCTGTGGAATCGACACCGATATCGATGGAGAAGGCAGTGACGTCGGTGGCGGCCGTGCCCGCTCCAAGTCTGCGAGTCGCTGGTTGTAAGAATCCAGGGTAGATAACAGCCTCGTACTGCTATCACCCATTGAATCCTGCATCCTCGTCAGGTTCTCGCCCATCGATAGCTGTGACGCATGCATCCTCGTCAGCTTCTCGCCCATCGATAGCTGTGACGCCTGCAGCTCCATGATGTTGCGATCATTGGAGGCTCTAATATCATTTGTCAATTCTCGTAGCTCCGTCATGCTGCGGTCGAGCATATCCAATCGTGCGATAAGCATCGGATCGTCCGCCTGCGGCTGGGACCGGGACTGGTCCTCCATACTTCGCAGCAAGTCGTCACGGAGAGACGCAATCTGACGGTCAACGGCCTCCTGGACGGCCTCCTGGACTCTGGTCGACGACTGCGAGGGCTGCGACTGTGAGGGGTGTGTGGAATGCACAGCTGTCGGGGAGGCCCTAGATGACTGCGTCGCAACCAGGGCGCCATAGGAGCCCGTACCGTAGTACGTACCCCTCTGGAGACCACCAGCTGCGGTCACCCACAGGTCGTCCGCCGACGGAGATGGACCGGGCTGCGACGAAGCACCAGCCTCTCCAGGTGTAGGTGCACTAGCAGTCGCCCGCTCACGAAGCCTAAGATACTCGGCCTAGAAAAGGTTTGGAAACTCAATAATTGCCTAAGTTATATTAAAATAAACACAAAGTAAAGTAATACTTACATAGGTCTGTGAGGCCCTCTCATCAATGAGATTTCCGTCCTTGCGATGGGTGGCCAAGAAGACAGTCACCATGTTTGCATCCTCACCCCTCTGTACCTGTTAAAAATATATTTTTTATTACTAAACTTAAATATTTTTTCCAAGTACCATTTTATGGTACTTATATTAAAATAATATATTTTAAAAGAAAAAATATACCAAACGACGGAAATGTTCCGTCATCAGAATCGAGCCACCACACCACTTGGCAGCATTCTGCCTAGCCGCCTTGGCCTTCTTAGACCTTTCCTTGTAGCTCGGATCGTCGAATCTAGCCCTCATCGCAGTCCACTGCTCAGGCGTGATCCAACCTTGGATCGGTTTTCCAGCACGATCACGAGCCTTCTGGTCATCAAGAGCATCTCGGATAAGCTTGGCGGCAACGGTAGGAAAGAGCCGCTCGATCAACTCGGCCCGGTGCGGAGGATAAAAATACGTTTGCTACAATAAATAATTCATTAAGTTAGCATCACGAATATGCATAAATTAGAGGATTTATTTAATATACTTTTACCTGGAAGTGCGCAAACCAGAACGCCTTCCTCTCCTCCGAAGCCTCAGAGTAGTTGATCCAAGGGCCACCGTAGTTGTTCCTCAGAAATTGGCCCAGGCGTCTCTGAACCGACGATGGACGATATCTATACAGAAATAATAATTTAGATTACTGAAAAAGTCAATATACGATGAATAAAGAGAAACACAAATATATACTAAACCATCTAATTGACTTACTTTGTACCGTCGGCCCAAATCTCTGTCCTCGTCTCCTCCGGTGGTGCGCATGGAGGATCTTGCTGATGCTGGGACAACGTCGGCACGACCTCCTCTACATGCTCATCAGTCTCCATGGTTCCGTCAGCAGGAGGAACGCTGGACGAGGGAGTACTATCACGAGTACTATCACGCCTGGAACTACTCGTCCCAGGAGTGATGCCACGCAACGTCGTCGCAGTCGGAGATGTGGCTGCTCGATATACTGGAGTACTGGGCGACGATGATCCGGAACCAACAGTAGGCAGTACCGGAGTGGCACTATGTCTACCTCGGGACCTGCCGAATCCTCCGCGTCGTCCTGTCATATCTGATAACAACATATGATGAATATAGAGAAACACAAATATATACTACATTCTACAGTCAAAATGTGATACATATCTCAAAGCATTATACAGTCAAAATATAATACATATATTCGTTAATGTCAAAATGTGATACATATCTCAAAGCATTATACAGTCAAAATATAATACATATATTCGTTAATGTCAAAATGTGATACATATCTCAAAGCATTTTACAGTCCAAATATAGTTACATTCTATATGGAATATTTTATATTTTCAATCATCTTCAGAAAATTCATCTTGTTCGCCTTCCTCGTCCTGCTCTTCCTCTTCCTCGTCTTCACTTTCATCTACTTCGTCCTCTTCTGATAATTCTACATCTTCTACATTATTACTCGTGTAATGAGTAACTTCCGTTGAGTCCACATCTACAATATTTGTTACAAGAGGTAGATCGTCCTCCGGATAAGCTATTTCGTCAATGTCAAAGGTATTTCTAGCTTTAGTCTTGCATACTGCCCACCAATCCGACCTCGCTGTCCCCCGTCTAGGATAAGTTGTGAAGTACACGAGCTGAGCCTGACTTGATAGGACAAATGGTTCGTAGCCTTGATATCTACGCTTGTAGTTTATATCCACAAGGCCATGCTTGTCAATTTTCCAACCTTGATCTTGAATCGGATCGAACCATTCACACCTGAATAGCACGATATTAGCAGGTTCTGGGCCATAATTATATGTCAACTCCACAATCTCTCGTAAGATGCCAAAAAAATCATTGCCCGGATTGACGTCTTTGTAGTTTGTAGATTTGATACACAAACCACTGTTTTTCGTGGAATCAAGATCCAGAAAGCTGTCTCTGATAGGAGCATTTGTTGACTTGAACCTGAACCCATTCACACAGAAACTTGGCCATATTTTTACGGCAGTAATTGGTCCCTTGGCTAGAGTCCTAATAGATTCAGTCTCGGATGATATTAGACGATCGACCTAAATACCAAAGTAGCGATGGTAAGTTATTTGTTTTACAAGTGCAGAAATAAAAAGTAATTACCAAGTATCTTACATATGCGCTCAACCAAGAAGGAAAATGGTATCTCATTTCTTGTTCTACTTCTTCGTCTGTTATGTAGGGTCTAACCGACCTTAACTCATCATTATATGTGCTGAAAAACAATGATGCAACTGCTAATTAGTAGCATAATAGTATCTTATACTATTACATTGAGATGATGTAAACGTGGACGTATTAATTACTTACCCCTCTAGCTTCTCCACTTCATCCTCGTCGCAATTGAGTAATATATACAATTGAGCAGCCCTTAGCTCATCGTCATTCAAATATCTCTTCTTCATTTTTCCCGAAGGCTTTCCGGATGCATTGAATACTTTGAGTATTGCATCATTAGATTCCTTATATGCGTCATCGTTTCTGGGAGCTTTATTCCTATTAGTAGCAACATGCGGTTTGAAATACGTCGAGCAAAAGTTTGTAATCTCCTCGAGAACATAAGCTTCACAAATAGATCCTTCAACCCGTGCCTTATTTTTCACCTTTCTCTTTAGGTGATTCAGATGACGCTCGAAGGGGTACATCCACCGATAACCGACAGGACCACCAACACGTGCCTCATAGGAAAGATGAATTGGCAAATGCTCCATAGAGTCGAAGAATCCTGGAGGAAACACCTTCTCGAGCTTACATAGTGTTACCGCAATGTCCCTCTCTTGCTTTTCTAGACGATCGACGAGCAACTTAGTACAACAAAGATCTCTGAAGAATATGCTCAGCTCTGTCAATGGGTCCCAAACGACCTGCGGTAAGAATTCCCGAAATGCAATCGAAATTAACCTCTCCATGAATACATGACAATCGTGGCTCTTCATACCTACTAGTTTGTTCTCCTTGAGGTCGACGCATCTTCTCAAGTTCGACACGTACCCGTCTGGAAACTTTAGACCCTGAATCCACCTACAAAGTCTACCTTTATCCTCTTTATCCAGTGAGAAAACTGACTTAGGTTGCTTTAACTTTTCATTCCCCTCCTCTATCAGATACAATGCAGGACGTCTACATATGTCTTCTAAGTCCAACCTGGCCTTCGGATTATCTTTCGTCTTCCCCTTTACATCCATTACAGTATTAATTATGTTATCAAACACATTCTTCTCGATATGCATGACATCAAGGTTATGTCTGATCAGATTGGTGCTCCAATATGGCAGATCCCAGAATATACTCCTCTTCGTCCAGTTATGGGTGCGACCAAATCCGTCACACTTGTACCCCTTAGCAGGCTCTTCGATAGCACTTGGTAAATATTTTACCTCTTCCCATATCGTGCATCCGGGCCACCTTGGAGGTGGATTGGCCTTCTCCACAACTCCCGCACGAAAAGCATTCCGATTCCTCCGGTACGGATGATCCTTCGGCAAAAATTGTCGATGACAATCGAAGAAGCACGGTTTGCCTCCGTGTTTCAAACGGAAAGCCTGAGAATGGTCCATGCAATACGGACATGAGAGACGACCATGGGTGCTCCATCCCGATAACATTCCATAGGCCGGAAAGTCGTTGATGGTCCACATAAGTGCTGCCCTCATCTGAAAATTCTGCTTTCTAGAAACATCGTACGTGTTGGCACCTACTTCCCATAGCTGATTCAACTCATCTATCAAAGGCTGTAAGTACACATCGATGTTCCTCTTTGGATTGTTCGGACCCGGGATAATAACGGTTAGGAACATATACGGAGTCTTCATGCACATCCAAGGCGGTAGATTGTACGGAGTGACGATCACAGGCCAACACGAATACTGGGAGCCCGAAAGTCCGAATGGGGTAAAACCGTCAGAGCAGAGCCCCAATCTGATATTACGCGCTTCCTCGGCAAAATGTGGATACTCTCGATCAAAGTGCTTCCATGCTTCTCCATCGGATGGATGATCCAATACTCCTTCGATCTGTTTTCGCCTGTGCCAACTCATGTTTTCTGTAGTCTCCTTAACCATAAACAACCGCTGCAACTGCGGCGTCAAAGGCAAGTAGTGCATCGAATCGGTAGGCTTTCTTGCACCGACAGACTTTCCTCTAACAGTGGCCTTGTAGCGATCAGCACCACAGAATCTACACGCATCTTCATCCTTGTCGTCTTTGTAGTACAATATGCACCCATTGCGACATGCATCGATTTTCTCGTATCCCATCCAAAGCGATCTCACCATCCTCTTAGATCGATAGAAGTCTTTAGGCAACTTTGCACCCTCGGGCAAGATATCTATAATCAAATCGAGCAGTCGATTATAGCATTCTTGCGACATGTTAAAATCGGACTTGATGCTCAATAATCTTGTAACCACCTCCAACGGTGAATGGTCCTCACAACCAGGATATAGTGGAGTCCTTGCATTCTCAAGCAACTCCATAAACTTTGCAGCATCGGCATTCGGTGCCTCCTCAGCTGCATCATAATTGTCTGGATTGAAACTAGGTCCTGCCGCATCATAATTGTCAGGATTGAAACTAGGCCCCACCGCATCATAATTGTCAGGATTGAAACTAGGCCCCACCGCATCATAAACCATGTTCACCAACCCATTGTCGTAAGCATCGTGGTCTTGGACATCCATATACGGCTCCACATAGGGCTCCGACTCTGATGCTAGAGATACAAGTTCTCCGTGCGCGGTCCACTGATAGTAATTCGGCGTAAAGCCCTTCGAGTATAAATGATATGTAACTTCCACTTCTGGATGATATTTCCTGTTGCGACATCTCACACATGGACACTTAATTTTGGTACCGTCCATGTACTGAGGGAACGCCTTGGCGAACTGCAGGAACTGCTGTACACCCTCAATGAATTCATCCCGCACACCGCACATGTCATCAGGATGACGGTTGTACATCCACGAACGATGACGCAGATAGTAATTCATATCCATTTCTAGATACTTCTGCAAAATTGACAGTATGTATCATATAAATTATTACATGCAAAATTAACTTCTGTGTCAGTGTCCGTTATTGGAAAAGCAGTATATATATATATATATATATATATATATATATATATATAACATTACCCAAATAATATCTTAATACCACTTTACTACTATACCTTAACCCACTTCTGTGTCAGTGTCCGGATTTTAGTGTAGTAGGCTCCAGCCGAAGCCAATAAGTTTCTTGAGATGCATGTCCTTAATGATGCATGCTGCAATGATATCTTTGCTCCATTAGAGGCTCTTCATACTGCTAGCTAGTGATTTCAGTAAGTGTTGAAATTAATCCTTTATTTATTTAAGCTGATTTGTAAGTTTCGTTTAGCTAATTCAACTGTTATAGTCATATTATTTAGACCATTAGGCACTTCTTGAAACTGGCAGTAGGGTGAGGAACTGAGATACATAACTCCGCAGTACTTTGCTTTCGGCAATTAACCCCTATATATATTGGGAGTGGAACGAGGAAGTAGCTAGAGCTCAAAATTCTTGGGGCACAATTAAGGACGGTTGCTTAGATCATACACTTCCTGGTCGAATAATTGGCGTTCTAATTAATTTGATCACATGATCAGTTGTTGTACGAATATTCAGAAATTAGTTCTAATTTGTTCACCCAATGTACGTAGTCATGACATATGAACATGGATTCAATAATAGCCATCATTTTTTCCCCTCCTCCATTGGACCAATGAATAGTAACCACAAAATCAAACAATTAGTATGTATGTATGTATGTATGTATGTATATATATATATATATATATATATATATATATATATATATATATATATATTGCAAAAGTGCAAATAAATACACTTATGTTCTTTCTTTCTTATTCATCGATCCATATTATTTATTTATTTTATACTTGAAAGAAGAAATTAAAATCTGATCTCTACATGATCGCACATGCATGAACATTGTCAAAAAACCTAACCCTAACCCTAACCCTAACCCCATGTCAAAAAACCTAACCCTAACCCTAACCCTAACCCCATGTCAAAAAACCTAACCCTAACCCTAACCCTAGGTCCAGATCAGTGTCTGTGTCAGTGTGTGTGTGTGCCGTGTCTGTGTCTGTGTCAGTGTCACATGTGTCCTGTGAGAGAGAGAGAGAGAGAGAGAGAGAGTATACCTTGCCGGAGTAGTCGCGGTCGACGGAGCTGGGGAGGGGGGGGAATATGTTTTCGAATCGAAATTTCAACTGACGGGGAAAAAGGAAACCGACCCCTAATTAACCAAATTTTAGCGACGTTTAGCGACGTCCAATAAAAATGTCGCTAAATTAAATATTTGCGACGTAAAGGACGTCGCTAAACACGTTGCTAAATATTTTGAGTTTAAATGTCGCTATATACGTCGCTAAACGTCGCTAAATTAGACATATTAGCGACGTTTAGCGACCTTAATTGAACTTATAGCGACTTATCTTTTAAAATCGTATTAAAAGTCGCTAAACGTCGCTAACTGTCGCCATTTAGCGACGTCTAGCGACGTGTTTATAATAAGTCGCTAATTTATGTATTATTAGCGACGTTTCTTTTGACGTCGCTAAAATACGTCGCTAATCCCGCTTTTTCTAGTAGTGAGGTCAATGCAAATACATAAATAAAAATATATTGCGATGACACCGTCGCGCGCATTTTATATAACAGTTAAAATATATAAACTAAAGACAGAAAGTAAAGATGCATGCAACATATGGAATATGAATAACAGTATAATGGCAAGGTATACTTGCCTGACAAGAAGCTGCAAAATGCAACATCCAGATGTCCAACTCACAGGACCAGAAGCTATGGCCTCAGAACAAATATCTCCGGATGCTGAAATAGATATCACCAACGTTCCTAGAATAAGCAAAATATCTAGAAAGCACTTCCCTTTCGTCCAAATTGGAAACATGGGCAAGACGATAATTTTGGTTAAAAGTGGGGTCCACGTGTGGCCCACTTTGCACCGAAAAGCGTGCTAAGGATAACATCCTCTAAATGGGACAAATTATAGGTCAAACAAACTCTAGATGTCAATACGAACCCAACGGTATGTCCAAATATGGATTTCGATGGGCCGAACACAATTTCGCCCAAGAGTCAACCGTAGGGCCCGCAAATTGGCGACTTGGTCAACTGTCTCTGAATTGTGTGAAAATTGGGTCACCAGACCATCACGTTACCACGAGTCCAGTGGCGTAAGTTTCGTCGCAATCTCATGAGCGTGAACAAAATATGCGCGACTTTCGCAAAAGTTACGATACGGGATTTGTCCGCGGATACGAACTGATTCCGACGCGCACACGCGTCTGAATCAGTTTCTGCGAACTCTCACATGTCCGGTTACACTGCGCGCACCGTTTGGTACACTTGGTACATGGCGGGGAGGTTCTGTTTGGCGAGGCACGCTCCTTTTTTACAACTTTTTAAAATCTGGAAAAAGTGTGTTTACAGGGTTTTCCAACGAATTTAATTCTACCTACAGCAGTTAATAATCTAGGATTATTTAACAGAAATTAAAATAGTTTTGATTTGAATTTAAAACTCTCCGTTCCTTCTTGACTTGCCTTCGAGCTAGTTGAAGTTGCTTTCGATGTCGTAGCAGAGGTCAAGTAGTCTCCGTATACCAAAAAGAATCATCAAATTCGGATCTCTGTGGTGGGAGATATGAATTCGGGAACATAGGTGATCACCGTATTTTTTTGCGATCCCAGAAATTAATATTTTTTTGCCAACTTTGACGCTATTTTCGCCTATGGTTACGCGTTGTTCGAGGTCTACTATCATACAGATATGGAAGAAGGTTAAGGGGTGAGCATACCGGTGAAGACGGGGTGCGTTTGGTTGAGTGAGGTGACGGAAAACTGTGCGGGAACACAGGTACCTCGCTGCTGAATTCTGCAGTGCACGGGGTGGGCGGGGTCGCGGTCATCGGGGTCGGTTTGGACTGCCTGGCGCGGTTCTCAGGCTGCGGTGGCGGCGCACTCTAGGTCTATATGGGACGAGAAAGAGTTTGGATGATCTAGGGTTAGGATTTTTGTCACGCCCCAGTCCCAAAATACGTAGGACTAGGAACACGTAAGCATGCCAGCCGCATGGATATGGCAACTCCAATATATGGAAACCAAACCCATACGTACGCTGTAATATGAATATAAAATCCACAAGTGGTATAAACAAATGTCACAAGTCAAAGGGTACAATCTAAATCTCATCCACAAAAAAATAATATAAATGAATAACCAGCATCTATATAACTAGATCTCAACATAAGTATCTAAGGATGATAGTTGGATGGAAACAAATCCACTACCAACTCGAATGTCAGAGCAAATAGAAAATAAGTACAACACAACAACACCATATAAGAATACTAGCTAGCAATCACGGGCTCGAAGAGAGGACATCCACGAAACATATATAACCATCCAAATCTGTGCTCCTGCAAATACTCAAGAACAGATACACCTGGTAGAGGACCAGGTCCTCAGAGGGACGTAACAAGATACAGAAAAGCGAGCCAACTTGAATACAGTAAACATGCATATTATTTGAAAATAAATAAGTACGCTGTATAGGACATCTATATGAATGCAAATGAGGATAACTTTTCGACGTATGGGCAAGGGTAGGCTACTCGATCTAATCCTCATAACTCATGCGCTCGTCAGTAGACACCATCAGCCGACATACCTCTGGAGTAGCGACCCTCGGACTCCATCAATCGACATACCTCTGGGGTAGCGACCATCGGACACGACCACCATAGTGCGTGCTAGTGACTACGGTGTTACCAGAGTGGTTAAAAGCCCATACACCTAATAATTGTCCTCTATGATACTAAGTGTCAAGTGTGTGTCAACATATCTAATATATAGTAATGACAGAAAGGAGCTACACATGCAATAAATATACAGAAATGAAATAAATATACAGAAATATACTAAGCATGTAAAATACTATAAGCAATTTGGCAAGGTATCTTGCCTGGTCTGAAAAGGATGAAGTCCCAACTCAAGGCGTCGTCCGATCTACCCGTCACATAAATTAAACAAGTTAGGTTACAAAAGTGGGTAAATAGGTTCCTCCATTTAATCTATTTTAATTCTGAATAAAATAATCTAAAATAGTATTTTAATCTTATTATAATCTAATTTTATTGTTAAACCCTAATTTTGTCCAAAGAACTGAATTTTATCAACTCGAGACTCATGGCACGCAAATCGAGGCGATCTGTTGACCGAAAAGTCAACTGACACAAACTCAACTTTCATGCATGATTTCCTGTAGATTTCAGCATCAAAAATATGCTAGAATTTATGGCTCGTCCGAATTCAAATTCGTTTGGAAATTATGACACATACAAATTTTGTATTGTGTACCGATGGTTAAATTCTAACCTAGAAGTTCTATAGAATTAAAAGTATGTAAATAATTCGAATTAAATTCTGGTAAAAATATATGTTGATGATCTCGACATCAGCTTTCCGAAACTTTAAACGGTTCATGATTCTGATTCCGGTTTCTCCCAAAATTGCAAAAACATCGAAACACGTCTATTTTCGGACATACTGTGCTCTACGAATTTTTCAGAATTTAATACTAATAATTTAGAAAAACAATTTATATAATCAGAAAGCTAACCTCAATATCTTTCTAACGCAAGAAACTATGCCTCGTTTGGAGTCCGGAGTTATGCGCAATGGCTTCTGGAAGATGAAGGAACCCTATGTGGCAATTCTCCAAAATCTCTCTCTCTAAATAATGGGATAATTAGGGTTATCATATTATATATATACAGAGATGTATCTGCGGCTGAATGGATATCTATAGGCTGACACGTGTCAAAATCTGATTAGATGGTTTTATTTATATTATTTATTTTTGATTTGCCTTTATCAAAACATTATTTAAGTCGTTTTAAAACTAAATAACTCCAAATAAATATTAAAAATAATCATAAAAATCTGGAAAAATTACAGAAAATATATTTTGAATCCAGAAATCCTAGAAAAATACTTGTAATAATTTTATGTTCATGGGTTTTCTATTATAATTAGGAGAAGCTCTATACATTAGTTTTACCCATATAACTAAAAATAAATACTAAAATTATTCCAAAAATTCTGAAATAATTCCAGAAAATATATAATAATATTATAAACCCTAGAAAATAACGTAGGTCCATTCTATATTCCTGGGATTTCACAATAAATTCTACAAGTCCTAAAAATTAGTTATTAGCCTAATTACTCCCACTAAATACTAAAAATACTCAGAAAACTTCCAAACAATTCTAGAAAATATATGTGACTATTTAGAACCTAAAATAAAACTTTGGAATATTTTTAGTTAAGTTTGAACATAAAATAAATTTTTCAATGTCCTAGAAAATTAGTGTTACTAGTTTTTAATTAACTAAAAATTATGAAAAAAATCCCAATAATCTAAAATAGCCTAAAAATAGTTCTAAATAAATATTTATATAAGTAAATATACTAAAAAAAATTTATTTTCTAATTAACTAAGAGAATACTCTAAATAAATTCAACATCTATAATAAATATAATAATATAAAATATACACAAAATACCTATTTTGGGTGAGGGAGTTTACAATTTAAGTTGAAAGGGGATTATATATAGATATATAAGAGAGGAGAGGGGGGGGTCCGTTCGCGGGTTCGGTTGTTTGGGTTTGCTATGTAGTTGATTTAAGGGGGTGTGGGTTTTGCTTAAAGGCTAAGGTGGCTGCTGGTAGCAAAAAGGGGCTGCTGCATTATTTTTGCAAGCGCGGGTGGTGTTTGGTCACATGCACGGGCGGGTAGGAATGGTTAGGGATCCATTAGGGATCCAATAGGAAATAGTATTTTAAATTAATGGTTTTTCTTTTTCCATTTCTTTTGCTTTAAATATATATGTATATATATACTTATATATACGTATATACTCATAGAAAAATCTAGAATTATATTAATGCATACCATTAAGCTAGCAACTGCTCAAAGGGTCTCCTACATGAAATAAATTCAAAAAAATTTCTAATGGCCCCATAAATCCCCTAAGTTCACCAACACCTAAAATAAAAATTAATAAAAATCTATTTCTCCTAATTAGCCACTAATTACTACAATTAAATTATTAATTAATTAAAAAGGCCATATACGGTTTCTAGGAATAGGGGTTTTACACCTTATGCGTCCAGCAAGTCATGTGCCACTTAAGTTTTGACGCATGCACACTAGCTTCTTCAATGCATGTGGACTAAGGCGCATAGGGGTTTCTGAGATTTTTTATCCTTCTACACCCGAAAGTTGCAATGCTGGGGGTGCTGCCTCGCGTCTCATTCCTTCCCTTGGCCATTCTCTGGAATGGAGGAAAGGGAACATGTGTCCATAGGAGATGCGACAAAATATTAAGGAACATAATGATAAAGGCAGTAAAATAGTAAAGTGTAAAATAGCACTCCAATACGGTCCTATACTGTAATGAGTTCCTAAACCTGTATGGGCCACCACTAAAAATATGTCACGACTCATTCCCGAATAGTCGGGTACGAATCGTTCATGTCCAGCCTACGCTGTCATTGACAACGGTAGTCAGTTGTCTAAACCTTAAGGGTCACTCAAAATAAATGTCAATCTCTCAGTCACAGCATCTAATATCGATCTCGTGTAGACAAATCACAATAAACCACCATGTTCACTACTTATTACACCTTTACATCATTATATCTCCGGGAACAAACCCGGTGAAACTAAGGCAATGTCCACCTAACTATACATACACATCCACAATCCTCAATACAACACAACATCAACTATGAAATAAAATCCTAAACTATCTCCTCAAGCATCGCCAAGGTACTCCTGAGCAGGGGTGTCCTCCAGAGTGGGATCCACATATGTGTCATCATGAGGGACATAAAAACTAGCGTATAACTCCTCACCATTCTCACCTGTAACAGATCCAATCAGAAAATGAGCAAAATACAACCCTAGGAATAAATTAAATACCAAGTAAAGATTGAAATACAAATATGGTGATATGTAGCAATCGATGTCCTGATAATAGTACAATAGATGAACAATGAAAAAGTACAATAATGCATAAGTAATTGAAGTATTAGTCTAATACGTGACCGGCTGGTAAGTACAATATCAATACAATAGCACAATAAAATGGTACAGCTTAATCACACATGCACGATGTTTAACTTAAACTATTCACAATATTACACTACAGGGTTTGGTCACGTATTAGCTAAGTACTTCCCCAATCCCAATAATACAATCAATCAAAGGATACAATGATACAATGCACAATAAACGTGTCAATAAGTGTCCAATATGCAAGTTATACAAATCAAAAATTACAAAATAAAAGTTCATTGTAGTGTACTTGCCTCAATCCGGGGGTAGAGATGGTCAAATCCATATCCTCGCTAGCGGTGTCAAAAGATACAATTGCCTCTTAGATAATCATTCAAAAAATCGCTAATTGTCTCCAAATCTCAATTTCTTCTTTTTATTTTCTAGGACTTTTTATTTAAAATATTCTCAATGATACTCTAAATCCTAATTTAACCCCCTGAACACTAAATTCCTAGTTATAACTCTAATTTAATACCACCTTTACTTTAAATAGTAACAATTAATTTACTAAAAATACTAAAGGTGAACACTAGATTGCCATGGTAGCGAAGAGAGTAATAAATCATATTCTATTAAGGCAGGCACATTCATTCTTACATCCATCACTTTACTCCTGTATATTTGTTTTCCATTTTTTCCTAAAATTCAACACGACATATCTTTCCATTGGAAGTCACTAAAGTTACAGTCTTGTTTGGAGCTAGTCCACAAAAATATTGATGCAAGTTCTTTGAGGACTAAATGCTAATAAACTGAAAATTATATGAAGATAGATGTGTATAAGAGGATTGAGAGAAATAAAGACTAAAGCTCGATTCTGCAGGTTAGCGATCAAAAGCAAGAGTATTAAGTGATCATGCAAGTTAGATTATAACAAAGATTTTATAAAAAAATTAACAAATTAAGTAAAGGCTTAGAAATGCAACCAAACTTTATTTCTTTATTTATTTCTTACTTATACTACCTAGAACACTCGTAGTTCTGCTCATATATAGTTTCATAAGTTCTCGTCATTTGATGTGTGAAGAACTAGAAGCACCAAATAATATAAAGCTAAGTAAAGTAATCAGTTACAGACTAGAAAAGAGTGCATGGCATCATCATTGCTATGTGTGGGGGAAGTGACATCCATAGGTTCATTGCCAAATCCAGACTACTAATTTTAGCCTCGCCAGATCATTGATAAGTCCAGACTGCGAACTTTAGACTTGCCTGCTCATTGCTAAATCCATACCGATATTTTTTTAGTCTTGCCTAGTCATTGACAAGTCCATATGGCTAACAACTTATATTCTAGATTTGAATACTATTATCAAACTTATATAGCAGAATATAACTTAATAGCACTCGCAACAGATTCCTAGAACCTACTATTCTCAGAAACATTAAGACATAAACATCCTATACTAAATTTTAGCATCAACTAAGTAATCTAGGATGAAAAGAATAATCATAACTCCACAAAGAGTCCAAATGTACCTAAGAAACCTACTCCAAGTTCGATCTGAAAGGCTACAATCATTAACTTTTTTATATATTCAATAATTTTGAATATCCAAAATTTAAAGAATATGAAGGAAATACAAGCACACACAACATGATAATAATTAAAAGTAGGACTAATTTCCAATAATATGAAGGAAAATGATTGATAAATCAAATTGTTATTCCATTCATTGCCAGAGCGGAGTTCACTAATCATCTTCAAGTCTCTGTTAAACGCGGTTCGTTGCATGTTAACCCTGAGCCACCGTTCAAGAAATGCATATGACTCCCCATTGCCAACGTTTAATGAAGGTGGCATTCATCCAAATTTCAGCCATGTAGCAAGCAACGCCAGACCTTTGATGCCTTTGGCTGAATAGTGACCTCACATATTTGGCCTTAAGAAAGTCAATCCACAAGGAAGATTGAGTAGGGAACTGCCACCAAAGTTTTATAGAGAAGGAATCAACATAGATTTGAGAATTTTACCGACTTTAATAGTAGGGTTATACGTATACATGGGAATAGTAGTTAGAACTTGTTTTTAAGAGTATTAATTTCCCCTCCTCTATTAGCCAAAGCAACTCGATAAGTTGTTTGATAATAACAGTCTGACTCGAAAGCTCGAAAATCAAACCGAGTCAAGTACAATAATGTCGGGCGAGGAATGACACAAAAATCAAGATGACAAGAATAACATAAACCTTAATACTATGGCAAAGTATATTTTCGCGGTTGAAGGAAAGTGAAAAAGTCGATGTGCTGAACACGATCATGTCGGACAAGGAAGTCGACACAAAAATTGAGATGGATCAACGATGGCCGAAATATGCTCAAAAGATATCCACAAGTCCGTAATGACAAGAATAATCCATAGAAAAAATTAACAAGTCCAATAACATCCATTTATGAAAAATTACATCCGAAGTCGAATTGGACTGTCACGTACGGCAGAAAAATAAATTAAGTTAGAAAGTGCCAAATTAAGATTAGTATATAACAAAATAAATCCAAAATGATAATAAAAGCTCACTAGATCCTTTAGAATGGATTTCGAGTAGCGGATTGCAAAATTAATAGCCCCTCGAACCGTAGGGCCTGCGAAATAGTAATTTGGACGACGTTTACAAATTTCATCAAGAATATTAACTTAGGGAAAGTTCGACACTACGAATTAATGTCGTAGGACTTCCCTTAATTTGATGATTGTGAGAGGATATTTGAGTCCATATCGGTGCGGCAAAATCATTATTTTTTAATGAATACAGATCAAATTTGTCGTCCTCGGTCAACCAAATTTGATTATGTCAAATATTACATATTGACGAAGTCTTTACACGTGTGTTGATCCACTGTGCATGATTTGGTCCTCTTTGGTCCTCTGGATCAGCGGGGTGACGAACATTTGGAGAAGATTTGAAAGGAACATCGGAATTGACATGTAATTACGTCACAAAATGTATTAACATCATTAGTGGGTGAGAGATATCTACTAATGATTCTAAAGTTTTCAGTGATGCGTAAATTAGAAAGTAGTAACCGAACTCGAGTGACCCTTGTTGTTACCGAGAAGAGGTATAAGATCATGTCTGGGTGGCGAAAGATTGGTGGATCGAACCACGGGGGCTTATTATTCCTTCCATTTATTTGGTGGGAGTTGGGGCAGTGGGTCCAAAAAACATATAAAGCAGCGTGCACAAAATCCCGAACATTGCGTCCGACATCTCAAAAAAAAAGAAAAAAAAAAAAAGGAAAGTAATAGGATGAGATGGTTGTTGTACTTTATTTTGTTTAATATTCTTATCTAGAAATAAGAATTTGAGAAACATAATTATTCAACTATACTACAGTAAATCTGACAAATGTTTTTAACGAAATAATTATTGTACAGATATTGATTATATACTTATAGTCGCATTTCGACCAGATTATTTGTATTTGCTTACACCCATACCTAGCAGAAGTGTACCTATAGCAATTCACTACCAAGCTAGAATTCAAACATCTAAGTCCACGGTCCACAATAAATCCACAAAATTAATTAATAAAAGGTCTTGAGACGATGATAGAACTACAAAAAACAACTATTGCTCATAACATTGATTTAAGGCTGCATTAATTTCAGTCATATACATACAGATATTAATTAATTCCGAACAGTACGTACTTATGCAATGTTTGACTCTTTATTAATTCATTATTTGACTCCCTCCAACTGAAATTTTCCTCACTCGATTCAGCTTTATACATGTTTATGAACCTGCTTGCTTGTTTCCTGCAACTGCAAGTCGGCTACATTAATTTCTAACGTGAAGGAATTTGATATTATTATTAATCTGGTGGACTACTTGTAAGTTTGTAACTTGAATAAAACAATAAAAAAACAGACGATATAAGAACGGATGTTTAATTACAGTAATTACTTTAATCGCAATCGAGGGACCATCTTGTATCTGGTTCTTGATCTTACTTCAAACTCCTCTACGCATGGCTCAAGTCCGTGCATGAACACACAAAGAAGTTCACATAGTCCATGGACTTTGGTGGTTTAAAGACTTCCGTGCATGCACAAGAATGATGGATCTTGTATTTTATATTTACTATTGCTAAAGAAGCAATGATCTTTTCTAAATTTCTGTCCGAAATTTGACTATATCGTCTTAAGGTTAAGACAAGATCCAGCTGGGACTATGGTGCAAAGAATTAGTCAAGAAGAACAAGCTAGATAATCTTGTCGGCTGATAGAGACAGTACAGAACGCACCAAGTATTGGAAATTGTAATGAAAATAGAAAGATATAAACACAACCATTTAGTCAAGGTTGTTGGAAAATAAACTTAATTTATGCCCGTATTTTTTAGTCCACAAAACTACTTGATCCATTATCATGGGACTTTGTTTGGTAATTAGGCTCTTATGTTTTATACTCGGTCCAATTTCTAGGATGTCTATTTCCAAAAATGTTCTAATGTAGAGAGAAAATAATTGATTGGTTTATTTTCAAGAGAGAGGGTACATATATATATATATATATATATATATATATATATATATATATATATATATATATATATATATATATATATAAAGAGGAGTAGGCTAGCCTCCTCCTTATTTTTTATCTGATGTAGGACTAAATAAGTCCCCCATAACTCAACACTCTCCCACAAGATGGACGATAGATATCAATCATCTCCATCTTATTACAAAAGGTATCAAACTCTCTAGGACCTAAACCTTTAGTTAAACAATCAGCTAACTGCTTCGCTGATTTCACATAGCTCAAAGTCAAAAAATTTCTATTCAGATTCTCCTTGATGAAGAACCGATCAATCTCCACATGTTTGGTGTGATCATGCTGAACTTGATTATTTGCAATATCAATTGCTGATTTGTTGTCATACAAAAGTTGCAGTGAGTCTCCTCTAAACAAACGCATCTCAGCCAACAAGCTCTACACCCATATCATCTCTCACAGGCTAACTGCTATAGCCCTGTTCTCAGCCTCAGCTGTAGACCTAGCAACTACATCTTGCTTCTTGCCGTGCCAATATACAAGATTACCTCCAACAAAAATACAGTATCCTGTAGTGGACCTGCGATCGTCTATACAACTCGTTCAAACGGCATCAAAGTAGCCTTCAACTCTCAGATATCCAGAACTTCTGAACCATAACCCCTTTCTAGGACTTCCTTTAATATACCTGAGAATTCTGCGAACTGCCTCCATATGCTGCTCTCTGGGACCATGCATATATCTACTCACCACACTCACGACATAAGTAATATCAGGTCTCGTATAACATAGATATATGATCGACCAACTAATCTTTGATATTGCTTCTTACTCACCGGATCACCACCCTCAGTACACAACTTGTGATTCTGCTCGATAGGAGTAGAAGTAACCCTGCAACCCAGCATTCCTGTCTCTGAAAGAAGGTCCAGAGCGTACTTTCCCTGAGAAAGTACTATACCCTTTCGTAACCTTCCAATTTCAATTCCGAGAAAGTACTTCAACTGCCTCAGATCCTTAACTTCAAATTTCTCTTCAAGCCTTTTCTTCAGCCGTAGGATCTCCTCTATATCATCTCCAGTAATTACAATATCATCAACATACACTGCAAGAACAGTGATACGAGTCTTGTAGTGCTTGTAAAATACAGTATGATCTCCATTACACTGTCTATACCCCATACCACAGACTGCAAACCTGAATATATCAAACCATGCTCTCGGATACTGCTTTAGCCCATACAAAGACTTCTTCAATTTGCATACCTTCCCTGTTGCTTGTGAGTTAGCAAAGCTTGGTGAAATCTCCATATACACCTCCTCCTGAAGTTTCCCTTACAAAAAGACGTTCTTTATATCTAGCTGATGTAGTTGTCAATTGAAGTTGGCAGTGTCACGCCCCGAGGCGTCCCCCGAGTCGTGACCGCCGTGCGGGCCTGGAGTTGCGCCCGCACAAGGCTTTAATGATTTGTATAGCAAGCACGTATTCAGAGTACGCAGATAAATTGAAACACAGATTTGAAACATAGAAAAGTTCTCTTTATTGATAATGAACATCTATTACAAACTCTTGAACGAGTCAGCTAATATGCCGAACGGCTTACAAAAGGGTTGACTCAAAATGAGATAGCAGTCCTGTACATTACATCCTTTTATAAACTCAAAACGATAAGGACCTCCAGGCTGGAGGATCGCCTTGCCACGGAGCTGCATTTGTGTATGAAGAGTTGCAGCTTCGGACTTCAAAAGGCTTTGAGGCGCGGTGAAGATGCGCTAACAGCTTGACTGGATCGGGAAGACGACTTCGGCTCCTCGCTCGGTTCGCCTTGGTGCGGAGAACCTGTTTCAACGAGGGTCAGCATATCGAAACATGCTGGTGAAGGCGAGCTAGCCTGACTATACCAATCAACACGTTGTTTAGTGAAGCATGCATATTTGTGGGTTTCTATCTTGCCTTAGTTCATTTACAAGTAAGCAGCATATTGAATTTACTGTAATGAACGTGCCACCGTTCGATAGATTTTACCTGACCGTCTGAATTACCTGCACAATACTTACCATGCCTTCTCTGCCACGGAGACACAAGTTAGTATGCAACAGGTTTAAATATACACGTTGAACACACGATGCACTGCAAGCCATATTCACACGATAAACACACGGGGCGTTGCAAGCATATACACACGAGGATCATTGGCTTGATGCCATATGGACTAGTCAAGGACGTGAATAGCATGCAACGAGAAAACACGAGGAGCTCATAAAACACGATGCGTTGCACGTTATCCAGTCCGCACACGATTGACTATAAACACGAAGTCTGCCCAGGTCGGATCGGTGCCAGTGCCCTAGCGACCGTCCGCAGAACTTATACCCTTGTGCACAAGTTATCCATGATCGAACACGATTATTAAGTTAACAGTTCATGCAGTTAAGGCAACACGAGTACACGACAAGCAGTATTGCATGATAATCAAGTATCCGTTCATGAAGTTTATTGACAAGCATAGTGAACCAAGTCTATTCTCTTTTATCTTGGTTTCTTTTATTATTACTTGGTATCGTTTGATCGGGGCAAAGGAGTGAAGCTGGAAGCAGGGCTAGCTAATCGGGTTGGTAGCCACTCACTTAGATTTTGAAGGGAGAAGGAAAGAGGCGCTTCACGACTCCGTTCTTTGGAATGGAAAGTATTATACAGAGCAGGAGGAAGCTTCGTTCACCTGCACACGAACAGCTCGATTAATACTTCTTCCTCTCTTTCCATTCTCGGAATAGAAGTGCAAGTCAATGAACGAAAACAATAAAAATCATCGAAACCATTCAAGGAAAACGAGCAAATCCTAAAACCAACTCAAAGCACGAAAGCAACAAGCGACATCGAAAACCGAGGCAATAAAAGATAGCAGCGGAGGGGTCCCTCCTGACTCTGCCGCTAAGCCGATCCCGGGGGCGCAGTCCACTGAATATGGGAATCGATTCCGAAGAAACAAATCCATAACGAGGACGAGTTCTTAATTCAATCTATCCCGATCGAACGATACCGTCTTGTGTTTCTTAGCCGCGCTCTCCGCACCGGGAGAACGGGGCGCTACATCCTACCCAACCAATTGGAAGTTTCGTCCCGAAACTTAGGAATAATGCTTACCGTTAGGGGTTATTACGTTACGGGCGATGAACAGGAAGATTCGGGCAGGAATTAATGGCATGGCCTAGATTGCCACAAGCGAGACATAACCCAAGTCTCTTACGACACTGATTGAAGGAGTGCCCACGTTTGTTGCAATATTGACATACTTGGTTGGGATTTGTCCTGTGCTGACCACCGTTGTTTCGGCGCTTTGCAGCAGTGTTTCCTCCATCGTTGCCTTGGCGTTTGTGATTGTAGGTATGCACAGCGCCGGTGGAAACGTGAGGATACTGTGGTTCAAGCGATAGGGCGTGATTCATGACTTCACGCATTGTTCCGTACTGATTGTTGACTACGTGCGAATGGATGGCAGGGCGTAGTCCACCTTCAAACCTTTTGGCTCGACTCGCTGCATCAGATAAATAGGCCCTAGCGAACATCGAGAGTCGGTTGAACTCGGCAGAGTATTGCTTAACTGTCATACTGCCCTGCCTCAGCTGCACGAAGTCATTTTCCATTTTACGTTGTACTGGAGGCGGTATAAACTCCTCTTCGAACGCGGCACGAAAGGTCGTCCACGAGATCGCCTCCTCTCCGTGATCAAATTGGAGAGATCGTCGATGCACGTCCCACCAATCGTGTGCGTTGAGGCGGAGCTGTAGTTGCGCGCAGGAGACGCGCTTCTCTTCGGGGACCTCTAGCAGAGTGAAGTGATCTTCAAGTTCTGCTAGCCAATCTAGAGCTACCACTGGGTCCTCAGTCCCGTTGAATGGGGTGTTGCAGACCTTCTTGAAATGTCCCAAGTTGAAGGCAATCACGTCCCTCGGCCTTGGGATTTGAGGCGTCTCCACTTCAAGCACGGGCTGTTCCACCGGAGTCGCTGCTGTTGCGGCGGAATGGTTGGCAGCCAAAGTCTGAACGATTTATTGCAGGGCATCGACCTGCTTCTGTTGGACTGAGAATCGGGTCTCTAGATTACTCTCGAGCTTAGCTTGGCGAGCATCGTCTCGTTGTCGTTGCGATTCTAACATTTGCATTAACCGCTCAAGCGGGTCGACTTGAGACATGCCTCTTTGGCTTCGAGAGCTTCCCGAATTGCCCGAACTGCTCTCTTGTGTTTCAATCGGTGGTTGCGCTGCAGATTGCGCTGGATCCATTCCTTCAAAAGAAGGTAAATTATATTAGGATCATAATGTATTATGGACTTATTGCATGAATGTATCTCATTTTGGCCTAGCGAGTTCAAGAGTTCGCACAGGAATTTCGATCGTTAAAGGAACTTTTCCAGCACGAAGTCTAAGGAACTTTGAATCTGTGCTCTGATACCACTATGTCACGCCCCGAGGCGTCCCCCGAGTCGTGACCGCCGTGCGGGCCTGGAGTTGCGCCCGCACAAGGCTTTAATGATTTGTATAGCAAGCACGTATTCAGAGTACGCAGATAAATTGAAACACAGATTTGAAACATAGAAAAGTTCTCTTTATTGATAATGAACATCTATTACAAACTCTTGAACGAGTCAGCTAATATGCCGAACGGCTTACAAAAGGGTTGACTCAAAATGAGATAGCAGTCCTGTACATTACATCCTTTTATAAACTCAAAACGATAAGGACCTCCAGGCTGGAGGATCGCCTTGCCACGGAGCTGCATTTGTGTATGAAGAGTTGCAGCTTCGGACTTCAAAAGGCTTTGAGGCGCGGTGAAGATGCGCTAACAGCTTGACTGGATTGGGAAGACGACTTCGGCTCCTCGCTCGGTTCGCCTTGGTGCGGAGAACCTGTTTCAACGAGGGTCAGCATATCGAAACATGCTGGTGAAGGCGAGCTAGCCTGACTATACCAATCAACAAGTTGTTTAGTGAAGCATGCATATTTGTGGGTTTCTATCTTGCCTTAGTTCATTTATAAGTAAGCAGCATATTGAATTTACTGTAATGAACGTGCCACCGTTCGATGGATTTTACCTGACCGTCTGAATTACCTGCACAATACTTACCATGCCTTCTCTGCCACGGAGACACAAGTTAGTATGCAACAGGTTTAAATATACACGTTGAACACACGATGCACTGCAAGCCATATTCACACGATAAACACACGGGGCGTTGCAAGCATATACACACGAGGATCATTGGCTTGATGCCATATGGACTAGTCAAGGACGTGAATAGCATGCAACGAGAAAACACGAGAAGCTCATAAAATATGATGCGTTACACGTTATCCAGTCCGCACACGATTGACTATAAACACGAAGTCTGCCCAGGTCGGATCGGTGCCAGTGCCCCAGCGACCGTCCGCAGAACTTATACCCTTGTGCACAAGTTGTCCATGATCGAACACGATTATTAAGTTAACAGTTCATGCAGTTAAGGCAACACGAGTACACGACAAGCAGTATTGCATGATAATCAAGTATCCGTTCATGAAGTTTATTGACAAGCATAGTGAACCAAGTCTATTCTCTTTTATCTTGGTTTCTTTTATTATTACTTGGTATCGTTTGATCGGGGCAAAGGAGTGAAGCTGGAAGCAGGGCTAGCTAATCGGGTTGGTAGCCACTCACTTAGATTTTGAAGGGAGAAGGAAAGAGGCGCTTCACGACTCCGTTCTTTGGAATGGAAAGTATTATACAGAGCAGGAGGAAGCTTCGTTCACCTGCACACGAACAGCTCGATTAATACTTCTTCCTCTCTTTCCATTCTCGGAATAGAAGTGCAAGTCAATGAACGAAAACAATGAAAATCATCGAAACCGTTCAAGGAAAACGAGCAAATCCCAAAACTAACTCAAAGCACGAAAGCAACAAGCGACATCAAAAACCGAGGCAATAAAAGATAGCAGCGGAGGGGTCCCTCCTGACTCTGCCGCTAAGCCGATCCCGGGGGCGCAGTCCACTGAATATGGGAATCGATTCCGAAGAAATAAATCCATAACGAGGACGAGTTCTTAATTCAATCTATCCCGATCGAACGATACCGTCTTGTGTTTCTTAGCCGCGCTCTCCGCACCGGGAGAACGGGGCGCTACAGGCAGCACATGACACCAACACTCTCACAGTACTTATCTTTGCGATTGGAGAAAATGTCTTATCATAGTCGATACCATAAGTTTGGCTATAGCCTTTAGCAACCAATCTAGCCTTGTACTTGTCAATCTTGTCCTATGAAGTCTGCTTAACAGTATAAACCCATTTACATCCAACATTACGCTTTCCAGCTAGCAGTGGTACCAGCTCCCATGTGTCGTTCTTCTTCAAGGCCTGAAGTTCCTTCTGCATGGCACTCAACCACCTAGGATCTTGCTTAGCTACTTGTCAGTTGTTGGGTACAAGCACTGAATCTAATGGTGCAGAAAATGACTTATATGTAGGTGTAGTAGATGCATATGAAATGTAATATTCAATGTCAGTATCACACCTGCCAAACATCGTTTGAGGTTTTCTAGTATTTACTCTAGAAGTTCTACGAAGCAAGACAGGAGAATTAGAAGTATCAGGGGAGAAATTATTACCAAGTGACTCTTGTGGAAGGGCCGAAGAAGGTCCTACAGAAGTGGGACTTTGGATATCAATATTTGTGGGTACTAGCATAGGGACATCAGGAAGAAGCTGATGCTGCTCCTGCTGCTTCTGTTGCTGCTGCTCCTGCTGTTGCTGCTCATGCTCCATATATACTCTCAGGTTCCCTTGACTGTCGGTTCCCCTTGAGACACCATCACTCATCGGTGACTCAAAAGGACATAGAATCATACCAACCACGATGCCACTCTCATTCTTCCCCCTCTTTACTAGCATAGTAGATCCATCCTCGAACAAGGAACTTAACTCTATCTTTTCCCCATAAAATGGTTCAAACTCCTGGAAGGTCACGTCCATACTGACAAACAACCTTTTTTCAGTGGGACACCAATATTTTTATCCTTTCTAGCTTAGTCAGTAGCCCACAAAGATATATTTAACTGCTTGTGGATCCAATTTCCTCACCATCATTCTATGATCTCGCATAAAACATGTACAGCCAAACACTCTGAAAGGAACAATAAAAATATTAGAGCCCAAGAGCATCTCACATTGTGTCTTTATCCCTAACTCTTGACGATATCCTGTTGATTAGATATTCTGCTGTCATAACAACCTCACTCCAAAATTTTTTTGGCACATTCATTATCAGCATCAAAGAATGTGCCACTTCTAGTATATGCTTGTTCTTGCGTTCAGTCACCCCATTCTGAGCAGGAGTGTCCGAACAAGTGGTTTGATGAAGAATTTCCTGACTAGAGATAAAATTACCAAACTCCTTGTTGGTGTACTCGGTCCTATTATCTGTTCGAAGAATCTTCACATGTACTCCAAACTGGGTCTTCACATATGCCGAAAAGTCTTAAAAATATTTGTACACCTCAAGTTTTTGCTTCATCATGTAGATCCAGATCATACGTGAGTAGCAATCAATGAAGGTAATAAACCATCTGAATCTACTGATAGAAGTAGTAGGACACGATCCTCAAACATTAGAATAAATAAGTACAAATAGCTTAAAACTACGAAGACCAACCATTTTATAGTAGAACGTGTATGCTTTCCAAGTTCACAAGCATTACAAAATAACCTTTTTTTGTCTACTTTATTCGTTATCTCAGGTTCTAACTTATTCAAACTATCAAAAGATAAATGCTCCAATATGCAGTATTGGAGCATTGTTTCTGTCTCTGGACCTCCACTAATAGTAGCAACAAGCATTGCAGCCTCCCTGTCCAGGTACCAAAGACCATCACGTCTGATGCAAGTCCAAAGCCTCTTTTTTGTGGCCTTCTCCTGAAAAGAACACATATCTCGATAAAAAAGAATAGTAAAATATAGCTTTGGCAACATAGGTGTAAAGAGAAGGAGGGTTGGTGAGAAAGGAAGTTAGGTTTAAGGGGAGAGAGGGGAATCCGAGAGAGAGATTTTAACATAATAGTTCTCTCTCTCTCTCTCTCTCTCTCTTTCTCTCTCTCTCTCTCTCTCTCTCTCTCTATATATATATATATATATATATATATATATATATATATATATATATATATTAAGAAGGTGTAATCCCCCTGATTTTCAAGAATTTTAATTATTGAATTTTTACAATTTTCTGAGAGTTTTCTCTAATTAAATTCAGGTTCTTTAATTATTAGAGGATTTTTAAATGTTAATACATAATATTAAAATATTATGAAAATGATATTTTATGGTGTAAAATAGAAAACCAGACATAGGGTAATTTTCCGAGAATTTATTGGACCCCGGATGGATTTTTAAAGCCCTAACTACTAAATAATTAATTAAACTAAATAAACCGGGTTTATTTTTAAATAAACCGAACCAAACCAAATAGAACCAAACCGGTTTATTTTATTAAATCAAATTCCTATTGGGTCGGATCCGGGTTCAAATCAGACCCGACCCAATAACCCATTAACCCGACCCGCCTAATTGATTTCGGATCGGGTCGGATCCGCCTGACCCGACCCGAAACCCGACCGCCCGACCAGCATTTCCTTTCTCCCCCAACCCGACTTCTCAGCTCCCCAGCCGCCGACTCCGGCCGTTACGCCACCGGCGACCCTTCTCCTCCCTGCGCCGCCTCCGCTCCCGCAACGTCCGGCGCCTCCCTTCCCATTCTGGCAACCCCCGGCCGTCCCTCTCCCCTATCCCCTATTTAAACCCTAAAACCCGCGTCCGGCCACCCAGTTCCCCTCCGCTCAGCCGTCCAGCAACCGGAGCAGCCTCCGCCGCACCCCGCAGAGCCCTCACCGGCCTTCTTTCTCCGCCGCCTCGCCCTCCAGGCTCCACCCTCCTCCAGAACCTCCTCCTCCTTCTTCCCCTCCTTCTTCTTCCACCGTCGACCACCCGCAGAACCGGCCGATCCAAGTCCAGGACCCGCTGCTCCGCCCAGCGCCACCCTCCTGCGCCAACGAGCCAGCCCCTCGCCTCCTCCTCCGGCCAGTGCTCCACCGCTGCCCTGCCTCCCTCCGGCGAACCACAGACGCGGATACAGCAGAAGACTCGACCGAACACAGTGAACCCTAACCCTAGACACGGTTGGACACAGGACACGAGGACACGAAGGATTCGGTTTGTGGAATCCAGTTCAGGTATCCATAACTTTTGACTCGTAGCTCCGATTTTAATTCCGTAAATTGTATCGTGTAGCCTGTATGACCCTCTCGGTGCCCGGACAAACCGCTCGGGGCATCGCGACCTGTGGTGATCGCGAACCGCGATCCAAAAACAGGAAAAATTAAGTCCTGTTTCACCCCGGAACTGAGTGCGCCCCGCCAAACGGGATGACTTGGTCGCGTGCGGTCTTCACAGATACGTGCGTGTCGTTGATACGGACGTACAGGATTTCGCAGAAGCTGATTCGGATGTGCGTGCACACCGGAATCAGTGCGTATCCGCGGACAACATCCCGTATCCGACTTTTCTGTATTTCGCTGTAACTTAGTGTATACACGTCGGATCGAGACGAAACTTGTGCCATCGGACTCGTAGCAATACGCTAGTCCTGTGAGCCAAGTTTGGTTCGATTCTGAGAACGTTGACAAAATTGCGTGTCGTGGGCCCCACAGGCTCTACCCGACGGGCGATTTTGAGAACGGCTCTTCGGAATCCAATTCTGGAAGTTCCGTTGAGTTCGTATCATCGTTCCTGACCTGTTGACACTAAGTTGGTCTGTTTTGGAGACCTTTGAACCTGGCGCGTTTTTCGGTGCAAAGCGGCCCACATTTGGACCCCGCCTTGACCCGAAAATGTCATTTTTGCCCTTGTCTCCAAATTGGACTCAAGGACAGGCGTTTCTAGCTGATTAATATTTTCTGGACTTGATGGTGATGTTTGTTTCAGCAGCCGGAGTACTGCCTGCAATCCCAGCTGAAGCCGGAGCGACAATTGGAACAGAAAACCCAGGCAAGTGTACCTTGCCATAAATTGCAGCTTATTGATTCATTTTCTCTTGATTTATTTCTTGTGATTGTTGTAAATGCTCAACCCTAGGGCCGTGTGACTTGTTTAGCGTCCGATCATAGTCGGGTGCCAACACTGTACGCGAGGTTGGGCAATGTCATCTAGAGATGGATATCGTGACATTTACATTCTCGTACTTGTCTTATCAAGTACGTTATAACCCAGGACACCTGACACAGATCATGATACATAATCTTCCTGAGATATTCGTGGTGATTCTGTATAGGATGTAGGATTGACATAGACATTATATTTATAGAGATTAGATGACTTACTGCATTAGTTTTGATCTTGCGTGTCATGGACATGAGACGTGTGATTACATTGGGTGGGGAGAGACACACAGACTTTAGGCTGATATATATATATATTTATTATGGTAAGGCCTCAGACTCTATATTAGAGCTAGGCACTCTACTAGTGTTATATTTATTGTGAGGTCTCAGACTCTATATTAGAGCTAGACACTCTACTAGTGATATTACTGCTACCGGCTCCCCGACACCGAGCTTGTAGTGGTCTCAGCCTAAGTTCTAATGTTGCTCTCATCTTGCATTTTCACTTAGCCTGGTTATATAGTTTACCCTATTGTTTCATTTATTGCTGCACTGCTTTATTTACTTTGGCTTGTATTATCTGTACCTTGCTATGTCCCCTGAGGACCTGGATCCGGATTATGTCCCCAGGATTTGCAGACGAGGTTTATCCAGAGGTATACGGAATAGGTGCACTTCTCGGAACAGTACCTGAGGACAAGGTGATCGCTGAGGACTTCTCCTGAACAACTGCTTCGCCATGCTCAGTTTTATTTGGCCAATAAACTCTTTATTTCCTGCTTTAATGAAATCTTGTAAACAGACTTAATATCGGGTTGTTCCCCGATTTTATTTACTTTGCTGAGACTGGATGTTTGATTTACTTTTCTTATTGCTGTTGATCTTATAATCTTTATTCTGTGGATGAGAATAGTAAAACCCTGACTGATGTAATACAGCTTAAGTATGCCCCGATGGATCCATTAAATTGGGTTTGTCCATCGGTGCGTGCTGCTGGCCATTGTCCACGTGTCAGTCCCTCGATATTTTGGGACTGGGGCGTGACATGGTTTTTGTGGTGGCCCATGCAGGTCAACGACTAAATTGTTCGGTTTCAACTTAGGGACCGAACAGGCCTGCAATAAGAATAGGATAAGTTTTAGGATCTCATCCACTTGCTTGAATCATTTTTGATATCTGTATCGGATTCGAATTAATTCTTGACTTGCATCCTGCTTTGATTCCTGTGCGCCTCTTATAGTTTATTTTTGATGCAGAGTAAATGGATCCAATAAGCAGAGACGAGAATCCCTTGGATACACCACACGATGCTGTGGTTACTTATGATGAAGGAGTGACACCCGAAGACCGAGGACAAACTTTTCAAAGCAATCAAGCAGCCCAGCATAACTCCAGGTTCAGGCGCGACGACATCCCACCTCCGTCGCAGTTCGTTCTACCGATGCCTGTATTCCCACAAGGGCAGCCTATTGACGGACAACAAATATTCCAAATGATCTACGCAATGATGCAAGCCCAGCAACAAGTCCAAAATGAGGCCCAACGTCGCGAGGCTGAGTACTTGAGGAACAGTATAGTAAATGCACTGGAGCATGCCAACCTACCAGCTCGACGACCAATGACGGGCTCTATCACCGATTTTCGCCAATTGAAGCCCCGTACCTTCTCAGTCAAGGAGGAGCCCACAGAAGTTCATGAGTGGCTCACCAACATACAACATCAGTTGGAAGCAGCTGAACTTCCAAGAGAACGTTGGATGACCGCTATTAGAATGCAATTGACGGACAATGCTCATCACTGGTGGCTATCCGAGGAGACCAGGCTCGGACCAGACCGAGTCACTTGGGAAGAGTTCTCCAGACTCTTTCAAGAGATGTATATTCCAGCTATCGCTCGATCAGAACTTCGGGACAAGTTCAATCGTCTCATTCAGGATACTATGACGGTGGAAGAATACAACGCAGAATTTATTCATCTGAGTCGCTTCGCCCCTACCTTGATCCCGACAGAAGAAGAAAAGGCTGAGAAGTTCTTTGATGGGCTAAACTTTGAGCTGCAAAGAATGATTGGATCCATCGCACCTACTTCTTACTCGGACGTCCTCGCAGCAGCCCGACGCATGGAGCGCGTCATCAGGAGAGAGACCAACCTGAAGCGACCTTCCACAACCGCACCAACCAGAGCAGCACAAAGGGAGTCTGCAAAGCGTCAACAAATAAATCCACCACTGAGAGCAGCACAAAGAGCCACATTCCTTCCTACTTGCTACTACTGTGGCAAGATAGGCCATATTGAAAGAGAATGCAGATGCAAGCTGGGAATGTGCTTAATTTGTGGATCCAGACAACACTTAGCCAGAAATTATACAACAGATCAAGGAGAAACACTGATGATTCATCAACAAGCTTTACCAGCACCAAGACCAGTCTATCCAGCATTGGGAGTACCACAGACGGTAGTTCAAGGAGTCAGACCACCGGACCTAGGAGGGTATCAGCCGAGGCCACCCTTGGCACCACAAGAAGCACTCTTCCAACAGGCCCAGCAGCAGCAGAGGAATCCACCTCAAGGACGCGGACAAGCTTTCGCGATGACCTTGGAAGACGCGCAGAACCATGGAGTTGCTAATGCGCGTAAGTCTTTATAGTTGTTCCGTTTCTAGCATTGCTTTAGTTGTGCCTGCTGGTTCGTGACCCCAGACTTAACCTGATAACTTTAACCTGTTAATAATTGATAACCTAGTGTTAATCTAGTTTTGAACTTGATAATAACCTAGAATTGTTAAATTAATATGTTTTAAATATAACCTGGTTTTCTAAAACTATAATTTTCTAGATTTCCCACATTTGGGAAATTGCAAAACTTCTACTTAGGGAAATGATTTTTCCTTTGTGTTCAAGCCCTGAACCTTGATTTTCTTTATTGTATTGTGATTCGAATAAAATTGGTAACCGTGTCATCTTTGTTGACCGGTTATTCTTTGATTGCGAGGACGCAATCCTCTTAAGGGGGATAGATTGTAATCCCCCTGATTTTTAAGAATTTTAATTATTGGATTTTTACAATTTTCTGAGAGTTTTCTCTAATTAAATTCAGGTTCTTTAATTATTAGAGAATTTTTAAATGTTAATAAATAATATTAAAATATTATGAAAATGATATTTTATGGTATAAAATAGAAAACCAGACATAGGGTAATTTTTCGGGAATTTATTGGACCCCGGATGGATTTTTAAAGCCCTAACTACTAAACAATTAATTAAACTAAATAAACCGGGTTTATTTTTAAATAAACCGAACCAAACCAAATAGAACCAAACCGGTTTATTTTATTAAATCAAATTCCTATTGGGTCGGATCCGGGTTCAAATCAGACCCGACCCAATAACCCGACTCGCCTAATTGATTTCGGATCGGGTCGGATCCGCCTGACCCGACCCAAAACCCGACCGCCCGACCCGCATTTCCTTTCTCCCCCAACCCGACTTCTCAGCTCCCCAGCCGCCGACTCCGGCCGTTACGCCACCGACGACCCTTCTCCTCCCTGCGCCGCCTCCGCTCCCACAACGTCCGGCGCCTCCCTTCCCATTCTGGCAACCCCCGGCCGTCCCTCTCCCCTATCCCCTATTTAAACCCTAAAACCCGCGTCCGGCCACCTAGTTCCCCTCCGCTCAGCCGTCCAGCAACCGGAGCAGCCTCCGCCGCACCCCGCAGAGCCCTCACCGGCCTTCTTTCTCCGCCGCCTCGCCCTCCAGGCTCCACCCTCCTCCAGAACCTCCTCCTCCTTCTTCCCCTCCTTCTTCTTCCACCGTCGACCACCCGCAGAACCGGCCGACCCAAGTCCAGGACCCGCTGCTCCGCCCAGCGCCACCCTCCTGCGCCGACGAGCCAGCCCCTCGCCTCCTCCTCCAGCCAGTGCTCCACAGCTGCCCTGCCTCCCTCCGGCGAACCACAAACGCGGACACAGCAGAAGACTCGGCCGGACACAGTGAACCCTAACCCTAGACACGGTTGGACACAGGACACGAGGACACGAAGGATTCGGTTTGTGGAACCCAGTTCAGGTATCCATAACTTTTGACTCGTAGCTCCGATTTTAATTCCGTAAATTGTATCGTGTAGCCTGTATGACCCTCTCGGTGCCCGGATAAACCGCTCGGGGCATCGCGACCTGTGGTGATCGCGAACCGCGATCCAAAAACAGGAAAAATTAAGCCCTGTTTCACCCCGGAACTGAGTGCGTCCCGCCAAACGGGACGACTTGGTCGCGTGCGGTCTTCACAGATACGTGCGTGTCGTTGATACGGACGTGCGGGATTTCGCAGAAGCTGATTCGGATGTGCGTGCACACCGGAATCAGTGCGTATCCGCGGACAATATCCCGTATCCGACTTTTCTGTATTTCGCTGTAACTTAGTGTATACACGTCGGATCGAGACGAAACTTGTGCCATCGGACTCGTAGCAATACGCTGGTCCTGTGAGCCAAGTTTGGTTTGATTCTGAGAACGTTGACAAAATCGCGTGTCGTGGGCCCCATAGGCTCCACCCGACGGGCGATTTTGAGAACGGCTCTTCGAAATCCAATTCTGAAAGTTCCGTTGGTTTCGTATCATCGTTCCTGACCTGTTGACACTAAGTTGGTCTATTTTGGAGACCTTTGAACCTGGCATGTTTTTCGGTGCAAAGCGGCCCACATTTGGACCCCGCCTTGACCCGAAAATATTATTTTTGCCCTTGTCTCCAAATTGGACTCAAGGACAGGCATTTCTAGCTGATTAATATTTTCTGGACTTGATGGTGATGTTTGTTTCAGCAGCCGGAGTACTGCCTGCAATCCCAGCTGAAGCCAGAGCGACAATTGGAACAGGAAACCCAGGCAAGTGTACCTTGCCATAAATTGCAGCTTATTGATTCATTTTCTCTTGATTTATTTCTTGTGATTGTTGTAAATGCTCAACCCTAGGGCCGTGTGACTTGCTTAGCGTCCGATCATAGTCGGGTGCCAACACCGTACGCGAGGTTGGGCAATGTCATCTAGAGATGGATATCGTGACATTTACATTCTCGTACTTGTCTTATCAAGTACATTATAACCCAGGACACCTGACACAGATCATGATACAAAATCTTCCTGAGATATTCGTGGTGATTCTGTATAGGATGTAGGATTGACATAGACATTATATTTATAGAGATTAGATGACTTACTGCATTAGTTTTGATCTTGCGTGTCATGGACATGAGACGTGTGATTACATTGGGTGGGGAGAGACACACAGACTTCAGGCTGATATATATATATTTATTATGGTAAGGCCTCAGACTCTATATTAGAGCTAGGCACTCTACTAGTGTTATATTTATTGTGAGGTCTCAGACTCTATATTAGAGCTAGACACTCTACTAGTGATATTACTGCTACCGGCTCCCCGACACCGAGCTTGTAGTGGTCTCAGCCTAAGTTCTAATGTTGCTCTCATCTTGCATTTTCACTTAGCCTGGTTATATAGTTTACCCTATTGTTTCATTTATTGCTGCACTGCTTTATTTACTTTGGCTTGTATTATCTGTACCTTGCTATGTCCCCTGAGGACCTGGATCCGGATTATGTCCCCAGGATTTGCAGACGAGGTTTATCTAGAGGTATACGGAACAGGTGCACTTCTCGGAACAGTACCTGAGGACGAGGTGATCGCTGAGGACTTCTCCTGAACAACTGCTTCGCCATGCTCAGTTTTATTTGGCCAATAAACTCTTTATTTCCTGCTTTAATGAACTCTTGTAAACAGACTTAATATCGGGTTGTTCCCCGATTTTATTTACTTTGCTGAGACTGGATGTTTGATTTACTTTTCTTATTGCTGTTGATCTTATAATCTTTATTCTGTGGATGAGAATAGTAAAACCCTGACTGATGTAATACAGCTTAAGTATGTCCCGATGGATCCATTAAATTGGGTTTGTCCATCGGTGCGTGCTGCTGGCCATTGTCCACGTGTCAGTCCCTCGATATTTTGGGACTGGGGCGTGACAGAAGGTAATTGTATTGATAAAAATCTATTTACATCCCAACCATGCACTCAGGTAGACCCACCAGTCATCCCCATTCCCAATACATCGAATTCTATATTATAAAGAATACTAATGGAAACTGTCGATGTCCCCTCCAATATACGGTTATCCTCTCCTTCTAGACATGCCATATTGACACATATAGACTCGTACAAGCCTCCCTAAACCACATAGCCCCTTTATGCCTGACCACCCTGATATCAGCGATGGCCCCCACGATCTCATGACTTAATTTCTTTAGCCTGTAATGCCAGTTTGATCCGCTTCATCCTCCATATTTTTTATTTCATACGACAGTTAATGAACAAATGTGACATTCTTATTAGCATGACCACACATCACGCATTGCAAGTCAGTAGTACGGACACCAAACCTTGCCAATCGATCCCTCATGAGCAATCTACCTTGCAATACCTTATAGAGACTTAGTTGCATCTTCCTCGCTATCCCCTTCATCCATATTATATCCAAGTACACCATCTTCTCGTTCGCTTCCCTTATAGTATCATACACTGAACTAAAGTCAAACTCTCTGTGACTAGTCGTGTCCTCTTTCTACTTATTCAATAGAGACTGCAAAGATTTCTATGGCTAAACCCTCTACCTGGCGGTGCTAGTCTAACCGCCATGTTCCCATATGTATCAGGTAACTGACCTTCCAACATCTAAATGCAAGCTCTACCATGTGCTCACCAGTTTTTTCTAGGAGGTTAAGGTGGACAAACCATGGGTCTAGCCAAAGATCAGTGCCTGTGCCATATCGGATTCTTCGGGAGATACAATATTGTACCCGCCTTCTGTATAGGTTGATTTATTTGAAGGGAATAGACTAATTATTGTTGGACCTATAAATCCAGAAGTTTTGGACTTTGAGGTATATATTCCTCAGCCAATCTACCCATAACGAATCACCCATGATGAACTTCCATGTAAACTTCATGCCTGCAAAAATCTTCATAAGTTGGATTGAACAAAGTCCCACAACCCCTCGTCTCATAGCCGATATAACATCTCCCAGGAGGTGGCATGAATACCACTCTTCCAAATAAAGTATGCACAGATCCTCTCTACTCTACAGATAGTAGCTAATAGGAGCATGATTAATTGAAACCAGAATAACACGATGGCGAAGATCACTAAGCGAACCAGCTCTATATGCCCATGAAACAATAGACTCTGAGCCTGCCATCCCTACACTCAACGTCGGGTATACTCCACCAAGCTCTGACAATCTTTTATATATATGTCGATTGACATAATAATCTTTTCCAAGGCTACCATCCTTCTCTGCGCAACAGTGTTATCATTCATAATATATACATGTATCACATCTGCGTTCTTGTATTAATTGTTAGCCTTATATCCATATTTCTATGACAATTGTTTAATATATTCCATGTTCTATGACAACAAGTTATAACAATGATATTACTCTATTTTATCTTCGTTCTTTGTTACTTAGCATTGATAATCTCATGACATTAAAACAAAGACTAGTAACATCTTTTTATTAATTGTGAAGGTAATGGATAGAAGGATCAAAACCATTACCATCTGAATAAAAACTGAGTCCTAATCATGATGACTAAATAATTTCTCCCTATGGACCCAAGTCCAACCAGGCCCTTCGAGCAAACAAACATACCAATGCACCGCATAGAACAGGGTATTAAATAATAAACTACTCAGAAAACTAAAAAGTTAAGAGAATATCCTCTTCCATCTGCATCAACGAACTAATAAATAAGCTCCTTACTCGTCTTTGATTCAAAATCTCATGTCGATTCCATGATAGAACACACAGATCATGACCCAAAATAAAGATGAAACACCTTCCATTTCTTATGAATTCACTTGAACAAGTCCTTCAACATACAACAAATAAACTAGATATTATATTTGTCGTTGAGATACTAAGTAGATATACAAGCAACCCAATCGGTTATACTGGTCTGCAGTAGAATTTTTTTTAGATATCTTAAGAGGATTCTAGATTATAAATTGCATTATCCTTGAAACTCTAGATTATAAATTGCAAATTGAGTAACTGACTCTCATGATGTAAAATCCACTTCAAGATAAAAATTTTACTTTAAGAAGAGCTGCAATCTCTTGGGGTTGATATAAACAAACTATCATTGCTAGAAGTACCATGGACTCTAAAATGATAGCCTTAGACACTGCTTGTACTAAAACAGAATGACTTTGATATCTTTTAAAGCATATACCTATTCTACATATTTCTGTACATGTCATTTCCAAAAATGTGATAATAAATCTTTTATAAAACTTCTAAACGTTGATTCTATAAATGCTAAGATTAACACGTACCTGAAGTAGCGCTTCAGGTCTATAAAGGGCCTATTAGACAAATATGTGGTTCTTGGCTATATAAAGTCAAAAAAGAACATTGCAGAGCACTTGACGAAGGATTTATCTGGGACATTAATCCTAAAATTATTGAGAGGGATGGGGTTAAACCCATAAGTAACTCACCAGTACTGCATGACAATCCAACCGAGTCTGATTAGAGATCCCAAGAAGTTGGTTCAATATGTAGAAACAAGCTGGACTTAGTTGACTAATATTAAACACTGACATTGAGATTAAATTCTTAAAACTAGTGCCCAAGTAGCGGTACGAGGTTGTACAAAGATACTTCATTCCTATGATGACAGCGTTCAAGTATGATATGGTTAGGATGTATGAGTTTTTGAAAACTCCTAGTACATCCAAGCATGATTATGGAGGCTTGACACCGATCATCAACCCTTTGAGGACATAGATATATAAGATGTCATGAAGGCAGCGACTATGGGACATAGTGATACTTGACAATTCTCATAAATAAGAAAAAGTGCGCATGACCAATCAAAAGTGCCACCCGATAGATCCGAGAATCTCTAGCGTACTATGTGTGATATTTTCTGAATTTAATTCAAGAATTCTGATTCAAAGCATAATCTATCAAGTACTTCTTCAGATAAAGACAATAATCATTAAGTGAGATTCAAGGTTGTAGTCCATTTTAATTATTACATAGTATTCATTGGCCTAGAAATTCTCTACTATTCTTCCTTTTATATTATTATCTCTATTCTCTAAACTTAATTTTTTGGGAGGAATTGTGGTATTCTTTTGCTTGGAAATAACCATTATTAGTTCTTTATATTTAGTTCTTTAGTCCCACATTAGCTAGAACATCTCACTTACTTGTATTCATATTAATTTCTCTCCCTTGCTTACTTATGAATTTTTGTGGGATAGACATGTGGGTCACACACACGCACCGTCATTGCGGTCTTGCCCGGCTCAGTTCGGTTCGATTCGATTCGGCGCGCGTAATGTGTGCGTGTACGCGCCCACATCTGTGGGCACCGAATGCCGATTCAATTTGCTCTATCAGATTTCTGGTTGATATTCAAAACATTTTTATTTGCATTTTATTTTGTTGATCGTTTCAATATTTATTTTCATATCCATTGTGATCTTATTGGCTATGATTAATGACCAAATGACTAAATAATTTGCCGTTAAATCCTATTAACTCCTATTAAGCTTGTTGGATCTAGGCTGCCTATATATCTCCTTTGATTCTGTCTGTTTGTATATGAAAAGTCTGTTTGTATATGAAAAAAAAAAAAGAAAAGAAGAAACAATTTTGTCCTCCCCTTCATAAATCAGAAACCAAAAATCCCGCCCTCCTTTTTTATTCAATTTTTTTCAATTTCCTCTAGGCAAAAGCTAAGGTTGGATCATTCTAAAGAAGTTGTGTGTAGTGACGAAAAGTCGATAGTAAGAGGAATTTTTCCTCTAGAAGAAATTCAAAAAAAAAAAAAAGTCTGCAAATAAATCTCGAATATTTCTCTTAGGACAGTGATTCGTACACGACTCGTTCCGAAGACTAGTAACATTAACTTATTTTTTTATTTTATTTTTTTTAAATAAAATATGAATCAATTTCTAACACATTATTGGTTCATCATGATTGGAATGCCTTAGTCAAAATACATCCCTGGTCCCTGGTAAGGAACACCAACGGAACCTACCACTGCTCTACACTTGAGAAGTACAAAGTAATAAAACAAAACGTGCCCAAATGGAAAACAAAAACAAAAAAAAATTCCTATCATTATCATACATTGTCAAATAAACCTAATCTTTCTTCGTTGACTAGAATATTTTATAAGAGAGAAGAGTTCAAGGCCGGAAAAGAAGAACGAATCAAACAATAACTGAGCCTTGGACCATAAAGGAAAGAGAACATTTTATAAGAGAGAAGAGTTCAAAGCCGGAAAAGAAGAAGCAATCAAACAAAAACTGAGTCTTGGACCGAAGACATTTAGAACCAACTTGTTTATATAGCCCACCACTGCGCATACTTCTCTTCATTCCCAACTTACTAACAATGGCTGCTGCTCTGTCGTGTCGTGCTCTACTCTCGGCCTCTTCAGCTGTTGCATCTACGTCGACATCTTCTGCCGGCCTCGACAGCACCCTCTCCTACTTGTCCTTGCACCGGCGCCACTCTGTCGCTCTTCGCCAGCAGCACAGACCTGCTCATGCACAATCTATCTCTGCTCGCAGATATACAAATCTGGTCACTCCCAAGTGTTTCACGTCAAATTTGAGCCTCGATGTCGACCATGTAGTAAGAGGAAAGGATCTCCCACCCGATCGATCCATCTCTAGTTATCTCAACCTCACTTCGGACATTATTCTCGACTCCAAGTCTTTGAAGTTGACCAGCGAAGAAGAGGACATCAATCTCTCGAATCCTCTCTTCACTGAATTGACGGTTTTGTCTGAAGAGGAGCGAGAAACTCTAGAAGCCACACCCGCTCACCGTGGCGGTATATATGGTAAGAAACCAAACATTCTTTCATTCTTTCATATATATAGATCGTTGGCTGATAATTTTTGATGTTTCGATCAGCTTTATACGCAAGCTACTTGGCTGGGAATTTGGTGGAACGCGTATGGAATTTCGCTTGGCCAGCAGCTGTGGCAATGCTTCATCCTAGCCTGTTGCCTGTAGCTGTTGTTGGATTCTTCACAAAGCTTGCCATGTTCATCGGTGGCCCACTAATTGGTGAATTTATGGATCATTTTCCTAGAATGCGAGCCTACTACTGTTTGAATCTTGTCCAAGTAAGTGCTAGCTAGCTACGTGATCATAATTATATTGCATGCTCCTAGTTAGTTAGCTAGAATTTTTCATTCAGATGATTAATATATATATATATGCTTCTTTCTGTTTCTGTGATCAGATATCCTCTCAGTTGGTATCAGCCGCGATGATCATATATGCTCTCACCAACGGCACTTCACATTATACGACTGCCACATCCGTGCTTGTCCAGCCCTGGTTTATGGTCTTGGTCGTAGCCGGGGCCATGGAAAGACTCTCTGGAGTGGCTTTGGGGGTCACCATGGAGCGCGACTGGGTTGTCAGGCTAGCAGGAGCAAACCGACCGGTAGCGCTAGCCAAAGCAAATGCCATGTTAAACCGAATCGACCAGTTTTCCGAGATTGCCGGAGCTACCATTTTTGGCATTCTACTATCTAAGTATGACACTGCGACGTGCTTGAAGTTTGCCTCCGGCCTAATGATGTGCACGCTACCTGTCGTGGGGATTCTCGGTCAGCTTGTAAACAGGCTTTCCAGTGGCGTTCTTGACAAGGCCCCTATGGTCTCTGAAAGATTACTACTCGGAACACGACCTCCTCGTGTAAATCCTGGTAAATATTTATTTACAACACACGTACTTTGACCAACTTGCAAAATAATTAATTATATATGGACTAACTTTAGTGAATTCCTTATATATATATTAATTTCAGTGAAGAAGGGATTCAATACCATCAAACACGGGTGGATGGAGTACAAGGAACAACCCGTTCTTCCTGCAAGTGTAGCATCTGTATTCCTTTACTTCAATATTGCTCTGGCTCCTGGCTCCATAATGACTGCATTCCTGATGCATCATGGCATAAGCCCATCGATTGTTGGTGGGTTCAGTGGCTTATGCGCCTTCATGGGAGTCGCGGCAACATTCATATCTGCGACTTTGGTCAAGAAGCTCGGCATCTTGAAGGCAGGAGCAGCTGGATTAGTTTTCCAGGCCTCCGTCCTTACTATGGCTCTCGGTGTACTCTGCTGCACTAGGACTGCTCAGCAAGCGCCGCTATATTTCTTCCTCTCTTTGATTGTAAGTGTCAAATTAGATTTATATATCCCCTTAATTCCTCTCGTCTTTACATATAGAATTAATCTGTAGTAAGTTCGTGTGTGCGTGTATATATATATATATATTGGTGATCGATCTAATTATTTTCATTCACTTTCTTTTTGTGCAGGTATTATCAAGATTAGGACACATGTCCTATGATCTTGTGGGGACTCAGATTCTTCAGACTGGGATCCCACTCTCTAAAGCAAACCTGATTGGGACGACAGAGATCTCGATCGCAAGCCTTGCAGAGTTCATAATGCTCGGAGTAGCAATAATTGCGAATGATGTGGCTCACTTCGGCTTCTTAGCTATGCTCTCCACCTCTTGTGTGGTGGGTGCTGCGTGGATGTTCTGCCAATGGCTATCAAACCCCACAGAGGAACAAAAGAAGCTTTTCAGCTTTGATGGTCGCTCATCCACGACGCAATAAGTTTCTTTCTTCTTCGTCCGTAGCTAGAAGCTGCTGTTTTTGATGCAGAGCTGCACTCGGAATTAAAACATTAACCATTTTTTGGTAAATTACCATACATTATAGTTCTGAAGCTCAAGACTCAGCGAGACGAACGAAAAGCTGAATACTAACCATTTTTTTCCAAAGACAGGCATTCGTCCCACAATTAACCAAACTGTACACAATATTTTGTAGACATACATACATACAGTGATGTATCTTTATTCATACCATTCTTTCATAATGTAATTAGCAAAACATGTGTATAGTTTATTTTATTTTTTTCTTCTCTTCTTCGTATTATAGAGCTACATGTTGCCCCAAAGTGGCGTCCAGTTTTTGTTATACATATGTACGTACCTGTGATTAAATCATCTCAACAAAGATTCTTTCACTAGCTTGTTTAAATTAGTACCAAGAGTATATTTTTTGCGGTTCCCTGTAATATTTGTATCTAAAGGAAAATATATTTGAAAGAACTAATACAGTGTATTAGATGCAAGTACTTAAAAAATTGTAACCAGCTGATCTCTATTGTAACAAACAGCAGCAATGATAACCAAGTGTGGCAATTATACCACACTATACTCATTAAGAAGTTATAATTACCAACCATAAACAACTATAACCAATTATAGCTTCTTTCAATATTAGAGGCAATTGTAAAGAGAGAAAAAAACACATATATATAGAGAAGAAATGTATTTTTATTTCTAAAGAATGTAGTCACAAACTATCAAAATCTTAGCTCAGTCTCTCCTTTACAAAGGGCCTACTAATTATACCATATTCGTATGGAGCTAGCCCTCCAAAATTGTGATTGTTTCTTTCTCGCAAAACATGCCAAACCACAAATAAAAGCACAATACTTAGTCATCGATGCATCCTTGTACCCTTAAGGCTCTGGCTCTTAACTTTGGCAAGTATTTCATCCATCCACATCAACAACATGCACACCGAACTGAGCAATTCTCTCCCTAGTCCATTTCACACCATTTTGTACATACACAATTTCATCTTAATCACTTCTCCTTTGAACCAAACAAACTCATCTCAATCTATATCAGGAAAAACTAGCCAAATTTCCTCCAAAGCAATCCTGAATATGAACTTATTATCTTGCATGTAATGCCTAGCTCCACTTGGTGCCTTAAGAAGGTTTGTTGGCTCGAAGAGCTCGTTTGAACTTGGGTTCATGCTGAGAATTTATTCAGAAATCTGCTCGTTTGAACTTATTCAGAAATTTACCTGTTTAGTTTCTTATGGTATATGTTTTGCTGCATGTTTAGTTTTGATTGTCAAACCATTTGTCCCAAACAGTCCGTGGTAACATACAACAACCCAATAGTTCCATGGGACCATACCACAAACTAACATGTTCCATGGTAGTGCACTACATCCGTACCGCTTCTCAATCTAGGAATTATCACAACGGCAACTCAACGGTCCTAAACCTTTTTCCATATTTCTATCTCTTGTAACAATAGGACACTAATCCGTATGTCTATAACAATAGCATAATATTCTACATGATAACATAACAACAGTACAATATTCCATGATTTTATATATCAAGTTAACAATAGTAACATTAGTTATTTTATCTTGATTTTTTACTTAGCATAAACAATGCCATGAAATATATAAACAAAACTTAATAAGAGCTCTTTTTATTAAGTGTAACTAAAGGAGAGAAGGACCAAACCACCCACCATTTGATGAATCGACTTCGTCCCAATTGGGAATATACCTAATGATTCCTCCAATAGATAATTTGACGTGATGTAAGATCTTCTTAATTGGTATAACCGTATAGCGAGTCTTGCTCAATAAACTATCAAAATTTGACCAAATTAAGCCAAATCTATGTCACTATACAAATTCTGTGATTTCTTACACAACTCAATTCCAACCAGGCTATTCAATCCAAGAAGTCAATACAATGCCTCCGCTCGAAGAGAGGCATTACACCGATCATATAGATCTTGGAATGATTCCTAGCCTTCACATGAAATCCATGTCCAATTAGGACCTTCAAACCAACAAACCGACCCAACATCCCGTGGAATAGGACATTACACTACGAGACGGTTAATTTATTGATATTGGATAGACTTGCAAGATTTGGCATCCAATTTCCTGATCAAGAATGCATGATGTGCCAGCAAATTAAAGAGTCAATTGATCATATGGTATTTCAGTATACTTCTATGTGGCCTATATGGAGGACACAAGGATTGTGATTAGGATTACAAGATAGATCTATTTGTTCCCTCATTGATATTCTCGATGAAATATCTACCGAAAGGAGCAGAGGTGTAACAACCACTTCCATTTGTAGGTTTATTTTTGTCATTTTACTATTGTTTGTTAATTATATAGTTATAATTATATTAGTATTAGTAATTATGCTAGCTAATTAGAATTTATTAAGTGTTTGTTATGACTTTAGTTAATTAGAACTTATTTAGTTAGTGTCATGGATAGAATATTCCCTATTTAGTTAGCTAAGATGCTTGCCATAACTAATTAGATGATTTTTTAACTAATAGATTCCATTCATGACAATTCTAGAACCTAAATAGAGGTGAAAAGGGACATTTTAGACTTTGTATCAACACCAAAATAGCCTAGATGTGGCCGGCCCTAGCAAGCTAGTAGTCCCATTCAATTGTCATCTCATTTTACCCCTCTTCTTCCCCAAGCTTCTTCTTCCACAAGTCCATTCCACTTCCATACAAAATTCTACTAAAGAAACTTCAATTATCATTCATTCTCATCCTCATTGAGGTCTAGAAGACTTGGAGCGAAGGAGAAGCTGGGGGAGTGTCAAGCTAGAAGCATTGTGTCTGTAAACCCCCTGACCAAAATATAGGATTATGGATTAAATTAGTATTATTCAGGATTAATTATTGGGGTTATAATTCACTATTGTAATTTTTACTCAATTGTTTAAATATCTAGAGTACTACACTAGTTTCTGTCGTTCAACAAATATCACACCCTTGACCTAGATGTACCAATCTTCAATCATGATCTTTGTGTCACTCGTATATGCACTCTCTTGTACTTTATTTTAATTTTATAACATTCGTGCATATTTTCTAATTTTAAATCAACTTTGCATCATTGTCCGTTCCAATCGAAATTGGAGACACAACCTCGACCCTTTTCTCACAACCAAATTTATGACAATAATCTATTCCGAGTCTACTACGTCCATGATACTTGTGTCCCACCCAATTTAAATTCTAAGCACTTCCAATTAATTAAAGAAGACCATTGACACTAATTTTAACTAAATTGGTGCAATGACTCAACCTAACCCAAAACTAGACCCAACACCAACCAAAACTCACAACCATACAGTCATGGCTAATATAAAATACCACACACCAATTTCTTCCACTACAACACACCAAACAAGGAATTTTTCCACATCCAATCCACTTTTTTCTCTTTGTGCAAGTCCTAAACTATTTGGGACTTTTGTGTAAATAGCTAGTCATGTATCTGCCTCCTATTGGTTCGAACAAATGAAGAAGATCCATTCTTGAGGCTTGACCGGTCACATACACTCTCCTCTCCCCTTTTTGTATGGTACTATGCAACTATACCTACAATCATTCTCCATCCTCCATTCAAATTCTAATACATCTCCTCCACTCATTCCTTCACGAAAACCCCCTCTCTCCGTGGGAACATAGCCGGCCCTAATCCCTAGGCAAAACTCTCTCTCTCTCTCCTTATTTAAAACAACACCCTCTCCCTCTCTCCCTCAATATACAACCACCATTAACCACCATCACCACCATTTACCACCATCACCATCTTCACCACCCCCAACTTTGACCACCACCGCTGCCATCACCTCCACGACCACCACCACCCTCACCTCCACGACCACGACTGCTGCCATCGCCTCCACGACCACCGCCACCCTCACCTCCACGATCATGACCGCTGTCATCACCTCCACGACCACCGCCACCCTCACCTCCACGACCACCACCGCTGTGATCACCTCCATGACCACTGCCACCCTATCCCCGTGCACTCGCCCCGCACAGCCGCTGGCCGCCGCCGTCCTCCCCGTGGCCAAGCTGCTTCCGCAATAGCTACTACTGTTTTTGCGCATGCTACCGCTGTCGCAGCTGCTGTTGTGGTCGTTGCTGCAGCACCATCGGCGACCCCTGGAGAGCCCCGGCCACCGGCGAGCACCCCCACTGTCTGGCACTTCCCTGAGCCATCGTAAGTCACCAAAACGGCCGCCCTCAATCGACGGACTGTCCTCGAGCGCGCACTGTGACAAAATCCACGGTTCGTGGGCTCAACTTTGAGTCACGATTTCTCGGCCATCGTTCGATATTTTTGGGAACCGCCTACGCAGGTGCGTACACAACATAAACATCATCGTTTTCAATCAAATACAATAATTTAATTAGGTTTTAGTATCTAGATAATTTGGTGTTAAATTAATAAAAACTTGTTTTATAAAATAAATAAAAATATTCGATACGGAGTTGGTCCCGTCAAACAAGACAACCTCGTCGCATATCGATTACACCAAAAGGTGCATACGGTATTTCCCAACGTGTGGGATTTGGCAAAATTCAATTCGATCGCGGGTGCGCGACGAAACAAACCCGTATTCGTCAAAAATTCTCGTATCGCAACTTTTTATAATTATCCTATTACTTTGTGCACCTTGTTGTATCGTGAAAAAACTAGAGCCATTGGACTCGCGATGTTCGACTTGTCCTGTGACCTAAGTTTTGCTTGATTCTGAGACAGTGACCGCAACGGTGTTTCGCGGACCTCACGATCCGTTTCAACGGGCATTTTATGATTGGCTTACTGAAATTCAAATATGGATATACCGTTGAATTCGTATCATTGTTTAGAATTTGTTTAACCTATAATATGCTATTTTTAGGGACCTTTGCTCTTAGCACATTTTTTGGTGCAAGGCGGGGACCACTAGTGAACCCCGTGTTGACTAGAAACTATATTTTTGTCCCTGTGTCAAAATTGGACGTCTGAATATACTTTTCTGAGTATCTCACTCATTCTGGGAATGTTGGTGATATTTGTGACAGCATCTGGGGATATCTGCTCCAGTTTTCATCTTACGCTGCTACTTCCCTGGCGAGTTCGTGTTCGAATCTTCGCCTGGCTTCCACGCAAGTATACTTTGCCTTGTTGTACTATTTAAATTCAGTTAATATTATATATTATGCTCTCTATATTATATAACTATCCATATTCGAGAATGACTCGGGTGCAGTCGACGAAGGCGTTGACGTTAGGACTTGTGTTGACCTAGCGTCTAGTGGACGTACCCTAAGTGACAGAGTTATCATTATAACTCTGAGGCCTTGACACCTATCATTCTACGTCACAGAGTGATTTCATGATAGGACACGAGCTTACATACTTGACTGGCCATCAGTGCGAGTAGCACGTGTGATGGTATTTAGCATAGTTGTACGGTTCTTAGTGACTTGCATATAGTTACGAGATGTCCACGCCGCACTTAAGACTTGTACATTGCCATTGGGCGGGGAGGTATGGGACACCCACCTCCTTTATACAGATACCGCATGTAGCGCCCCGTTCCCTCGGTGCGTGGAGTGCGGCTAAGAAACACAACGGTATCGTTCGATCGGGATAGATTGAAACAAGAACTCGTCCTCGTTATGGATTTGTTTCTTCGGAATTGAATCCCATATTCAGTGGACCGTGCCCCCGGGATCGATTTGTTTCTTCGGAATTGAATTTTACTTTGCTGGATTCAGACTTGAAAAGAGAATTTTATAAAAAAATAAGTTTTCAGACTTGAAGCTTTTCTATGGCTGAAACTAGTTGTTCTGGGACAAAAAAGTTCCATGTGCCCCACTTGGTATGAGGCATGAACTTCTTGCTCCAAGTCAGCATGCAGCCATCTTGTTGGACTCATGACTGAATCTACACATGCGCCCCTTGGCCAAATGCATGGACTTGAATGAATGAAAATTCTCTTAGTTTAAAAGATTTTATGCGGCTAAATATGGATGCGACCAAGAGGAACATGCGGTTGAGTCGTCCATACGGTCCGGAGCTATGCGTTCCTCTTTCTTTTGAACGTATGACTCAGCACCGCCTTGGCACGATTTTCTATGATTTTGTTTTTTCTTTCTGACTCCCTTTCTTGGCTAATCACAACGGTCACTTCTCTGACACGACCAGTTACATCAGTCCCTTCCCTGGCTTTGCATTTTTTTCTGTCACTCACCTTGTCCCGAGGAGTGGACTTTGCATCTCTCATGCGGCCAGTGTGCTGCATGTGGCCAGTTCTTGCATGAGGCCAACTCTTACATGCGACCAACTTACCCCATGCGCCTATGATACTTGTAATAGCTTAGTTTCTTATTGTCACGACCCGTACCCGATGTAAGGATACTAGTCGAAAACAACGCCCAGCCTACGCCGCAGAATCGGCGGTAGAACGCTGTCTAGATAGTCTATCTAAAGTAAAGAACCACCAATAATGATAGAATACTCAATCACAGAACTAAGATAGAATGAGCACGAAATCAGATAAGAATAGAATAGTCATCATACAACTCATGAGTTTAAAATAATACATCAATGAGTCTGAAGAGTAACAAATAAGCTGGAGACAAATCCAGTACAAAAGAATACTATCATACTACAAAGCTACACTCCAGGGTCAACTGTCTCAGTTGGGATAAGTCCCTCTTGAGCCAGGGTCTCCGAATCTAAACCCACAACATCCTGGGGTCCATAATAGGTAGGGTACTCCTCAGTGTCATCTGGAAAAATATATCCAGTCAGGAAAGGAGCAGAGTACATCTCTAACAGCAGTTCTAATCCATGATAAAAACTATGTAACAGTAAATAGCTATGGATAAACAAGATGCACAATAGATACAAGAGATATATATAGACAATAAGGAAATACTGGAAAGAAATACAATAATGAACAATATGCCAATGAAACAATAATACTAATGACTAAGTGTGTGAGTACTAGCTTAACATGTGATCGGCTTGGGCAAGATACAATGCGGCCTGGCTAATCATACGTGCGGTGCATGATCAACACTATTCACTTACCAATACTTTATTCAATAGGGATTTGATCACATATCTATACTAATACTCCCCACCCCCAACTGGTATAGTAGATCCAACCACGGTATGCTATGGCACTAGATTTCCCAAGAAGAGAGCGACTCCTCCCAAAAATCGGTAGATAACCAATGAAACAATACTTGCACCATATACACCATATACCAAGGAATAACATCTCATGACAAGATCCGGATATACCAATCCGTGTAACCATAGTGTCAAGAGAAATATGTATATCTACACTAGATACAACGAACATAGAGGATATCATAAATGAGAAACTATCAGAGAATGTACTCGCCTGAAGTCCAATGAATAGTCTCACAGATGTCTGACTCGGTACCTCGAAGACCTAGATATGGAATACCATATTAATACAAGGTCCCGAAAAGAGAACAAGGCAAACTAGTCAACTTCTAGGTCAATAAATAAATTCTAAGTCAAAAGTCAACTATGGTCAACTCTAAAGTCAACTAAAGTCAAACATGGTCAAACCAAGGTCAACCTCACAAGAAATCTATATAAATAATATAGAAAATAAAATACAACAATTTAGGAATCAAAATTAGATCCCAATTGATACCCACACAAAGTATACTAATAATACAATATTATACACTCTAAATAATGTATATACAAACCAATATTTATACAAATAAAATAATATATTATTATTAGTATTATACCTCACAAAACACCTATATATACATATATATATATATACAAATATAATATATAAATTAAATCTGCCAAATCGTCACTGAAAACAGTGAGCTAAAAATACAAATTAAATAAAATAGGCTTTCAGTGACAGTTCCTACTGTCACTGAAACCACCGTCGCCAAAGCCGCTGTGCAAACTGCACTGCTGTCACCTATTGGTGACAGTTCTCAACTGTCACAGAAAAGTCCGTCGCTGCTGCTGCGAATCCCGCCCACTACATGGGTTATTAATGACAGTGGCGACTCTGTCATTAATAACCCGCCGCCACTATTACAGCGGCTGCTGCTGTAACCGCCTAATTAATGACAGTTCTCTGTCATTAATCCTACTGTCACTAAAAATACAGAAAATATATATATAAATATATATATAAATCTATATATAAATCAAAAAATATATATAAAAACAATTAGATAAATATATATACATATATATTTGCAATTAAATACTATTAGTTACAAAACACAATGCACATATTAATGTACGTATTTTACATGGCTAGAAGCACACATAAAAATACATTCATTAAATTAACAATTAAATATATAATAATTATAAATAATATAATTACACATTTAAACACATAAATATATTTTATAAAATATTTATGTATAATTTATGTTATTAACATAAGTACATATATATTTGTATGCAAGAAAGCTAGATACATATATTTATACACCACATTAGAACACATAGAAATATATAGATCTATGCTACAATAAATACCATAATAAATACACTAAAATAAATATATAATATCTATATATATTTACTAGTTATAAATGAAGAATTTAAAGCATAATTAATTAGATCTACACATAAACACACCAAATTGGAGAGTATCACACCGTATCCCACTAGATCTAGGATACGCATGTGACACGAGTCCAACCCACAACCAATTGCACCCCGAAGGACACAAACAAGTCACAAATAATATTTATGAATAAATCAAAGTGTCAAAAGTAGATCTATGTGTCCGTGTCAAAATACGACATGTACAAAGTCCCGTGTCGGAGGGAAACCCCCAAAATGACACGTATCACCAAATAGTTGGGATACGAACCACATGTACCCAAATATGGACACAACACAAGCCTCAAACACATAAGCACATGCCCAATTGATCTATAGGATCAATTGACACACACAACAAAATGTAAATTCGGAATTCCAACAAAATTGACAAAAAAAGTACCATAACTTTCTCCATGGGTCTCCTATAAACACAAAACAAATTCCTATGGGTAGTACATACATATGGGTTGATTTTACATGATTAAATCTCATATTTAGAAGCTATTTTAATGGAAAAAACTGAATTATACCTATTGGGAAATGGATTCCCAATGAAACCTCCAATTGAGATGAACTTGCTTCCAAATTGTAGATCCTTGCTCCTCTTTGTAGATCCTTGCTTCCTCCTTCTAGATCCTTGCTTCTCAACTTTCTAATGGTAAATTGGGAAGAATTTGGAATGAATTTGGTAGGGAATTGGAATGGAAATGGAGAAAATTTGGGAGTGGGAAATTCTAGATCTAAATTTGGAATGAGAATGAGAGGAGAGAGAAATTTCCTCCCCTCTAATATAGGCCAGCCATGCCCCCTTTTCCAAGCAATTGTAAAATGTCCAATGTACCCCTTGGGGCCTCTCATGAAAAAATAATTAAGGAAGGAAGCTTCTAGTCTAATCACTTAATTAATTTAATCCATCTCCTTAACCATGGGCTTTCTAAATGGGCCAAATCTAACTATTTAATTCATGTTGGTCCATGGGTCCAAACTACACTAGTTGGGTCTACTAAAATAAGTCCAAAATAATTAAATAACATCCAACAATAATTAAATAATACAACAAAAATTATTTACCATGCACAATATTTATTTAAATAGGAAATTACTAAAATACCCTTTTTCCTAAAATGTGGTAGTGACAAGTCTACTCTCCTTAAAATAATTTCGTTCTCGAAATTTAAAGATGAAAACTACCCCCAGAAAAATCACAGAACAGAACTAAAGAATCATAATTAACTAATAAACAGAACATAACTAGAAAAGAACATACCTCAAGGTACAAACAAATATGGATAACGCTCTCGCATGTCATCCTCTCTCTCCCAGGTAGACTCCCCCGGAGAGTGATGCCTCCATGCGACGCGTACCAAAAGAATAGTCTGGTTTCTCAGCACCTTCTCTCTCCGATCTAGAATCTCAACTGGCTGCTCTGGATAGCTAAGAGTAGGGCCCACCTCTATCTCTGAGTGATCCAATACATGACTAGGATCTGCCACGTATCATCTCAACTGCGATACATGAAACACGTTGTGCACTCCCTCCAATGCAGGTGGCAAGTCTAGTCTATAAGCAACTGCACCGACCCTCTCTAGAATAGTGAAAGGTCCGATGAATCATGGACTAAGCTTTCCGCCTCCACCGAAGCGAATCGTGCCTCGTGTCGGAGAAATCCTCAGAAACACCAAACCACCCACCTAGAACAAAACACCATCTTAAGAACTTAATCTATAACAAACAAGAACAAGCACAAACAAAATCTAAACTATACATCGAACTCCAAAGGTCTCCGATGGCTATCGGCCCAATGCCGCTGTCTGTCCTGCGCCACTCGAAGTCTGTCTCTGATCAACTGAACCTTCTCCGCTGCATCCACAACCATCTCTGGCCCAAGCAAAACTCTCTCTCCAACATCGTCCCAAGACAAAGGAGTACGACACCTCCGACCATATAGAGCTTCAAAAGGTGACATCTCTATACTGGCCTGGTAATTGTTGTTGTAAGCAAACTCTACCAAATGGAGATGGTCCTCCCAAGATCTAGTACACAAGTGCGCAACATATCCTCGAGAGTCTGGATAGTCCGCTCAGACTGTCCATCTGTCTGGGGATGATATGCAGTACTGAACTTGAGCTGAGTGCCCAAACTCTCCTGCAAACTCCTCCAGAAATGAGAAGTGAAACGACTATCCCGATCTGAGACTATGCTGACGGGAACTCCATGTATCCTAACGATCTGTCTCACATACATCTCTGCCAGCTTCTCCGTAGACAAACCCACCTTGAAAGGCAAAAAGTGGGCCGACTTGGTTAACCTATCAACAATGACCCAAATCGCGTCTTTCCCTCCTGGAGATCGTGGAAGTCCGGACACAAAATCCATAGTAATGTGTTCCCACTTCCACTCTGGAATAGGTAATGGCTGAAGTAACCCTCCTGGCCTCTGCCTCTCGGCTTTCACCTGCTGGCACACTAAACATCTGGATACAAACTGTGCCACTTCCCTCTTCATGCCATACCACCACACACTCTCTCGCATATCCCGATATATCTTGTTAGCACCTGGATGTATGGAATACTGAGAGCGATGCGCTTCCTGCAACACCTCCTCTCGTAACTCCCCACTAGGCACACACAATCTAACTCCATGCCTCAAAGATCCATCCTCTGCAATACTGAAATCATCCTCCAATCATGTTCTCACCTGAGCTCTGATACTCCTCAAAGATACATCATCATACTGTGCTGCCTTAATCCTGTCCATCAAATCTGAGTGTATCTGTAATTCCCACATCTGTATAGCACACCCAGGAACAATCACCTCAATGCCTAAGCTCTCCAAGTCCTCCAACAAATATCGATCCTGCGTTAAGAACATAGCTACCGGATACCTGCTCAAAGCATCGGCAACTACATTGGCTTTCCCAGGATGATATTGCAAAGAGATATCAAAATCCTTCATCAGTTCCAACCACCGACGCTGCCTCATGTTCAATTCCTTCTGCGTGAAAACGTACTTCAAGCTTTTGTGGTCTGTGAAGATCTCCACACGCTCTCCGTACAAATAATATTTCTACAACTTCAGGACGAATATGACAGCTGCCAACTCCAAATCATGGGTAGGATAGTTCTTTTCATGAGGACGCAATTGCCTGGATGTATAGGCAATCACTTTCCCATGCTGCTGAAGAACACAACCTAAACCCTTTCCCGATGCATCACTATAAATAGTGAAACCTCCGGACCCTGATGATAACGTCAAAATAGGAGCAGACGTCAACCTCTTCTTCCACTCATCAAAAGCAACCTGGCAATCCTCCGTCCAAACAAACTCCACATCCTTTCTTGTGAGTCTGGTCATCGGCTCGGCAATCCTCAAAAAATCTTGCACAAACTTCCTGTAATAGCCTGCCAATCCCAAGAAACTCCTGATCTCTGCTACTGAACTCGGAGTCTTCCAAGATTCCACTGCTGAAATCTTCTTCGAATCCACTGAAATACTATCACCAGTCACAACATGCCCCAAAAATTCTACCTTGTCCAGGAAAAACTCACATTTGGACAACTTCCCATACAACTTCTCCTTCCTCAGCACATCCAACACAATCCTCAAATGCTCCTCATGCTCCTCCGGTGTCCTCGAGTATATGAGTATGTCGTCGATGAACACCACCACGAACTTGTCAAGGTACTGGTGGAACACCTTGTTCATCAAGTTCATAAATACCGTCGGTGCATTAGTCAAACCAAACGGCATCACCATAAACTCGTACTGACCATACCGAGTTCTAAAAGCAGTCTTCGGTATGTCCTCCGGCTTCACCTTCACCTGATGGTAGCCTGATCTCAAATCTATCTTAGAAAATACCTTCGCACCACTCAACTGATCAAACAGATCATCAATCCGTGGCAAAGGATACTTATTCTTGATAGTGAGATTATTCAAAGCCTTGTAATCAATGCACATGCGCACCGATCCATCCTTCTTCGGTACAAACAATACCGGGGCTCCCCATGGTGAAGAACTCGATCTGATAAATCCCTTATCCTGCAATTCGTCCACCTGCTTCTTCAACTCGACCAGCTCGCTGTTGTTTACTCTATAGACATGCTGCGAAATTGGTTCTGCACCTGGCACCAAGTCTATAAAAAATTCAACATCTCGATCTGGCGGCAATCCTGGCAATTCCTCAGGAAACACATTCAAGAACTCTGCTATCAATGGATGCGACAACTCCTTGTCTTCCACCATAGCTCCACAAATAATGCCTTCTCCCTGCTCCGCAGCTCCTCTAGCAAACTCGAACTCTGGCTCTCCTGGCGAACCAAACAAAACTCTACCTCCTCTACAGTCTATGCTAGCACGGTGCCTACTCAACCAATCCATCCCAAGTACAATATCGTAGCTCGGAAGTGGCATTACAAGTAGACACGCACTCAACTCCCGGCCTCCCAGAGTAACTCTTCGATCCTTGCAAATATCATTAACCAGGATAATGCCTCCCCCGGTCATGATCTTGCAAGTCCTAAGCAAAGACTCAGCTACCAAACCATGCTTCAGAGCAAAAGAAACAGATACAAAACTATGGGAAGCACCACTATCAAACAAAGCTAAAGCTGGAATGGAATCAAGAAGATAGAACCTGCGATGACATCTCCGGTGGGTTCCTCCTCTTCGACGGTCATAGCAAACGCTCGTCCCTGTCGAGCACCTCCCTGCTGTTGATGCTGGACAAAACGCTGCTGCTGTGTCAGAAGCGGTCCCCTCGGCTGTGCTGCAGGTGGTCTCGTCTGTGTCCTCGGAGCTGGAGCTGCTCCCTGAACTGCACGACGAGGACACTCCCTTGATTAATGCCCTTCAGTACCACAATACAAACAAACTCCTAGCCTCCTCCTACAAACTTCCCAGATATGGCCGGGCTTCTTGCAGAAGTTTCATGGAGCTTGCTGTAACTGTCTCTGCTGCTGAGGTACCTGGTGAAAAGGCGCTCTAGCTGGAGTCTGGTTCTGCTGTGGCTGCTGGAAAGGTCTGGACTGAAAATGAGGATGTTTGGTAGATACTGCACTGTCGTTGGCCCCCAGAAAAGAATCACGGTCTCTCTTGGTCTTCAAACCCAGATCCCGCTCAACCTTGCGTGCCTCCGCAAGTATCTCCGAGTATGTCTCATAAAAAGACGGAATGAGAATCTTCACTTCCCAGTTTAGACCCTCTCGGAAACGAATAGCTCGAACCTCCGGTTCCCTCACCAAGTACTCTGCAAATCGGCTCAACCTACCGAACTCTGCAACGTATTCCTCCACAGACATGCTCCCCTGAATGAGACTCTTAAATTGTCTCCCCAAGTCAAGCCTGTCTATCCGAGCAAAAAACTTCTTCTTGAAAAGGTCCTTGAATACCTCCCAAGATTGTCCTGCGTCAACTACAACCGGCTCATTCCTGAACCAAGTGCGAGCAACGTCGAACAGTTGAAGTCCTACCGCCTCAACCTTCAGATCTTCAGAAAGACGGGATACCCTCATAAGACGCTCAATGTCCTCGAGCCAATCATCAGCATAGACGATGCCCTCCGTCCCTTTGAAAACCCTAGGCTCCAGTTTCTTGAAGTCCTGAATGTTGCCTGGCCGAAGCTGAGCAACTTGAGGAACAACCTGCTGCTGGACCGGAACTCCTCTCTCAACTACAGCACGAGCAAGCTGATGAGCACTCTCGATGCCCTGCCGTAGGACGTCGGTCTGCCTCTGATGTGCCTCTGACTGAGCCCTCTGTGCCTCGAGCATCTCACGAAACAGTGTAAACATCTGTGACGCCTCTGCTGGCACAGGAGGTGGAGGTGGAAGCCCCTCAGATACAGCTGGCATAGTCCTCTGAGTAGGTGGTGGACCTCCGAAAGCAGCTGACACTCCAATCACCGGAGAAGTGACTGGTGCAGGCCCTCGGGATGTCGCAGACCTCTCAGAAGCTGCTCTCCCCTGCTGTGATCTAGTCTTAGGCGGCATCCTGAGACAAAGCGAAAGAAAGAATCAATATGGCACAAGATGTAAGATATCAAGCAAAGAACAGTTTAAGGGATCAAGTATCAATGTCAAAGGAGAATAGTTGAATCAAAAGAATTTTCCTAGATGTGATTGAGTATCTCAGCCAATATCCTATATCCTATCGCAGGCTCGCAGTAGTACAACTAAGTTGTCGCACTACCATGATATCACATACTTGTGAAGCTAGACCTGCATGGGCCACCACCAAAAATGTGTCACGACCCGTACCCGATGTAAGGATACTAGTCGGAAACAACGCCCAGCCTACGCCGCAGAATCGGCGGTAGAACGCTGTCTAGATAGTCTATCTAAAGTAATAAACCATCAATAATGATAGAATACTCAATCACAGAACTAAGATAGAATGAGCACGAAATCAGATAAGAATAGAATAGTCATCATACAACTCATGAGTTTAAAATAATACATCAATGAGTATGAAGAGTAACAAATAAGCTGAAGACAAATCCAGTACAAAAGAATACTATCATACTACAAAGCTATACTCCAGGGTCAACTGTCTCAGTTGGGATAAGTCCCTCTTGAGCCAGGGTCTCCGAATCTAAACCCACAACATCCTGGGGTCCATAATAGGTAGGGTACTCCTCAGTATCATCTGGAAAAATATATCCAGTCAGGAAAGGAGCAGAGTACATCTCTAACAGCAGTTCTAATCCATGATAAAAACTATATAACAGTAAATAGCTATGGATAAACAAGATGCACAATAGATACAAGAGATATATATAGACAATAAGGAAATACTGGAAAGAAATACAATAATGAACAATATGCCAATGAAACAATAATACTAATGACTAAGTGTGTGAGTACTAGCTTAACATGTGAACGGCTTGGGCAAGATACAATGCGGCCTGGCTAATCATACGTGCGGTGCATGATCAACACTATTCGCTTACCAATACTTTATTCAATAGGGATTTGATCACATATCTATACTAATACTCCCCACCCCCAACTGGTATAATAGATCCAACCACGGTATGCTATGGCACTAGATTTCCCAAGAAGAGAGCGACTCCTCCCGAAAATTGGTGTCTGTACATGTACAAGATAATCAATGAAACAATACTTGCACCATATACACCATATACCAAGGAATAATATCTCATAACGAGATCCGGATATACCAATCCGTGTAACCATAGTGTCAAGAGAAACATGTATATCTACACTAGATACAACGAACATAGAGCATATCATAAATGAGAAACTATCAGAGAATGTACTCGTCTGAAGTCCAATGAATAGTCTCACAGATGTCTGACTCGGTACCTCGAAGACCTAGATATGGAATACCACATTAATACAAGGTCCCGGAAAGAGAATAAGGCAAACTAGTCAACTTCTAGGTCAATAAATAAATTCTAAGTCAAAAGTCAACTATGGTTAACTCTAAAGTCAACTAAAGTCAAACATGGTCAAACCATGGTCAACCTCACAAGAAATCTATATAAATAATATAGAAAATAAAATACAATAATTTAGGAATCAAAATTAGATCCCAATTGATACCCACACAAAGTATACTAATAATACAATATTATACACTCTAAATAATGTATATACAAACCAATATTTATACAAATAAAATAATATATTATTATTAGTATTATACCTCACAAAACACCTATATATACATATATATATATTCAAATATAATATATAAATTAAATCTGCCAAATTGTCACTGAAAACAGTGAGCTAAAAATACAAATTAAATAAAATAGGCTTTCAGTGACAATTCCTACTGTCACTGAAACCACCGTCGCCAAAGCCGCTGTGCAAACTGCACTGCTGTCACCTATTGGTGACAGTTCTCAACTGTCACAGAAAAGTCCGTCGCTGCTGCTGCGAATCCCGCCCACTGCATGGGTTATTAATGACAGTGGCGGCTCTGTCATTAATAACCCGCCGCCACTGTTACAGCGGCTGCTGCTATAACCGCCTAATTAATGACAGTTCTCTGTCATTAATCCTACTGTCACTAAAAATGCATAAAATATATATATAAATCTATATATAAATCAAAAAATATATTTAAAAACAATTAGATAAATATATATACATATATATTTGCAATTAAATACTATTAGTTACAAAACACAATGCACATATTAATGTACGTATTTTACATGGCTAAAAGCACACATAAAAATACATTCATTAAATTAACAATTAAATATATAATAATTATAAATAATATAATTACACATTTAAACACATAAATATATTTTATAAAATATTTATGTATAATTTATGTTATTAACATAAGTACATATATATTTGCATGCAAGAAAGCTACATACATATATTTATACACCACATTAGAACACATAGAAATATATAGATCTATGCTACAATAAATACCATAATAAATACACTAAAATAAATATATAATATCTATATATATTTACTAGTTATAAATGAAGAATTTAAAGCATAATTAATTAGATCTACACATAAACACACCAAATTGGAGAGTATCACACCGTATCCCACTAGATCTAGGATACGCATGTGACACGAGTCCAACCCACAACCAATTGCACCCCGAAGGACACAAACAAGTCACAAATAATATTTATGAATAAATCAAAGTGTCAAAAGTAGATCTATGTGTCCGTGTCAAAATACGACATGTACAAAGTCCCGTGTCGGAGGAAAACCCCCAAAATGACACGTATCACCAAATAGTTGGGATACGAACCACATGTACCCAAATATGGACACGACACAAGCCTCAAACACATAAGCACATACCCAATTGATCTATAGGATCAATTGACACACACAACAAAATATAAATTCGGAATTCCAACAAAATTGACACAAAATGCACCATAACTTTCTCCATGGGTCTCCTATGAATACAAAACAAATTCCTATAGGTAGTACATATATATGGGTTAATTTTACATGATTAAATCTCAGATTTAGAAGCTATTTTAATGGGAAAAACTAAATTATACCTATTGGGAGATAGATTCCCAATGAAACCTCCAATTGAGATAAACTTGCTTCCAAATTGTAGATCCTTGCTCCTCTTTGTAGATCCTTGCTTCCTCCTTCTAGATCCTTGCTTCTCAACTTTCTAATGGTAAATTGGGAAGAATTTGGAATGAATTTGGTAGGAAATTGTAATGAGAATGGAGGAAATTTGGGAGTGGAAAATTCTAGATCTAAATTTAGAATGAGAATGAGAGGAGAGAGAAATTTTCCCCCTCTAATATAGGCCGGCCATGCCCCCTTTCCCAAGCAATTGTAAAATGTCCAATGTACCCCTTGGGGCCTCTCATGAAGAAATAATTAAGGAAGGAAGCTTCTAGTCTAATCACTTAATTAATTTAATCCATCTCCTTAACCATGGGCTTTCTAAATGGGCCAAATCTAACTATTTAATTCATGTTGGTCCATGGGTCCAAACTACACTAGTTGGGTCTACTAAAATAAGTCCAAAATAATTAAAAACATCCAACAACAATTAAATAATACAACAAAAATTATTTACCATGCACAATATTTATTTAAATAGGAAATTACTAAAATACCCTTTTTCCTAAAATGTGGTAGTGACACTTATGATTTATTCTCTTATGGTTTAACTGTTTCCATTGTTTAGCCTATTATGTTTAATTATTGTATATACAAGCTTTCTCTAAATTGTTTATAATCCAATTTGTGACCACTTGGCAGAACCTGGAATTCCCTGAACATGGATTATATTGACACTGTTAATCTTGAACTCCCGATACCAGACTTGCACTGATATTCCTGATAATAGCTCATTGTATCGAGTTAACCTGACATGTACCGATATTCCTGATAGTGGCTTAACGAAGCACAGTCCTAACATGCTAGAATTTCCTGAACTGAAATGCTTGAACTGATAAGATAATTCTTGTTGTTTATTTGCTTGCTCCTGTCATGAATGTACTTGTCAAGCTATTGTCCTATCCTGCATCATGTTTAAGGCAAATTCTTGAGCACCACGGTCAAAAAAATTTAATAACTTACCCAGGATAACAACTAGAATAATGTATTAGAAGCATCTAGAGAGATTTTTTGGCTACATGCAATTTCGATATTCCAGCGACACCTGATGGATTTGGAGCTCTTCGTCGTGAGGGGCACACTTCCAGAATATCGTCAAGTATTGCATTTACCTGTAAATTGCTATACCTGATACGCCTGGATAACCCGAATAGTCTATAAGGTATGTGGCTGTATGGAATCTCAAACTGCATGCATTAGTAACTAGGACTGTGATAACCCTAATTAGCTAATGATAGCAAGTCATAGGGCATGATTGGCCGTGATTGCTTAATTTTCAGTCTAGTCTAGTCTAGTCATGTCCTGATTTATTTTAACAACTGATCCGGAGACTGTAACCTGAGTACTGATTTCAGATATCCTTGTTTAAATACTCCAGAACTGTTTAATTATTATTTTACCTGTTGCACTTATTTAACTTTTTCTTGTGCTATTTCTTAATGATTTGTCTGTATGCTGGTTTTAGTTTCTAAGTTGCCTCCCTTGTGGTACTTGCTGTTTTGGGGTCTGATTCCACTGGTTTTTTATGGCCAGATTTTGGAGTAGGACCACAGGATCACCCGTACTTTTTGCCTCAAGATGGTGAACACCAGGAGCACCACAGGACATAAGTGGGTTTCCTCTTCATTATCCACTTGATCTTGTACTTATACTTTTGAGGCGTTTAGCCACCGAGCACGTGTTTAGCTCGTTTTTTAGAACTTGGCATTCTAGCCTACGGACCTACATGTAAAGCATATTTTAGACTATAGCTAGAGCTGGTCATGCAATATTGGACTCTTGCTAGTTCTTCATTTTGTAACTAGCTTCATGATCATCTGTGTATGTATAGTTTGAGACACATTACTATTATATGTTTGGTGATCAAACATCTTGTAACTTGTTGCTTGCTTAAGATTGAGACACCTAGGACCCTTGACCCAGGAATGACCGTTGGATTGTAGAGTAAACTCTCACATGTCTAGACAGCCGTGACCGTATCTCGGAGTATTGAGTACTCTGGTGTATGTAGCTGGCTTTGTCCGCCTCCGCTCTCCAGTATTCTGGTTTTGGGACGTGACACCGGATTTTGAATTGTTGATCAACACATGGTATAGTCCACTATTCTGAATTGTTGCAGAAACTTTTTTCACCATCAATAACTTACCGTATTCTCAATATATATCATGAAACCTTTCTTCTGATTAATCCGTTAATTGTCGCCATATTTACATGTCCTCCCACATATTGACCTCAATGAAAGGCAGTAAGTAGTACCTTCAAAATATTTTTTTTCGAAATAATTCAAACAAACTTTGATATCAGGTTGAAGTTGATATGTTGAAGTGCAAATTTTTTTGTTAAACAGATAATCATGTCCAATATGTCCGTTAAATTAACTAATTGTCAATAACCGTTTTGTAGTTTAATCTGAAGAGTGTGGTGTCAATAGTTGGTGTTATATCACTCCAGTTTAACGTTTAGTCAGTTGAATTTAAGATGAGTTGGGCTGTCTGTCTGTGTATATGAACATATCCAATATGATTATGACACCCAACTATAATCAAATTAGTATAACTCTTACTTTATTTTTCCAAATTCTTCTCACTCTGAATCAGTGTATTGTGAAGTTTTTACTGCTGAGAAATTGAGTTGTTAGTTAGGGTTCTAATGCAGGTTCGTTGCGCACACATATGATGATATATACCATTTTCGATCCTCTCAACTGAATATTTCAATAACTGAAAACTACAGTCTAACTACATTCTGCAATAAATTGGAGCTAACAAAACATAACACTGTGTCCTCTGGCTTCTAAGTTCAAGGAATTGTTGTAAATTTCAGTTGCAACAGAAAACTATATTAAACTGAAACTCTCTGCAGACATATCTTGAATGTTCCACAAAATGCTGCCAGGAAAGATATGAAGCGGTTATGAATCACGCCAGCTCACTGCATGCAAAAGAAAGAGAATGGTCAGGGATCAAGAGACTTGGTACACACTAGTTTGTTAAGACCACTCTACTGCAAGTTTCACATGAAAAGAAGCATAATTGAACATGCAAAACTCTTACACATTAAATGCTGGCAGGTAAATTCCAAACTCATCAAGCAAATCATAGTTTCCGTGGAAGAGGAGTTGAATCTGCAAGGAAATACAATCAAAATTATAGTACTTCCTACTAGAAAAATGAGACGTTGCCCTTGATCTCCAAAACTGTAACATCATTTCATTTTAACTATTGGAAGAGAGCTTTATATTTCCTAATTGAGCTCTTATATCTCAAGAAATCAAAACTCGAGGGTGTACAATTTTCAACCTTATTGTAAACATATACAATGTGGAAGTACTTACCTCTTCGAAAAAACCATCACTAAAACTTTGTTTCTTTTTAATAACGATACCTAAGAAGGAGTTGTATCTTTCCTCGTCATTCTGAAACCGTTCCTACATAAAAACACGTGTTCAGAGAGTATCTTGAACATCCTTACTAATGTGTGCATAGATTAAACTCTTTTACCTTCACTTTACTTAAATAAGCCAAAGAATCTCTCATCTGATCAAGTCGCTCCGTTTTCTTAGGAGTGAACATGAATCTTTCGGGCAGGAAGTCATTGAATCCCCATATCAGTACAGGATACCATTTCAACAATTCTGTCACTCTTCTAAGAAGCCTATTGAAGCCAAACCTGACCAAAAAAAGAAAAGACAGAAAATAGTCAAGCATAATCTAACGAAACAAAATTGATAACTTTCGGAAAAGTCATAATGAGAAAAAACTGAACTTGCGGTTGCGATGATCAACGAGAAGGTTGACGAACTCATCATACTTGGCCTCTTCTCCATAAAATTGAAGAACACCTCTGACAGCCTTCAAATAGGATTTAGCATAAGCCATACTCTCCTGATCATGAGTAATACTAGGTGCTGCGTGGGGGGCAACATCCATATCCTCATACCTACATCAATATTTATCAGAATTAAACTAGACATCCAAAAGAAGAGGAGAGACACAGAGGGAAATCCAAATGATTAGACTAAATGATAAGCAATTAATCTAGAAGCAAACATTTGTTATTTTGTACCTGTAAAATTTTAATTCATATCAGTGTGCTAGATTAAGATATTTGAGCAACACTAATTAACGCAAGCGCTTTAATAGTGTTTGGGAAAATATTGTCAATTAAACTTTTCTTTTGTAGGAGCACTGCTTAGAGTAATAATAAGATTTTCGTAAAAGAAATGTGCAAGAACTAGTGGTAAGCGTCAACGAACTCAGATTTGTTGGATTTGGCTCTTATTTCATTCCCTATTCAAGACAATTAGTAGATGACTTTTCTTTTGTTTCTTTTGTTTCTTGATTTGGCTCTTATTTCATCTTTGTGTCTGCAATCATGTCTTTGTTTCCATTACAAATTTACATTTTGTTTAACAAGGTCACATCCAAATATCATGCCTCAAGGATGCAGCACTCTTTGGAGCCCACCTTAAGCTAGGGCAAGTTATAGAGCATGTACCTTAATATAAAATTGTTACAAGAAAGGAAAAGACGTCGAAATAAAAAGACAAAATTAGAAGTTAAATTTCACAAAATTTATCAAGAAAACTCTCTGAAGAGGAAGAAGCTAATATGAATACCCCGTGGCGAGTGCGTTAATATTGTCTTCTTCGGAAGCCATGGCCTGCAAAAGAATCAAGAGTGGATGAGAGAACGAAGAAAAATATAATATTGAAGAATAGTAATTATACATATTATCATCATTTTCAAAATTTTGCGAGTACCTTTGAAATAAAATCAACCACACGTAGATCGATCATACATGCAATCAGATTTGTTTCACTTTGAAAACATTACACGAATATTTTAGCATGAAGTCCATCTTAAAACATTGAATCAAGAAAACCCATTTGTATGTTGTCCACAGAGCGTCGTGGAAACAATACCAAACCTCCAATCTTACTCAAGTACCAAGACAGATCAAACATAGTACATGTTCAGTGACTATGTCACATGTACAAATCATAATCTATATTACTCAAAGAGTACTGGATTGATTACAATATGTCGAACCCTTTGCCCCCAAGTTCAACCCCTCACCAATCTCAAGAAGAAAGAAGATACACAATGAAATCACTCACCAACCCTCTGACGATCTCCCTGAACGAAGAAACGAATAAGACGTACTCTTCGAATAGAACTTCTCTTCCAACTATCTCGTAAGACGAGCCCTAAGAGTAATCCCAAACTTTTTCTTAGATTTCTTTAGTTCAAATCTTTCGTATGAGCTTCTCTTTTGCAACCCCTGTTAACCTCCTTTATAGGTTAAGAAACATAATATATGGTTTAGAAAAACCTTAAAATTGCTCTGCAATAATCCTAGTCGTCCAAATTAAATCATACGATTGTCATATGCTGACTTGGGCTCATGTCTGAACCAATTTTTGACAGGCGGTCAAAATTGGGTTCTGGAAAGAACCCCTCCCCCCCCAAAACAAAAAAAAAAAAAACTTGTGTACCGTCAGTATACTGCCACCGATATACCGCCGGTATGTCGCTGTTGTTGTTTGGCTTAATTTGAGCCCTAGTTCGTCGTCGATCCTTCGTCGCCTTCGTTGCAACTCTTGTCGACACTTCACGACGTCCATACTATCCTTCCTCACATCTCATAGCGTTTCTAGAATCCCAATAAACTCTTCCTCAAATCTGATCAGTTGACCCCATAGATCCTCAACTGGACTCCATACTTGTTGTACCATGATAGAGTTCTTACTCTCTTTCATCATTGATCTCGAATACCCCGAGATATTTTGCATCTTCCTTCGTCTCCAGCTCTTTGACGACAATGTCGACGCTATCTGTTATGCTTAGCGCCTCCTTATGACTGGGATCTCGCCGATATCAATAACTCGGTCAAGAACGAAGTCCCTGACCATCAACCTCGCCGTAAGTCTTGGTTGCATATCCTTAGTGACTCCATACGTACACGTAGAACTTTTATTATGTGTTCACTTATTTTATTTGGAATGTTTCTCATCATCCTCTATGTGGTTGATCCTAGTATTGCTTGTGTTATGATTCTAAGGAAGAATAGACTTAGAAACTATACCTCATGTTAGACATGACCATGTGGTACGATTGGCTTTATACATGGCATGAATATGTGCTGGATTGAGTTGTTCCGTGTGGACCTGACTAAGTGAATAGTGACTAACCGGCTATGTGCATGACATAAGCTTCGTGTTATAATGTGATCAAGATTCTTGTGACCCAATGATCTTGGTAATTGGACTCGAATACTGTATCTGTGCTGATACTATTATTGCCTAATATTTTTCATGATCTAATGTGCACCGATGTATGACATACCGTGTTACGTGTTAAGTGATTTATATTTGGATTGTGCATCAAGAATGCCTCCAAATTTCTTAACGCGTGATACTATAAATATACTTTTTCCCCAACACGGGCATGATATATGAGTCAAGTACCAAAGCGTGGCTAGGATATTGATTTATTGAATGTTGTGTACACGCTCGGGTGAATCCAGATTGAACTTCCACAGATTCGTATCTAGCGTACCTGTACTTTGTAAGATATCTTAAGAAAAATTCTCATGTGGCCACGCCTTGAGATTTCAAAATAATATAGGATAATTTTGGCAACTAAAAGTGGTAGTAACATTGGGAGAAAACGATATCCCGAGATCATGCCAACGAACATTTCCACAGAGATTCATTCTAGTGCGCTGTGGGCTGGCAACCACAGATACTTTTTATCATCCACCTTAGTGGAGTGCAGTATTTGACCTATTATAAATAATGCCAGGCCACTGTTTCACTATAGGAACATTGGAACCGCTAATACCGTTATTTAGCGTAGTGGCCCTATGGAAAACTGGTACAATTCGTGAAGTGCCTGTATATTCCTCTATTTGGCTCGGTTAGCTCGTGTTCGACAATGGCGTTATCTGAGGATACATATTATGCATTATTTTGATATAACCTCAAACTCCACAAATAGCAAGCCGTATAAGTGATTGACCGATTTTATTAATTGGACTCGGTTGTGATTGTAGTATTCTCTTAGTAGCCTAAGCAAATGGACTATCATAGTGTGATGGATTCAACCCTTGTCTTTGTTTGGTTGTAGGGTTGGACTTTTGTGCTAGGATATGCCATGGACCTAAGTTGAGATGCAGAACTATTATATATTATTATATTTATTGCTTGGGTTTTTAGTTCTCCTTTTTGTGCTTCCTTTATGGTACTAGATATTTGGGGTCTAACCCCACTGGTTTTGCATGACCAGGTTTTAAGCCAGCACCTAAGGATCCAGCATACTTTTCCTTGACTTATGGCGCATTCCAGGAACATGGTCGCCGAGGTTAACGAGTGGGTTTACTTATTCCCTGCTCGTCATTGTACATTTTATCTTTTGGGCGTTTAGCCACCGGCACCTGTTAGCCGGCAAATCTGGACACTAGTTCCTTACATGACTGTACATATTCAGACTGCAGCTGACTCACTGTCGTGTATACTTTGATCTTGCATCTGGCACATCATTCTGTACTGCCAGATCTCTAAAGAATATTCTGATGTGGCGTTTGGGATGCCTTACTTCTTATTCTGAAATGTCTTATATTATTGCTTCTTGTTTGAATGATTGAGACATAGAAGTTCTTGACCCTAGGAGACTTGATTGTAGCATGCACCCCATTGTCTAGTTATAGCTATGATCGTCGTATGATGTATAGCACCTTATAGGGGGTAGCTGGCCGTGTCCATCTCCGTATTCTGGTACTGGGGCGTGACACCATCCTTGCAAAATCCCAAGAACTCCCTCATGTTTTAGACTGTGACCTGAGCCTTCCCTTCCCATAGAAATAAACCAGAGCGGACTGTTGTGATGATTCTATTTGCTTATGTCGGATCGTCTCATTCAATAAACTGCTTTTGATTGCCTCCATCATGACAACTCCATCAAGCGAGCCCTAAGAGCAAAACACGAACTTTCTTTTAGATTTCGGTGGACTTGCTCCCTCAAATCTCCCGTATGAGCATCTTGTTTGCAACCCCATTTACCTCCTTTCTATAGGTTAAGAAATCTAATTTAGGGTTTAGAAAAACCTTAAAATAACACAACAATAATCCTGACAATCTTGATTAGATCACACGGTTATTACATGTGCTAATTGGGCCAATGTCTAAGCCAATTCCCGACAGGCAGTATATCCCGATGTACCGCCGGTATATTGCGTTGTACCGCCAGATACTTGAAATTGGGTTATGGAACGAACTGCCCAAAAACTGGTGTACCGTCGGTAAACTGCCACCGATATCCCGCTGGTATGCCACTGTTACTGTTTTTACCCAATTTGAGTCCCAATTCAGCTATCGATCTTTCGTCGCCTTCATTAGAACTACTGTCGATGTTTCACGACGTCCCAACTGTCCTTCCATATACCTCGAATCAAGGCTGGAACCCCAACATTGTAGACAATCTAAAATTTTGGAGAACAAGAAAAAGGCTATAGTAGAAGCAAGAATTTAAGTTAGTGTAATTCAAAGAAAATGTCCTTTTCTATTGGATTCTTTCCAAGTAGCATCTAAATGGGTGCCATACCACTTTGCATCGTGCCTCACATGTAACCGGCACAATTTGAAACACACTAAATTACACAAGGACTTGCCAAAATCAATGTTGTTTCCAAAGTCGTGTTGTGCCATATTCGTGCCCGTCAACATTGGGTTCTGCCACCCCTTTATCATGCCACAACCATTCTTTAACAAAAAACCAACATTGAGTTTTACTTTCTATATTTAGTTCTTAAAAAACAAGCAAGAATTAAAATGAAGCACTTAAAAATAATGTCTTTCTACTCTGCCTTGGTAACTCGAACACTCTGAAAATCAGTGCCGTGTCCATGCCACTCCATGTCAAACACGTATTGAATATGACACAGATACTATAAACAAGGATATGTCAAAATTAATATCGTGTCCGTGTATGTATTGTGTTGTGTGTTGGTACTACATAATCAATTCATTCAGCCACCTTGATCATGCAAGAACCTTATTTAACCAGAAACCAACAACTAGCTCATTAAAGAACATGAGATCCTTCAAATACTTTTAACATTCAGGATCCGTTTGATTTGTAAGATTGAACAACATAATGTAATTAACATTAAGTTGTCAATCTAATTAGGAGTTAGATAGAAAAAAAAAAAATGGATGTAATATAATTTGACTATATTACATCATTTTTTTCTAAAATCAATTAAATTATAAAATCTATGTAATCACGATTATATTTAAGCTCAATGGTGCATTTTGTTTGGGGATTGCTATATAGCCAAAAAAATTCTATTCCAGAAATTTAAATTTCAAATAATTAATTTTTTGAAAAATTATATTTCTATGTTCGGTGACTATATAAATATTTTCGAAAAAAATAACAAAATAAAAAAAAAACCTAAAAAGAAAAGAAAAAAGAAAAAAAAACGAAAAAGGATTGAAACTGAAAAAAACCTAAAACAGGAAAAAAAAATTAAAGAACATAAAACATAAAATAAGGAAAAAGAAAAAAATGAAAAAAAAAAGACAGAAAAAGGAAAAAAAACTGAAAAAAAATTTGAAAGAAATAAAAAAAAAAAAGGAAGAAAAATAAAACAAAACAGAAAAATGAATAATGAATAATGAAAAAAAACAAATAAGAGGAAAAAGTGAAAAAAAAAAAAAGAACAAAAAAAAAAGAATAAAAACGAAACAAACGAACACAAGGAAAAACATAAAAAATGAAGAAAAAAATTAAAAAGAAAAATTAAAGACAAAACAAGAAAATAAATAAATAAAAGAATGGAAAAAACTAAGAACCAAAAAACAAAACAACAAAAAACGATAAAAAAAAAAAAAGAAGAAGAAGAAAAAAGACGAAAAAAAAAAATTGTAAAAAAGAAAAACAAGAAACGAAAAACGAAAAACAAGAAGAAAACAAAAAAAAATTTGAAAAAACGAAATAAAGAATGAAAATGAAAAAAGATAAAAGATAAAAAAAAAGGAAGAAGAAAAAAACAAAAAAATTAAAAATGGAAAAAAAAAGAAAAAGAAAAAAAAAGCTTAAAAAATAGGAAGTAACAACAATTTTTTTGTTTTTTTATGTTTTATGCTTTTTTTTTATTGATTTACTTTTAAATGTTATGTTGTATATTTTTAATAAAAATTATTATATTTCAAACTCAATTACATTACATTGTAAATCAAACATATGAATACAATTGATATTACATTACATGATTTGATTATATGTTCCAATCAGTAATGTAATTATAACTCTATTAAAATATTACAAATTCAATTACATTACAAATTCAATTTTATTAGAACTGTAATTAATTACAATGAATCAAATCGGCCCTTAGTTCTTGGAAAAAAAAATATTCACACCGTTTTTGAATTGGAGAAGCCAATGGATGGAGAGAGATTTCAATTTCTGTGGACAAATAAGAAAATCTTGTTGGAATGGAGGAACAGAAATTGGTTCTTCTTCTTCTTCTTCTTCTTCTTCTTCATGAATGATGGAAGGAAAAAGAAAGTAAGAGTTTTTTTTTTTTTTCTTTCTGAAGAAACCTTGTCGGAATAAAGTTCTCATGTTCAAACCAGTTTATAACGCCAATATTTATAGGAGTGAAGGGTTTATACTGATGTTGCATCGTATTGTATACGTACCAAAGTAACCAAACACACTAAAAGAGAATACGTAAAAATCCAGGCTCTGCCCGTGTTCACAGTGGCAGAACTTGGATTATATTACGGAGGGACAAGTCTAATATTTAGTGTGTATATACATGTATTTAAAATTTAATCAAACAGCTAATTAAACAAATTTAAAGAAAAAAAATAAGTAATAAATTTAAGTAGAACATGTTAAATAATATCACATTTAACTAATTAACAAATTTAAAGAAAAAAAAAGTAGTAATAAAAATTAGAAACCGTTCATGAAGAATCAATTTCATTCAAAGTAAGACAGATATTCAATGGTTTTAAACTTGACCATAATGACTTTTATAAATCACCTAAAATTCACTAAATTAATTACTACATTGAAAAACAAAAGTTTCGAAGATAAAAACAATAATAAAATTATTATAGAAGAAATCAAAACTCTTCAAGACTCAAAAGTTCTAGCTGTTGTGAATCTTGTTATTCAAAAGAGATTGCTTAATAGGCGGATCAAATCATGTGAAGCGTAAAATCATTGATGAAAGAGTTGAGCAATAGCCTAATTACCTCAACGAGTTGGACAATAGCTGCTAGTAATTGATAAGTAATTGAGTTCTTCTTAACTTCTACGATCCAATGTGTCTCTTCCTCTTCAAATCTACCCTCTTTGCTTTTTTGTTTTGTTTGCTTGAATGGAGAGTGGGGAAGAGTAAAAATTATATGAGAACTAAATTAGAATTTGGTACATTTGAAAATATTACATAACACATTGATTTAATTGAATCTTTTATAGTAATATTTTATTTTCAAATCTCACGGGATGTTGCTAATAAAAGTGGGCGTAATATTTTCCTTTTAGTGGGACAAATATGGGCAGTAATTAAAACCTACTAAAATTTTATTTGCGGTGGGTCAGCCACCCATATTATGCAAGAACTTACGTTTAACAAGAAACCAACAACTAGCACATTCAAGAAAAGGGATTCCTTGTACTTCTCACATGTAGTTCTTGAAAAAAAAAAAAAAAAAAAAAAAAAAAACCATTTTGACCACATTTGTTAATCGAAGAAGCCCAAAAAAGAGATTTTATTGATGTGAACAAATGAAGGAAAAGAGTTCGGTAATGAAGCTCTGCTTTTCTTGAGCTCTTATTCTAGATTCTCCAGCTCAAAACAATTTATAACTCATGGTGTCTATCGGACTGGTCTGGGCCAGCCCAGGCTCAGAGTTGACTAAATTTGACTAGTTTTGGACTAGGTCAGACCAGTTCAGAGAAAAAAAATGAGCCAGGTCGAACTTTTAACACAAATATTCAAATCAAGTCCGGATCCAGACCAGAATAACTTCGGGCCTGGCAGGGTCCGAGCTAAATTCGGGCTCATCCCGGATCTGGCCTGCGGGCCTTCAAATTTAAAATAATAATAATTTACATATGAAATGTACTATGTATATAATACTTATTTCTATTTATAACATGAAATAAAATGAGTTTAGTGGTTAGTGGAAGAAAGTATATAGTTTAGTAGATTTGTAGTTCAAATCCCATCTCTCCATTTTACGAATCAATGAGCTATGCCCACCACCCACCGCCCCCCCCCCCCCCCCAACCCCCCCCCAAAAAAAAAGGCCGCACAAATAAGATATACTGGACAAGTAGGTTATTCATTAGACATACGTACAATTAGGTTCCTAAGATGATATAGACTATACTCCAATTTTATTCCTTTTCTATTTCTAGCTTTGAAAGATTTCAATATTAAACAGAAATATATTATACCTATTCAATAACCTAGATTTATGTTCTAAATTACCAAATTCTAGTTTATGATTATTAAAGATCTCTTTATAGATTACCAATTTACTACTCTTCCTAGTCTTACATTTAACATAATCTTAACTATAGTTCTAATTTAAAATAATAATAGTTAATTATATTTTTTTTATTATATATATATATATATATATATATATATATATATATATATATGCTCTAATAGGCGTGCATACCTACAATGTGGAATACTACACTTTAATTTAACAGACTCCTCCGTGGATTTCTTCTGTAGGTTTTAAATTATGCTTTAAATGATATATATAAATATATGTGTTATCTCTCTTAAAAAAAAAAAATCTAAATCTCTATTTAAAATAGATTATTTGTTAGATTTATTTTGAATGATATATTTGTTTTTAAAGATAAATTATTTTTAAAAGATATATTATTTAAAAAATAGATTATTTTTACAATTAATTTTTAATTAACATTAAAAGTATTATTAATAATAATATTAAAGTTAGATTTATATTAAAATTTAATTTAATAATAACATTAAAATTAAAATTATTATCAACATTAACACCAAAATTAATATTAACATTAATGTTAATTTAATTTTAATATTAACATAAATGTTATTAATATTAACATTAAATTATTTAATATTAACATTAATTTTAATATTAATATTAATTTAAATTTAAAATTAAATTTAATTTTAATTTTAATTTTAATTTTAATTTTAGTTTTAGTTTTAATTTTAATTTTAATTTTAATTTTAATTTTAATTTTAATTTTAATTTTAATTTTAGTTTTAGTTTTAATTTTAATTTTAATTTTAATTTTAATTCTAATTTTAATTCTAATTCTAATTCTAATTTTAATTTTAATTTTAATTTTAATTTTAATTTTAATTTTAATTTTAATTTAATTTTTAATATTAATATTATTTTAAAAAAATTTAAATTTAAATAATATTAATGCTAATTTAAATTTAAATCTACTTTATTATGATAGAATTAAATCTATCATTTAAATATTAATTTGAAACTATGGGGGAAACCTGCAGAGAAGCCCGTTAAATAAAATCAGAATTGGTCCATATCGCAGGTTTGCACGTCTATTAGAGGCGAGCTATATATATATATATATATATATATATATATATATAATTTGACACGTGGTATCTTTTAAGTAGAAGGGTGAACATCTATCATAGTTAATGGACTAGAATATGTTTCGTCAAAAATAGTTTTTCAGAATAAAAACAAAAACAGAAATATATGATAGCAGTCTATCATTTATTATCGAAAGTTGTTGCAAAATTGAATAGAAGTAAAATGATAAACTTGGATCATTTCTAAAGTCACATCAAAAGTTATTTCAGGACAGCCTATTAGGACTGTCAAAATTTTTCTAGTCCTACCTATTGTAGGATTGCCAACATTTTTGACAGTCCTAAATTTTTAGGATTGTCAAAAATGTTGACAGTCCTACGTATTGGAAGGACTGTCAAAAAATTTGACAGGACTAAAGATTTAAATAAATAAATAATAAATAATAGGTAAATAATTAAATAAATAGTTTTTAGGTGTTATAAATTAGGTCTGGGGTCCAATAAATTCCAGAAAAATTACCCTAAGTTCAGTTTTTCATTTTACACCATAAAATATTATTTCTATAATATTTTAACACCAATTAACAGCATTTAAAAATCTTTAACTCACAATACCTTGGTTCGTCTTCCTGAAAAATACCATAAAATTTATATAATTTTTTTTTGAAAAATCAGGGTGTTTACAATCTACCCAACTTATAAAAATTTTGTCCTCGAAATTAAAATTAACAATGACACAAAAAAGAAAGATCGAGAGTTAAAATATACCTCAAGGTTCAAAAAGATAGGGGTAGCGCTCCCTAATCTCGTCTTCTCGCTCCCAGGTGGATTCGCCGGGAGAATGATGCCTCCAAGCTATACGAACAAGGGGAATAACTTGATTCCTTAGAACTTTCTCTGTTCGGTCCAGTATCCCCACCGGTTGCTCTTGGTAAGTCAAGCTTGGGCCCACTTCGAGCTCTGAATGATCCAAAATATGACTTGGATCTGACACGTATTTTCTCAGTTGCGACACGTGGAATACGTTATGGACCCCATCTAGAGAGGGTGGCAATGCCAGCCGGTATGCCACTTCTCCGATTCTCTCCTGTATGCCAAACGGTCCAATAAATCTTGGGCTGAGTTTTCCGCTCCTTCCGAACCTAATGGTGCCACGTGTCGGAGAAATCTTCAAGAATAATAATTCTCCAACCTCAAATTCCAATGGTCTTCGATGGCTATTTGCCCAATGTCGTTGCCTGTCTTGAGCCACACGAAGTCTTTCTCTTATTTGTTTCACCTTCTCGGTTGAATCGACCACCATCTCTGGTCCCAGTAAAGCTTTTTCTCCTACATCATCCCATCGTCCATATAAAGCCTCAAATGGAGTCATTTCAATACTTGCTTGGTAACTGTTATTATAAGAGAACTCCACAAGATGTAGATAATCTTCCCACGATCCTCCAAAATCCAGAACACATGTACGGAGCATATCTTCAAGTGTCTGAATTGTACGTTCAGATTGTCCATCAGTTTGGGGATGATAAGCTGTGCTAAATTTGAGTTGAGTTCCTAAGCTAGCTTGTAAGCTCCTCCAGAAGTGAGAGGTAAATCTTGAATCTCGGTCGGAGACAATACTTACTGGAACTCCATGCAATTTAACAATCTGTCGAATATATAAATCTGCCAACTTTTCCATAGGTAGCCCTACTTTGAAGGGTAGAAAATGTGCAGACTTGGTCAGCCTATCCACTATTACCCAAATTGCATCCTTCCCACTAGGTGTCCTTGGAAGTCCAGAAACAAAATCCATAGTAATATGTTCCCACTTTCACTCCGGAATGGGTAGTGGTTGAAGCAATCCCCCAGGTCTTTGTCTTTCAGCCTTGACTTGTTGGCACACTAAGCAACGAGATACGAATTTGGCTACTTCTCTTTTCATGCCATACTACCAAACATGCATCCTTAGGTCTTTGTACATTTTCTTGGCTCCTGGATGTATAGAGTATTGTGATCTGTGTGCCTCTTGCATAATTTCTTCTCTTATATCTCCTTGAGGTACACATAATCTATCTCCATGTCTTAATGATCCATCTTCATGAATTTTGAATTCCTCCAATAATCCAGCTTGCACTTGGCCTCGAATGCTTCGTAGGCCTTCGTCTTGAAACTGAGTCTCCTTAATCTTATCCATTAAGGTAGATTGGATCTTCAAATTCATCATTTTACCTTCTATTCCTGGAATAATTACTTCAATTCCCAAACATTCCAAGTCCTCAAGCAAGTGTCGGTCCATCGTCAAGTACATTGCCATAGGGTATCTGCTTAGAGCATCAGCAACTACGTTGGCCTTCCCCGGATGATATTGAAGGGTGATGTCAAAATCCTTCATTAACTCCAGCCACCTTCTTTGCCTCATGTTCAGCTCTTTTTGAGTAAAGATATATTTTAAACTTTTGTAATCTGTGAAGATTTCTACCCTTTCTCCATAAAGATAGTGCTTCCATAGCTTAAGAGCAAAGATAACAGCTGCTAATTCTAAGTCATGAGTTGGGTAGTTCTTTTCATGAGGTCGAAGCTGTCTAGAAGCATATGCTATTACTTTTTTGTTCTGCTCCAATACACAACCTAGACCTTTTTCAGAAGCATCACTGTATATAGCAAATCCTCCGGTTCCAGATGGTAAGGTCAGAATAGGGGCAGTAGTCAGCCTTTTTTTTTTTAATTCTTCAAAAGCATGTGGACATTCATCAGTCCATATAAATTCTTCATTCTTTCTCATTAATTTCGTTATTGGTTCAGCAATTCTAGCAAAGTCCTTCACAAACCTTCGATAATAGCCGGCTAGTCCCAGGAAACTTCTAATTTCTGCTACAGAGTCTGGAGTGGGCCATGATTCTACTGCTGCTACCTTCTTAGGATCTACTGCTATGCCATCTCCAGTTACAACATGTCCCAAAAATTTTACTTTGTCTAGGAAGAATGCACATTTAGATAGTTTTTTATAAAGTTTTTTCTTCCTTAATATCTCCAATACTAGTCTCAAGTGTTCTTCATGTTCTTCTGGAGTCTTGGAATAAATCAAAATATCATCAATAAAAACTACCACAAATTTGTCTAGATTTTGTTGGAAGACTCTGTTCATTAAATTCATAAATACTGCTGGTGCATTAGTTAACCCGAACGGCATCACTAAGAATTCGTAGTGTCCGTTCCGGGTATTGAAAGCAGTTTTAAGGATGTCTTCCTTCCTCACCCTTACTTGATGGTAACCAGACCTCAAGTCAATCTTCGAAAATACCCGAGCTCCACTTAATTGATCAAATAAATCATCTATCCTTGGTAGGGGGTATTTATTTTTGATTGTTAAGGCATTCAAAGCCCTATAATCAATACACATTCGAGATGTTCCATCCTTCTTTGGCACAAATAATACTGGAGCTCCCCAGGGTGAAGCACTAGACCTAATGAAGCATTTGTCTTCTAACTCTTTTATCTGCTCATTTAATTCTACTATCTCTTTCTTGTTGATTCTATATGGATTTTGAGATACTGGCGCTGCTCCTAGCACTAAGTCAATAGAGAATTCAACTTCTCGGTCTGGGGGTAATCCTGGGAGATCCTCAGGGAAGATATTAAGATATTCAGAAATGATAGGTAGTAGAAATTCTTCTGGTACTAGGGCTCCACAAATTTGGTTACTACCCCATTCTCTAGAACCTCTAGTGAATTCAAATTCTGGCTTGTCAGGGGGCCTAAAGATTACGCTACCCCTGTGACAATCTATAGTGGCATGATGCTGACTCAACCAATCCATACCCAGAATAATGTCAAAACTGGGAATTGGCATTACGAGTAGCCTAGCATATAATTTCCTCCCACATAGTGTAATAGGACAATTGTTACATGCATCACTAACCGTGATAATTCCTCCATCGGTAATGATCTTATAACAATTTCTAAGAGGTTCTGTGACTAAACTATGCTTCATAAGAAAATCTACGGACATGAATGAATGTGACGCTCTAGAATCAAATAAAGTAATGGCTGGTACTGAATTTATAAGTACAGAACCTGTGATCACATCTGCTGTGGCTTCAGCTTTCTCTAGAGTCATTGTAAAAGCACGGCCTTGTTGAGGTGCACCCCTCTGTTGCTGATGCTGGTGCTGAGCAAAGCGTTGTTGTTGAGTTGGGAGTGGGGGTCCTCTCTGCTGCGCTGCTGGGGGCCTGGCCTGAACTGGAACTTTTTGTGCAACTGTGCGTCCCTGAGCAGCAGGACAGTCCTTCATTTGATGTGCTGCTGATCCACAATATAGACAGACACCTAGTCTCTTTCTACAAACTTGCCAAGTGTGACATTGTTTTTGACAATAGCCACAAGTGGGAGCTTGTTGGTTCTGTCCTTGAGTTTGGTGTTGGGGTGCTGTGGCTCGAGGGAGAGGACGCTGGGTTTGTTGCGGGGCCCTCTGCTGTAGTTGTGGTTGGAATGGGCGTTTGTGGGTTCCCATACTTCCAGCATCTCTTTCCCGCTTTAGTCTAAGTCCCATGTCTCTTTCAACACCTTGTGCCACGCTCAAGATTTCTTCGTATGTACGAGCTCGGCTAGTGGTGACAGCAAGGCGAATATCAGGAGACAATCCCTTCTTAAATCTACGGGCTCTATCTTCAGGGGTACGAACCATATATTCTGCAAAGTGGCTCAGTTTGCTAAATTTAGCAGTGTACTCGTCAACAGAAAGATTACCTTGTTCCAGCCTCTCGAACTGACTTTCGAGAGCTTCTCGAGCCACTTCGGGATAGAACTTCTTCTTGAACAGCCTCTTAAAATTCTTCCAAGTGAGCTCAGGAGCAGATAACTGAGGTTCATCTCTAAACCAAGTCCGAGCTATGTCGAATAGTTGCAGGCTTGTAGATTCCACTTTAAGATCATCTAGGACCCGAGCAGTTTTCAGGAGTCGCTCCACATTCTCTATCCATTCATCGGCATAGAGAATACCTTCAGTCCCATAGAATTCCATGGGTCCAAGGTTCTTGAAGTCCTTGGCATTTCCTGGCCTCTTTTGTGGTGCCTCCTGAGATCGAAGAGCATCTGAAAGGCTATTTCGTAGCAGGGTAGTCTATTCCCTTTGGGATTCTATAAGTCCCTGGAATACTCTGAGTAGCTGCGCTCCATCCATAGTAACTGTCGGAGTAGTTGGAGGCGGAGGGAGCGCAAGGGTTTCAGGCACAGTCTGTTCGATGGGTTCGGATGTGCCTCCTACGGTATTCCTTGTCTGAACCATTCTGAAAGTTTAAGGGATAGTAGGATTAGAATAAATTACTTGGAAATCAAGGATGATAGGAAAATTTACTAGGAATGATGTCAAGGTTTAAAATAAAAGATCCTATTATGTGAATGAGCTTTTCCTAAAATCCTCAATCTTATTTCATACTCTGTCCTAGGATATTACACTGTTTAAGGATTTTTGACCTGCATGGGCCACCATAAAAATGTGTCATGACCCGTACCCAGATAAATCATGCACCGGTTTGCGAGTACGTCCAGCCTACGCCGCAGCGTCGGCGGTAGTACGCTGTCTAGATCATATTCACAAGTAATTTAAAATCTAGCTCATTCACACTAAAATAGGCAAGGATAATAATAGAAAATGGGAATGTTAAGATTTCATAAGACAAATTTTGTGACATCCAAAATCCACAGTTTAATACAGAACCAGAAGATAAATCGGGAACAAACCCGAGTACTATGCTGAAAGAAAAAATACTAGCTAACTGGCTAACTACTCCTCAAAAGTAGTCTCCTGAGTAGGAACTGGCTCCTCAACCGTATCATCTTCTACGTCATATGGGCCATAAAAGGTAGGAGCATAGTCCTCATCATCGCCTAATATGTCAACGAATCCAGTCAGGAAATGAGCAAAATACCAATACACAACAAGGATTAACACTAAATAAGTAGTGAAAACTGACTAAGTATCACAAAAAGAGTATACATAATAAGTAGTAAAATTAACTAAGTGTCAAGTACTATAAATCAGGGATATAAGTAAAACAGGAATATAATGAGACAAGAAAATAGAACTGCAACAAGACAAAAGAAACTATGTGTGTGAAATTGTGTATTTAGAATACATAGTTGGCATGTAGGGGGTTATAAGGCTAATAAGGCACGTCATAGATGGCTAGCAGTCAGGAACAATCGAGTATAAGGCTGATGGTACAATTGCGTACTCAACAGCTAGCAGTCATGACATGGTGGAAAGGGTAGACCACATGCCTCCTAGTATTCTCCCTCCCGACACAAAAAATCGAGACATGAAATCCAAATCCTAACACTAGGTGTAATCATCCAATGGTGCTAGTAGAGCAATGAACTAATTATCATAATATAAAGAATAAACTTGAAGTGCAGGTACTTGCCTCAAAATAATTTGGAGTTGACGTAACGGTCACGATCGTGCCGGTACGAAATATGGCCCCAAAACTAATATTCGAATAGAATTCCAATTGCCAAAATAATAGCGCCAGAGATTCCAAGGTCAACCAAAATAGTCCAAGATAGATAAATAATCCAATTTGAGATTCGCCGAAGATCGAGATATTTCAGAAATATCGTTCGTACGTGGATCCACAAAAGACAGAAAATAATCCAATTAGACAATTTGTTAAAATGTACAAATTATAAATATTTTCTGACTAGATCATTACTGCTAATTGGATTCGTTGTTTAAGAATCAGGATTAAAAGTCAAATTAATATTTTAAATTTGTTTTTAATAGTTTAACAACTATTAGCCTCTTTTATTATAACTACCTTGATTAGAACTGATGGAGGGTGCCGGTATTGGAGGGTGCAGCGGCGCGGTCAGCCTCGTCGGGGCGCTGATAGTGGGACAACTGAGTACCGGAGGAGTTGTTCGAGGCACCGAGTACAACTCGAGATGACGTACGTGGTCTCGGTAGTTGCCGAGCAGTGAACAAAGCACGCAGAGAAGGGTTTGCCGGTCGGGGTTGACTTCGGCCGTGGGAGTGGTCTGGTCCGCCGGTCGAGAAGGAGGAAGAAGGAGAGGGGGCTGGGGCAGCGCTGCACGGCGGGAAGGTGCTCAGGTCGGCCGGCGCTGGGTCGCCGGAGTCGACCGCGGGTTCTGGGCAGTGGCGAGGGTCCGGGCTGGGGAGAGGCGGTCTGGCGTCGCTCGGCGAGGGCTCTGAGGAGGGCGGCGGGTCTCGGCGGCTCTGGGCGGAGGGAAGGAGAGGGCCAGGCGGAGGTCACCGGCGGAGGGAAGAAGTTGACCAGAGTTAGGGTTTTGGGGAGGGGACTCTGGAGGAGGAGGATGAGGGAGAGGGAAGGTTTAAATAGGGAAGGGGCCGCGGGGGTCGAGGCCGAAAATGGCGGAGGCGAGGGAGTCGTGGCGCGAGGGCCGCGGGGGTCGCCGGCGTCGTGGCCGGAGTGGCCGGCGTGGGACGCGGGCCAGACGAGTCGTGGGGGGGGAGAGGGTTCGTGCGGGTCAGGCGGCTGGGTCCGGGTCTGGCCGACCCGACCCGACTCGATAGCCACGGGTGGGCTGGGTTTGGGGCTGGGCCTGATTGGGCTGGGCCGAGTTTGGTTTTAATAAATATTTAAATAAATAAATAATAGGTAAATAATTAAATAAATTGTTTTTAGGTGTTATAAATTAGGTCTGGGGCCCAATAAATTCCAAAAAAATTATCCTAAGTCCAGTTTTTCATTTTACACCATAAAATATTATTTTTATAATATTTTAACACCAATTAATAGCATTTAAAAATCTTTAACTCACAATACCTTGGTTCATCTTCCAGAAAAATACCGTAAAATTTATATAAATTTTTTTTGAAAAATCAGGGTGTTTATAACAAGGCAGAATGTTTTCGATTCCAACAAATCGGTATACTTTCGGTATATACCATTAGACCATTGGTATGCCGGTTCAGGTCACAGTAAGTTCTATGATTTTAAGTCAGGCAAAAATTGGTATACCATTGGTATACACCAGTATACCGTCGATATGCCGGTTCCTATAGGCAATTCTAGGGAAATTCAAATCAAGAAGGGTATTCCGGGACCAAAATCACATTCCGAAACTTAACAGAAAATGGTCCGACAAGATGTCAAGACTAAGGGTAAGTCTCATATAGCATATAGACTAAGTCTCATGGCTATTACTCCGGTTATCGTTTTCGACACCAAGTTACCTAACTAGTAAATATCAGGGTTTCTACTAGAAAAGTCAAAATCAAGATCCAAACAGTTTCTGAAACTATCCCATGGCAAGAAATTACTAGAGAAACATATATAACAAAATGAGTATCATGAAATTCTAAACATAAACTATCAAGGAAATCAAAAACTGCAGTAAAGTAAAGTCGTTCAAGATTTTGGTAAGATATACTTACCTCAAGTCAAGCTCCCAGCCTTAGTCTTCAAGTCCACCACCAAGAGACACTCTTAGGCCTCAAGACCAAGCTCCTAGATCTCACGAGAAAATGAGAGAAAATAAAGAAAGTGAAGAAAGAAAAAAGAAAGGAGAGAGAAAATTAATTCATATATATATATATATATATATATATATATATATATATATATATATATATATATATATATAAAAGAGGTAATTTAATTGTGACCATCTGATCCGGCTCGTCAGCAATCCAAGTCACGAGATTAAATCAATCTCGACCACTCAAAACAAAACCAAGAAACCAATGGATGATAGAAAGTATCGAACACTATTTACGAAAATATCTCAATAAAAATATCTCCAAAGAAAAACAAATATCTGTCGACGGTATACCGTTGGTATGCCAGAGTATACCATCGGTATGCAGGTCAGTGAGTCAAGTTTCAATTTTGAGAAAAAATCAGAGATTGCACGAGATCCAATAAAATACAAAAAATAGTATAAAATATATTTCCATATACCAATATAGATACTGTGAGCCGAGCCTCACAATTCTTCCCTCTTTAAAAATTTTTATCCTCAAAATCTCAATAAGGCTCCAAACCAAACAATAAAATCCAAGAAATCATGCTATCAAGAACTAAGCAGGAAACTCAGGCCAATACGAAATCCAGGGAAGTAAATGGAACAAGAAATATAAAAGCAACTACAAGCTACAACAAACAAACAATCACACACAAGATAGGACAAGACACGGAGGACATGAATAAGTATACCTTCTGAGTCGAACAAATGCTGGTAACGAGCACGAATATCGTCCTCGCGCTCCCACATCGACTCACCCGATGAGTGATGAACCTAAGAAACTCGAACTAGTCAGATAGTCAGGTTCTTGATAACCTTCTCCTTCCGGTCCAAAATAGATACAGGCTTCTCCTCATACGATAGGTCGGTACCAATGACCTATTTCGAATGATCTAGGACACGGCTCAGATCCAGAATATACCGACGCAACTGATATATGTAAAAGACATCATGTACCTCCCAAAGCGACGGGGGAATAACTAATCGAAATGAGACATCTCCTACGTGCTCGAGAATATCGAACGGACCTATAAATCTAGGATTAAGCATTTCTCGTACTCCGAATCTGATAACTCAACGGGTAGGCAAAATTCTAAGAAATACATGGTCGCCGAAAGATAACTCAAGATGTTGTCAGTGCGAGCCTGTCCAATGACGCTGACGATCCTTAGTTATTCTGAGATACTCTCTGATCTGCCTGATAACTCCTACTGACTGGGCAATTATCTCAGGACCAAGCATCTGCCTCTCGCCAATATCATCCCAAGCCAGTGGTGATCTACATCTCCTGCCATACAATGCCTCGAAGGGTTCCATCTAAATGCTCGCCTAAAAGCTGTTATTGTAGAAGAACTCTACCAAGTACAAGTGATCCTCTCAGGAACCACCAAAATTAAGAGTACATAATCGAAGCATATCCTCTAAGGTCTGAATCATACGCTCTGACTGACTATCTGTCTGTGGATGGTATGCTGAACTAAATCTCAGACGGGTGCCTAAACTCCACTAAAGGCTCTGCCAGAAATGGGAAGTGAATCTGGAATCCCTGTCTGAGAATATGCTAACTAGGACATCATGTGGCCGGACAATTAGCCTCATATACATCTCTTATAGCTGCTCAGCGGACTGACCAACTCAGAAAGGTATGAAGTGAGCAATCGTTATGAGGCAATCTACTATCACCCAAATGACATCTTTACCAGCCGGGGATCTAGGAAGACCAGCCATGAAGTCCATGGTAATATGCTCCCATCTCCACTCCAGAATCAGTAAAGGCTGAAGAAGTCTATCTGGTCTCTGATTCTCAGCCTTAACCTGCTGACAGACTAAACACCGAGAGACAAACTGTGCTATCTGCCTCTTCATCCTATTCTACCAGAAGTATCGACAAATATCACGATACATCTTTGTCCCTCCTGAATGAACTGAATACTGGAAATTATGGGCCTTTGACATAATCTCGTGATGGATATCTCCATTCGGCACACAAATTTGACTCCCGAACCTGAGAGTTACATCCTCGTGAATGCTTAATTCTACTCGGCTTCCTGCCTCATACTTAACTCTGAGTTGCTGAAGTCTGGTATGACCAGACTGTGCTGTCCTGATCCTTTTAACTATTATACACTGCACCTGTAATCCTACCATCAAGCCCGTATCACTAGGTAACACTACCTCGATGCCCATCTCCTAAAAATTGTCAGGATGTGACGTTGCTCCATCAAGAAGTAAAATCATGCTCTCCTGCTCAAGGTGTCTACAACGAGGTTGGCCTTCTTTGGATGATATTGAAGATCAATATCATAATCTGTCAATAAGTCCAGCTATCTCCTCTGTCGCATGTTGAGGTTTCTCTGCGTGAACACATACCTTAAGCTATTGTGATCTGTGAAGATCTCTACCCGCTCACCATACAGATAATGCCTCTAGAGCTTGAGTGCAAACACAACCATGACTAACTCCAAATAATGGGTTGGGTAGTTCTTCTTATGGTCTCAAAGCTGTCGAGACGCATAAGCTATAACCCTACCATGCTGCATAAGGATACACCCTAGCCCAATGTCTAATGCATCACAGTAACCCATGAACCCACCTAGTCTGACGAGAAGTTCAGAATATGAGCTAAAATCAAACTTCGCTTGATCTTATCGAAAGAAAATTGACAAGCATCTAACCATTCAAAGCGCACATCCTTATACGTCAGTCGTGTCAAGGGTGCAGAAATCCTGGCAAAGTCTGCCATAAATTGCCTGTAGTAGCCTGCTAATCCCAGAAAATTATGCACCTCCAAAACTGTATTAGGTACTGGCCAACTCTCAATAGCCTCTACCTTCTTGGAATCCACCTCTACGCCTCACCGAAAATAATATAAGCCAAGAATGAGATGCTATCAAGCCAAAAATTATACTTGCTGAACCTCACATATAGCTGATGCTCCCGAAGAGCTCGAAGAACTATACGAAGATGCCACTCATGCTCTGCCTAAGTCCGACTGTAAACCATGATATCATCAATAAACACTATCATAAACTGGTCTAGGTGAGGTATGAAGATGTGATTCATGAGATCCATGAATATCGCTAGCGCATTGGTTGCTCCAAATGGTATAACAAAAAACTCCCAATGGCCACATCTAGATCTGAATGCCATATTGGGTATATCCTGCTCTCTGACTTTGATATGATGATACCCAGACCACAAATCAATCTAAGAAAATATAGTTATCCCACTGAGCTGATCAAACAAGTCATCTATCTTAGACAAGGGATACTTGTTATTAATGGTCACCACATTTAATGTACAATAATTAACACACAAATGCGATAAACCATTCTTCTTTTCTTTTTAACAAGAAGTAATATGACTCCCCAAGGTGATCCACTAGCACGAATGAATCCCTTGGTCCTCAACTCCTCAATCATTTGGTACAAAATCTTTAACTCTGATGGTGACATCCTGTAGACTCTCTCTGAAACTGGCTTCGCCCCTGGAATTAAAATGATGTAGAACTCTGAGTATCGAACTGGCAGCATGCTTGGAAGCCCATCGAAAAATACGTCCGGGAACTCGTAGATAACTCTGGATAACTGCACGTCCTTGTCTAGTGCCATCCTCAGGATAACTGACGGAGACTCCACCTCGCCTTTTAAAAATAAGAAATCTTGCTCGCCAGGGACACAAAAGATAACCTTGCCAGCATGGCAATCTATCGCCACGTGTCGAGTACTTAACCAATCCATTCCTAGGACTAAATCTTAATCAACTATAGAAAACTCTATCAGCCTGACAGGAAACTCTCTACTGCATACTACGACTCAATACGAGGCATAAACTCTATCTACTCCGACAAGACCTTTACCAATAAGTAATTCAACCTTACAGATAAGGACTCACACTCCAAGACAACTCATGTAAAAAATCGTACATATATAAATGAGTGTGATACGCCAAAATCAAATAACGTTGAAGCTGAATACGGATATAAGAGAATAGTACCTGCAACCACCTCTCCAGCCGCTAGCGCCTCCTCGTATGACATCCCAAAAGCATGTCCTTGCCCTCTGGGCGCTGGTCACCTCCGTTGTTGGCCTCTTTGCCTGATCTAAGCGTGTGCCTGAGCATACTGCTACGGCCTCTGCTGTTGGAACCTCGGGGACTGCGTCGGTAAAGGCCTTGGTCCTTGATGCTGCTGAACCAGCACTGGTTCCCTGAACTGTGGAGCTGCTGGCTGCATGATGATGATCCATCTGAAGCCCCCTGGGGACAAGAAATCATCATGTGACCTGCTCCACCACATGCCAAAAACAAACCCTGTTCCCTATGGCACTCTGCAAAGACGTGGCCCATCTTTCCACTGTGAGAACACCCTACTGAAGAAGTCTGACTCTATTGTTGAGGATGAGTCTGAGAAGACTGTTGAAATGATGCTACCAGGGCCTCTCTCCTCAGAGATTCGATCGACAAAGCTTGAACTGCCGGAGCTGGTGCTGAAGACTAGGTAGAAGATCCCCTTAAAATATGAGACTTATTTTGGCCCCCAATCATGTCGACAATCCTCTGAGAAGTGTACTCATGCCTCCTCTCCACTCTCATCATGTCATTGAAAGTCTGAAACTCATGCTTCTCTACCGCTAGTATAATTTCCAGATGAAGTCCCTACTGGAATCTCCTTGCTTGGTTCAACTCAGTCCCTACCAATGTGGGAGCAAACCAACTGAGCCTACAAAACTCTATCGCATAGCCGTTGACGGTCCTTTCCATCTGCCTGTGGTTGTTAAACCTCTACTATAAGTCATATTATGATACTGTATTGAAGTATCGAGTCTAAAATCTCTTACTGAAGTTCGCCTATGGTATCAGTGCTGTCAGTGAAACTCCTGAGCTCTCCACCAGTCTTGGGCCAAATCTAACAACTGTAGCCTAACCACTACCACTCGCTCCCTCACCGGAACTCCTGCTGCCTCGAGTATGGCCTCAGTATCTTGGAGCCATGCATCAGATGCAATCGCATGCTCAGTATTATAGAAGTACGGGAATGAAGATGCCTGAAGTTATTCACAGAATTATATAACTAAGAGCCAGCTCGCTCCATGGCCGTCTGAACTGACTGAGGGATAACGTTACTCTGTCGTTGATGAATCGCCATGAACCCCGTCAGAACGTTCATCAGTGCTCGAACAATATTTGGCTGCTCTAGCTAAACTAGCTGTACTGGTACTGCCAACAGATCGGGCTGAACGTGCTGCTCTGCCTTGGGATCTATCCTCGACTTTGCTTTTGAATGCTGAGGCTGAGCCCAAGGAATTGACTGACCATTAGGACGCTGATCTGCCAGCGTCTGGGCCGGAACGATCTGACCAGAAGGACCAGGAATAGTGCCCCTGAAAGTCAAAGGACACAAGGATCAAATTGAGGTACAAGATAGAGATAGAATAAATACAGATAACATGTCAAAGGTCAGCTATATAGGATATTCCGGAAGAAGATCAAGGAAGATTGATAAAGGATTGTTGGACCTAGGAATGATTGTTGGCTTATAGTATTAACCCACATATACAAGATATATGATCATCAAAAGTAAGATAGTAAAATGTCCCAAACCATATATACATAGATGATCATTAAGCTAGTAATACAAAATAAAGAACTAGCAAGAGTAATAGTTATACATGATCAACTCTAACTATAGTCTAGAATATGCTAATCATGTCATGCCCTGTAGGCGATGTATTTGTAAGGCGATGTATCAGGTATAAAATACGAGCTAAACAAGTGCTCGGGACTAAACGCCACAAAAGAATACATACAATAAATGAAAAAACAAAATAGAAACCCACTCAATCGGTCTGGTGCTCCTTATGGTCACCATCTACGGGATTGAATGGAAGATCGTCTAGCTCTGCTAACGGATCTGGCCAAGCAAACAAGTGGGGTCAGACCCCAAATAGCAAGTACCACAAAGTAGGCCAAACTATGAACTAAAACCAGTATGCAACAAAAAGCTACAATATCCTAAGGCAATATGTAACTACCAGAAATAACATAACGGGTGCACCGAGAAAGATGAAAGAAAAACAAGAAATATGTAAAGAAAATAGGACAGGTGAACATGTACAATGTTATGTCAGGTAAATTGGAACTGGTGGCATGTACGAGATCATGATCATGGCAGGAATAGAATGTAGGTACATGAATAATACAGTAAATAGGAACACGAATCATGGCATAAGCATAAAGCATGTAAAGTAAACAGGACTAGAACTAGTACACGAACATGATCTGGCCTAACAATACAATGGACTCTATCCAACAATCATGGCTAAGCAAGAAGTATGAATTGATACTTTAGCTAACTAGGGTTATCAAAACTCCTAATTACTAACAAATGTAATTTATAATTTCTGTACGGTTGCATGTCCTGCAGAATGTCAAAGCTAACCAAACGTCGGACATCCAGAAAGTATATAATAGTGGATACCCCACCTCGTAAGAGAGATGTGCACATAATCCAAGTCACACAACGGTGAACCTGAGTAGTCATTTATAATTCATCACTCAACGGTGAACTAGAATTGTGCCCTACACGACGGTATGCTCCAAATCCATGTAGCGGGTAAATATTGTCGAGGCACGGGACTTGCATGCAACCTGAAGATCCTCCCCCAATGATCTAATCATTAAAGCTAGTTATTAATCCTTAGCAGTTTTTGTCAGGATTCTGGGTGTGACATTGCGTAGAATCCATCCTAGACATGATGCTTCCCTCAGGGATGAACTAGATAAAATAATAATTTTGGCAGGCACAAGAATAAGGCTATACAAGAATACAACCAAACAGTTATTGGCATGACGAGCGTGCGCTATAACAAGCCATAATAGGTAATATACATGTCAGGTATCAAGAGTGCACTACTAGGAGTCACTGTCAGGTAGGTATGAGACAATGAGCATAAGTGCACCCCGACTAGTCACTATCAGGCATGTACTGGATGTGTGTATAATTGGTAGGTGTCTCCAAACTTTACCATGTAACAAATATCAGAGAAATTAGGTGTCCCCTAACAATACATGATGTCAGGTCTGGTAGCGATATAAAGGGTAGGTGTTCCCTAACTATACAGGTACCTCGGGTCTGGGTAATGTAGTAAAATAAAAATGTAAGACAGTAATGCACACAGCGCCAGGCAAGAAGTAGTGGAAAATTCAGTAAAAAAGTAAACACATAAAGAGTACATCACCGGTATACTGTTGGTATACACAAGTATACCGTCGGTATGCTGGTCAGGACATGGAAGGAAAAATAAGAAAAATTATGGTTAGGCAATCGGTATACCATCGGTAAACACCAGTATACCGTCGGTATGCAGGACAAGAGTTAAAAAAATCATAGCAGATTTTCGATTCCAACAAATCGGTATACCATCGGTATTCACTAGTATAACGTCTGTATGCCGGCTCAGGTCACAACAAGTTCTACGATTTCAAGTTAGGAAAATTCGGTATACCATTGGTATGCCGGTTTCCATAGGCAATTCTAGGAAAAGTTAAATCAAGACGGGTATTTCAGAACCGAAATCACGTTCCGAAAACAAAAACTGGTCCGACAAGATGTCAAGTGTTACATTCGTTCCCTGAATTCGTATTCATGTACTTGGTTGTGTATTAAATTCTGTATTTTATAATTTGGATTTTTGGGAAAGACTACCCGGGACCAGTAGCAACCCATTTGATAATTGCCATAAACTTGTATTTGGACCCGAACATAGATGGAATTCCTAAAACTAGTTCATTATTGAACCACTAGACTTGTATTTTCTAGGACGGTTGAGATGAGTTGGAGTCATGGATTCATGAGATGGATGGATGAGATTAAATATTATCTCATATATATAAGAACATTTTTCTCTCTCTTCTTCATTCTTCACATTTTCTCTCTTTCACTTTTTCTCTCCTCCTCTCCAAAATTCAAACCCCCAAACCCTATATCTAGCCTAGGAGTTTTACTTTCTTATTCTCTTTGTAAGAGAATAAAGTTAGGGTTACCTAACACTTAAGGCAAGTACATCTTGCACAAAGTGGAAAAGCCATAATTTTTAAAATATTTTATTTCTTTAAAATTTTCTTGCATATTTTTAGCTTAAAATATGTATCTAGTGATCCTCAACAAATTTAGCATTTGGCATTTTTAATTTTGATGAACAGTTTGGAGTAGATCTAAGTTTCAAAGTTAGGATTTTACAAATTTCATGGATTTGATCTCTTCAAACTTAATATTTTTGAAAACTAATTATCCCATATTGTTGGGAATTAACTTTTATTCAATTTTGGCTGTTGAAACGTTAAATTTTGAGTTAAAATAATTTTTTATGGCCAAAACAAATTTTTAGAATTTTTATGTCGTCTGAGGAAAAAGAATGACTTAAAACTGTGCAGAAGTCCCCTGGCATACAAACTGTGCATAACCCCCATAAAAACTGTGCAGAAGTCTCTGGCGTATAACTGCACAGAAGCCCCATGCGTATAACTGCGTATAAGTCCTTCCTTCTGCATATAACTGCACAGAAATCCTCCCCTTTCGTACTTTTTGTACATTATCATATTTTTGGCATAAAAAGTGAACATAAGCCCTCTCATTGCGTACTTTTTGCACATGATCCGGTTTTTGCATAAAAAATACGCCAATAAACCATTTTGAGCCAAAAATACGTAAATGAGCTATTTTTGAGCCAAAAATACGCGAGAAGCCTATTTTTAGCCATTATGACTGTTTTGTACGCAAAAAAAGCTATTTTAGCCTATTTTAAGCTATATTTGACTGTTTTGTGCACATATTTGCTATTTTTGACTGTTTTGTACTAAAAAAAGCTATTTTTTTGCCTATTTGGACTATTTTTACCTATTTTTGGCTATTTATGTCGATTTATGTTATTTTTTTAATTAGTTAGATTTTTTATCATTAGATTTCTTATCAAAATCTCGTGACCTTATATGTGATAGTGAATAAAGAACTTATATGTTTCCTTATTATATGAATAATGACAAATGCTTGATGTTCACTATGATAGAATTATAGGCCCAGCAAGAACTTTATAATAGAAGCACTGGTCGTATACCTAACCCGATATCCATGCTACAATATGAGCAGAGAAATTTTAGTTGATTTAACTAATTGACCCTAGATCTTGACTTAACTAGTTGTGTCCATGCTGATACTCCTTAATATCGTACCGAGGTGTTATAACTTGTATTACGCACCAAGTGTGTTATCTTGCTCGTGCACCGAGGTGCTACATATATACTACGATATTATGTTATAAGTATATTCTTATTACATGCTCGTTAGTACTAAAAATAAGGATTGCATGAAACCCCTGTAGCTAGTCAGAATAGTGTGGTTAGATTAGTTGATTGATTGTTGCATTACACTCAGAATGAGTCCAAATTGGAACCGTAAGAACCAATACAAATTTTTCTCTAGCGTACCCGTACTGAGGTATGACATATAGGAGGATAATTGTGTGACCATGACACAAGATTTCAGATAACTGTATGGTTAATTAGGTAACTAAAAGTTATAGCAGCATTATGAGGAAACGGATCCAGAAATCATGCATGCCGACCATGTCATAGATATTAATTATGGGATGCAAGGCTGGCCACCAAGATACTGTATATCATCCGTACTAGTTGAGTGCAGTATCCGGCCACTAATATTATTATAACCGAGCCAGTATTCCACTGTAGAGGAGAACTGGAACTATTATTGAATAGTAGCCTTGCGAGAGACTGGTGCATTATATTTTTATTCATGTTGTATATTATTGGTTCAACTAGTCCTGCTCGAACATAGCATGATTTGAGGATCTAATTATATTACATTACTAGGGTTACTCAGACATCACCTAGCAAGCCATAGGATTGATTGACTGTTTAATTAAATTTTGTTTGATTGTGTATTGACATCTACTAAGTAGCTTAGAGACATAGACTATTGTGGCACGATGATTCAACCCTTGTTCTTGTTTGGTTGTGGGGTTGGACCGTTGGGTTATAATAGGTTATGGACCAAAACTATGATGCATATACCTTTGGTTTGACCAAATCTGTGGACTGTACTCTATCTCGGTATAGTTCGGCACTACTTGTCCTTGTTTGGTTGTAGAGGTATCCTACTATTTCGATAACAGAATGCATGCCTCTGATTTGGCACAGTCCTTGCTCTATTTTCTTGTATTTATTTAATTATTTTTTTTTCTCTTGTGCTTCCTTGTGGTACTTGCTATTCGGGACCTGACCCCGCTAGTTTTATTTGGCCAGATTTCATAGCGGAGCCGGAGGACTCTACCTTCTACCTGAATGATGGTGCATACCAGGAGCATGATCGATGGGGGACTTGAGTAGGTTTTCTTCTTCTCTACTTTAGAATTTTGTATTATTTTGGGCATTTAGCCACCGACATTCTTTAGCAGACAAGTTTTGTACATATTTGTGTAAATTCAGGCTGCAACTGATAACGACTATGTACTATTGACCTTGTACTAGATCGACATTTTGTAATAGCTAGTTCTTGACCATTTTGATAGAGCGTCGGGGATGTCTTACTGCTTTATAATAGGAAAGTCGACTATTAGAAATAAATACTACAAGTATCTAAATAAATACATAGCACTCTAATAAATAAATAACTACTACAAACATCAAATAAATATTTATTACACACTAATAATAATATTATATTCCTAAAATTAACTAACTAGGCAAAATTACCAAACTACCTGTAAACTCCCCCGACCAGATTTCAGTATTTCTAGGATTATTTTAACAATTTAGGATTTATGGCAATATTTTAATTTATTTTGCCTACATATCCTGTTGACTTGTGCACCTGTCATTCACCGAATTATTTGGAGTTTTACACTGACTGTTATCCCCGAATAAAGTTCACATACCTGTCCTAGACATGTCAGACTATTTTTCTGAACTTTGTGCAACTCACAGATGTGCTAAAATGAGCCTCGTTTGAGACGCACAAATATCGTTACAAAAGTCCGTATTTATTTCCTATTTAATTTCCTGCTCTTTACCCACCTCTGTACCAATAGAGATTTGAGGCCCAACCTGCACCTATTTTGCCCAAACAAAAATACGATAATTTTCTACACTGAGTATACTCCATTTAGTGTATTGACACCGTAGAAAAATTATGACCCTACCTGCCTCTAAATAATTAGAGAACACCGTGCGCGGTATTTATTAATTAATAAATACGATGGGCCGTATCACCCAAAACCAGACCCGGTCCCTGCCCAGACTCACCCCCACCCCCTCGGGACCCTCACACAGCTTTTTCCTTCAATCCTGTGAATTTTTAGTATTTTTCAGGAATCGGGTGTTTTCCCAGACAATTTCGTAATTGTGCAAATTCCCAAAATAGGACAATTCCGTAATTTATGAAACTACAGGGACTTTCCTGCAAATTGCAGTGCGAGGTATCACCCCCTCACTGGCCGGTGAACCTGCACCGTCCATTTGGATGCGGGACCCACCCAAAAATATCCCGAAAATATCTCAAAAATATCCTAAAAATATCTATAGATATTTTTAGTTATTTAATAATAAATTTCTTTATAAAAAGAAAATAAAAGAAAAAGAAAAATAAAAAGAAAAGAAAAGAAAACCCTAAAACTATTTCCCCAGCAGCCGACCCCCCCCCCCCCGGCCGGAGCCGACCCCCCCTGGCCATCTCCTCCTTTCCTTTCCACCCCGTCGCTCCTTTCCTCCTCCTCCAACTCCTTCTCCTCCCACGGGCCGCAGCCACCTCGACCCCTCCCCGACCCCGCGGCGGCAGCCCTCTCTCAGCCGCTGTCTTCCCCGACGCTCACCTCCCCTCTCCTCCTGTCTTCCTCGACCCGCCGCAGTGGCCGATCGAGCCCAGCCGACGACACCCCGAGCCTGTGCCGCCGATCCCCCGCCCGCTCCGGCACGCCGCCGCCTCCGGCCAGTGCCTCCGGCCGCCATAGCTCGAGCAGCAGCCCCAAACCCTAACCCTAGGGTGAGCAGCACCGGACACGACCCGCTGTGTCGTGTCGACACGGACACAGCTCGTGTCAAGAACTCTCGGACACGTGAAATTTAGACTTCTCGGAGCCCTGTTCAGCATCCGGAGACATTTATTCTGAGGCCATAGTTCTGACTTTTGGCATTTGACATCTGGACATTATATTTGCAGCTCACCTGCCAGGCAAGTATACCTTGCCTTGTTGTACTGATTACTTTCAGTTATTGATAGTTACATGTTTATTTATTATATAAATGTGCGCGTCCGAGAAAACTCGGGTGCAGTCAACGATGGCGTTGACGTTAGGACTTGTGTCTGACCTAGTGTCTAGTAGACCCACCTAAAGTTGTGAAGTTATTGATATAACTTCCCAGGCCTTGACACGTATCATTACACGTCACAGAGTGAGTACATGTAGGGACGCGTGCCTCATGCACGACTGGCCTTCAGTGTGAGCAACACGTGTAGCGGTATTTAGCTCAGTTGTTTATTTCATAGAGACTTGCATCATAGTATGAGATGTCCACGTCGTTTTCATGATTTGTACATCTATATTGGGCGGGAAAGATTACTAGTAGGCGTATGGGACACCCCCTCCATGATGTTTTATCCTTCATACCATGCTCCTCGGAGATGGTCGATTGCAGAGCTACCGTGTGTCCGGGGGCATATGACACATATACTAGCCGGTCATGACGATTGGTGAATTACGTCAGCATATATCAAGCCTACACATTCCCATGCGTACTATCAGGTCTTTAAATTGCATTCACTTAGATGGTTAGCACACCCCATTTATTTATTCAGTATTTACATTATGGCATGTCATTTTTATGTATCTTGCTATGTCCCTCTGAGGACCTGGTTCCCTGCCAGGTGTATATGTTCTTGAGTACTCGCAGGAGCACAGATCCGGACATGTTACGTATATCCCGAGGAGGTCTTCTCTTCGAGCCTCGTGATTGTCAGATGTGGTTCTTATATGGTGTGTATCTGGTTCATTTTCATATTCTATTTCGGCAGTAGATTTATTTCCATCCGACTGTCATTCTTTAGATACTTATCATTGAGATCTAGCTACATGGTTATTGTTTATTCATATTTGATTCTGTGGATGAGATTTAGATATTACCCTGTGACTTGTGATTAATTATACCACTGGTGAATTGTTGTTCATTATACAGCGTACGCACGTATATATGGTTTCCATATATTGGAGTTGCCATATATACGGGCGGCTGGCATCGTTACGTATCCTAGTCCTACGTATTTTGGGACTGGGGCGTGACACTACCCATATTTAGAAAAGTGAGGGTGACAATAGAAAATTGTACTTAGCTGCATGGCATAGCTTTACTGCTCCCAAAGGTTAGTGTAGTTTTGGTATCAGATGCTCAGAGATTACCAATATGGCTATAGTCACAAAACTAGCATGAAGATTCCTCACAAACCCAAGGCACAATGAGTACTGGTTTTAACTGAGAAGTATCTTAGAAATAATAATTTATGGAGTACTAATATCCTACCTTCTTCTACTCGAATGGCATCCTCAAAAGCATATCTGTTATCCTTAATAACATATGCTGGTCGGTTGGGGATGGTTCCAAAATAAACATATGGCGAGATCATTGGGTACCATCAATACCATCCTTCATAGTTAAGGGCTTACATGGAGCTACCAATCTAGTTTAATATATATGTAATCTCAACATTACGGACTCTTTCAGATGGAATGTTACTCTTATCAACCAACTATTCCCGATCAATGAAGCACTGGCTATAACTAATTTACCTCTTCCTAGATCTAGCACAAAGGATAAATTAATTTGGGTGCACACAGATACTGGGGAGTTCAACACAAAATCTGCAAATAGACTCATTTATATCATTCCTTGAGATTACCCACTCATCAACTTCCAATGCAACAAAAATTCAAAGAATGGAAGAAACTATGGGGCAATGCTTCTATTTAATCCCATGTTCTTATGTTCATTTGGAGAGCATTAATTAATTCTTTACCCACGGGGGAGAACTTGCACAAAAGAATGCCACATAGCATCCCTGTATGCAAAGTACGCCAGGTACAAATTGAAACTCTTGATCATCTTCTCTTGTTTTGTTCTTTTACAGGTTCTACATGTAATAGATTGTAATACAATTCCTGTCCTCTACAAACAGGTACCTCAATCAAGACGTTCATCAATCGCATCATTCAAGATGAAAATTAAGACATAATAAATCAATGCTTCTATCTAATGTGGTCTATTTGGAAGGTGCAAAATAAGTTTATCTTTCCGAACAAACCTATTTTTATTGTCTTCAAAGCTAGCCAAAGGTTGTTGAATAAATTCCAAGGGAAACAGTCCATCCAAATGCAACATCCTTCTCTGCCTCAACCAACTTCCAGAGATGCAGTATGGTAGCCTCCTCCATCGAATTCGTGGAAAGTTAACTTTGACGGAGCCTTCGTAGACAACTGTATGGCTGGCGCAGCGGTTTGAAGGGATGACTCTGGATCTTTTAGTGGTGAAATATCAGCACGACAAGAGGGTGGATCTCCGATAGTGGCCGAGAGGTTGGCACTGGAATTAGCTCTCAAGCTCTCTAGAAGGAAGAACATCTCAAATGTGATTTTCGAAGGAGATTGCAAAGTGATCTTGGATGCTATCAACAACAAGAATCTAAATATTCTATAGCAAGCGCGATATGTTATTGAAGAATGTCGTTCCATTATACATTCCAACATAGGGACAACATTCAGATATACTCATAGAAATAACAACAATGTCTAGCAGCACACATTCTAATCTCTAACCATTCTACTATTGTCTCTATTTATGACAACTTACCATCTTGTACCTCTTCCCATATTAACCATGATATGGCCAAGATATGTACTAATATCTTTAATGAAATGTCTTTCCTTTTGTAAAAAAAAAATGTCACGAGACCATCGCTGAGAAGAGACAATAGTTGGCCGCAAAAGAAAAATTGAGGTCATGGACCGGCAGCTCAAGGATCGGGGATCAATCATACTGTTGAATATTAGTCAAATGAACTAATATTCTATACTTTGTTTATAGGTGAAGAAGATAGTAAAATGGAGAAGTGGAACTTTTATTCAAATTTTTTGCTTTGCTTGGCTTGAATAAAATGAGATACAATAGCCCACATTTTATAGGCTTTACCATGCCATACCAAGAGACACAAAACTTCCAACTTTAATTCTATGACTCTTTTACTTCATAACCTATGACACTTTAATTCCATTACTTTTTCACTTCATAACCTATGACACTTGCAATTCTTTCAGTTTTTTATTAATTAAAGCAGCAATTTTGAATTTGAAACAACATGGCCCCCTCAAATCAAAATTGACTTCATACTGAGCATGTCTCTTAGCTTCAAGAAAATTTCTTCTGATAATGGCTGAGTGAATATGTCTGCTACTTGTTCAGTAGTGTGGCAATGCTGGAGCTCTATTGTCTTTTTCTTCACATGATCTCGAAGAAAGTGGAACCGAGTATCAATATATTTCTCCTTCCAAAATGCACTGGATTCTTTGTAAGTTGAATGGCTGATTTGTTGTCCACAATATAACAATCGGCCCTTCTTGTGGATGACCCAGCTCCCTCAAAATGTTTCGCAAACAAATAGTTTCACAAACAGTAAATAACGCTGCCACATACTCTGCTTCACATGAAGATAAGGCTATAACTCCTTGCTTCTTGGAAGTCCAATAAAATGCTGTTAAACCAAGATAGAATACATAGCCTGTGGTGCTTCTCCTTTCATCTTGGTCACCTCCCCAATCGCTATCTGAATAGCCTACTAACTCTTCATTTTCACCATAACCATAGAAGAGACTATGGTTTAGTGAGCCTTTGATGTATCTTAGAATCCTTTTCTCAGCTAGCCAATATGACTCCTTCGGTGACTCCATGTAACGACTCACAAGTCCGACTCCATACACAATATAGGGCCTTGTAATCGTCAAGTATCTCAGGCTACCAACAGACTCTTGAAAAGAGTCGAGTCCACAAAACCTTCATTACCTTTTTTTGATAGTTTCATAACTGTGGCTACTAGGATTTTCACTGGATTGGAGTTACTCATATTAAATTTCTCCAATATCTCCATTATGTACTTCTTTTGGGATATAAATATTCTATTTTCTTGTTGTTGCACTTCAATACCAAGAAAGTAGGACATTAATCCATTATCCTTCATCTCAAACTCCTTGAACATGGATGACTTGAACTCCATAAGCATTTCACTGTTATTTTTGTGTACAATAGGTCATTAACATAGAAGCAAATAATTAAAAATTCACCTTGATAATTTTTCTTCATGTAGACAACATGCTCATATGGGCATTTAGTAAAGCCATTCTGATGAAGATAGTTGTCGATGAGTGCATTCCAAGATCTTGGCTCCTGCTTTAAGCCATATAACGCCTTCTTTAGACGGTACACCTTGCTTTCTTATCGTTCCACTATAAAGCCTTCTGGTTTTTGTACATACACTTCTTCTTCAAGGATGCCGTTGAGAAATGCTGAATTGACATCAAGCTGGTATATCTTCTAGTTGTGATGAGCGGCAAGTGCGATCACCAATCTTACTGTGTCAAGTCTTGCAACTGGTGCAAAGACTTCTTCTTAGTCAACGTCGTACTTTTGTTTGTAGCCTTTGGCTACTAATCTTGCCTTGTATTGAGAAACTTCACCTTCAGCAGTACGTTTGATCTTGTACGCCCACATGATGCCAATAGCTTTTTGGTTTATTGGAAGTGTTGTCAACTCCCAAGTATCATTCTTTCGGATAGCATGTATCTCCTCCTCCATTGTCGATCGCCAACAACCTTCTTCTACAGCTTCTTGGAAGGTGAGGGGCTTGTGGTCAGCATATAAGCAGAAAATATTTGTCTCTCCATCTTCTTCTGCCTGCTCATAATTTTTTTTGAGACTTCTCATTTTGATGGGACTCTGGTGTATAGGAGGTCTGCTGCTACTTCTTTCACCCAAACTTGGAGAGGTTCTTGTAGGAGAGAATGTGGCATGTTGAGGAGATGGTGGCATAGCTGGTGGAACTTCTGGTGAAGGCTCTTCGAGTTCATCAAGCACATGTTGCTATTTGGCCTTATCTTCATCATTCTAGTTCTATACTTTATCTTCATTAAAGATAACATCTCGACTAACGACTAATTTCTTTGTTAGTGGGTTGTAGAGCTTATATACCTTTGACTCCTCACTATAGCCAAGAGAGATGCATTTCTCACCACGATCATCAAGCTTCTTCCTGTTGGACTTGGAGATATTTTAATATACAACACACTCAAATATTCTTAGGTGTGCAATATTTGGCTTGTTCCCGCTCCACGCCTCTTGAGGTGTCATATGTTTGACACTTTTGGTAGGACAACGGTTGAGTAAATAGGTTTTGCATGCCACAGCTTCCGTCCCGTCCAGAAATGCTTCGGTAGTCCTTTCTCTATGAGCATAGTTACTGTCATGTTGAGAATGGTACGATTCTTTCTTTCGGCGATCCCATTTTGTTATGGGGTGTATGTAGTAATGAATTGATGCTTTATGCCTTGTTTCCTGAAATACTCATCAAATACTTTCGAGGTGTATTCTCTACCTCGGTCAGAGCGGAGAGTTACAATATTATAACCACTTTGGTTTTCAACAAGAGTTTTAAAATTCTTAAATACAACAAAGGCATCTGAATTTTCTTTAAGAAAATAAACCCAATTTTTCTGCTAAAGTCGTCAGTGAAAGTAATAAAGTATTTATTACCTCCTAACGATATTGGCTCTATTGGTCCACATATGTCAATGTGAACTAGTTGTAGATGTGCGATTGCTCTCCAAGATTTTTTGCTAAGAAAAGGAAATCGTACATGCTTGCTGAGTATACATCCTTCACAAGTGTTGCATGGTGGTTCGATCATTAGTAACCCATGCACCATGGTTGATGAAGATAGCAGCTTTAAACTACTAAAATGAAGATCACCAAATCAAAGTTGCCACTTCCATGACTCGCCTTCCTTAGATCTATAGAAGCACTTCTCTGACTTTGTGTTAAGATGTAGAGGGAACATACGTTTGCTGGTCATTGGAACATGGGCTATAACTCCTCCATATGTATCTCTCAAGATGAGAGAATTATCTTGCATATGTATGTTGTATCCCTTCTCTAGGAGCTGCCCAATGCTGAGAATATTGCTTTTCATGTTAGGCACATAATAAACATCAGAGATATACCCTTTCTTACCAATATTTTGATAGATTTGTATTGTCCCTTTGCCTTCAACTGGGAGCTTGGAGGATTCTCCCAAATTCACATTTTCGTGAATTCCTTTCTTGAGTTCCATGAACAGATCTTTCTTTCCACACATATGATTGCTCGCACCGGAATCAAGGTACCAATTTTCACATTGAGCATCTGAATCATCATGAGCAAGGAAGTATGATAGAATCGTTACCTACAACCATTTGTTGCTTTTGCAATATTGACTTGTTCATCATTTTTGTACCAATAGTCGGAGTGTAATGTCTGAAGTTCTTGCAGTTGTTAGCTTTGGATATTTCTAGCGGCACCATGTCCATAGGATATATATTTCTCTTCCTCGGTTGTATCCTCGTCCCGATCGCTGAGTTTTGATACTCTTGTTGACTATGGCTAGGTTGTTGATGAGTACCACGCCCGCGGCGCTTCTACCACGACCAACGGTTGGAGCTGAATTTTCCTTTGATCACTTAGAGTCATTTTTGACTCTAATGCTTATTCCAATGCTGCATGTTTAGTATGCTTCTGCATCCTTTGCTCATGTACTTCAAGTGAACTCAACAATTCCTCAATTGTAAGCTTCTTAAAGTTCTTAGACTCTTCGATAGCTACAACGATGTAATCAAATTTGGGAGAAAGTGGTCAAAGTACATTTTCAGTAATACGGATGTCATCTATCTTCTCATTGTTCCCATTGTTCCTCTTTAAGCTATTCACGATTACTAGCGATCAGTGAAAATAATCGGACACCGATTCTCCAATCTTCATTTGAAGGGCTTCGAACTTGCCTCGTAATGCTTGGAGACGGACGCGCTTCACCCGATCATCGCCTTTGAAAATGGAGACTAAAATCTCCCATGCTTGTTTGCTTGTCGTTGCTTCGGCAACTTTTTCAAAGGTAGTCTCGTCCAATCCTTGATAGAGTAGGAACAAAGCTTTTTTATCCTTCTTTCTCTACTCCCTAAGAGCTTTCTTCTTCTCTTCATTGTATCCAGCCTATTCTTCAGCAGTGGATTTCGAAAAACCATCGGTGATGGTTTTCCACAGATCTTAAGACCCAAACAAGGCCTCATTTGGATAGACCATGAATCATATTTATCCTTTAATAAGCTTGGAATTTGTTGCTGAACTATGTTGGAGCTCATTATGGCTTTGATACCACTGTTGAATATTAGTCAAAGGAACTAATATTCTATACTTTGTTTATAGGTGGAGAAGAAAGTAAAATGGAGAAGTGAAACTTTTATTCAAATTTTTTGCTTTGCTTAGCTTGAATAAAATAAGATACAATAACCCACATTTTATAGGCTTTACCATACCATACCAAGAGACACGCAAAACTCCCAACTTTAATTCCATGACTCTTTCACTTCATAACCTATGACACTTGCAATTCTTTCAGTTCTTTTTTAATTAAAGCAACAGTTTTGAATTTGAAACAACACATACAAGGGAACGGCGATAAACAACATGCACGGCCTGGCACAAGTAGAACCGCAATAATGCTAAGTTTACTACCAAATGCTTACAACCTTCTTACAACCCTCTCACGCCCTCCCCCTGCTACGTGGGCCACCTCCGGTCCCAACTCTTCCCCAATGAACGACTGCCACTGGCGTTTCGGCCATGTGGCGACCATCCGGACAGTCATCGGTCCCACCTCTCCCCCCTCCTTCAATGGTCCTCTCCTCCAATGGCCGGCCGCCATGTAGCGGTTGTAAGAAGGTTGTAAGCATAAGGTTGTAGGCATAGCACCACCCATAGAACCGGTGGCATCTGATGCTAGACTGGCCGAGCTAGCATGGGTTACACGTGTCGAGGTACGTACGCACCAGTTCAGTGGTGGTAAGGCGCCATGCAATAAATGGCCCATGAACGCAATCTGTCATGTATATATAGATGCCAATTGTCAATGTGGCATGAGCATGCAGTAGCTGACAAACCGCTGATCGAACTACAAACACATTTGTCACCAACCTCGATCTCCCTCTCTCATGGTTTCCTTTGTTGATCCATAGCTAGCTAGATTCTCAAAAATTTCTCAGATCACAATAGAGCACCTTCTCCGTACGTCACTCCAGTAGCTAGCCATGCCACTATCAAGCGAAACAACCAAGCCATCATCAAGCACTGCCAACCAAACCCAAGTCTTTTCGCTCGCCAACTCCAACCTAACAGTCCTCGGAGTCCCACTACTGACCCAAGTGCCCACCAACGTCTCCTTCCGCCGCTTCACTTCCGCATGCAGCAGCAGCAGCAGCACCTGCAGCTCGTCACTGCAAGCTCCCCTTCCCCTCCTCGAACGAGCCCACTCCTGCTCCCACAAGAACGGCTTCCTCGGCTTCGCCCACCGCACCCCCTCCCACCTCCTCAAGAACCCAATCGGCAGCTTCCGGAACAGACCCTTTCTAAGTATATTCAGGTTCAAGCCATGGTGGTCCACCATGTGGGTCGGTAGCGGCGGCTCCGACATCCAGATGGAGACCCAGTGGATCCTCTTCGACCTCCCCGAGCTCAACTCCTACGCTCTCATCCTCCCCTTGGTCCAAGGCAAATTCAGGTCAGCAGGGGAGCGAGGGATTGTTCATAAGTTATACTATAAAATTAAGTATATTGGCCAACTTGTATAGATATAATTCAAAACAAAAATAAAATTCAGGATCTAAAGTTTCCAATCGGATATGTTAGGGCATAAACTCTAAACTGGTATAAAATCCAGGATCTAAAGGCTAATTAGCCCATAAAATTAAGTATATGTATTCGCTCATCTCTAACTTTTGAATATGAATATGCTCATCAGTAATACTAAAATTTAAATTATTTATGAAATACTTAGAATATTGTCGGAAAAAAGTGTGTAGATTTTGGATGATTCTTGTTTGGTTCCGGCAGGTCCGCTCTCCATCCTGGAAATTCTGATGGTGAAGTCATGATATGGGCCGAGAGCGGCTCGGCCGGAGTCCAAGCCTCTTCGTTTGAATCCATTGCCTACGTTCACTTTGGCGACAACCCTTACGACTTGATGAAGGAAGCGTTTACTTGTGTAAGAGTCCATCTCAACACCTTCAGGCTGTTGGAAGAGAAGCCTCTCCCTCCGATAGTCGACAAGTTCGGGTGGTGCACTTGGGACGCGTTCTACTTACTTGTGGACCCCGTCGGAGTCTGGTACGGAGTTAAGGACTTTGCCGATGGAGGGATCGCGCTGAGGTTTCTTATCATCGACGACGGGTGGCAGAGCATCGCTTTTGACGGGGGTAGGGACGCTGAGAATCTCGTGTCGAGCGGGCAAAGGATGAAAGGGAGGCTGTACCGGCTCGAGGAGTGTGACAAGTTCATGAAGTACCAATGTGGGCGGATGCTGGCACCGGATGCGCCTCCGTTCGACCCGAAACGGCCGAAGATGATCATCGCCAAGGCAATCGAGATCGACCAGGCTGAGAAGGATCGCGACGATGTGAGCCGGGAAGGGAATACGTCCGAGGTGTCCAGCCTAGAGGCCAAATTAGAGGCTCTAAAGATGGAGCTGGACGAGATGAATGCCGCATACAACAATGTGAGCGATATTGGGGGAAGCAGCAGCAGCAGCAGCAGCAGCAGCAGTGGCGATGATGGCGGTATGGGACTGAAAGCATTCACAAGAGACTTGAGGAGCATGTTTCCGAAGCTGGACGATATATATGTGTGGCACGCTCCGTGTGGAGCTTGGGGGGGAACGATGCCCGGGGCTACCAAGTTCGGCTCCAAAGTGGTGGCTGCTGAGCTCTCACCGGGGCTAGATGGATGTATGGAAGATTGCGCGACGACGATGTATATAGAGGGTGGGATTGGTGTAGTCCATCCAAGCCAAGTCGCCGATTTCTACGATGCAATGCACTCCTATCTCTCGTCGGCCGGGATCACTGGTGTCAAAGTAGATGTCATTCAAGTAAAATCTCTCTATGCCCTTCTAATTAGTCTTGGAATTACATATCAGAACTCTCTGAATTGTACTGGTAGACAAATTCGTTCTGTTTTCTACAGTTGCTTGAAGTAATCTGCCAAGAATACGGAGGGCGGATAGAGCTGGCAAGCGCCTACTACAAAGGCCTGACAGAGTCGCTTATCCGAAACTTCAATGGAACCGGAATGATTTCCAGTATGCAGCAGTGCAACGACTTCTTCTTCCTCGGAACCTGGCAGACATCCTTTGGTAGAACAGGTTTTTTCTGCAATTCACAGACTGATCACCTGAAGTTAAAACTTGTATAGATAAAACTATTTTTCCATTAACTTGCCATCGATCATATACACTATAGCATAACTGCAATTCCCTTATAATGATGGAAGACTAACAAACACATTCATCTGCAACAACAGGGGACGACTTCTGGTTCCATGACCCCAACGGGGATCCGATGGGAGCCTACTGGTTGCAAGGGCTCCACATGATCCATTGTGCTTACAACAGCCTTTGGATGGGCCAGACCATACTGCCGGACTGGGACATGTTCCAGTCCGACCACTGCTGTGCCAAGTTCCACGCCGGATCCAGGGCCATCTGCGGTGGGCCGATCTACGTTAGCGACTCGGTCGCTCATCATGACTTTGATCTCATCAAGAAGCTCGTCTTCCCTGATGGAACGATCCCCAAGTGTATCCATTTCGCTCTCCCGACCAGGGACTGCATCTTCAGGAACCCTTTGTTTGATGGAGAGACCATTCTTAAGATTTGGAACTTGAACAAGGTAATTAATCTATTCATAACCCCTATAAGATTAATCGCATGTTATAATATTACTTCTTCAAAGAGAATCAAAGATTTAAGTGAAACTGTAGACAATAGCCATCTCATTAAATTATAATTATATGATGTTTTAGGAGGATAGGGAAATTAAGGGTCCCCTCCAAGTTCTTGGAGGCTATAGCCCCAGATCCTCCGTTTAGATTAAGATTTGGT